>OY751556.1:10755184-11955184 GCA_963572265.1 Caenorhabditis doughertyi | reverse complement strand
CCAAAGATAGACCCACCTGTTGCAGGCTTTTCAAACTCTACAAATGCGTAATGTTGCACCAAGTGCAGATCAGAGTCAGAATCTCCTTCGGATTAGCTTTTTCCTACATTATTACGCTCTATTCCTGACGAATGCTCTCCGGATTTACATAACTATTTTGACATTTCAATTAGAAGCCCTACTACATTTGTTTGTTTCCAAATAGAGAAATACTTCCGAAATGAATCTCTCGAAGGGAAACGAACTTTGACCACAAGAGAACGTAATTCACCAAAGTACTGATGGAACTCTAGATCGTAGGCCCAATGCCCTTTCCGATGAATCTTTCCTCTTTTTTTCTTTCTTTTTTTTCGCATTTTTTCTACTTGTTCTATAAAGTCATCGTATCTGTATTTCCGCTTTGGTCATTTCCTTTTTACATTTAAACGTGTAAGAACTTCTCCAATTACCACGAGTATGTAGAAGAGGTCCCCCGTTGTTCTTTTTTCTTTCCGGAAGTCCCCATCGAATTGTAAATTGAGACTTCAAAAAGCACTGCGTCCTCTTCTCAAGAAAAAGGACCACAGGCTTTAAGAGAACCAGTTGGGATACAAAGAAACATAAAAAAGTATATTATTCTGGTCGATTTGGTTTTGTGTTGGGTCAACGGTCGGACACTTGGAAGGTTCCATTGGGGCATGCGAATGAAAAGAAACCAATAACCAATTTATAGCCAAGAAAGACATAATAACAAACAAGAAAACTAGGTGAGGGTGGTCGAGAGAGAAGAAAATAAAAAAAATGAAAAAGAATACGGAACTTTTAGTGATTTCCGGAGCCCTTCTACTGGAGGTCATTTGACCGAGAGAAGCATGACTAATCGGTTATGCTGCTTTTTGATTTTAAATATATGTACAGTAGGAAGGATGTATACAACTTTTGCTTCTTTGCCCCAGAAGACCTTTTTTTATGGAGGAAAAGAAATTGGGATAAGGGGAACGGAATAGAGTCAAAATGAAATTCATAGATCCAGTTTGGAGTGGCATCTTTCCACAAGAATGTAGGATAATAGGAGCTGTAAAATGAGAGAAGTGCAATTAACTTTCCGTTTTTCGAAAAAAAATTCATCATAATTGTAATTGGAAAGTTTATATTTCTTCTATTTCTGGACTTCATAAGGTCAGGGAGAAGTTCAAAGATATGCTCTCAAAAAATGGGAGAGCAGACAAGACAGAAAGATGAAGTCTCCAATAGAAGAGCACATGAAAAAATTCTAATTCCAACTGAGATTTTCAAAAAAAACAGAACGTCAATCCTAGATTTAACTCAGGCAAACGGTTTCAAACTTCTCATGGTGCTTTTCTATTGGAGGGAAGGTTTAAAAAAACAAGTTTTTGGCAGCTCTACCTGCCACTATCTGAGAACGACTACGTGGTTTCTGCCAAGATTCTGACTTCAAAATCTGAACACTTTTTGTTTTGTTATCCTCATCTAGCTTTTCCTTATTTTCGACTCAGGAACTATAACTACCTATAATTTTGATTTATCCTTCAGACAAAGTCTTGAAATCTCTTTCTCAATCCAATAACAATAGTGAGAGTCTACCATTAAAGTCATGCTAGATTCACAATATGAACAAGATCTCTGCTCAATCTTCACTTTTCATTTTTTTTTCTTCAAAAGTTTCCGAAAAAAGAAACATCATCATAATTGAGAAGAACACTAGATGGCACCACCTCTGTGTCCTATTCTTATCCATGACATTGCTTCTTTTTTTCGATATGATTTCATTGTGAATTGATTTCACAAATTGAATGATATCATGAACACCCTATAAATTATCTCAAGTGCCATCCAGTGTCAACTTTGGACACCTTTCCTTAATGGGTTTCAATGATATCATGGATATAATTATGATGTTGAAACTTTTTTTCGAAAAAAGAAGAAGAGGACAATACATAATTGGTACTAACAAAGAAATAATGAGACGAAAAAGGGGAGAAATAAATAAACATCATGTTGCAAAAAATAGAGAATGATATGGGTGGAATCGAATCGGAATTTTGAGGAGATGTAATGGAACGAGAACCGTGGTAAGGGACTT
Source organism: Caenorhabditis doughertyi (assembly GCA_963572265.1). NCBI lineage: Eukaryota > Metazoa > Nematoda > Chromadorea > Rhabditida > Rhabditidae > Caenorhabditis > Caenorhabditis doughertyi. The sequence goes on along the minus strand of OY751556.1, from coordinate 11,953,101 downwards.
ATATTCGTTGAGCCCGGAGAGCTTACTGTAGTCAGATTACTGTAGACTGACCAAAGAGTCTACAGTAATCTGACTCCTAACATTCTTTTTTGGGTTTAGGAATGAGACTAGGATAGTTGTTATTGGTTACGATACTTAGGTTACTGTAGAATCCGAATTACAATCCTGAGGTTACGGTAGACTGATTCCTTCATGCTCAAAGTATCAATTTTCTAGCTCCTTAAGCAGACCAATAGTCTAGAACAAATTTCCTCTTGATGTGCCAAAATTTCTGAAAATCATTCGACTGCAAATAATTCAGATCGAAAAACCATTTTCATTCATTTCCAGAACTCCTTTCAAATTCATTATTCTCAGGACAACTACAAAACTGGAACGTGAATTTCTTAGTATCAACGAGCAGAGGGGACTATATTGCACCTCTTTTTTTTTGATAACCATAGGGTTGAATGCTTCTGATTTTAAGAATGAAGGAAGGGGAAAGGCTGTCTAGTAGAAGATCATTTTGTACGGATGAATCATGTGGTGTTGAAAAAAAAACAATAATCACAGATCGGAATCAAAAAGTCTAGAGATGGGAATTGAAGGGTATGAAAGTGGAAGAGAGGAGGAGAGAGAGATGAGTTCAGGTAGAAAAAATTAAAATGAGTCATCCAAATCAGAAAAGATTCAAAAACAATATCATGGGGATCTGATTATGGATCGAAACGGTATTCTGATTTCCGAAAACGGGTAAAAGTATGTGAAAATGGGAGATTCATACTTTCCAAACAAAGAAGCCCTTCTAAAAGAGTTCCTTTTTTTTTTTCAAAAATGCAACATTTTTCCAAACTATACCGAAAATAAAAATTCGCCCGACGGCACGCGTTCCTATCCATTATTCTCAAGGTTTTCTTCCTATATCAAATTAAATAGGAAAAGACAAATTATTTTTTTGGGTTTCCCTCAAAAATCTCTTTTCATTGTTCAGGGTCGTTCGTTTTCTTTTCTGGTTTTGACAATTTTTGCACCCAACTTATGGAAAGTCTGACGGGCGTTCTTTGGAGTTTGAAAACGGGGCATTTCTATTAGAGGTTAAATCAAGACGCGAACGCATCTCAAAGTATGAATAATGACTTATGGAAGTTAAGACTAAAAATATCCAGTTACAAAATATCTGGGCCAAATTAGGAAATCTCATTCTGCAAAAGTTAGATATTTGTATCCTATTCAACGGAAAAAAACGTATGCGGTGGTCATTTTCTTTTTCTTTTTTGTTGTGTCTTTGTTTGTTTCTTGGCCTTCAACCCTTCTAACTATGTATGTATTCAATGTCTCTAGAGCTTCATCGTCCAACTTTTGCAAGGTTTTCTTGAGAAAACGATCTGTGGACACCTTTTTGAAGCAAGATGAATAGAAAGTTCCAAGTGAACGTTTTTCAAAAACGGGAGATAACTTTATCAGAACGGCACTAAAGACGTTATTCTACCGAATGCGCTCTTATAATAAAGTGATGCGGAACCAGAACTTCGCAGAGTTCCAGAAACAAAAAATCAAAAGCTCAAAATAATCACTTCCCTTTCATAACAAATTGACTTTAGACACTTACTTTTTGACCTACCAACCAGGCTTGCTCAAAATCGGAAAACGGATAATCCGATTTTCCGATTTTTCCGACTTTTTTCGGAAAAATTTTCCGTCGGATAATTTTCCGATTTTTATTTTCGGAGAAATTCTCCGTCGGAGAATTTTCCGACTCGATTTCTCGGAAAAAATTTTCCGTCGGATAGTTTTCCGATTTTTTATCTCGGAAAATCGGAGAAAAAATTGATGATTTTTGAATTTATTTTTGTTCAAATTGAACGAATTATCAACAATTTCATCATTTTTCAACACCAAAAATCGCAAAAATCTTTTAAAATTACCAAATTGACAACTTTTGAACCAAAATTTGACTATAACTAACGTTTTTTATTGAATTTTCTAGATTTTCCGATTTTCCGAGTTTTCCGAATTTTTTTGCTCGGAAAAAAAATTCGGATACTCGATTTTCCGATAAAAAAATTCGGAAAAAAATTCGGATATCCGATTTTCCGAAAAAAAAATTCGGAAAAAATGGCGGATATCCGATTTTCCGAAAAGTTTTTTCCGAGCAAGCCTGCTACCAACCTACTAAAAATCAAGAACTAGATTCCAAAGTTTTCCAAAGATTAAAAATATCTCCCAGTGCCTGGTAAACAGCACATACCATGTACCCATTTCGTAAGATCAAGGTTCGAATTCCAACTCATTTTCATCATTTCCAAAAGTCAGGTTTTCTGATGAGAACTTTGAATTTTCTAATGTTTCTAGAAAAACAAGATAGTTGGAGCGGATAAGTTAATGAAAATATGCTGAAAAGTGAGAATGAGGGTGTCAATGTAACAAATAAAGAGACATAGTTCGAACATTTTCAATTGATTTCTGATTTTGATTACTTTGCAGTTTTCGAGGGTTATTAAGACTAGAAGTCAGAAGAGTTGGAAGTGATTTACTTCTGACATACCATAGTATGAGCAATAAACCGACGGGGTCAAAGAGATTATAACTTTAGGAAATAGAGTTTACCGGGTGATAATGTCTACAGTCTGAAATCTTAATGTGAGAATTTAGTTCTACTAGCTACTGAATCACCCAATGAGTTATATTTATCGAAACCGCTCTAATACTGCTCAAAAGATTCTGAAACTGTTCAAAAATTTTTCGAGCTTTTTGTTCTTCAATTGTTAGCAACCTGAAAAGGTTTAGACGTCCGAATACATAACTTTTGCATTTCGAAACTCTTCCCAACAAGTTTAGATACTTCCAATACACCTTCAGTTGCCATGTTACTTCCTGAAAATCCAAACATCTTCAGAAACTCTTTCTCCGGAGTTCTTTTCATGTGAATCACACGTGCATTTTAAACATCAGGAATACAATTTTCCAATTTCTTCATATTTCTTGTTCCCCGCAGTTAAATTATGAAATCAGTGACAAATATGCAATCATAGTTTAGAGTAGTGCATCTTTCAAATAACCTTTTTTATTTTGAGATCTTTGTTGTTGTCTCCGAGCCTGGCACTCATTCCCTTTTTGTGTCTATTTTCAGTGCGAAACTTGCTAAAATGATTATTCTGAGGGCTGGGGGCAGCATGCATGTTCAAACAAGTACTTGGTACCTCCGCACTTTTTCATTTCATAATTGGTATTAAAATAACAGAAAAATGTAAGAGTTTGGGCAAAAATTTGATTAGAAGAATTTGGGTCACAGAATATGTGTAGGGCACAAAGAAGAAGAAGAAGAAGAAGGGATTAGTCATTATTGCCACCTGGGTGACTAGACTAAAGTTATTAGTGGATCATGTAAAGAAACATGGGACAATGAACAAAGAACGATTTTGGGAATTCAGGTGCAATTTCAGTGATTTCTTGATGAGAAAGGGAATAACGAGACATTGTAAAGCATCTGAAAAACAAGAGAGCATCACAAAAAACCAAACAACTTGACGATTTTCAGCATAGTTTCGTAGGAGATACATTGGTTTCAGATTCAGCTGGATAATCAACATTTTGCAGCAGGATTTCGGAATGTGGTTTGCAAAGGGAGATTTTTGGCGCGATGCCAGCTTTTGAGTTCCTGAATGCTTGAGTTTAACTTTTAAAGTTGAAGAAAGTTGTTTTCCCTCTGATATGTTCAATAGTTCTTTTACCGGATAGATCCTTCTTTCCGGGAAACGAGAAGCTTTCATATGCTATCTAAGCCTCCAATCAATAATTCAACCACCCGCTCCCAATCGTCCTTTACACACTATTCGCTCCCGAAAACATCCTCCGCATGAATCAACAAAGGGATACGCAGAGAAAAATAAAACCCATCATTTCATTTCGCTTCTCCCGTTTCGTAATATTTCACTCTAATAATGGATTTGGAAAGCTTCTCCTTATTGGAATTACCTTCAGAGCTTATTCTTCATGTTTTGAAAAAAGTAAGCTTCATTTTTCTCTTTATTTTTCAATAATCTGAATATTTTCAGTGCACTTATAAAGAACTGAATGATGTTGGTATTTCGTGCAAAGCAGTACACAATCTTATCAAAGAAAATCGAAAGGCATTAGTTTCCAAAGATATTTATCATATTGATTTAGAAAGAAGACGTGTTAGAGCATGGAGGGATTTCTCATGGTGTGATAGAATCCCATTTCGTTCATTTGAATACATCTCGAAATTCTTTGAATATGTGAATGTCAAGGTTTTGACAGTTGTAAGTATCTAACAACTTGAAATTAACCTTAAATTATGATTTTCAGAATATATTAGATGAAGAAATATGCGAATTTCTCATTGAAAAAGCTCAAAGAAAAATGCTCCGATTTGAACAATTGAGACTATTCCACTCTTTTTCCGCAAGCCATGAATCAATTTGTCGCCTTTTGAAGGCTGCCAACTGTGATGTCATAAACTTTGAAGCCGTTGAAAGTCGTCTTACTCCTATTTGCTTAGGTTTTGAAAGATTGCAAAATGTAAAAAAAAATTGTATTTTCCAAACTTCACTCTTTGTTTTTTTCAGTTGAGTGCCTTGTGTTTTGAGATGGATGACAGTATTGGAGAGGAGTTTTTCGATTCAGTTTTGGGAATTTGTAGTGCTGAAAAGTTTATTTTCCATGCTTGTGATAGAATTCCCCAGAGATTTGTTAGGGATATATTCAAGGTGAGACAGTTCTGAATTGACTGTAATTCCATCTGTTAATCGTTCAGAAATGGCTCGAGGGTTCCCGCGAATTCGAAGCTGTTCGAATCACTACTAATCAGAATTTCTCATTTGATGATATAATTTCTGGATTGGATATCAAACAAATCGACAAATCAACCTGGAATGCTCAGAAATTTAATGGGGATAAAGGTGAGTGAAATTGGTCGAAACTTTCTAAAAATTCAATCAGTCTGGGTAAGTTTATGAGTTTTATTAAACTTTATTTTTGAAGCACCTTACAATGTTTAGTTTTGTTTCGTGGCATCCCTTAAAAAATGCACCCCTTGAAGTCCGCAGGAATCAAGTTCATAGGTGTTTTAGACGTATACAATTAATGAAAGTATACATTTAATGTTATTATCATTATCTAATCATCATTCCATTAAATATTTTGTTCCAGCAACTATCACTATGCGACGCAACAATTTCCATTTCTTCGTTGCATTTGAAGTGAACGACCATCGCGTGGAAGACATTCTTTATAAGATACCATTCATTGAATGAACCCTTTTTCTACGCAATAAATATGTCACTTATACTCTCATATTACCCCCATTCTAAAGAAACGATCCGAGTGTCCTGCTCGATTACGTCTATAAATTGCACAATCTGTCTCATTCTCTCTTTCTTTCGAGCAGGCACCTTTTAGTCCGTCTTCGTATCAATGACCCCTTAGTTTCTGCGTCTCTTTATCTCCTGTACTATTTTTAAATGGTTGGTTGTAATGGAATGAATGGTGACCCCAACAGAGATAGATACTCTCTCCGACCAATGGGGCTCACTTTTTTCGAAGAAGAAGAGGCGAAGAAGACAGAGAGCGAGCAGCATCAGTTGCAGGATGAATCACCTTCCAATTTCTTTTCTTTCCGAGATTTTGCAATTAATCAAGGCCACCAGCCAGTTGGCTCGTCTTTTTTTTCTTTCGATGAGCTAAGAGATTCATACTTTTATAGTTCGATTGCTCTAAACTCTGGAGTTTAGAAGAGCTGAAGCAAAACGTTTTCGCTTTTGTTCTTATTGATTGTCATCTAGATTGTTTGATTTGAAGTTCAAATCATTCATCGAAGTCACACCAGTGTCACAAAATATGATTATATAAATCTTCCTAACAACGAATATCAAGTGAAAGATGTGAGTAAAAATCGGAAAAACCCATTTTTGAAACCTAGTCAAAAGAGCCCTCGACAATCGTCTATTCTAGTGAAGAACTAGCCGAATATTCTGGAACCCAATCTATCCCAACCAATTATAGATCTTAGGCAATAAACGCACCTACTAAGTACTCTTCATAAACTTCTAACAATCTCTCACTAGTCCATAATTCCTATCTCTACATGACACCTTTGGTATCATAATCTGCCATCTCCAATTGCTCTTTTGTTTGACTGTCTTGTTTCCCATGGACCTGACACGTCATATGTCTCAATTGATGTAAGACTGTAATCTGTTTGCTATGGTCATGCATGTATTTGGAAGTGGGGAAGGTGGTTCAAACATGATCTATCTAGTTCATAAAATGGCAAGATTGTTGGAAAACGAATTAGGAAAAAGAATTTAAAGCCCAAGCTTGGCATTTTACCTTTTTACTTCAATCTGTACTTTATGCGCTTAATACGGAAGTGCACTTCCCATTGTAGCTCATCTCTGATATTCAACAGCTGCATTCAAGACGAAAAAAAAGTCTGACCTCTTTTTTCCCATCCATTCATTCCACCGGACCATTCGTCTTCCCCACCAGGCACCGTCCTCTTCATCTACCGCCTCCTACTTTCTTTCTTTTGCACTCATTCCTCTTTCTCACATCTGGCGGCGATCGAGGGCAAATGCGTTGTGCACAACTGTCCCAGATGCCCCTCCCCATACTCTCTCATTTCTTTACGTGTGTTGCAATCTTTCTTCTTTTCTTTCTTTTCTCAAAGTTGATATTCTTTGTTTAATTAATTCATACTTTCAGATACTCATGAGCCCCTTCGATTCGTCGCCATGGGCGACGAGGGCTTTATTTATAGTAGTTAGTTTATTGGCACAACTCACTTATTCTCAAGTTTTAACACCATCCCAAATCACTATTTCCCACCGGAAACCAATTCATGCCACGTCGACATGTGGAGAAATTCAAGGACAACCGGTGACTGAAATCTATTGTTCTTTGACTGGTAAGATCCTTTATTATACCGGCACTTTCCCGGGTCTGATTACAAATAATTGATTTCAGGATCCTCTCAATACACCCCACTGACCTCATATTCCTACCAAGAAGACGATCAACAGAAATCATGGTCCAGCGACAATCCAATGGTTCGTGGAGGACATGGATGTGGTTTCTGTAATGCTGGAAATGAGAATTCTCACCCAGCATCCAATATGGTCGACGGAAACAACAGTTGGTGGCAGTCCCCACCTCTTTCCCGTGGTCTTCAACACAATGAAATCAACATTACCATTGATTTGGAACAAGAATTCCATGTTGCTTATGTTTGGGTTCAAATGGCAAACAGTCCACGTCCGGGAAGTTGGGTTCTTGAAAGATCAACAGATCATGGAAAAACTTACAAACCATGGGTTAACTTTGCTGAGAATGCTGCTGAATGTATGAGAAGATTCGGAATGGAATCACTTTCTCCAGTTTCTGAAGATGATTCTGTTACTTGCCGTACCGATCAATCCTATCTTCAACCATTGGAAAACGGAGAAATGGTTATCAAGATTCTTGAACATCGTCCAAGTTCTCGTCATTTCGCCACTTCCGAAGCCCTTCAGAACTTCACCAGAGCCACCAATGTCAGACTTCGTCTTCTTGGTACAAGAACTCTTCAAGGACATTTGATGGATATGAATGAGTGGAGAGATCCGACTGTCACCAGAAGAGTTAGTTTGCTTTTAATTTAATTTTCCATTATTTGTTTATGTCTATTTCAGTATTTCTACGCTATCAAGGAAATCATGATCGGAGGAAGATGTGTTTGTAACGGACACGCCGTCACTTGTGACATCCTCGAACCACAAAGACCAAAATCTCTTCTCTGTCGTTGTGAGCATAACACTTGCGGAGACATGTGCGAGAGATGTTGTCCTGGATTCGTTCAAAAGAAATGGGAACCTGCTACTGCTCATAAAAACTTCACTTGTGAAGCTTGCAACTGTTTCGGAAGATCCAACGAATGTTATTATGATGAACAAGTAGATCTGAACAAACAATCAATTGATTCTCAAGGAAATTACGAAGGAGGAGGTGTCTGTGTCAATTGCAGAGATAACACTGAAGGAATCAACTGTAACAAATGTTCCTATGGATATTTCCGTCCAGAAGGAGTCACCTGGAATGAGCCACAACCATGTAAAGCTTGCGATTGCAACCCAGACAAGCACACCGGATCATGCGAAGAAGGTACTGGAAAGTGTGAATGTCAAGCTAGATTTGTTGGAGAGAACTGTGATCAATGTGCTCCTGGATACTACGATCCACCAGAGTGCAAACCATGCGAGTGTTTTGTTAATGGAACTGTTGGAGATGTTTGCTTGCCAGAAGATGGACAATGCCCATGTAAACCAGGATTCGGTGGAACTTTTTGTGACACATGTGCTTCTGGATTCACAAATATCACTGCTGGATGTGTGGAATGCGTTTGTGATTCAACTGGATCTGAGCATTCCAATTGTTCAGCTGAAACTGGACAGTGCGAGTGTAAGCCAGCTTATGCCGGTTTGTCATGCGATAAGTGCCAAGTTGGATACTTCGGAGAGGATTGTAAATGTGAGTATATATATTTTTTTAATTCTCCAATTTTACCAACTTTTTTTTAGTCTGCAACTGTGATCCAATGGGAACTGAAGGCGGCGTTTGCGATCAAACAACTGGACAATGTCTCTGCAAAGAAGGATTCGCTGGAGACAAATGCGACCGTTGTGACATTGCCTATTACGGATACCCTAACTGCAAAGCATGTGCTTGTGACGGAGCAGGAATCACTTCTCCAGAATGTGATTCAACTTCTGGACAATGCCCATGTAATGGAAATTTTACTGGAAGAACTTGCGACAAATGTGCTGCAGGATTCTACAACTACCCAGAATGCCGTGGATGTGAATGTTTGATTGCTGGAGCCAAGGGACAAACTTGTGATAGTAATGGACAATGTTACTGTAAGGGTAACTTTGAAGGAGAACGATGTGATAAATGCAAGCCAAACTTCTACAACTTCCCAATTTGTGAAGAATGTAACTGTAACCCATCTGGAGTTACCAGAGATTTCCAAGGATGTGATAAGGTATCTCCAGGAGAACTCTGTTCCTGTAGAAAGCACGTCACTGGAAGAATCTGTGATCAATGTAAACCAACATTCTGGGATCTTCAATACCATCATGAAGACGGATGCAGAAGCTGTGAATGTAACACAAATGGAACTATTTCTGGATTGAACACTTGTGATCTGAAGACTGGACAATGTATGTGTAAGAAGAATGCTGCTGGAAGAGGATGCGATCAGTGTGCTGAAGGATTCTATAGACTCAACAGCTACAATCAACTCGGTTGTGAATCTTGTCACTGTGACATTGGAGGAGCTCTTCGTGCTGAATGTGACATTCAAACTGGACAATGTAAATGTCGTCCAAGAGTCACTGGTCTCCGTTGTGATCGTCCAATCGAGAATCATTACTTCCCAACTCTTTGGCATAACCAATATGAAGCAGAGGATGCTCATACTGAAGATCAAAGACCAGTTAGATTTGCTGTGGATCCAGAACAATTCGCTAATTTCTCGTGGAGAGGATACGCAGTTTTCTCCCCAATTCAAGAGAAGATTCTTATTGACGTCGATATTGCCAAGGCTAGTGTCTACCGTCTTCTCTTCCGATACCGTAACCCGACACCTGTTCCAATCACTGCTACAGTATCCATCGTTCCAAGATTCACCCATACTCATGATGTTGAACAAACTGGAAAAGCTACCTTTGCCCCTGGAGATTTGCCAGCTATGAAGGAGATTACTGTAGATGGAAAACCATTTGTCCTGAACCCTGGAAAATGGTCTCTTGCTATTTCCACAAAGCAAAGACTCTTCTTAGATTATGTTGTTGTCCTCCCAGCTGAATACTACGAGGGAACTGCTCTTCGTCAACGTGCTCCACAACCATGTCTCTCTCACAGTACAAAGAATACCACTTGTGTTGACTTGATCTATCCACCAATCCCTTCGACCGCCCGTGTTTATGTTGATATGGAGAAGGTTCCATTCAATTATGTTAACGAAGATGGTACTACAACACCTTTGGAATTAGTTCCAGTTGAAATTCTTCCATCTGAAATCACTGGACCAGCCGCCTTTGTTCGCGCGGATGAGAATCCAAGAACCGTTGAAGCCAAGATTGATGTACCGGAATCTGGAGAATATGTCATTGTTATTGAATACCATAACCGTGAAGAGACAGATGGAAATGTTGGAGTTGAAGTTACTCAAGACGGAAAAGAAGTTCTCAAAGGAAATGTTGTTATTCATCATTGTCCATATGCAACATTCTGCCGTGAATTGGTTTCTTCTGGAGGAACCATTCCATACATTCCACTTGAAAAAGGAGAAGCAACTGTTCAATTGATGGTTAAGCCAAATCACGAATTCGGATTGGCTTCTGTTCATTTGATCAAAAAGTCTGATTTCAGTTCTGAATATTTGCAACAGGTAAGATATATTCAAGCCTTGAAATGACTAATTCTCTAACTTTCAGGTGCCAGTTTGTATCAGAAAAGATGGACGTTGTGTTCCACAATCTTATCCACCAGCATCTGAATCTGTTGTAACTGAAGCTGAAAATGGACCAAACATGGAGAAATCAATTCTCGGAGACAAACTTCCATTCCCAGTTTCCAACTCAAAAGAAATGCGTGTTGTTCCACTTGATGATGCTCAGGTTACTCCTTCATCTTAACTTATTTTCTTTACAGAAATGTTTTCAGGCTACCATCGAAATTTCTGGAGTTGTTCCAACTCGTGGTCACTACATGTTCTTGGTTCACTATTTCAATCCGGATAACACTCCAATCAACATTGATGTTCTCCTTCAAAACGAGCACTATTTCCAGGGTGACTCATGCAATTCATTCGCATGTTGTTTGTTTTTTTTCGCACTTTTCCCCCTTTGACTCTTTAGCACTTTTCCCACAACCCTCAATTGGGCTTGAAATCTTTTTGATGCACTTGTCCTTTTTCATTCCTATGCATCCCCCCGCACCGCACCTCTATTTTCAGACAACAAGTACTCTTCGAGATTCCTTTTCAATGGTTTGTTGAACGATTTGTGATGTTTTGCAGTCTGTAGTTAGTAATGTGTATGCTTCTTTTAAGTACTGATTCTGCAGTTGAAACAACAGATGAAATTAAAGATGAACTTCAAGCTTTTGCACTCACTTCACCTCACCAACTGTCCGTCCGAACTCATCACTAACCTATTTCGTCTACCGTTCCGTAACTTTCTATTTTCAGCCACTGTTCCTCTTGCTTTCTGTCCATCAATCAGCGGATGTCGTGCCCTTATCAGAGACAAGGAACGTCCAGAAGTGATTCAATTCTTCATGGATGACAAATACACTGCTACCTTCTACCATAATGCCAGTCAAAAGGGTCCAATCTACATTGATTCGATCACTGCAGTTCCATACAACTCATTCAAGGATAAGCTTATGGAACCACTTGCTCTTGATCTCTCCAATGAATTCTTGAAGGAATGCTCTGAAGAGAATCTAAAGAATCATCCAGAATCCGTCAGTGATTTCTGTAAGCAGAAGATCTTCTCATTGACAACTGATTTCAATTCGGCTGCTCTCTCTTGTGATTGTGTTGCTCAAGGATCCGAATCATTCCAATGTGAAGAGTACGGAGGGCAGTGCAAGTGTAAACCAAATGTTATTGGAAGAAGATGCGAGCGTTGTGCTCCAGGATACTACAATTTCCCAGAGTGTATCAGTGAGTTTTTCTTTTTAAAACGGCGATTATTGTAGGATAAAATAAAACTGCATTTGTTATCTGAAATTGAGAATCAAAGCAATGAGATTTTCTGTTTTTTTTTCCAAGGTTCCTTTTGTCGTAAGGTGTAATGCTTACAGACTTTTTCACTCTTCAAAATCACATATTCTTTTCAGAATGTCAATGTAACGTTGGACAACAATGCCACGAACAAACTGGACAATGTTTCTGCCCACCACATGTCGAAGGACAATCCTGTGATAGATGTGTCAGCAATGCTTTTGGATATGATCCACTCATTGGATGCCAGAAATGCGGTTGTCATCCACAAGGATCTGAAGGAGGAAATCTTGTCTGTGACCCAGAATCTGGACAATGTTTGTGCAGAGAATCAATGGGAGGAAGACAATGTGATCGTTGCTTGGCTGGATTCTACGGATTCCCTCATTGTTATGGATGCACTTGTAATAGAGATGGAACTACTGAGGACATTTGTGATGCTACTAATGCTGTGTGCAAGTGTAAAGAAAATGTTTATGGAGCACGCTGTGAGGCTTGTAAAGCTGGAACTTTTGATTTGTCAGCTGAAAATCCATTGGGATGTGTGAACTGTTTCTGTTTTGGAGTCACTGATAGTTGTAGATCAAGCATGTACCCAGTTACAACGGTATGTTTTTGAAATTGAAAAAGTACATTTATTCTCATACCAAATTATTTCAGATGTCTGTCGACATGTCCTCTTTCCTTACCACCGATGACAGCGGAATGGTCGACAATAAGGATGATACTGTTCTCTACACATCGGAAGAAACATCTCCAAACTCTGTCTACTTCGTTGTCCCAATTGTTCCCAAGGACTACACCACCAGCTACGGATTGAAACTCACTTTCAAGCTTTCAACAGTTCCACGGACCGGAAGAAAATCAATGAATGCTGACGCAGATGTTCGATTGACTGGAGCTAACATGACTATTGAACACTGGGCACCTGAACAACCATCAAATCCAGAAGAGCAATTCACTGTCAAGTGTAAACTTGTTCCAGAGAATTTCCTGACTTCTGAAGGAAAGACAGTCACCAGAGAAGAGCTCATGAAGGTGCTTCACTCTCTTCAAAACATTACCTTGAAGGCTTCCTATTTCGATCATCCAAAGACAAGTACCCTTTATGAATTTGGATTGGAAGTTTCAGAACCAAATGGAGCTGATTCCGTCATAAAGGCCTCTTCTGTTGAACAATGTCAATGCCCAGCCCCATACACTGGACCATCTTGCCAACTCTGTGCATCTGGATATCATCGTGTATCTTCTGGAAGTTTCTTGGGAGCATGTGTTCCATGTGAATGCAACGGACACTCTGCCACATGCGACCCTGATACTGGAATTTGTACTGATTGTGAGCACAATACTCATGGAGATCATTGTGAGTTCTGTGATGAAGGACACTATGGAAATGCTACAAATGGATCTCCATATGATTGTATGGCTTGTGCCTGTCCATTCGCTCCATCGAACAACTTTGCCAAGTCTTGCGATGTTTCTGAAGAAGGACAACTTCTTCAATGTAACTGCAAACCAGGTTACACTGGAGATCGTTGTGATAGATGTGCTGCTGGATACTTTGGACAACCACAACAAGTCGGAGGGTCTTGTGAACCATGTCAATGTAATGGAAACAACAATCTCACTGATTCTCGTGCTTGTCATCCAGTCAGTGGAGATTGTTATCTTTGCGAACAAAATACCGATGGAAGACACTGTGAATGGTGCGCTCAATGGTTCTATGGAGATGCCGTCGCTGCGAAGAACTGCTCTTCTTGCGAATGCGATCAATGTGGATCCCAATACTGTGACAACAGAAGTGGAGGATGTGAATGCAAGATTAATGTTGAAGGAGACTCTTGTGATAGATGCAAAGCAGATCATTGGGGATTCTCGAAATGCCAAGGATGTCAAGCATGTCATTGTGGAACGGCCGCTTTCAACACCCAATGTAACGTTGAGAACGGACAATGTACCTGCCGACCAGGAGCATCTGGAATGCGTTGCGAGCAATGTGAACATGGATACTGGAATTATGGAGAGCATGGATGTGACAAGTGTGATTGTGAATCTGATCTTTCAATGGGAACTGTCTGTGATGTTCGTACTGGACAATGTCATTGTCAAGAAGGAGCTACTGGATCAAGATGTGATCAATGTCTTCCATCATACCTCAGAATTCCAACTCATGGGTGCAGAAGATGTGACGAATGCGTTCATCATTTGATCGGAGACGTCGATAACTTGGAATTGGAAATTGATGTTCTTGGAACTGCCATTGCTAATATCTCATCTGCAACTATTGTCGGAGCAAGACTCGCTAGAAATAAGAAGGAATTTAATGATATCAATGAGATTACAAAGATGTTGAACGATGAGGAGAACTCATTTGGTAACGTCTTTGGAGATGCTTCTGATATCCTCACCAACTCCACTCAAATCCTCAACAAGCTCATCAGAACCAAAAATCACTCGAACAACTCCGCTTCTTCTGCTAAGAATCTTACTGTAAATGGAACCGATTTCTTGAATGACGTCATGAAGAAGGCACAAAGAGCCCGTCAAAGTGTTCGTAATCTTGCCGAAATCGCCCTCTCCATCGGATCATCTTCTAAAGCTGTTAACGTGGATCCAAGACTTTTGAGAGAAGCTGAAGAGACATTGATGACTTTGGAAGCAACCTCTGCTGATCCATTCCCAGAGAAGGCTGGAAGTGTTCCAGAAAAACTCAAGGAGATTCAAAACAAGATTCAAGAGGAAACAAACAAATTGGACAAACAAAAGGAAACGTTTGAAGCTCAGAAGAAGAAGGCCGAGGAGCTGGCTGCTTATTTGAACAGTGCTCAACAACTTCTCAAGGAATCAAAGTCGAAGACTGATAAGGCTAATAACGTGAGTTTCAGAGTTCGGTGCTTTCATTCCTATTGTTTTCAATTTTCAGGTCGCCAAAATGCTTCAACTCGCCAAAGTCCAAAACCTCGTCGCCGCCATCACTGACGACCTCGAACGTGTTGATGCCATTAAGGGAGAATTCCAAAAGATCAACGTCGCTATTGGAAATGTAACTGAAGGATTGAAAGACTCCAGAGAATCTATTTCTCATTCTGTTACAAGTTTGAATGAGACAAGAAATGATGTTGCTGAAGCATTGGAAGCCGCAAAAAAGAGAGTTAGAAGAGACGAGAAGCCAGTTGATATGCAATTGATTAACGCGAAAACTCATGAACTCCACCTTCAATCCACCTCATTGAGACAAACTTTCGATAACAATAAAGACAATTCTGATCAAGCTTTGGAGGCTGCTAACGCTTATTCCAACTTGACTGATACATTGAGAAATGCCAAAGAGAAGATTGATAAGGCATTCGAACTTCTTGAAGAGGAAACCAAATACGCTGAAGCTGTTCAAGCTGCCAAGGACAAGCCAGTGCCAGCTGATACTAAGGATAAGATTGCTGAACTTTCAAAGACTGTTGCCAATGATGTTAAAGAAGCTGAGAAGTTAAAGAAACAATTGGAACAACTGACTGAACTTGCTGACAAATTGAGAAAGAGAAAGGATGCTGTGAAGGCAGGAATTCCAAAATACGACAAGGAAACTCTCAATTCAATTGATGATAAAGTAAAGGAAATCGAAGGATTGAAGGCTGAAGTTGATGGAAATATCCAAGAAACTCGTTCCAAGATCTCGGAAATCGCTGGAAAAGCAGAAGAGATAACAGAGAAGGCTAACAGTGCAATGGAAGGAATCAGATTAGCAAGAAGAAATTCTGTTCAACTCCAAAAATTGGCCCCAGTTGTTGCTTCCAAATTCGAAGAGCTCAAGAAGTTGTCAGCTGTCAGAAGCGGAAAGGTTGATTCGATTAGTGATAAGGTTGCACAGATTAAGGAAATGATTGCTGTCGCTAGAAATGCTGCTAATAAGATCAAATTGGGAGCTCACTTCGAAAAGGGATCATCTCTTGATTTGAATGTTCCACAAAGAGTTACTCGTTCTGCTGCTCATGCTGATATCTCATTCTATTTCCGTACTGAAGAAGAACACGGAATTCCACTTTTCTTCGGAAATGAAGAAACTGCTGTTGGAAGTCGTGCTGTCCCAACTGCCGATTATGTTGCTGCTGAAATTGAATACGGTCGTCCAAAGGTTACCGTAGATTTGGGAGATGCTCCAGCTGTTGTCAAATTGGATACTGCTGTAAATGATGGATTGTGGAGAAGATTGAATATTGAAAGAATCGGAAAGACTGTCAATGTATCACTTTCAAAACCAAATAGTGTTGAGACTGCCGAAACGAAGAGCTCAGTTGCCGGAGGAAATAAGAGTGTTCTTAACTTGAACCAGCAAATTTCAAAGTTGTTTGTCGGAGGAATTCCGATAACTGCTAGAGTATGTTTTACTTCGTTTTTTTTTCGTTTCGAAAAGAATCTTCAATTCATATTGATATGATTTTCAGATCACCAGTGCACTCTACAATCGCGATTTCGTCGGAGACATTGAACTTTTGAAGCTTCACGGAGAACCAATCGGACTTTGGAATGCTCGTGAAAAGGGAAATGTCAACGTTAATGGAGCTCAGAAAAAGCCAAAGATGACTGATAATGCTGATGAACTTTTGATTTCTCTTGATGGTGAAGGATACACTTCTTATAAACCAAGTCATTGGAATCCACGTAAAGCTACAAAGATTTCTCTTTCATTCTTGACATTCTCTCCACATGGATTGTTGTTCTTCGTTGGAAAAGATCGCGATTTCATGTCTTTGGAGTTGTCGGAAGGAGGTGTCAAATTATCAGTTGATCTTGGATCAGGAGTTGGACAATGGATTACTGATTCTTTTAATTATAATGATGGAAAATGGCACACAGTGTCGATTGTTAGAGAAGAGGTTAGTAGTATTCAAATACGGCAATTAGGCACCTGCTCGGTCTTTCATAATCCTTTGTTTTCATGTTGCTTCTCATCTAGAGAAGGAGAAAAATCCCTTTATAATTGGGAGTAATCCTAGCTTGAGCGCCACCAACAAAATCATTTTACAGAAGCACGTTAAAATCATGATCGACGGAGAAGCTGAAGTTCTCGAAGGAGACGTTCCTGGAAAAGAATCTGAAATGTCTGTCACTGAATTCCTCTATATTGGAGGAACCCCATCTGGATTGTCAGTTAGAACCACCATTGTTCCACTTCGTGGTTGCATTAAACAAGTGAAATTGGGATCTGATGAAGTCGATCTTGAAGCCAGTCACGCCTCCAAGGGAGTCAGAAGTGGATGTCCATTGAATACAGTTCGTACTGTATCATTCCTTTCTGATAGAACTACAGCTGGATTCAATAATGCTACAGAATTCTCTGAAGATGTTTCAGTCACTTTCAAGTTCAAGACAAAATCTATCCGTCAACCATCTTCCGTTTTCACTGTTAACGATGATGAAGACTCTGTTCTCAGTGTTACTATCAATGAAGACGGAATCTTAACAGTGACTAGTGGAGAAGATGTCGCCACTCTTGAGCTGGCTGCTTCTCCAGATGAGAAATGGCATTACGTATCTATCCGAAAAACCAAACATATCATCAGAATCGATGCTGACGACTCTTTCTCAAACGAGGTCACCAGAAAACACGCTGACGACTCCAACCCAGATGCCAGTTTCCTTTCCGCTTTCTTCGGAAAATCTGGAGAGACACCATCATTCGTTGGATGCATTGGAGACGTTACTCTCAATGGAAAACTATTGGATTTCTTCAGAGCAGATATTAAGGAAATTTCTTTGAATGGATGTTCTTTGAGTGATGATGAGAATGTTTCGACCACATCAACTACAACAACTCCAGCTCCAACTGACACAGATGTTGCCGTTCTTCCAAATGATGATGAGGAAGTTCAAGAAGAGACAACCACAACTACGACAACGACTACGACGGAAGAACCAATCGAAGAACCAGCTGAGGTAAGAATTGGTTTTTGAATTATCCTAGATCAAATTCTAGGTCGTTTTAAGAAAATTGGGAAAAATTCCCTTTAATTACTGTAAAATAATTGAAGATGAGAGACCAGCCGATTAATGTACCAAATGCGAAACGTGAATCAATTATCAAAATGTTCACAGATCATTTTGATTCTGTTGACCTGTCGAAAGTGAGATTACAATATATAATCCTCAGTTCTATCTAACTTTTCTATCTCATCCCAAATCCTTAGTTCAATTCTGTTCACCCTGCTCTAACCCCCAAATTTTCAGTTCTTCCACAAATATCATACCTTTCTTTCCTAACAGTTCAACTTTTCAGGTGAGACCAGATGGTCACTGCAGTCTTCCAGAGGATCCAATGGTTCATATCGAAGATGCCGAAGGATTCAACTTTGGAACCCAACAACACAGCAGAATTGAGTATGATGTTCTTCCGGAAGCAATTGATAAGAGCGGAGAATTCACTTTCAAAATCCGACCAACTGCTGACAATGGAATCGTTTTTATTGCCACTAACAAACGTACTGATCATATCGCAGTTGTTCTTGAAAATGGTCGTGTCGTCTTCACTTATGATACTGGATCCGGTCAAGTTATCATCAAATCCGACAAGTCTATCATCGATGGACGTTGGCATTCTATCAAGGTCTCACGTCGTGGAGCTTCTGCTCATCTTATCGTTGACGATGACTCGTATGAATCTGAAGGAGCTGCCAACCAAAACGAAGATTTGATTGAAACTCAACCACCATTCTACGTTGGAGGAGTTCCATCTGAACTTGCTGGATTCACCAGAACTCTTGTTCCAGGAATTCGTTCTCAATTCAGTGGATGTATGAAAGACTTCAGATTAAACGGAAAGAGTTTGAATAACGGAAAAGAATTTGGAGTTGAGCAATGCTCTCAATTCACTGAGCCTGGAATGTACTTTGGAAAGGATGGAGGATATGCAATTGTCCAAAAGGATTATGAAGTTGGAGCTGCCTTTGGATTGGAAGTTGATATCAGACCAAGAATGAAAGACGGAGTTTTGTTCTCTGTTGGAGTTTTGGAATATATCACTGTTGAGTTTGTCAATGGATCCATCAAGACTACTGTCGAAAGTGGAAGTGGAGGAGAGAATCTCTGGCATCATCCATCGACTGAAAATGAGTATTGTGATGGACAATGGCAAGCATTCAAGGTAAGAATTTCATTTGAATCCAGTATGTTCTAATGATAGCATTTTTAGATTTCCAAAAAGAAGAACTTGCTGACTGTCACCGTCAACGGCAAGGCTCATATTAAGATTCTGAAGAAGCAAAAGACCGACGTCCTCACTAAGGATCCATTGTACTTCGGAGGTCTTCCAGAAGGTGTCACCAATAAGGGAATCACTACCAACAAACCATTCGTCGGATGTATCCGATTTGTTAGCTTTGGATTGAGAAAGGATCGTAAGATGATTCGCAGAAAGAAGGAGGTCGATACAGAGAGATTCGATGTGTTTGGAGATGTCACTCGCCACAGTTGCCCTGCTATTTAAAAAATTTTTCTCGTTTTGTTTTGTAATTCGCTTTAATTTCTCTGATTCGGTATAATAAACTTTCATTTACAATTGCTTACTCTCACTTTTTCGATAATCCAGTGTCTATCTGAACTCTTTAAACTCAAAACTTCACACATTCCCGGGTATTCATTTATTGCTCCGACAACAATTTCAATGATAGATCAAGATCAAAACGAGAGAGGAAGAGAGAAGGAATTCGAGTATAGGCATAAGAGAAGATCATCATTTGAAATGTTTCTACGGGGAGAATAAGAATCATTCAAGAGACAAGAAAATCTTTAGATCTGGAATATGAACACTGATCAATGGACTTTGAAAGTACAGATCAATTGGTTCAACCATCAACATTTTCTGAAGATAATCGTCAAATGAAAATTAAAACTATTAGAAGAGGAAAAAACCCTAGGACATAACTATAACCAGCGGGGAAACTACATCCCGAGAGACAGAAACAAATGAAATTTCAGACTTGGATATATGAATATTGATCGATGGGCTTAAGAAGTATCCATCAACCGATTCAGTCTCACTGAATCTGAAAATCATTGTCTGTGAGGGGAGATTATATGAGGGTGGACATAGAATTGCACAGAAAAAAACAGACATGAAAGCTTCGGACATGAATCTAAGAATATCAGTTGTCAAGGGTTTTGAAGACCTAAAACTGCTAACATTTCTTAATCCTAATCTTCGGCTAACAGAGAAATGGTTTGAGAGAGGGACATGGGTTGAGGGGAGAAAAGGAAATCGGGGGGAAATAGTTCGATTGATAATAATAATGGGAGATATGAGAGATAAGATATATGATTGGAGATCTCGTGAAGTTTAATCAGAGTCGTCTTTGCGTTTCTTTTGACCAAGACGAGCAGATGGTGGAGCTCCGACCATGCGTCCATTTGGACGTTTGCGAGCAGCGGCAGCACGATTAGATGTCTCTTCGTCCGAGTCAGAGTCGAAGCCTTTCTGAAAATGTTTCAAATTAATTTGGTTTCAAACAGTTTTGAATAATAATTACCTCTCCAGCTTCTTCCTCATCCTCGTCAGAGCTGTTGACTTGAGTCTTACGAGTAGATCTTCCCTTTGCCGGTGGAGCCTTTGTAGCCTTCTTAGCTGGAGCTTTTCCCTTGGTCGCCTTCTTCTTTCCATAATCCGAATCGTCGTCGTACGAGCGCTTGGTTCCACGTCCCTTGCGTTTTGGAGGCTCCACAACTGGGTCTTCCTCTTCTTCGTCGGCTTCATATTCAGATGGATCCTTCTCTTCGGTATCCGACTCTGGGACGGGCTTCTTGGAAGAACGAACTTGACGTCCAGATTTGGTGGTGACAACTTTTGGCTTCTCGGTCTTCTCAGAAGAAGTGGAGTCACGAGTTGGCGAACCACCCAAGTAGATCTTGACTTCAGAGACACGCATCTTTCCGTTTCTGAAAGAAAATGACTATTAGAGGAAATCACTGGAGGCTGAGCAAGTTAATTTCACTGGATATTTATGCATCAGAAGTCAAAAGAACTTACCCATCTTCCTGTAGAGTGACCACTGGCGGTGGAACAAGTGGTCCACTGGAAGCAGCGGCCGATGATGGAGAGGCTTCAGTCTTCTTCTTTGGTGGCATCTGAATACTTTTTTGTATTGAATTATTCTGATACTTTAGAAATAAATAATAAGCCAAAAATGAATGTTCTTCTTGTATGCCAATGCGTCATTCGCATACACTACAACAACAAAAAATCAATAGGTGAGAATGAGAAAAGGCAGAGCCCTCCCGGTGCAACAACAACACTGTGTGGTCGAGGATGAAGAAAAAGAAAACGAAGAAGAAGAGGGGGAAGTGAGAGCAAAAAGTACGAAGCGAGGAGGGGTTTATATGTGGATGTGGATGAAAGAGAAAAAGGGGCGGAGTCATGTTACCCCAGGCAACCTCAGATATCCAAGATACGTCCTCTTAGCTCTCTATACTAATTTGTACTTTGTTAGATATATGAGTAAAATGAAAATGAAGAAGAAGAGAAAAGGGGAGGGGATAAATGTCAGAACGAAAATAGAATGAGTAATGAGAATAAGGGTGGACACAGAAGAAGAAAGAAGAAGAAGAGGAGAAGAGCCCTTTGCCATGTGAGAAGAGAGATTATAGACGAACAGACGATTTTCTAATTTGGCGTTGTGTAAGAGTGTGAATTGGCGGACACAGAGAGTGGCTGCCCTGGGTGCGTGTGTGTTTGAGAGTGAAGATATAAATGTACATATATTGTGAGAAAAAAGTGAAAGGGGACAAAGAGTTGGAATGAGCGAGAGAATGAAGAGAAAAGAGGCGATTGAGAATTAACTCATGACCTGAAGAAAAGAGAATTATGCAGAATTCGATTAGATATAATCGAACCTTCAATAGAGGTACAGTCGTTTACTCGGAACAAGGGAAAACAATGAAGGATATCTGAGCTAAAGAAAGCTGAAACTAATCACATCACCTAGCTGCAAGGATTTCAATTTTTGAAATGAATTTCAAAACTTGGCACTGTGTCCACCATTGCTTTGATTCTTTTTCAAACTCAGAGTATGTTTGTAAACTGAAATTGGTGAGAAGTTAGGAGCTTCCGAAGTAACTAACGTTGGCAGTGTGCAAACTTTTTCTCTTACTGTTTTCTTAACTTTTGTGTCTGGCTGCACCGAAATTACTGTGCCAGCACAGACAATACTATGAACCTCTATTACAAGTACACCCTCATTCAAAAAGTTTGGTGACCCTGTTCAGATATTTGCGAATAAGTAAATTTGCTATCAGGTTTCAGAATTTGAATTAGGAAATCACCATTTTTAATTGAAATTCATTTTTGGCTGCCTCCGATACGAAAAATGTATCCCAAAGCCTCTCGTTGTATCATCTAAAGTATAGCTTGGAAGCATTCAATTTCTAAATCATAGTACATTTTTTTCATAAATATTATATTCACTTTTTCAAAGGCCCACTACCATAATCTGCTCATGCTTGAGTATGAATATAGACTGAATCAAATTTACCTATTATAAAAATACAAAGATTGAATAATGCTTTTGAATGTTCAATTAAAACATGATTGCTGTATCGCTTTTCACTATGCCTTTTTTAATAACTCGCCGACATTTACCGCATTAAATCTACATAAAACCAACAGAGCTCTTTTGATGAAATAAAAAATGATTTCGTATACCGATTACCCTTTGCAAAGACGCCCTAATGCCAACATGTGTCTCTGAAAATAGAGAGGGACGAGAGAATTTATGAATTCATGGCGCTCCCTTTTCTTCTTCTCCTTCGACTCTTTTGTTTGTGAATGTAAACAGTTTGGAGAGAGGTTGTAAAATGTGCCGAAAGAGAAATAATTTACGATTCACAAGATTTATCTTTTGATTATTTTTATGATATTGCAAATAACTTTTTGATTATGAAAAGCGGCGAAACATAAACAATTTTTGGTTGATTGAATCGTAAATCTTCTTTGTTTATCACTTGGGGCAAAGGAGTGAAACGAAGGTGCACAGAAGCATATCAATTTGCTCAACCTGCTCAATCATTCAACCGATATAAACATGTAATATCAGAGATAAGAGTGTGACTAGATAATGGCCAGTAATGAAAGGGAGTATGCCAAGTGGATCCAAGCGAAGATAAGAAAGAAAAAACAGTGTAGTTCGAAAATAGAGTTTATTTCACATTAAAAAAAATACAAGTATCACAAATTAAATCCATTTTTTCTCTGATCTTCCAGAGACTCGAAATGTTTCTTCGTGCATTCCTCTACATAGTCCTGTGGAACAGCATCTCCAATGATCCTCGTCAATTGATGTTGCAATGTTTGGGGGATTGCATCTATCAATTTCTTATTTTCTTCGGTATCTTTCTGTTGCTTGATTTCCTCCAGAGTCATAAAATAGCAATAGGGAAGATCTGGCAAAGTGCCAGTGCTAACGAACGCCTTCACATATTGCACAATGTCCTTGTAGAATTGACTAATGTCCTTATACAAATCCTCGTTTTTGTCTTCCAGAAATCCATTTGCTGTGACTTTTGGAAAGTTTTCCGATGGTCCAAACTCAGTTAAAATTTGCATCTGAATTACATTTGGGATGAAATTCAGAAATTGGTCCTCGTGGTTAATTTCCTTCGCCATTTTCTTCAGGTGGTTGTAGCTCTTCACAAAGAATATTGGCAATTTTGGCCCCTTTGAATACTCCAAGAAATCTGAAACTTCCTGGCGAAGTTCTCTGGCAAATGCTTGAATTCCCACCTTTTTCTTTGAAGTTTCATCAGTGGGGATGACTTTGGAGCGGGGAATCAAAGCCATTGGAGAGGCAAAATTAGGGATGATTGGGGTGAAGAAGGCCATTTTGGTAAGACGGTTAGAAGGTAGTCTGGTGAACAGAATGACAGGAAGACTGAATGGATTGGTTGATCGCACACAAGATTCTTTTAGTCCATGGCATGTAGTTCAATCGTTGTGTGCGGACCTTTGAATCTTTCCCGTGAGGTATTCTGATGACGTGGGAATATTTTGAGATCAATAAATGGAAATAAAGAGAAAGTTAGTAGATAGTCTACTACGTTGTTCTGTTTTTGTTGGAATGTGTTCTTATTGGAATATGGCAACATCTGAAAGAAAGAAGTTACAGAAATAGAACCTCTAAAAATATTTGTTTTTGAAAAACAAGTCTCACTTCACTACTTTTGCCTTCTTTTGAAGGCATTAACAAGTATAAAGTATCTATTTCACAGGATTGCAGTACACAAGTTTCCAAATTACATTTCTTGAATATCATATTGGCATTTGGTATACTGTAGCAATTTCTTTTGGTTCCCATTCGTTTCCGTTTTCGATGTCGGTTCTCATGACTTTCCTCTCTGGAATTGCCGTTTTCCCATAGCTGTCTTCCTCAACGCTCTTCTCTTATTCAGTATCATCGAAATCATCGGGCGCCACCGTTAGTTTCGATGCTCTTTATTCTTCTATTTTTAGCATGTGTTACTCCTATTGGAGCTGCAATAAGCTTCAACAAGCTGAGCCAAGAGGAGAATGTTCAACTGCAAAGATATTGTGGAACAAAGCCATGGCATCAAGGAAACTCTGCAAAATCAAATGAACATAGTAATTTTTATAGAATAATATCAGAAAACTTCGTTTACTTCCAGGATCAATTTATGGAGGGATCCCTATACCAGGAAATGTTGCGCCGTGGACTGTACAGATTCATATAGGTGCAGATATGTTCTGTTCTGGAGTTATCATTTCTTCGAGACATGTTCTATCTGCTTCGCATTGTATCCATTCGAACAATACTATCGATGATTCAAAGGGAAAGTGTATGAATGGGTTTGTCAAATTTTACAATCTCACGACGGGAATTATTGACATATTCTTCAGAGAATTGATTCTCGAGCAAGATCTACCGTCTATGCGAGTGGAGAATGCTAATAATCTGCTCCTCTCTGATCAAATTGCTAAGGTACTGAATTTGGAACTGCACGCGCACTAATTCAAAGTTTCAGCTTATTATATTTGGTTACTGCCCCGGGAAAAATCACCTACATCATGACTTCATGATAATTGAGCTGAAGAATAACATTCAGCTAAACGATTTTGCATTTCCAGCATGTGTTAATAGTAAGTTAAAGCTCATCAGGGACCTACATGTAGAATAATTTTAAGCTCATCCTAACTTTCAAAATGTGGGAGTGCCGGTAATGATAGTGGGATATGGTCATAATGGTTAGTTAAAATCCGTTCTTAGTTGAAGAGAATAAGATTTGTTTAGCGTGGCCGTGGGACAACGACAACCCAATTCTTACTTTGCGAGAAGGATTCACAAAAGTAATTTCTTTATTTTTGCCTATTAAGCTCATTTATACGATTTAGATTTCATTACATGTAGGAAGTAAATTCGAAACCATCGACGAAACGCGGAAATTTAACCAAAGACCTGTAAGTTTTCAGATTTTGCTGTGAAACGAATACGTAATTTGTTTAGGGTGATAGTGGAGGAGGAGCACTTGTTTGGTCCAATCATCAGTACTTTGTTGTCGGTATTTATCTTTTTGGAACAAACCATCTAGAAGATTTTCTTTCTGGTTATGCGTCAGTTTACTATCACAGACAATTTATTTGCTACTATACAGGAGTATGTTGAATGGAGATTGAAGTGATATCTGCTTATCAAACCATTTTTAAATTTTATTTTTTATTTCTTATTGGTCATTTATGGAAATTTCATCAAAAATCAGGCTAAAGAATAAAAATAGTTTGTTTTCTTTATTATCTTATATTTGATACCAGATAAGAAAGTTACTGGTCGATGTAGTGGTCCGTATAGATAAGACAGACTGTTTCCTACCACGATAGTTTTGTTCCAAAGACTTTTTTGTTTTTTCCCCTTCATTCTTTTCGAGTGTCTCTCTTAACACTTTCTCATGTTTAAAAATGCTCTTCGACCCGTATTTTCTGTTTCCTCATTTCATTTTCTATGTTTTGTACCCAAAAGTTTTGCAACACTTTTTTCAAACTGTTCAATGATCGTAACTGATTGTACTCACTGGAAATGATCAAAAACTTCTCTTTTTACCCACACGTGTTCCGTTTGATATCATGACCATTGAACAGTTTGAAAGCGGCATGGTAGGTCTCTGTAGTTTCATATTTTGGTCAACATGTTAGTCGGCCACATGGTTTTCTTGATCTGATTATGGATGAGCATTGAACAGTTTGAATGAGTACAAAAGGGTAAAGAGAGATCACTTTTCAAGCAGAAATGGGAACCAAACGAGTTGCTGTCATTGGAGCCGGAGCATCTGGATTGCCTTCGATTCGACATGGATTACTGTATGGTGCTGATGTAACTTGCTTTGAGGCTTCAGATGATGTTGGAGGTCTTTGGAGATACAAATCTCACGAGACAAAAGGTAAGATCATATGGGTTCTGGTTATCACTTTTTTATATTAATCATTCCAGAATTTTCTGTAATGAAGACTACTGTAATCAATACTTCAAAAGAAATGACTGCTTATTCTGACTTTCCTCCACAGGAGAACCTTGCCAATTTTATGCACAATAATGAAATGTTGAACTATCTGAAGGCTTATGCTGAACATCATGGACTCATGAAGCATATCAAGCTTCGGCATAAGGTTCTTAATATTGAAAGATCAAAAGACTATGAAGAGGATGGAACATGGAAGGTTACTTATCAGAATCCGTTAGTTTTGAAATTCTGAATCTTTTTCTGACCTCAATATTCCAGAGATGGAAAAACTCTCGAAGAAGTTTTTGACGGTGTCCTTGTCTGTTCTGGACACCACGCTATCCCTCATTGGCCCACTCCATTCCAAGGACAAGACATGTTCAAAGGACGAATTGTTCATTCTCATAGCTATAAAGATCATAAGGGATATGAAGATAAAGTTGTGGTGGTGGTTGGAATTGGAAATTCTGGAATTGATGTCGCTGTGGAGCAATCGAGAATTGCAAAACAAGTATATTTGGTTACAAGAAGAGGAACTTGGCTGATTCCAAAGTTGGAGACGAGAGGATTGCCATTTGATATTATTATGAACACGTGAGTTTTTTTTTCCGAATTCTTGGTTCTAATTTTTCACACAAGTAGAAACGCTCCCTCAATTCACATTTCCAGACGCTTCTTCTCTCTTTACAAACTATTTCCACAATCTCTTCTGAATTCTCTCGTGGAATATCGTATTAATCAACGTGTCGACCATGACCTCTACGGCCTGAAACCATCTCATCGAGTCTTCTCTGCACACCCATCTCTTAACGATGAACTCCCAAATCGAATTGCAAATGGAACCGTACGAATCAAGCCAAACATTAAGAAATTCGACGGATTCGCTGTCCATTTCGAAGATGGAACTGTTGTCCCACATGTGGATGAAGTCGTTATGTCAACTGGATTCTCTTTTGAATTCGATTTGATCGAAAAGGGAAAACTCGTTCCAGTGACTGAAAATGAAGTGGATTTATTCAAATACATGTTCCCAGTTGCCACGTCAGACCATAATTCACTGTGTATTATTGGACTCATCCAACCATTCGGATCTATTATGCCAGTCTCCGAACAACAGGCCAGAGTATTCTTCGCCAATTTGTTTTCTGAAAATTCTATCATCCCGAAAAAATCCCAAATGTCCGAAGACGTCGTGAACAAAAAAGAGGCTATGGCTCAACAATTTGTGAAGTCTAGAAGGCATACTATTCAAGTGGATTATATTCCATATATGGATGAATTGGCAGAACTCATCGGATGTCAAGTTCCTATTCTTCGAACCCTTCTAACTGATCCAATTCTTGGTCTTCGTCTATTTTTTGGTCCAAATGCTGGTTATTGTTACCGTTTGGCTGGGCCTTTCACTTGGAATGGTGCCAGAAATGCAATTCTAACTATTGATCAACGAGTTCGAAAAGCTACAACTACCAAGCCAGAACCAACAAACTACTCTATTCCATTGTTGATCTCATCTTTGATTTTGTTTGTAATTATCTTTTTCACCATGTAAATAATCAAAAATTGTTCCATGTTTAGTCAAATAAAATAGCAAGATTTAGAGAGATGTAAATTGATAAGACCGTTTTTCTGGCGTCTTGTAAGTGGTCATTATGAATTTCCCATTGGAAACAGAAGCATCTAAAGTGTATCCATTTTTCTCAAAATAAAATTGCTCTTGTTGTTGATCGTCGATGACGTGGATTTGCCATTTTTGAATTAGGCGATTGCCGGAGACCCATTCCTGAAGAAAAAAAGTTAAATTATTTGATTCGTCCAAAGTTTTTGGATTTTCTAGATGCTCTTCTATTAGAGATGTGAGGACCCACCCTAGCCAACTCCATAATATCATCTGAATCAACTTCATTAGTACCCTCAATTAACACTTCCGATCCTTTGATCTTCAACAATTTCTTTCCAGAAATACCATTTGGAAACTCTGTATCTTGTTTGATAATCAGTTTTTGAGCCTGAAATTTTTTCCTTTTTTACAGCCTATGAGAATGTAAAAACTCACATTTTGCAGTGCCTCATAATCAAAATTATCAGCATGAAGTGATGCTTTTCCTTTGATTTCCATATAATATTCTTGTCTTCCAACTCCTTTTGTGAAACCGTATGGAATTAAGAAAGAAGCACTTGGATGCTCAATTATCCATTTGATTTTTCTGGGAAGTTGAGTTGTAGAAGTGAGGATTGAAGAAAATTTTGGCTTCATTTGAGAGCAAAGGTTTTCCTGAATTTATAAGGGTTTAAGAAATTCTCAAATCCTGGAATAAAGTTTGGAACAAAGATTATTTCCATTCAGAATGTCATGGTCTAAACATCAAAGTTTAAAAAATTCAATTAGAAATCAACCTGAAATACTCACAAAAACAATTTCATGAATAGGATATCTATTCAAAACATATTCGAATTGCTTTCCCAAATGTCTCGTGATGGAAGCTGATTCATATTTTTCTGTTGATGGTTCTCCTGAAAAAAGGGAACATTTATCGTCTTCTATGCTCTAATAATAGAGGGGTTACCTTCGAAGAACGGCTTGATCAATTTATAAATATCGTCTTCCCGAATATTTGCAGACTTGTTCATGTGAATATAACTTTCCCATTTCTTCCCGCCATCTATATTCACTCGGAAAATCCCGTATTCTTCTGGTCTCTAAAAGTCAGTATTTTAAATTCCCAGAAACAAATTTTTCCACTTGGAGCATTCTAAAACTCACTCTAAAGTACTGGATATGTATCACATTTTCAGCTGATATATAGGTTGAAAAATAAAGAAGGAATGTGAGAATTATCATGACGAAAACGAAAAATTAAAATGACACTTCTTTTCATTTTCATCATCATGCGATGGATCCTTCCGATCTCTCTCCGCCTCGTCAGATCCAATGCTCTCTCACTCGGTTCATTTTCTTCCGGAAGAACAAGTGTTGGGGGAGCAAAAGAAGTAGGAGAGAAGGGGAGCCACATGTTCCAAAAATCTATACACATGAAGAAATTGGAAGAGAAAAGAGGAAAGATTAGATATGATGTAATCGGCGGGATAAGAAGACGTTATTCTGGGAGAAGAATCAGGGTAATGGTATTCTGGACAGGATTTTTACAATTTTAGGCACTCTTCGCCCGTTAGAAACACTGAAAAATTACCCGAGGAAATTCGTAACAAGCCTAGAGCTTTTCCCGAAGTATTCCAAGACTTTTCGAAACAATTCTAAATTTTTTGAGAAACCCAATTCTAGACATTACTGGGTACAACTGCGCACAAAAAAAAACCGAAAAACGTGGTCCACTTTTTTTCAAATCAAAAAATACTAACCGTGACCTTTAATTTTTCTCCGTTTTTTCCCTAAACCCAAAGCAATCGATTCAAATCAGTTCCAAGTTCCGCAAGGACTAATAAGCAACTCTTGATGAAGCTAATCATCATTTGCTCTCTTTTGGTGATCACAAATGCTCAGGTGGATCTCGATAAAAGCTTCCAACACATGTGCAAATCATTGGAAGGGACCTATAAACCAAGAGTCAATCAAGCGGTAGATAGTTCTCGAATGATCCAGACGTCTTCAATTATTTTCAGTCACACACCGGAGACAAGTGCGTCATCAAATTCCCGGAAGCAACTGATTCCAACGTAACCGCAAGATTCTATTGCGAAGAAACGGTTCCGTTTCACATCACCAAAGCGACGTTTGGCGAATACACGGAATGTGAAGCAGAAGCCACGTTGATATGTAAAGACCAGTGGGTTCAAATGTTCGGAAGATGCTATAAGATTTGGAAGACGTTAATGGGAAGAAATGAGGCAGAAAAGCATTGTAAGGCAAATGGAGCAACAATCGCATTCATGCACAGAGAAGCTTTTCCATTTCGAATCAAAGGTTTGGCCCGTTTTTGAATGTTTTGGTTTTTTTAGTAAAGCCCGCTGGGTTACTGTGAGCTTCTCTCAACAACGAATCTTTTACAGAATACTTCTCACGTGTTTCTCGTATTTGGTTCGACGCCAGTGAAGCTATTACCAAAGACCTGATTCACAATGTAGAAGGTGGACACTTGATATTAGCTATCGACGGCTACAATTATAATCTTCCAAACGTTGCTTTGGCTCGTGTGAAACCTGATGAGAAGGCTATGGTTTTATGTGAATACACTCCTCCGATGACTCAAGCGGAAAGTACTTACTTACTGAAAAAGTTTGGTGAAATTTACTATCCGACAGTCGAAACTTCGGATGGATGTTATGTGAGGACTTCGAGTAGTTTGAATCGGAATATCAATGATAATTCGGCGGATAGTGCATATTGTACCAAAGTTCTGAGGCCCTTTATTCATGGAGGCAAATCTTCAACTGCTTATCCAAGTCAAGAATTTATGGATAAACTAAAGGCGATGAATATTGGTGGTATCGTTAGAACATCAGCGTTTTCTGCCAAAGCCAATGATAATGATAGGAAGAAGAAGACTTGTGTTAATGATGGGAACCCGTTCTTTCAAATTGTTGTTAATGGACCTGTAAGTTTGAAGTTGTGGTAGGATTAGTTAAGCGATTTTGCAGAAAGGATCATCGGTTCCACTGAGAATTCAAGCATCACAATTTAGGAGAAATGAACCAAGTGGAATGTGCGATGCAGCTTCCTACAGTTCAGCTATTGTTTTGAGGTAAGGCTTATAATTTAATTCATCCTCTACTGTACTATGTAAAAGCTCTCAATATTTCGAAATGTATTTCACTGCAGAGTTTTTTGATATCAAAGAAAAACCCATTTTCAGTCGGGATGGAAAACAAGGACTGGAAGCAATGTCCGATGCTCGGTATGCTCCAATATATTGTCAAAGCGTGGTGGATACTTTTGCATATGGAGACTGTCCCAAGGATTTCACCGCTTTCGATCGTAAGGGTACCCGTCAGAAGTGGTGTCACCGATGGTTCAGTGACAAGAAGACGTATCCTGAAGCTCAAGAATACTGCAAAACGGAGTATCAAGGCCATGTCTCTGGGTATGGTGATTTAGAAGAACTTGATAAAATGATGGGTGAGTATTAATATTGGTGAGAGATTCACTTCAATAACAAGTTTCAGACCTTGTCAAGATAAAAGGCGAACACGGGGACACTCTTATCGGTGCGAAACGAAGAGCGGAATGTGAAAGACTTGGCTCAAATGGAAACTACATTGGACATAGTACCACTCCTGGTGATCCATGTACTCGCAACTTGGTATTCGAATGGGAAAATGGAGCAGCTCCTAATCCACCGGACTTTGCCAACAATTGGGGACATGCTGTAGAGCCGAATCACGGTCAACCTGATGAATCTTGCATTGTTGTGATGAACGACAACGATCACTACTTGAATGTGAAGAACAGAGGACTGCTCAATGATCATATGTGTACAACTAAAAGCTTCAACTTCTTTTGTGGCATGGAGGCGCCAATTGTGAAGGTCTAATTTGTAGAGAAAGATAATTAAGTAATTTAATTTTTAAAAATGAATAAAGATTTAAGAATTGTTGTTTTTACAGTAGCATACAGTAGTTGGAAATATCGAGAAGTAAAATCGTCGTAAAATTATGAACAGAAACAAAATTTTTTGATACGTAATCAGTTCATTTATTCTGTGGTTAGTTCTCCAGTATAATAGATATTTTGTCAGTTGTTTTCAAACGTTTCGACTTAACGACTTTTGCATGAACTTAACGACTTTCATAATGACCTGTTTTCTTATTATTATTTCTCCACATCACTCGCTGAACCGTCTCTCCTCTTTCTTCGGTTTACAAGTGCGCTCTAACTGACAGAGTGCCTGCGTCTCTCAATCTGTGAAATACTCTTCTCCCCCGTTCTGAAATTGAATTTTTATCATTCTTGTGTTTCAAATCCCAAATTCCCGGTAAAATTTAAACAAGAAAATAAAAATTCAATTTAATTTTTTTTCTTCGAATGAAAAATTCAAAATTTTAAAAATTTTCAGGTATGAAACGAGTACGACCAATTTCACCCGAACCTTCTGATGAATTCGCTTGGAAAGAGCCGAAATTTGAAGAACTGGACGGAGTTTATGAGAAAAACGCAAGTTTTGCAACGCATTTCCTTATGTTGTAAATTACAATTTTTCAGAAATACTTCAATGATTTCCCTTACAAAGAGGTCAAAGAAGAGGGAGATTCTCTTAAAGTTCCAAAGGATGAAATACTCGACGAAGGACCGACGTCTTCGAATATTCCAAAATGGCAGCCAAATCTCAATAATTTTCTTTTTGAGTCTAATGATGATCTAACTGAATTGGATTGTGGAATGAGTCTGGGCACTTCTGTATTGTTTGAAAAGGCGCCAGCTGATACAGACAATCGTAATTATGGTAGGGAAACAAATAATTTTCAAAAGGCGATGTGTCGATGAACAATTTATTCAGATGCCACGGAAGACTATCCGGATAATCCTCAAAATGCAACAGTTAAAAAGGCATTGACTTCGTATCAACTCCCGAAAGCAATGAACGCTTGTTTCCAAAAGAATAGCCATCCGACAGCCAAAGAAATGCAGGAGATCAGTGATCATTATAACATCAGATATACTACCGTATGGGATAACTTTGAAAAAAGACGGAACAAATTTGAAATTAAATGCGAGATTGGCGACCCTTGTATGAGAATTAAGCGATTCATTGCGAGTGAGAAAGAAAAGTGTTTTCCGAGACTGTCGAACGAGGAAAAAATGATGGTGATGGAAGAATTAGAGACTCATTTGCTTTCTAGAAAGACAATGACCCTCGGATATGTTCACATTGTAAGGAATGGAGAAAAAGAAAACATAGAATAAAAGTTTTGTGAAAGAATTTGTTCCGAGCTAACAAATTCGAATGAACGCCTCACGAGAAAAACAATTTTGTTTTACAGCTTATGGAAAAGATAGATGTACCGCCGTGCTATATTCGGACTCAATTCGAAATGCTAAAACGAAAATTCTTAACAAAAAATCCAGAAGAGTTCAGGCCACCTGCTTCTATAGACGTAGGGAAATTGAAAGTTCTTGAAAAAGCCTACTTGGAAAAGAAGTATCACAGTAAAGAGAAGGAATGGGGGACGAAGGATTACGAGGTGAGATTCGAGGGAAATGAATATCCTGGAAGAATAAACAAATGTTTCAGAGAATATCCGAAGGTCTCAATATGTCACCTGAAGACGTTTCCGATTGGATTGAGAAAAGAAGTTCGGTGAATTACGATTTGGATCACAATGCTATTGAATTCCGAAGAGACAACGATGCTAAATTACAAGCGTTTCACGTTCGCAAGTTGCCAGTAGAGAAAAAAGTAGCAATGAACAAATTTTTCTATAAAAATCCATATCCTGGAAGAACCGAGATTAGAAAGTTAGCGGCTATGCTCGAATTGAGTGATATCCAAGTTCGCAACTATTTGAGTAAAAAACGAAGGGAAGAACGGAAGCAAGAAGACTGGAAGGATGCCAAGAGAGAGTTCGACTCGTTGCCGGATAGAGTCAAAATAGAAATGTTAGAAATTGCAAGAGGCCCCAAAAAGTTGGCTTCTGAGTATAAAAGAGTGAGTAATTTACAGTTTCATGCCGAAAAAAACTAAACAATCACTTCCAGATCTCCGCTCGTCTCGGCGTCACTTATACCACATTGGTCAGCTTCGTCGAATGGCAGAAAGTAGTTAATTAGTTATTCGTTGAATACTTGAACTTTTAGGTTGATAAATTTGTTAATTTTTTTAACGGTTTGCTAATTTCTTCTCTTAAAAATTTTTAACATGGAGAACTTCCAGAGGCTTTCTAAGATGACTGTGTTCAGCTTCGAGAAACAGCTGGAAGCTCACTGTTCAAAGACCCTGTGATTTTCGAGATACCCGAGAGCCTGAAATCTGAAATTATCTGTAAACAATTCTAGGCAATCAACAATCAAACATGAGCTTTGGTCTTGCATTTTTTATTAACAGGGTTTTATTTCACAACTGTAGAAATAAAGGAGAAATTAATCCAATTATTGTGGGATTGGTGCCTTGAAAGTGACGCAAGTGTTGCGAATCTTCCATGCTCCTCCTTCCTTGACCCAGACGGACAATGACCATCCAGTCTTGTCGCCAGCTGGAGTCTTGGCGTTGATGGTGCATCTCTCGATGACAATGTCTCCCATTTGAGTGACTTCGTCAATCTTGACGTTGATGTCAGCCTTGACGAGAGCGGCCAACTTCTCGGAGGTGGCGAGTTTAGCCATCTCATCAGCGCCGGTTGGCTCATGGAGTGGTCCCATAAAGATAGCATCCTTGGCAGCAAACTTCTTTGCGAACTCATCGTGCTTTCCAGCAGTCTTCAATGCTTTCATCTCATCGTGGAGCTTTTGGAACTCGGCTTTCGCTGAAAAAAAATAAATCAGAATATACTTGAGAATGTTATCTAGTCTGAATTGCTCTTATTCTTTTCAGTTAGACTAAAAACATGAAAAATAACTTACACATGATTGCAGAGTTGAGTTGAAGGCAGTTAAGAACAGTAGTAGATGAAGCAAAGAAAAACTTCTTCGGATGGCTTCTTCTCTTTCCACCGGCTCTTTTATAGTCTTCCCGTTGTCATGGAGTAATCGAATCATAGCAACCAAAACGGGCGGAGCTTTCGCTCAAACACAAACCACAGAAAATGAAGCCAGATCATGTTTCATGAAAGTGTGATCATGAGAAAAAAATGGAATAGAATATGAACTTTTGGACACATTTGTTTCTCGTGAAAAACAAAGAGGGATATGTAGCTTTAGTAGTCTTGACAAAGTTGACTATGAGTAATACACTTTTGATCAAAAATGACCTTGGTAAAGCATTCTCAGCAGCATTGCCTTTATATTAGAGGTTCGTAAAAGAGCTTGAAGTTCATTTTTGGACTCGTCACCTGAAAAACCTGGGGTGAATTAGTCGAAATATTATTGAATATGGAAAATAGATGAGTGGTTCCCAGGTGTTTTTTCAACGAGTTTTCATTAGAGTTACAAATTTCATTCAACTGATAATCAAATCAGAGAAAAATTTATGCAACTTGAAGTTTCTAATTCAATTCATCCAAGAATTTCCTGAAGACGAATCCCATCGCTTCAGAAACATTTAAAGTATCTCAACTGGCGCCAGGACTCTTTTTTCAGACAACTGGTATTTCAAGACTCCTCCACTTCGCAGCTTTTCATTCAATTTCACTTATCAGTTATTCTAACCTTCCATTTCTAGTCACATTGACTACAACATCCCAACTTCCTCCTTCAACTAATTTCTCATATATTTTCTGAGAATTTCCATTTTGATTACAGATTAGTTCAACTATCTCAAATCACACGCTTCTCCACACCATCCAATTATACACTCAACCTTTCTGAGGGATTGAAAGTGCAATCATGAATTTTGTGTCTTTTCTCAGAAACACATGAGCTCTTTCTCTTCTTTTAGAAAAGTATGATTTGTGCGGGGAAGGTGCACACATCCAGCCCGTAAATCATAGAATTTTGTGAAGGGGAAAAGGGGATTTATGTATCTAATTCTGTGTAGCTTTTTGAGCAAAAGTTGGAGAGGCAGGTGGGAATTTCAGAGGAAAGATTGAAAGAAAGAAAATTCAGAAAAAAGTTGTCTGAAATTAGATTTAAAAAATCGATTCTAACTCGGTGCTTGAGCAGGATACTAATGCAAAATTTCAGATGTGAAAGTTGGATATTGATTATCGAAATGTTTATATTTTAAAAGGCTTAAAATCAGGAAAAGGTGTCCAATCGTGCTTCAACTGTCCAGTGATATAATGGTCTCCTCTCTTACTAGTGATATCTTGATAGATACGGTAATGACAGGGCCTGAAACGTCTACAGTAGCCAGGCTCCGGCTTTTTTAAAAACTTACTTTCCCACTTCACAAAGTGGTGTCACTGTTAAAGTTAATTCAACTTGCTCCGCCCATCTTTCACAATCATGCGTAATATAAGCAACTGGTTTATATCCATCTGAACCCGGCTCATCTCCATTCATTGCTCCCTCCATTGAAAAACTAAAGTTACCAGAAGGAGCACTGAAGTATTTGGGGATGGTGATTTGCTCCATTCCAGGACTGAAATTCGGAAATGTTTCAATATTTTTCCAGAAAGTACTTACAGCGTATCATCCTCCCACCATTCAATGAGTAGATTGTACTCTTTCCTTTCTATATCATTACAGAAAAGAGTAATATCGAATTCAAAATGATCCCATCTATTCTCGTCTAGACAAGAGGCAAAGGAGCAAAGAGCAACGAGAAGAATTAGTGATCGGAGCATTTTGAAATGAAAAAAGTTTGGATTCAAAAGAAATGTTGTTTTTGCCACGTTTGGTGCCACGTAAAACGCTAACAAGAGTGGTAGCAGAGGAAACGAACGGAGCCTGTAAACGTTCTTCACAAAGATCTGGTGGTGAATGGGAAAATTTTGAAGATTTGAAACTGCTATTGAAAGCAAGTTCAAGCTCTCGAATTTATCAAAGGTTTTCGATTTTAAATTAATCCAATCTAGGGAGATGCAAGTTAGTTTAGAATTTCAGAAGCAACAGTCAAGTTAAGGCCGTGGAATCCGGGAAGTTCCACGACATCTTACTGTAATCTAAAAATCAAGCAAAGATCTTTCAAAAACACATTTTTATTTGCGACATCAGACACATTCAAGGGCACTTTTCTCTTTCTTCTTTTTAATTCTTATCATCCAAATTAGGCGGCAATCAACTTCACAATGACTTCTCCTTGTTGAGCTCCAGCCTTGAATGGAGCCATTGGATCAGTCTCTTCAGCTGGAACTTCAGCATATTGAATGACAATCTTATCCTCCTTTGGTGGTCCAGCCGAACGATTCACTTCCAACTTTGCCTTTCCTTTCGCATCAACGAATCCATAGACTGGACGAACACGATAATGTTCGTTATTCGATGATTTGACTTTGAATGCCAAGCGAGAATCCGTTTCGGAGACGATGTTGTGGACGGAGCTGCCTCCAGATGCTGGGAAATTTCCTGCTGGTGGGTCGACGTTGATCATTTTCAAGCGGACGATTTCACTCTTCGAATTGAACGATGAAAACGAATTGATTTGATTGCGAGAATCTCAATCGATTATCGACATTAAGATGACCTTTGATGATAAGGAATTTGGAACTGGATCACGGGAAAATGTTAATTTTCAGAAAATCCTTAAGAAAAACTACCACGTGGAAATTGATTTAGATAATTTCCTACTTTTTCCCGTGATATAGTTCCACGTGTTCCAACTTCCTGTTCTCTGAATCTTTTCCAAAAACGTCATTTTTGTGTTCTGTGGAGAAAAAATGCACTGTGCTCTTCTGAGCTCTCTCCTTCTTCTCGCCTTCCCAACTCTTGCTTTTGCCGCATGGGATCACTTCCAATTCGATATCACCTTCTTCTGCAATTATCTCGATCGACCAAATTACAATTTGAAGATTGAATGGTGGGAGGATGATTCTGCGTAAGTTGTTCTCCTAACTTCACTTGTAAAGTTTCCACATGAACTAATGAATTCCAGATCGAGAGGAGAACTTATCACACCTCCAAAACTGCTTCGCCCGAATATGGGCAAGACCAGTTTCTCAATGGATGGAGCAATGAATGGTGATGAGAAATTTTCTGCTGGATATCATCCAGTCGCTTACATCAGCCATGATTGTACTGACGATAGAAAACGTGTTGATTTGATTTTGGATATTACCACTCTTTGTGAAATTGGATAGTAAGTTTTGGACAAAATAAATATTTAGTGTATTTCCAAATGTTCAGCTCTTCTTGCCACTATCGAATTATCAAAGACATCACAAACACTTGGGGGAGAGAGTCAATGGCAGCGCAAGGATACGAGCTGAATAATCTGGATCCTTTCCCTGGTTTCCCTTAAAAATCGGGAAAATTCTTCGCATAATCATTGTTGATTGGTGCATACTCAACAGTGTTTCTTCTGTTGCTTCAATAAATGATTGAGTGTTTTATCATTTGTTCACATTTTCTTTGAAGAAAGCTGAGCTTCTACTGAAAATAATTCTCACCATTAGAGACAACTGTTTAAAGGAGCATTAGCGCTTCCGGCTGGGTCTCGCCCCGGTGTTGATTGTAGAAGTGTTTTTCAACTTTTCTTTCTCCCTGTTCTTTCAATTTCATGTTTTAAAATCAAAGAAAACACTTTCAAACTGGAAAATAAGTAATTTCGTTTCGTTTTACCGCGATTTTACAGGCATCGACACCTTCCGATGTCAAAATGAAGCTTCTCTACGTGCTCGTCACCCTTCTCACCTATATTCTGACGCTAACTAATGCTAACTCTCCGCCCGATTCCCTCTACGGTCCGTGTCAAAAGCGTTGTGTCACTCGGGTAAAAAAAAATTTTCGAATTCCTCTAGAAATGTTTCCGTTCCAGTTCGGCATAATCAAAGAGCGAATAACCAACATTGACACTGCGTACCGCGAAATCGACGTCTCCAATAGCACGGATTTTTCGTTAGTGAGTATCAAAAATTGTCATTCATCGACGAAAATATATTTTTCAGTGTCGCTTGGGATGCAGTCACCCGGAGTTTTCGCCGTTAAACTTGCCAGAATTCATCTATGGACAAATTGCTTTCCAGCAGATTAAGGCGAACGTTGATGGTGAGGGAAACACATTTACAAATTAAAATGCGAATTAAAAAAGAAAGCTCCTGTTTCAGAATATTTCGATCGTGACAATGTCGTGAAGCATGTTGATATTCTGTGTCTGGATCGGCTTGAAAAGCGAGTAGATAAAAGCGAGCTCGTGGGGAAAGTGGAATTGAGCCTCTACGGAGGTGTTGATCGGTTGCAACATGTTTACTTCGTCGAAGTAATTGCGCTAAATTCTGAAGACGAAACTTCTGTTATTTATCAGGATTGGGTTAGCTGCGCCCAAATTTAACAATTACTAAAGATATAATTTCAGTGCTACGGTACCAACTGCAACGTCTCAATCAGTGCATTTTTCGATTCGGAGTTCCATATTCGTGTCACAACATTCGACGATGACGGAACCGTTGGCCGTCCAGTCCTTTCGAGATGGTACTACGTTGAGAAGATTCTTTCGAGCAAATCAAACAGTATGAAATTGAAAAATGTGGAGTGGAATGATGATAAGGCGGCAGCAAGATTTGAAATTGATCATGATGATATTCCAATGTGTTCGTCCCAAATTGAGTACAAAAACATGTTGAGTTCCGAATACAAAACTGTCGACTTTTATTTGGACCATACTCGAGAGATTCTTATTAAAAACTTGGATTTTAATCAGAATTACTCAGTCAGACTTGTTAATCAATCTTCCGATCTTTTCGAAATTAAAGTTCCATCCTGTAAAGATATGATGGAAGATATTCTGATGTGTGGTAAGAAACCAATTCGTTTACGTGTCATAATAACTAAATATAGAAATTACAGGACCATCTCCTGTCTCGGCATTATCTTCCTACTGGAATAATACTCACGAGTCTCGTCTTATCATCGATTGGACTTATTTCTCCCCTTTAGATCAATCCATCGATGTGACAAATGATGATGCAATTCGAACGTCTCATTTTCAGTTTTCTGTGCATCCCCTAATCACTACTGATAATGGAAAATGTGAGAAGTACGAAGCAATGCGAAGAGATGTGCCATTCACATATCGCAAATTTATCTTCAATGTTCCCGACGCAACGTGTAATTATGAGGTGGAAGTCACAGTTTTTGACACGAAACGGAGAAAAAGTGAATCGAAAAAGATGAAGGTATGAGTTATTCCAATAAAGAACTCAGCACAAAGCAACTACAGAAGTAGCATGTGCTTCGTTTTCTTTCTAAGTTTTCGAAACCTTTGTTTTGTAAACACCAGTTTCCCTTTACTCATGGCAATATTCCAGGTGATACGAATAAACGAGCCATCAGCCTACATGTCACTTCTCCCTTCTGAACATCTCCGAACCTCTATCGGACTAATCATTCTACTTGTTTTCTTCCTTCTTTCCATTTTTTTGATCATTCTCTTCTTCTATTTGAAACGAAAAAATCAACTGAAAAAGAGGAAACGTCTAGAAAAAAACAGAAATGTAATGTATGCGTACGTGGATGAAGCGACTAGAAACATCGTCGGAGTGAAGCAATCGGGAGGTCGATTTGTTCCAATTCCTAGCTCGAATAGTGACGCCGAGACAGCGGTAAGTAGTCTATTATTTAGAAAAACACATTGCAGAAGTGTTACTTTTAAGCTAACTCAACTCGTCTACAACAATACAATTCCAAATGGAAACAAAGGAGAGATGTTCCACGTAAGCTAAAACTTATGAATTCCTGTCGAGAACTCTTTTAGAATGCATTCACAAATCGGCTTCAGTATCCAATGGACGTTGAAACACCTCAGCCATATGGAGATTTTGGAGCTGAAAACCCGTACGACTACATTATGGACTTTCACGTAGAATCAGAATTGAGTGATGATGTTTTTGAAGAAGATATCTGTCTTTCAACTCCGTCAATTCGTAATTCACCAGTTTATAGTCCGATGCCTCCAATTGCCCCATTCGATGATTTCGACACTCTTCCAGCATATGCTCACCGAAATTTTCGTTTCGGAAAGTCCTATGAATCGGAAGGAAGCGCATTATGTCGTATGAAAACTGCTGTGGACGTGTCACGTGGTGTTTGCTACTCGCTCAAATATCCCAAAGATTATTGTAGGTTTTCGATCACAAAGCCAAGAAGTTTCATCCCGATTCATCAATTTCAGCCATAGCATCACAACAAGCGCTTCGTAGAGAACTGGAAATCCTTCGAACACTTCCGTTCCATCCAAATTGTGTTCGTTTTGATGGTGTTATCATTGGACGTTGGGAGAATATTCCATTCCAAATCACTGCGATTCTGATGGAAGATTGTCGTGGTGGATCTCTTCACAATTACATTAACACCGTTGGATCCGAACTGCGACGTCGAGAAATGAGAACTCCAGATGATCCTACCCTTCCACTTCCAGATGGATCTCCAAACTTGTCTTCTGGATATGAGAGTTTCACCAGTAAAGGTAGACAAACTCCAGATGGACAAAGTGATTTGGAGAGAGTTTCGAGCGCATTCTGTCGATTTGCCGAGCAGATTTCTGGAGCTCTTGAACACCTTCATCTCGCAGGAATTCTTCATACAAAAGTATCACCTATCAGTGCTTATCTTTCTCTTGATTACAATGACCCACTTGATGATATGCTTACCAATCAAACTGTCAAATTGGGAGACTTCGGAAGCTCTTCTCGCAGTCACAGCAACATCTACATTATCGAATCAACATTACAGCCACCAGAAGTTGTGCTTGGGAAAAAGTTCGAATCGAAAGGAGATGTATGGCAGTTTGGAGTGTTTCTTGTAGAGATGGCTACTTTGGGAGCCCCTTATCAAGGAAACAAAGATATTCCCACTTCTCAAATTCGGACATTGTAAGTTTTAGTGAAACCATGCAAACAAAACGGATATAATTTCAGCGATAAGCTGAAATCAACACAAGTTCTTCGAGAAGCTGCCAAAAAGTGTCTGAAACTGCGAAGTCGTCCGTCGGCTGCAGATCTTCACAAACTGTTCTTTAACAGAGCTCTTCATTCATAAATTGCTTCATCTTCTATTTCCTTTTCAGGTTTTTTTCAATTTTAGTCAACTCACCCTCCATTCTTATGTGCCAAAGTACCCCCTTTTCCCAGTTTTACAAAGGATTCAGATTTTTTATAATAACATGATAATCAGTCCGTTTCCGTTCCCATCCTTTTTCCCTAATAATCCTTCCCGCGTGTTAATGATTATGCCCCGCCCCTTTTTAACATTCAGAAGATAGTAGGAATAATCAAGTTTTTGCAGTAAAAAACGTAATTATTACCTAGGAAAACCCCCCGAAAACACTCCTTCCCTTCATGATTATATGTAGATATATTTTCTCGCTAGCCAATCAGTTTATCATGTTTTTATCCTTACACTTTTCTCACTTGCATTTCGATTTTTATGATGATTTGAAATTTCAATCTCAATTTCTATCATTTTCTTACACTCAACTATCCTGTAGGTATATATGTTTTAAAAACAAAAGAATGTTCTCATCTTCCCTTCTCATTGTTTGTTCCTGTGAAATAAAAAGGACACAAAAAAAAACACTAAACTTCATTTCAGAATTTCAAACATTCTTCGCTACGAATGGCTGATTGCTAATGTACTTTGCCCAACAATATGGTTCACTGATATTCAGAAGAAGAATTGATAAAGCCTCATCACTTCCACGAATTCTTCGAACACTTGCAACGAGATAACGACGATCATATAGAAGCCGTTTCCACGTGTAACGGAAATCACGACGAGCCAGACGACCTTTTGGGCGATTCAGAATTACATTGAACTGAAAACCTCAATTTAGAAGAGACAGAACATTTTGAAAGTTACCTGACATGTTGCCAAATTTGCTTCATCAAAGGGGGATTTTGTAAAAAGAGATTTGATGTGCTCACTTCCATCGTAGAAAATATTGATAGAATCATAACGCAATTTGTGTACTTGAACCACTGTGAAGTACGCCAAATCAACAGAATCTGCGTCTCGAGCGTCTGAAATTCAGATTGAGAAAATCGGAAATACTCTAAACAAAAAGTCAGAAAGCTTAAAGAGAAAAACTCACAATGATCGACTCCCCATCCTAAATGTCTCGCTCTGGAGCTGACATTTTGCTTCAATGTGAGCACACTATAACGTGGATCCTGATAACGGGCAACCTCCTGAAACGTCTTTTTGAATTGAAACTAAAATATCATGAGAACTAC
Source organism: Caenorhabditis doughertyi (assembly GCA_963572265.1). NCBI lineage: Eukaryota > Metazoa > Nematoda > Chromadorea > Rhabditida > Rhabditidae > Caenorhabditis > Caenorhabditis doughertyi. Next base: position 11,909,975 of record OY751556.1, on the reverse strand, counting down.
CGTATGCTTGTCACTCAAAGAATACACCACACATTTCTTCGTGTATCGTTTCAGCTCTCTTTCCATTGCAACACTTTTGGAACTGTGAATGAAGATGGCATTGCATTGGTGATCATTTGTCTGAAAGATTTTTTGATAGGTCATCCAAAAAGAACATTCTTACATCAACTAGCCAATTCAACCAGAGAATCGATTGTTTTGAAGATCCAATTACTTTGATTCTTTCTCGAAAGTGTCGGTAAGAGCACTTATCTACTACTTGATGCAAAGAAGGCCAGAGCTGAAATCATATTTTCTCTGGAAGCTTCTTATTTTCGAAATAATCTCTATTTGGGAATAAATGAATGAGAAGTACAGAGTGTTTGGATAAGTTACGGTAGTTTTAAATCTGATCGAGTGATATCGAAGATTAAGAATAAACTAATGGAGCATCCCAAAAGCTGAGCAATCTTAAGTTTATAGTCCTGCTCTTTTATTAAAGGTTTTGTATCTTACCCTTTTGAAAAAGTGATCATCACTTTCCAAAGTATTCGTATGCAAATGTAGACATTCTCGGGCTTCTCGAACTGATGATGGTGGCTGAAAGATTTTTGATATAAGGTTCCACAGTTTCAGGACAAAATGACAAACGTGACTTTCAACGTATCCGAACCTCTTTTTCTACATTAACTGCACTAGAAAATAGGTTGAAATAATCATAATTCTTACCTTTCCCACAAAAATAAGTCTAAAAAAGAAAAGTGATAATTCTGCAGAAACAAGTAAAGCAAAAAGGAAATGTGGATTAGTGAATCGAGTGAATTTCATTGGGTTTTTCGAATAAAAGAATGTCTCATCATAGTTCCGGATGAGAAAAGAAAGAATGTCCTTCGTTTTAAGATCTCTATCGAAGTCTCACAGATTATCTTTTTCAAACGATCTACAACGTTTTTGCTTCTTCTTACACACGCGGAACACATAAAAACTTAGAACTTGAATCTTAATTTTTGGTTGAGAAATGAAAATTCAATGAATTTCGTTCTAATGACCTGCACTTAACCTTTTTCCCTAGTTTATAAATAGAAAAAGGAATATAAATTTGAGAGTTTATCCGAATAAATAGGAAAGAAATGCTTAGGTTTTGCTTCTACATTACTAATTGAATTCATCAGAAATGCCTTCTTCTGGTATTCTCATCTTCATCAACAAAATGTCAGGATTCTTGCTGAAATGTTCCCAGATTATAAAGAAAAAACAAGATTTATTACATGTACTCTAACTCGCAAAAACTACAGACATAAACGACTAGAAAAGACAATGTAAATTATATTCAGTCCTTGATTTCACGTGACTGCTCGAACTTCTTTAACTCTCTCTCCACTAAATCATCAGATTCATCTTTTACTTCGATAACTTCTTTCACTTCCGGAACATAAAAAGTGAGCATATTCTCGATTCCATTCTTTAGTGTGACTCCTGAACTTGGGCATCCTGTACACGATCCTTGCATCTTCAGTTTCACAACTCCATCATCGAATCCAACGTACGTGATATCTCCTCCGTCTTCCTGGACCATCGGTCTGATTCGGGTCTCCAGGATCTCTTTGATCATCGTCACAACTTCATTTTCCTCCTCTTCGGCGGCCCCCGATGACTTCGATTCTTCGTTGATCACTGGTTTTCCAGTTTGTAAATGATCAGCGATTGTGGAGAAGATTTCAGGTCGAAGAAGTGCCCAATCGACTTGCTCATCCGATTTTGTGACGGTGACAAAGTCCTCTCCGAAGAAGACTCGTTTGACGCCGTCTACTTGAAGCAGCTTTCTGAATTATACAAATTGTAAATGGAAATGAACCGAAGGGCTTTACTCACACTGCCAAAGGACTCTGCTTAGCTGTGGCAGCTGAACTGAAGTCGTACGTCTTCGAAGCATCCGGAAGAAGCTGCTGCCCTGGGAGGAACTTCAGGGACAGCGGATTTGGTGTCTCCTGTACTTGGATGTACATTGATATTGCTAAAATTCAGAAAACCATATTCAGGTGACGTAATTTGCTATCTCACCTGCTTGAACGGAATTTCTGGTCAATCTGCTTAGCATTTTGGCTGCTAACATTTTTCTAAAATTTCAGGCTTCTTTCTCTATTTCTCGCTGAATTTCGAAGATAATGGTTTGAAACCCTGGTGCTAATACCAAAGACAATGCAAGGTAAACTTTTCAGAACTCTGATTTATAGATCAAAATAAAGCGATATAATAACTATAAATAGAATCAACGCCCCGAGACAGAAAAAGAGAAAGAAGGGAAAGAGAAAGAGGTGATAGGGAAGAACAAGAAGAAAAATAAAGAAAACAACGAGTATAGAACATCATTGTGAAGTGAAAATTAAGGAACACATTTTCACAAGAAATGCCACTTTCGGGAGAGGTTTGAGATAGAAATCTGGATTGGGAGGTGTTTGAGAGAGGGGATGTGAAAGATCCGAAAGAGCACGGAATACATCTGCAATTATCCGTCTTTAAAATACAAATATGTGTGGTCGTGAAGGAGAGAAGATTATGACCAAAAACAAAAATAAAGAACATGAAATGAAAAAAAAGTGGATAATTGATGGGGTTGGGGGAAAGATCGATGGAATTGGATGGGAGATGGTGATGAAAGGGAGAAAAATAATATTATAAAATGAAAACGGGAGAGCAGTGAGAAACATGGAAAGAAACTGTACGAATTGAACCCGGATTTGTGTTTGTGTCTTTGCTTGTATGGGTGGGAAAAACACCGAAACGTAAACCATTGACAAATAATCAGATGCACCAGGAGGGGAAGGGATGATTCGATATTCTAACAGGAGGTAATATGTTATAGTAAACTGGAAAACCAACGGGGATAAATATGAAAAAAAACAACGGGGGAGGGAGATATGGCACTGCTTCTGAAGACGTTACGTCTACCAGCTTGGAGACCATTATTGATTGGATGACGGAGGTTGTTGTGGGTTCTGCTGCTGGGTATTTTGTTGAGAACCTTGCTGTTGTTGTCTCCAATCCATTCTGAAAATTGTCAGTTCAAGAAAAAAACGATCTACAATTTCAATAGAACTTACTGATTGATTTGACTGTATGTCTGTCCATAAGCCGGATAGAGTCGCTGCGGAGCTTGTCCAGTCATGTTCTGCGAAGCATTTGTTCCACGAGGAGAGAACCCAGGAGGGACTGCTGGGGCTTCAGCAACAAATGGTGGTGGCTGACGAGTTGGCATCATTCCCAGTCGACTCTGACCAGAAATATTACTTGACGGTGCTCCAAATGGTTGAGGCGGTTGTTGTGACATGTATCCAGACATCGAAATACTCCATTGATAGTAGTTGTTGGGCCCTTGGCTTGAAGACGGTCCTTGATGGGATGGTCCAGGTGCCGAGGAGGAACTCTCTTGATGCGAGATAAACTGATGAACGAGATTGCTATACATGTTGTTGGGGTGCTGATCTGTTCCCAAATGCATATGATTGTACAGTTGAGAAGTCTGCATCATCATGTTCTGTTGCTGTTGTTGAGTGTTCTGAGACGACTGATGCTGCTGATGGTATTGCTGCATCTGCTGCTGAAGACGCTGATGTTGTTGCAATGCAACTCTCTGTTGTTCCTGTTGTTGTTGTTGACTTTTCCACGCATTTACATCGTAGAAGATCTGAAAACATATATTCCTCTCTAATAAATATTACGAAGTCTTACATTTTTCTCCAACTTGTTACATTCCGCACATTCCACACCTTCTTTGCGCTCTGCAAATAAGCAGGCGGGACATCTCCGATCGTGGTGCCTATTGAAGTGAGTGGTTGGTCGGCGCCCACTTCCTCTGAAAAAACTCGCGATGTATTTTTTCTTTTGCAATTACCACTTACTTGCTCAAATTGAGATGACAAATCACACACTTTAATCCGGATCCTGTGTCGATCTTCTGCCACAGTTTAAATGTAATAAACCAGACGTATTTGAGTTTTATGTCGATGGAAGTGCTCTCATTGGGTTTGTACTCACTGAGAAGAACATGATACTTTTCGACGACGTCTGATGTATCAGCTTGCATTTGTGAATGCGAACGCATTATATTCACTCCATTGACAATGTTTTTTTGAGTTTCGTCCATTTTGAAAGACTTCAAACGCGAATTTCAAAATTGTGGGTGAGATATACCGCTCTTGACGCGTTTACGAATCAGTGACGCATTTTCGGATTGATGGCGCTTTTCTCGACCTGCACAAACGTATGAAAACCGAAAAAAAACTACTAATCATTCTACTTGTTTTCTTCCTTCTTTCCATATTTTTAATCATTCTCTTCTTCTATTCAAAACGAAAAAATCAACTGAAAAAGAGGAAACGTCTAGAAAAGAACAGAACTGTAATGTATGCGTACGTGGATGAAGCGACTAGAAACATCGTTGGAGTGAAGCAATCGGGAGGTCGATTTGTTCCGTTTCCTAGTTCGAATAGTGACGCCGAGACAGCGGTAAGTAGCTTATTGTTTCGAAAAAAAACATTGCGGACGTGTTACTTTTAAGCTAACTCAACTCGTCTACAACAATACACTTCCAGATGGAAACAAAGGAGAGATGTTCCACGTAAGCTAACACTTCTGAATTCCTGTAGAGAACTCTTTTAGAATGCATTCACAAATCGTCTTCAGTATCCAATAGACGTTGAAACACCTCAGCCATATGGAGATTTTGGAGCTGAAAACCCGTACGACTACATTATGGACTTTCACGTGGAATCAGAATTGAGTGATGATGTTTTCGAAGAAGATATCTGTCTCTCAACGCCATCAATTCGTAATTCACCAGTTTATAGTCATATGCCTCCAATTGCTCCATTCGATGATTTTGACACCCTTCCAGCATATGCTCATCGAAATTTTCGTTTCGGAAAGTCCTATGAATCGGAAGGAAGCGCATTCTTTCGTATGAAAACTGCTGTGGACGTGTCACGTGGTGTTTGCTACTCGCTCAAATATCCAAAAGATTATTGTAGGTTTTCGAGCACAAAACCAAGAAATCTCATCTCGGTATATTTATTTTAGCCATAGCATCACAGCAAGCGCTTCGAAGAGAACTGGAAATTCTTCGAACACTTCCATTCCATCCAAATTGTGTTCGTTTTGATGGTGTTATCATTGGGCGTTGGGAGAACATTCCATTCCAAATCACTGCGATTCTGATGGAAGATTGTCGTGGTGGATCTCTTCACAATTACATTAACACCGTTGGATCCGAATTGCGACGTCGAGAAATGAGAACTCCAGATGATCCTACCCTTCCACTTTCAGATGGATCTCCAAACTTGTCTTCTGGATATGAGAGTTTCACAAGTAAAGGAAGACAAACTCCAGATGGACAAAGTGATTTGGAGAGAGTTTCGAGTGCATTCTGTCGATTTGCCGAGCAGATTTCTGGAGCTCTTGAACATCTTCATCTCGCAGGAATTCTTCATACAAAAGTATCAGCTATTAGTGCTTATCTTTCTCTTGATTACAATGACCCACTTGATGATATGCTTACGAATCAAACTGTCAAATTGGGAGATTTCGGAAGCTCTTCTCGCAGTCACAGCAACATCTACATTATCGAATCAACATTACAGCCACCAGAAGTTGTGCTTGGAAAAAAGTTCGAATCGAAAGGAGATGTATGGCAGTTCGGAGTGTTTCTTGTAGAGATGGCTACTTTGGGAGCCCCTTATCAAGGGAAAAAAGATATTCCCACTTCTCAAATTCGGACATTGTAAGTTCTAGTGAGACCATGTAAATAAAATGAATATTATTTCAGCGATAAGCTGAAATCAACACAAGTTCTTCGAGAAGCTGCCAAAAAGTGTCTGAAACTCCGATGTCGTCCGTCGGCTGCAGATCTTCACAAACTGTTTTTAAACAGAGCTCTTCATTCATAAATTGCCTCATCCTTCATTTCCTTTTCAGGTTTTTCAATTTTAGTCAACTCACCCTCCATTCTTATGTGCCAAAGTACCCCCTTTTCCCAGTTTTACAAAGGATTCAGATTTTTTATAATAACATGATAATTAGTCCGTTTCCGTTCCCATCCTTCCTCTAATAATCCTTCCCGCGTGTTAATGATTATGCCCCGCCCCTTTTTAACATTCAGAAGATAGTAGGAATAATCAAGTTTTTGCAGTAAAAAACGTAATTATTACCTAGGAAAACCCCCTGAAAACACTCCTTCCCTTCATGATTATATGTAGATATATTTTCTCGCTAACCAATCAGTTTATCATGTTTTTATCCTTTCACTTTTCTCACTTGCATTTCGATTTTTATGATGATTTGAAATTTCAATCTCAATTTCTATCATTTTCTTACACTCAACTATCCTGTAGGTATATATGTTTTAAAAACAAAAGAATGTTCTCATCTTCCCCTCTCATTGTTTGTTCCTGTGAAATAAAAAGGACACAAAAAAACACTAATCTTCATTTTAGTGTCAATAAAAACGCCTTTAAAAGAAGGTCACCCTTTTGGTAGCATTGAAAAATAGAAGGACACTCTTCGATAGTAGGACAACGTTTTCCAAGTTTTCCATAATGAAATCTTGCAGGGGGTTTTCAATATTTGAAAAACAATTTATCTACTTTTTCAGAAGCTTTCAACGCTAAATGCGGCAGAAATGCTTTATTTCTCTCTACGGGAACCTGTTTGGAAGAAAAAACGGGTCTTTTTCTGGAAAAAAAACAGATCGAAAAATAGAAGGGCACTTTTTAATTAAATAATTCTTTAATAGAAAGATACCATCGCGGCGAATTCGAAAATTAGAAGGACATGTCCTTCTATTACAGATTTTACGGCATATATTCTTTCGAATCTTGTAGGAATGCCGCCACATCTTTATTATTCCGTTGGATCTCTGTTCCGCCTTTTAAGTAGCAAGCACCTTGGCTTAGTCCTTTACTGGAAAATTTATTTCACGAAAAAAATGCTTTAAAAAGTAAATTTCAACTTACTGTCTAAAAACGTGTATTTTTGACTCTTGTAACTCTTCCATTTCGATGCCATCAATCAATTTTTCGTGGTCCATGAGTGCAATTTCTAGGTGGAAATACCTCATTTTAGGATTACTTCCGTCGATCCATGCTTTCAAAAACCGGTTCATATCATTCACTGTGAAATCACAGTATCCCAAGTCGATAATAATGCAATTAAAAGCCATTATCTGCTCAAGATTGATCCAGTTTTCAGTGCAAAAGTCACGAAAATAAATAGTTTCGGAATTGATCTGAACATTCGGAACTCGTCCGTCCTCTACAAACACTTCGAACATTTCAGTAATTTCTAACTTTTGAATTACATAAGAGAATTCATCAACGGTAATTTTCCTCCCGTATAAAATGCAATCTTTTACTGAATTCTGTCTAGATTTCAGCCATTCTACAATCGATTCAACATATCCGCGACATGCGTATGGATCAATATTGAGACATCGAATACCACAATTCAGTATGCAACACATATTTTCCGCAGCTCTTTTAATTGTCTTAATTTCATTTTCTTCCAGAAAAAGTTGAATGTTTTCTTCATGTGTGCCAATTCTCTGCTGTTCTTCCATCCTTTTCTCGTGGGGAAGATGAAATGAATAATGACCAATTTCATTGTAAATACAAAATGCTGCATCAAAAGAGAATTGAACTTTTATTTGTACTTGTAACACGGGGCTATGGCACCGTGCCAAGTCCTCCTCCCGCAAGCCCCGCCTACGCCTGCCGGGAAGGAGAAGGAACGGACAATCGTCAGTAGTGGAGGAGTGATGAGTTAGGGGATGGTGAAGGGACCATCTCTTGTAATCTATTTTTATTTATTCTATTTTATTCTTTATTTTATTCTTATATTTATTCTTACTATTTTAATCTTATGATAATAAATTAGTAGTTAATGGAACCAAGGTGTAGTAAATCTTCTTAACCGGGTCAAACTAATAACACGTCATACCAGCGTGTTACGTGGAGGTCCCAACCTTGAGGAGATACTTCACTGAGATACTCTCCGCACCTTTTAGTTTTAGTTTTGCACCTTTTTTCTTTTTGTATTGTAATGCACCTATATATCTCTACTTTATTAGTTATCCACACGTTGTAAGTTACAGTTAATTATCATGTCATCGACTTGCGTAGGAGTTAGAGTCCAGTGAGCTGTATTTCTGTCCAGGGAATACACTCTATTTCACACTTAGTCTTCTTTTTGGTTTTTCTCATTTCTTTTTCTTTTCTTAGACATGATGTGAAATAGGGAATCTTGGAACGCCCGTCAAAAATCTGTACTCCAGTAAGATCCAACTCAGCCCCGGGTACAGTTAGAATATAGATAAATAAAAGTACTTAAGATTAAACTCCAGAGTGACTTGAAAGAAATGGTGAAAGCCATAGTGAGTCGGGCTTATTATGAATTTGATTATAGAAAAGACACAATAGGTAGGCCTACCGCCAGTTTCTCATTATCTAGTGACTTATCACTCTTCTTGTAGTAGTTTTTCAAAATTTCGAGCGCTCATTTTTCGTTTTTTTAATCAAGTTCAGGTGAAAGTTCCGGATAGTGGTAAGCTAAACAAGAGTTTACATTCAGTTTATGTTCAGTGTTCATGAATTCGTTTGCATGCTCTGTGTCTTAAGAAAATTTTTGACGAGGAAAATGAAGGCTGGTAATGGACAAAGTTGTCAGTTTCCAGACCTTATTGGCCATAATATTGAGATAGTTTCGATATTGAATCTGGGATATTCAATTCGAACTTTATGCTTGTCGTGTCTCTCGCATGGTATACTGTATATTTGACCTTACATCTTTGCACATTGCACTTTGCACATGTGATCCTTCATCTTTACACTTTACACATTTGACCTCACACCATCTGCACATTATTTGAATATAGCACAAAAGACCAAAGATTGAAGGATTACAACGACGATGTCAGATGGCACTCGAGCAATCGTTAAGGCAATAAAAACTAATCCGTCACCCTTCCTGGGTCAAGGAGATTAGATTACACTTTGGATTTCTCGCCAGACGTCTTTTGTCGGTGCACCCTCAATAAACATTGCACCTTCACCCTTGGGAATAAGAGGAGAGATCAGGAAACAGCTGTGTGGGTTACTGTTGAGTTCCCGTGTGGGTGGAACTTATAACAGTCTGCCGGAGCAGAAGGCGATCCGCTGAAATGGACGCATTTCAGTATGGACACCAGTGGACGCACTTCCTTGCTGTGCGGTCTCATAGTTTTGTTTTTCTGATTTAAGTTCTTTTCACTTATCCTTCTACACTCACTAACCCTCCACTCACTCACTCCCTCAAACCAAACAAGTAACTTGATTGCTTAGTTGTTTGAAACAAATTTCGCTTCAATACTTTCAACTTGTGATCTTTCAGTTATCAAAATTGATCAAAGATGATTTTACCAAGTATGTTTTGGCATTTCCTATCAAGAAACAGGATGCTGTCACTATTGCGGATGTTTTCGTCAAAGAAGTTGTGTTGAAGTATGGATCACCACACACACTCGTCACGGATAATGGATCCAATTTCAAATCAGAATTATTTGAAAAAGTCTTGAAGCTGATGCAAATCAAACACTCGTTAACCGCCCCGTATCATAAGTCTGCAAATGGAACAATTGAAAGGATGCACCGAACAATCGAAGAAGCTCTATCGTCATTCGTCAACTCGGATCGAACAGATTGGGATCAAAAATTACCTTTCGTAATTTTTGCTATCAATTCTGCACCACATGCCGTCACCAAAATTAGCCCAAATCATGCTCTCTTCGGAAGAGAGTTAACAACACCTGAGGACAATCAATTGCTGAAGCCGCAACTGCCATCATATTTCGACATGGAGGATTTTGAATGCTGTTTACAACTTCATTTGAAGGATCTACACAAGCAAATCGAGGAAAGGATGGAACGACAAGAAGAGAAAGCCGCCGACGTCTACAGGAGAACAAATCGAGTCAAGGAAAGAGAAATCAATGTTGGAGACAAAGTTTTTGTGAGAAGGAATCTACCGAGCAACAAGCTGGCCCCACGTCTTTTGGGACCATTCGTCGTCAAAGAAGTCGATCGTTTCAACATAAGATATCAAGATGGAATGAAGGAGAAGATTGCGAACAAGGATGATGTACGGCTGTATATGGATCGTGGAAACAATGGAGAAGGAATCGACGACGACAAGACTGTAGATGCTGGAAGTGATGGTTCTCAACTGTATGGCTCGGATGGAAAGGAAAAGGAGGTGGAAACAGTTGGTTTACGAAGATCGGAACGGCTCAGGAAACGAGCAAAATGGTGATGTTTTTTTATATGATAATGTATTTTTTCTTTTTGTATGTATTATTTAAAATTGTGAATATTGTTATGTATATGTAATTATTTTGATTTTTTTTTCTCTCTCTCTCTCTTTATCTCTCTACCTCACTCTCTCAATTCTTATATTCTTATGTTCAAACTATTTGAGTTTATTTGTACATCTTACTCACATGTAATGCTTCCATACTTCGCCCCTCCGATTTCAGATGTTTCATAAGCAAAAGTTAGGTACAGGGAAGGGTAAAATAACCCACCAGTCAAAAATTTGCCAAATTGATTTTTTATCGATTTATTGATTGTTTTCACTTTTACTAGTTTTCTGACCGTATCTCGCTCAGTTTTGAAGATTTTTTTAAAGTTAAAAAACAAAATTGTAGACAAAAATGTGTTACACTTTTTCGATCACTGCTCCAAAAAATTTGGAGCACACTGAAGAGCCCAAATTTTGCTCCAAAGTTAAGTCGAAAAATTCAAAAACGTTCAATCATTCTGAAATTTGAAAAATTAAATTTGGCATCAGAAATTATGCGTATTGTCAAATTTTTGAAAAAATCGTTCGCTAATTTTTTGAGAAATTTGAGTTTAAAATTTAATTTTGTATTTTTGAGGTCTTCAAACTCAAAATTTCAAAAAAGTGGTGTTAGTAAATCTTGTAGCCCGTAAAAAGACAAATCTTTTCGTTTTTTAACCATCCCAAAATGTTGAGTTTGAACTGAGTTAAGTGTGTTTGAAGCCCTGGCCCCAAACCCGATCTGACAGAACTTGCTTATATGGTCAACATTTCAAACACACTTAACTCAGTTCAAACTCAACATTTTGGGATGATTAAAAAACGAAAAGATTTGTCTTTTTACGGGCTACAAGATTTACTAACACCACTTTTTTGAAATTTTGAGTTTGAAGACCTCAAAAATACAAAATTAAATTTTAAACTCAAATTTCTCAAAAAATTAGCGAACGATTTTTTCAAAAATTTGACAATACGCATAATTTCTGATGCCAAATTTAATTTTTCAAATTTCAGAATGATTGAACGTTTTTGAATTTTTCGACTTAACTTTGGAGCAAAATTTGGGCTCTTCAGTGTGCTCCAAATTTTTTGGAGCAGTGATCGAAAAAGTGTAACACATTTTTGTCTACAATTTTGTTTTTTAACTTTAAAAAAATCTTCAAAACTGAGCGAGATACGGTCAGAAAACTAGTAAAAGTGAAAACAATCAATAAATCGATAAAAAATCAATTTGGCAAATTTTTGACTGGTGGGTTATTTTACCCTTCCCTGTACCTAACTTTTGCTTATGAAACATCTAAAATCGGAGGGGCGAAGTATGGAAGCATTACATGTCAGCTAATAAGTTTTGCTCTTTTATATTTCACACTCTAATTTCTACTCCCATCTGGCCCTTTTAACTGTTTAATACCCTTTTCAGATCGCCGTATCATTATTTTTTTTTCTTTTCTCTCTATTAATTTCTTATCTTTATCTTTCTCTATAGAGATCTTTACCTAACCCTAACCTAACTCATCAAATCGAAACTCCCAACACGTCACTCTACATCATTGCATCACTCTCCTATCAACCAATCAACCCCATCGTCAATCAAATCAAGCTACAACTACACTTTTCTGCAACAAATCATTATGTCATCATCACTTTGGAAATGGAAAATTATGGAGTAATGGAACCGGATAATGGAATCAATTTATGGTTGATCGAGGCGCTCAACTTAAGGGAAAGGGGGATGTAACACGGGGCTATGGCACCGTGCCAAGTCCTCCTCCCGCAAGCCCCGCCTACGCCTGCCGGGAAGGAGAAGGAACGGACAATCGTCAGTAGTGGAGGAGTGATGAGTTAGGGGATGGTGAAGGGACCATCTCTTCTAATCTATTTTTATTTATTCTATTTTATTCTTTATTTTATTCTTATATTTATTCTTACTATTTTAATCTTATGATAATAAATTAGTAGTTAATGGAACCAAGGTGTAGTAAATCTTCTTAACCGGGTCAAACTAATAACACGTCATACCAGCGTGTTACGTACTTCATTTTTCCGTAGAATAGACCTGACCAAATCTCTTGTGTTCGATGAAGTATTTGTTTAAATAGTAATTTAAGAATAGAAGCACACCTGTAATAAAAGGGCACTCGGAAGAGAGGGATTGAGAATAGGAAGACGTGACCATCTATTACAGGTCTTACGGTACATTTTTGAAAATCCACATTATCCAAGAATTCCCGCTCTATTTTCCACGTGATATAATCAATTGGAAGATTGGAATACCTGTGTCTGAGATTAGAAGAGGTTAAAGATTATATTAGCCTCTCGACGTTCGACCTCTCTCTGTATGACTTCCTGACGCGGGGATCAGTGGTAGTATCAAGGATTTATTAGGATATAAAGAATAAAGGATGAGACAAATGAAGCAGACTGTAAAATGAAATGGAAATGTGAAATATAAGACAGAAATGAAAACTGGAAGACAACGGTTCAGAAGGGTTTTTTTATACTGCGTTCTTAACCAGTTCGAGACTGGTAATTGCATTCCGATCTGTTTGTTCGAAGTAGGAACGACTTTCAATTAGATGACACTTAGTTCCTTCATCATTGGAACAACCTTCAATAAGTGTATTTCAGCTAATTTGCGCAACCTTGAGTAAAAGTGGAACCGTTTTGATTGCATTCCTTTTTTGATATTTAATCGCGAGTAATTGGTCGCGATACTGCCGTCCGGGAGTTGGATCATTTAGCATCTTCAACCAAGAAGAAAAGAAAAGAGGGGAGGAAAAACAAGGTATCAATGGAAATTTGAAATTCCAACTTGGAAGTTGAAACAGAAAAAGGATGAAGGTAAAAGGATGGAATACAGGAAAAATAGGGGAAGAATTAACAAATGACGGTGCTTTTGTCGTCACCCTCCGGCGCCCACGCTTTCAGCGAGCGGTATAAAACAGTTCTTATTTTTCCTTTATAGTCAATGAAAGCGTCTGCATACTCGCTCTATTGCAACCCCGCCCACCTCGTGAAAATAGCACTTCTTTTAGAGAGAGCGACAGCCTACCGTATTTACACACAGGGTGGCCAAAAGTACCTTTGAAAATTATGCATTCCCCGTGAGAATTTGAATTAGAAATCTAACTCCTTTTTCACGTTTTCCCACAAATTATTTCAATGATAAAAAAGATTCATTCCTACATTATTTTCTTATAAAAAAACCTGCTTCTCCATCCCGGTGGTTTAGTGCCAGGGAGGAGGGATACCTTCAAACCCGAAACCCGGGAGCTTGCTGACACCTACATAGAAGCATTGCTTAGTGCCAGGGAAAAGGGGATACCTTCAAACCCGAAACCCGGTAGCTTGATCACGTTTGATCACATTTGATTTTTGATCAAGTTTTATTCAAATGTTTGCCCTCTATTTAATTCACCGTGAAATCCTTTTTTTTCGAAAAGGTATTAGGTTGAACACTAATTTTCTTCAATTTTTGGCATTGATTTCGATGTCCGAAAACTCCGAGAATAGAGATAGCAGAAACGGGTTTTTTTGTTGTTGGTTTATGGTAAAGATATGCTATTGTTACCACCAACTCACTAGTCGGTGCTTGCAGTTTAGAGAGATTCAGAGATACTTGTTCTTACTCAGGTAAAATTTGGCTAATAGCCCCGAAAAATGGTTAATAGCGTACTGATTTAGCAACGAGCCGCTGCATGCGGCCTTGAATTGGAAATGATATGTGTGGGAAGTAAGTGTTTTCTTCGCCTTGTGTAATAACATGTAACGAGATTAGCGCATGTTTTCATCCGTAATCCCTTGGAGACATCTTAGTTCCTTGCATGATTCGGAGTCATATGATCCACGACAAAGTAAATCCTCATCGAGCCGGAAATATTGCAAAATGACATCTAAAGTATGATTTTTGAATATAATTTGGAAATCCGTATCTTACTCAAAATGCTCTCGTATAACGCTTTCGGGAATCGGACCGGATTGATCATTCGAGACACGGCCATCTCGTCCGGGAGTTCCCAAGAAATCTCTTGAATATCCGTAGGGGATTCACACGATCTAGAGATAATAGCGGAAATAACTTTCTTTACATAGACGTGAGACGCCAACGATCCTTTCTTCGGTAACTCGATTCGGCAATCAAAAGTTCTGCCGGAAAAAGGAGCTTCTGATGGAAATTGAATGACTGCATCTTGTTTGACATTACATGCAGCGCCAACCAATTCACCTAATTCCAGCTTAGTACCTTCATTTTGCGTCGAAGGCTTCGAGTGAGCCGCGGCAAGAGCCAATTGAGACTGAAAATTTTTAAATTGGAAATGGGAAGCGCAGTGACGAAGGGTAACTTACAACAATGCCATATCCGTGTAACATGATGTACATGTAGTACGGATCTAAAGACGGAGAAGGCAATGGAACTTCAGAACTTTTCACTTTCTGTGCATACTTCTCGACGAACTTTTTTACTTCTTGAACTACATTAATGTCGTTTCGTAAGTAAGCTTTGTGTACGGCATTTCCAGCCTTGTAAATATCCAAAACACCGCGAGTAACTGCTTCCTCCAATTCTTCTGAAAAAATAAAATTGGAAAGAAGAAGCGAAAGTGATCCTTACTGAAAGTTTGTAGTTGTTGATTAGAAGAATGGTCACGTGGATTGTTGTGAATTGGAGCGCCCGGAGATGGGGAAGGACTCAGTAGAGAAATGTTATTGGATGAAGAAGTTTGAGCAGCATCCAAAGAAAATCCTCTTCCAAATCCATCGACTATTGGTGTCATCGGCAGCTGAGCTGGAAAAAATAAGGTTACCTCAGCCGTGAATTATTGTATTATACCTGGATCCAGATGAATGAGATGAGTATTGGCAATGTTATTGGACCCCATTTCTCACTGATAAAGTGGAGTCTTTTGTGGTCAACTAAAATAGAGACAGATAATGAGAAAATGGAATAATATCACGACATTTGAATGGAAATAAAAAATAACGACCATGTTCATCATGTTAAGCACATTTTGACATATTGGCAATCGGACAATTCAAATAAAATGCAAGGGCAAATGATACAGGTAATTGGAACAACGGAAAAACTACAACCAATCACTTTGCCAATAGTAGTTGGGAATGCTAGAGAATTTTCTACAATCTCGGAAGCAATAGTGGAAATATTTCGTGATGCCCACTCCTTTAGAGTGACAATCATAGGTTCTAAAACGTATTCCTCCGCTATAACGAAAACAGAATCATTATTAGCGAAAATTACTTCGATTTTTCCAAATTCAAAAGTTCCGGTGATTGGGTCCGAATAAGAAACAAGCGAAGATGTAGAATTAATTAATTTCCAATATTCTCCTGCGGAAAACGTGAAAGAGCCGACAAGTGAATCGATGTATATACGTTTTCTGAAACGTAATTTCCGATTAACTTGAGCGCATAGGATCATGATATTCTTACAAAAATAGAGTGTCACTTGGAAGACCGAGTTGCTCTATTAACTTCAGGTGACAATGTGTCAAACTTCCTCGGTCGATAATGTTTGATTGACGAAAGTTGTCCTTAATCCTGCAAATAGAAATATCCTTAAAAGTTCTTCGCCATGATTCGAACTTTTGCCGTCGCTTTTTTAACGATTGAGAAGCGGAACTTCCTACTTGGTCAGAAAATGAGTCTAGGGAGTTTTCGATGGATTTCTTCATGAATTTTCCTACCAAGTACCTGAAACATAGGTTTATGATATCTTTTAGTATGTCGTGGTTGTACCTTGTAATCAAAGCTAACTCACAACTTGTCGACTGAAAATGAACGCTCGTCATCAAAACTTTGTGTTCACGCTCGAATTTTTCTGTGCTGTTCAAGTGACCATATTTTTCCTCGTGATCTAAATGTAATAGATGGTTGTAGAATGTCTGTATGGAAAAGTGTTCAGCTTCGTAAAATGGGAGAAAAGAAGCTTACATGCCACTTCATTGACAGGCTATCTTCTTCCAGCTCTACATGAAGCTGGTAACAGAGAGCAAGCATTTTTCGAAGACTAGATGGATTTGGCAACACTGATCCGAGAAACTCGAGACAGATGTACAAACCAAGGAAAAGTGAATTGTAATGGTTGTTTCCACAACTTCCAGTGATACCAACTATTGCAGTCACTTGGACACAAAGCTGAAAATCACAAGTTATTGAACAATGACTCTGCCTCTATTCTTACTTTTTTTTTCTTTTCTCGCCCTGTGCTTTCTCGCCCTGTGCATTTGCTCAACTTTTTGAAGGATTGTGTTTTGATTGTCTCTCCCGTATATGGTACGATCCTTTCAATGCACGTCTTCACTAAGTTTGACTTCTCCGACAACAATCTACTTTTTTCCACTTTGAACTATTAAGAGCTTCAATCACAATTTCTTTGCAAATTCCAGATCCCCTCACATGGAAGGGATCAATATTCACGAGCGTTGGAGAATTATTTAGATAGCTGTTTTCGGTTACTTTTCCACAATTGTTTGAGCCAAGTTCTTTTTGATTCCTCCATCCGAATACGACATACCGACGACGCAAAGAGACGTTCCGGCTTTTTTCGTTTCGACGTCGAGCCCTTCTATATTCAAATATACTGGCGTAGCTTCCCTCCTACAAAAATCCATTCTTTTAACTATGCTAGAAAGAAATAAACCTCGAGATTCTTTTGAATACTGCTCCGTCCGACGAATAAGTGCATAGTAAATTCAACGTTTTATCATTGAACTGTTCTTCAGTCTCCATAAGCTCTCTGTACCCTGAGAATCTTCTCATATCGTTCGGCTGGAATTCGCTTGATCTCTCATGAATCTTCTTATGAGCTTCAACAATCTCTGTCCCATGGTTTTCTAGAATATCTCCCAGCTGCGATTTCAAGTTGCATGAGATGTAAGTTACGGTTTCCAGCAAATTGTTTCCTGAACTGAAATGTGATGCTCAAGCAGGGAAAAAAAAAGAAAAAAAACTACATTTTACATTTCTCACAAGCCTCTCTTTTTGAATCTTTTCCCATTCCACATCTGTTGCAATAGAATTGTCTATCCACGAAAAAGTCCTTTTCCATTCTTTTCAACACACGAATAACGTCTTTTTGCTACAAGAACAAGTCATTTCTCGTTGATTGTCATTGGTCTCACCGTAAATATCGGTTCACAACCGTACAACACGTTCATTAATGCGTCTAATCGTCTAATGCTTTCGTTTGAAATGCCTTCACTGACAACAAAATTCACATATGTTTTCAATCTAAAGTCGATATCGCTTGTAGCATCCTTTTTAGATCTACTCTCTTCTTCATAGCTATCCGCTCTTTCTTCATAAACATCTTCTATTGGAATTCCGGCTCCGTTTCTCATGTTGCTCTTCTCTTCCATTGAATCTGAGCTCATACTTGATTCCTCGTCACTTGTTACGCCTTCTCTAATCATTTCTATCACTTCTTCATCTTCCAATTCACTGTCTACTAGAGTATTATCCAAAAAATCTGCATCTCCTTCTTCTTCGGTGTCTTCATGGTTCTCGTCTAGATATTCGAAGTTGTCAGAAGTGGATGTCAATCCTGAAATTTTTATAAAACACTTGTTCTAAAGAACAATCTACACTCACTGAGGCGTTTCAAAGCTCTTCTCGGGAAGTTCATTTTTGGGTAAGAAGTAGTTGGTTATCCTGTTGGAAACTTTTGCAATTTGTCCGCTGGAATGTTCAATTTACGCCAATTATTCATAAAAACAAGAAAATATTCAAAAAATAAATAAATAAAGATATTCCTTGCGCGCCAGTCACGGATGCTTGACGCGCCGAAAACGGCTATTAGCCTCCAATCGCCACTGGCCATCTACGGCTATTAGCCGTTTCTCAGTCTACCCCCCTTCTTGGTCGTCTGCTAGTCATTTTCAAAGGCTGATAGCCACTTCAAGTAGCTATCAGCCTTTTCCTCTCGCTATTAGCCATTGTCAGAAGCTATTAGCCTTTTCTCTGGCTCTTAGCCAAACTTTCTGGCTAATAGCTATGTTCATGCCTGAAATTTCCTGAGTAGTGCCTCGTTTTCAATATACCGACTTCGCTCCGATTTTTCGAACCATCGAACTTTTGGAATCTGTTGGTAATGTTGTTGGTTACTGTCAAATTAATAATAGTTGTGCAAGAAACTCAAATGTTTCTTTTCGCGGGTGGTCCGCCCACTTTCACTTTACACTGCGGAAAATCAAAAATAGCTTGGAGATCAAAAAAGGCGGACCGCCCGCGAAAATAATAATTTGAATTCCTTGCACAACTATTATTAATTTGACAATATATAAACCACTAATTAAACTTCGTTTATATCAAATTTGATCATTTTTATCTACCCATAGAAAAATAATATTTGCTCGATTTCATAGAGCAATTTTTAGCAGTTTGCATTTTCAGTTTGATGAACTCAGTTTCGCTACTCAAGGAGGATAAGGGTCATGAGTCTTAACTATATTACAGTACAGGCATGTGTCACTAATATCATAAATAAAAACCCTTATTCCCTCTTTTACGTTTTGTGAAAAAGAGCTCAAAGCACAAGATATGCGAAAATCATCATTATGGGCGATTATCACCGAATACACTTGTATAATATACAGGGGATTCTAGTATATTGTAGACATATGAGTATTCATTCCATCCACAAAAACATTTCAAATTGGATGATTCCTATTCTCAATATAACGGACACTGTAGGCAACTTGTTCATTATAACACACTTCTAGGATTATGCCAAAAAGTGATAAATGATTGTTTAATATATTTTCCGATTTTGAAAGAGTTTGGTTTTAGTTTATTATTTGCATAATACAGTTCAATAACTGCCATTACTAATACATAATATAACTTTCATCTAAGTCCACTCTCAAAGTTGTGATATCCTACTTAATGCGACATCACTGAAAAATACTGTCCGTTGTAGTTGCCTCTGTCACTCCTTTCTACTAGCTTTGGGGACCGAGTCTTTTTGCATGTAAAGTTTGGAGAAATAGTATGTCACTTTAGGCTATTTACATTCAAAATTTATCTCTATCTGATAGTTTTAAAAAAATGAAATAAAAATCTTCTTCCAAACATTGTTTCAATACGTCTAGTTCGAATGTGAAAATCTCGAGACTGGAAGGTTGCTGAGAGCTGTTATCGGGCGTATGAAGAGAATCTATGAGGGACTATTTTACCCTAAAACTCCATGACATTTCATTAGTTCATCGTCTCATGACAGTTGTTCAAAGTGACAACACTCAAAATTGAAGAAAATTAGTGTTCAACCTAATACTTTTGGCCACCCTATGTGTGAATAATTTTGCGTGAGAGCGACCAGATACTTACTGTCTGCGTGTCTGGCCGCTCTCTCCAAAGTGAGAACTATTTTGGCGAAGGTGGGCGGAGTTGCAATAGAACGGGTATGCAGACGCTTGCATTGACTATATTATTGTTCTGTTTTCGAGATGAAATCTCTAATTTTTCTTTTCTTCTTAACAATCTCTATGGAGAGTGCTGTTATGCCCAGACGGGTTTTATTGTTAAACTGTGGGGAGTGTCCCTATTGTTTATCATTACAAGGGTAATTAGAAATTGGTATAGTTTTGGGTCTAAAAAAATTTGTATTTTAGATATCCTCGTCCCTATTTTTGTATTATGCACGAGTCGGAAATACCATGTTATATTCGTATTGAGTTCTTTCCGGAGGTTGCAGAGGGATGTGCAGTGTCTCAACAATCAGTTACTGCTGTGTTGGAAGAGAGTTCTGTTTCTTGAGTGATGAGTCTATTGGAACTACTCAAGATTTGCACACTGTGACAGAGGTTTCGTCGGTTACTAAGCCTATTGGAAGAACTCATGATATGGAAGATTCTGCTGAGCCGCTTGCGATTGAGGTTACTGAAAGTGAGGCTGCGGAAGTGGAAACTGTTGCTGTGTCTTCAGTTGAAGTGAAGACGAATAGGATGATTCTGTTAATATTTTTGATGGTTTTTTGTGTACTGGTAATTGTGCTTATTACTTGTTATAATGTTTGTCTCCTTCGCGAAAGACAATGATTCATCTTCTGTATTGAAAAAAGGGATAGAAAGGGAAAGTTGTTCCGATTGTAGTTTATCTCTCAATTCTTATCATGTTACGTAAAGAGGAAAAAATTGTAATTTTTTTTACAGTGTTTCTTATTTTTGTTCTTTCATAGGACGGAACAAGATGTAATTGTATTTGAGAGTCATAAAGTGAAATCTAGAAAAATTCTTCAAAGATCTCTCGAAGTTTTTCGATGAGAACTGTTCCGATTGGGTTAACGGGGATGTCGAAGACTTGAATACTTGTGTCAAGGAAATGCGTCTGCGTTTTTGGTTGGACCATCGTGATGATTTTTGCGACCTATCTGCGTCGATAATACTGATTCCTATCAAGTAATTGATAAAAGATTTCGGTCATATAATATGATTTCAATTACAGACCGGCGAATGTCTTTTTCTATTCGAGGCGAGGTTGCCGTTTATCTAATGGAGCTTGTTCTAGTTCGTACAGCTTAAGTGATTCTGATTTTTTGCTAGTTGATTTCTTTTGTTCGAAGATTTTCCAATAAAGAATCTTTCTGTAGAGTTCTCTTCGTTTTTATTCTTTTTCGTTTGGAAGAAAAAAAAAATAAGAGGAGGGGATGGATTTTCTTCTTATCTCCGTTTGATGGCATAATTTGCGGGACGTTATATCTGAATTGGTCGCGTTAGAGGTTTCATCTATCTTCAGCTGAGCATTTCTCTCTTACTGAAAAAAAAACAACGAAACCTGAAAGCAAGTTGATTCTCGGGAATGAAGAATACTAAGGAAAGGTACACCGCAACGCAACCGCAACGCAACCGCAACGCAACCGCAACACGCGCTTTTGTGCCCTTCGAGTTCTTCTAATCGAACACGCATTTGAAGACGTTGAACACTTTGTGGTCATCAACATGAACTATAACTATTATACGCAACACTATTATCCCGCCCTTCCTCCTTTTCCACTACTGAAACTTCCATTTGTTGCCAAAAAAAGTGTGCTGAGAAGCCTGAATATCTATGACCTGTAAGTTTCTTCAAAAAGTTTTCCGAACTATCATATTTTAGAAAACTATGGTTTCAGTGTTTCATTGTCCACAGTTTCCTCGAACACAAAAGACTTGGTCAGGTCTATTCTACGGAAAAATGAAATACAAATAAAAGTTCAATTCTCTTTTGATGCAGCATTTTGTATTTACAATGAAATTGGTCATTATTCATTTCATCTTCCCCACGAGAAAAGGATGGAAGAACAGCAGAGAATTGGCACACGTGAAGAAAACATTCACCTTTTTCTGGAAGAAAATGAAATTAAGACAATTAAAATAGCTGCGGAAAATATGTGTTACATACTGAATTGTGGTATTCGATGTCTCAATATTGATCCATACGCATGTCGCGGATATGTTGAATCGATTGTAGAATGGCTGAAATCTAGACAGAATTCAGTAAAAGATTGCATTTTATACGGGAGGAAAATTACCGTTGATGAATTCTCTTATGTAATTCAAAAGTTAGAAATTACTGAAATGTTCGAAGTGTTTGTAGAGGACGGACGAGTTCCGAATGTTCAGATCAATTCCGAAACTATTTCTTTTCGTGACTTTTGCACTGAAAACTGGATCAATCTTGAGCAGATAATGGCTTTTAATTGCATTATTATCGACTTGGGATACTGTGATTTCACAGTGAATGATATGAACCGGTTTTTGAAAGCATGGATCGACGGAAGTAATCCTAAAATGAGGTATTTCCACCTAGAAATTGCACTCATGGACCACGAAAAATTGATTGATGGCATCGAAATGGAAGAGTTACAAGAGTCAAAAATACACGTTTTTAGACAGTAAGTTGAAATTTACTTTTTAAAGCATTTTTTTCGTGAAATAAATTTTCCAGTAAAGGACTAAGCCAAGGTGCTTGCTACTTAAAAGGCGGAACAAAGATCCAACGGAATAATAAAGATGTGGCGGTATTCCTACAAGATTCGAAAGAATATATAGATGGAAATGGGATTGTTCGCCGCAGAGAATTCGGCAAGTTTGAAATGGTAGTCTGGAACAACGAACTTGAAATCTAATTTATTGCTTCTTCGTTGTGTGTTTTGTGTATTTCAACCGATCGAATCTGTAATGATCTGTAATCTGTAATCTGTAATGACCAGGAAAAAATAAACAAATTGCTATAGAATCTGTAATGATTTTTATATCAGGGTCTTTTTTTTAGAAAACATACAACACTTTTCGCTTCATAAAGTAACACAAGTTTTATTAAGTACTCAAACTCGAATAAGCTACAGACATAAACGACTAGAAAAGACAATGTAAATTATATTCAGTCCTTGATTCCACGTGACTGCTCGAACTTCTTCAACTCTCTCTCCACTAAATCATCAGATTCATCTTTTACTTCGATAACTTCTTTTACTTCCGGAACATAAAAAGTGAGCATATTCTCGATTCCATTCTTCAGTGTGACTCCTGAACTTGGGCATCCTGTACATGATCCTTGCATCTTCAGCTTCACAACTCCATCATCGAATCCAACGTACGTGATATCTCCTCCGTCTTCCTGGACCATCGGTCTGATTCGGGTCTCCAGGATCTCTTTGATCATCGTCACAACTTCATTTTCCTCCTCTTCGGCGGCCCCCGATGACTTCGATTCTTCGTTGATCACTGGTTTTCCAGTTTGTAAATGATCAGCGATTGTGGAGAAGATTTCAGGTCGAAGAAGTGCCCAATCGACTTGCTCATCCGATTTTGTGACGGTGACAAAGTCCTCTCCGAAGAAGACTCGTTTGACGCCGTCTACGCGAAGCAGCTTTCTGAAATTATGTAAATTGAAAGTGTAAATGAACCAGAGGTCGTTTCTAACACTGCCAAAGGACTCTGCTTAGCTGTGGCAGCTGAACTGAAGTCGTACGTCTTCGAAGCATCCGGAAGAAGCTGCTGCCCTGGGAGGAACTTCAGGGACAGCGGATTTGGTGTCTCCTGTACTTGGATGTACATTGATCTTGCTAAAATTCAGTAGACTATGTTTAGATGACGTAGTTTTCTATCTCACCTGCTTGCACGGAATTTCTGGTCATTCTGCTTAGAACTTTGACTGCTAACATTTTTCTGAAAAAAATTAGTTTCGGATTTCTGATCTTAATCCATCCAATACAAAGGCTTGAGACCTAGTTTGAGAAGAAAGTTATAAATCAAAATGGTTTACTCGCACGTTTTATTGTATTCGATTATAAGATTCTTGAGTTACATTCAATTAGAAGATTCCTGCGGCGAACCTGAGTGAAAATTGGGAGATTGAGAATAGAGAACATGCTATTATAAAAAATCAGAATCATGTTATTATAAAAAATCTGAATCCTCTATAAAACTGGAAAAAGGGGTACTTTGGCACATAAGAATGGAGGGTGAGTTGACTAAAATTGAAAAACCTGAAAAGGAAATAGAAGTTGAAGCAATTTATGAATGAAGAGCTCTGTTTAAGAACAGTTTGTGAAGATCTGCAGCCGACGGACGACATCGGAGTTCCAGACACTTTTTGGCAGCTTCTCGAAGAACTTGTGTTGGTTTCAGCTTATCGCTGAAATTATATCCGTTTTATTTACATGGTCTCTAAAACTTACAATGTCCGAATTTGAGAAGTGGGAATATCTTTTTTCCCTTGATAAGGGTCTCCCAAAGTAGCCATCTCTACAAGAAACACTCCGAACTGCCATACATCTCCTTTCGATTCGAACTTTTTTCCAAGCACAACTTCTGGTGGCTGTAATGTTGATTCGATAATGTAGATGTTGCTGTGACTGCGAGAAGAGCTTCCAAAGTCTCCCAATTTGACAGTTTGATTGGTAAGCATATCATCAAGCGGGTCCTTGTAATCAAGAGAAAGATAAGCACTGATAGCTGATACTTTCGTATGAAGAATTCCTGCGAGATGAAGATGTTCAAGAGCTCCAGAAATCTGCTCGGCAAATCGACAGAATGCACTCGAAACTCTCTCCAAATCACTTTGTCCATCTGGAGTTTGTCTTCCTTTACTGGTGAAACTCTCATATCCAGAAGACAAGTTTGGAGATCCATCTGGAAGTGGAAGGGTAGGATCATCCGGAGTTCTCATTTCTCGACGTCGCAGTTCGGATCCAACGGTGCTAATGTAATTGTGAAGAGATCCACCACGGCAATCTTCCATCAGAATCGCAGTGATTTGGAATGGAATATTCTCCCAACGTCCAATGATAACACCATCAAAACGAACACAATTCGGATGGAATGGAAGTGTTCGAAGAATTTCCAGCTCTATACGAAGCGCTTGTTGTGATGCTATGGCTGAAATTGATAAATCGAATGATATTTTTTGGTTTCGAGAAAACCTACAATAATCTTTAGGATATTTGAGCGAGAAGCAAACACCACGTGACACGTCCACAGCAGTTTTCATACGACAGAATGCGCTACCTTCCGATTCATAGGATTTTCCGAAGCGAAAGTTTCGGTGCGCATATGCTGGAAGGGTGTCGAAATCATCGAATGGAGCAATTGGAGGCATCGGACTATAAACTGGTGATTTACGAATCGATGGCGTTGAGAGACAGATATCTTCTTCAAAAACATCGGCACTAAATTCTGATCCCACGTGAAAGTCCATAATGTAGTCGTACGGGTTTTCAGCTCCAAAATCTCCATATGGCTGAGGTGTTTCAACGTCTATTGGATACTGAAAATGATTTGTGAATGCATTCTAAAAGAGTTCTCTACGGGAATTCAGAAGTGTTAGCTTACGTGGAACATCTCTCCTTTGTTTCCATCTGGAATTGTATTGTTGTAGACGAGTTGAGTTAGCTTAAAAGTAACACGTCCGCAATGTTTTTTTTCGAAATAATAAGCTACTTACCGCTGTCTCGGCGTCACTATTCGAACTAGGAATCGGAACAAATCGACCTCCCGATTGCTTCACTCCAACGATGTTTCTGGTCGCTTCATCCACATACGCATACATAACATTTCTGTTATTTTCTAGACGTTTCCTCTTTTTCAGTTGATTTTTTCGTTTCAAGTAAAAGAAGAGAATGATCAAAAATATGGAAAGAAGGAAGAAAACAAGTAGAATGATTAGTCCGATAGAAGTTCGGAGATGTTCAGAAGGAAGAAGTGACATGTAGGCTGATGGCTCGTTTATTCGTATCACCTGGAATACTATCATGAGTAAAGAGAAACTGAGGTTCACAAAGCCAAGGCTCCGAAAATTTCTAAAAAGAAAGTCACATGCTGCTTTTATAATTGCTTAATGCTGTGCTCTTTATTCGAATAACCCATACCTTCATCTTTTTCGATTCACTTTTTCTCCGTTTCGTGTCAAAAACTGTAACTTCCACCTCATAATTACACGTTGCGTCGGGAACATTAAAGATAAATTTGCGGTATGTGAATGGCACATCTCTTCGCATTGCTTCATATTTTTCACATTTTCCATTATCCGTAGTGATTAGGGGATGCACAGAAAACTGAAAATGAGACGTTCGGATTGCATCATCATTTGTCACATCGATCGATTGATCTAAAGGTGAGAAATAAGTCCAATCGATGATAAGACGAGACTCGTGAGTATTATTCCAGTAGGAAGATAATACCGGGACAGGAGATGGACCTGGAATTTCTATATTTAGTTATTATGACACGTAAACAAATTGGGTTCTTACCACACATCAGAATATCTTCCATCATATCTTTACAGGATGGAACTTTGATTTCGAAGAGATCGGAAGATTGATTAACAAGTCTGGCTGAGTAATTCTGATTAAAATACAAGTTTTCAATAAGGATCTCTCGAGTATGATCCAAATAAAAGTCGACAGTTTTGTATTCGGAACTCAGCATGTTTTTATACTCAATTTGGGACGAACACATTGGAATATCATCATGATCAATTTCAAATCTTGCTGCCGCCTTATCATCATTCCACTCCACATTTTTCAATTTCATACTGTTTGATTTGCTCGAAAGAATCTTCTCAACGTCGTACCATCTCGAAAGGACTGGACGGCCAACGGTTCCGTCATCGTCGAATGTTGTGACACGAATATGGAACTCCGAATCGAAAAATGCACTGATTGAGACATTGCAGTTGGTACCGTAGCACTGAAATGATTTCTAGTAGTTGTAAAATTTCGGCGCAGCTAACCCAATCCTGATAAATAACAGAAGTTTCGTCTTCAGAATCTAGCGCAATTACTTCGACGAAGTAAACATGTTGCTGTTGCTCTTGTTGTTGACTTTTCCACACATTTACATCGTAGAAGATCTGAAAACATATATTCCTCTCTAATAAATATTACGAAGTCTTACATTTTTCTCCAACTTGTTACATTCCGCACATTCCACACCTTCTTTGCGCTCTGCAAATAAGCAGGCGGGACATCTCCGATCGTGGTGCCTATTGAAGTGAGTGGTTGGTCGGCGCCCACTTCCTCTGAAAAAACTCGCGATGTATTTTTTCTTTTGCAATTACCACTTACTTGCTCAAATTGAGATGCCAAATCACACACTTCAATCCGGATCCTGTGTCGATCTTCTGCCACAGTTTAAATGTAATAAACCAGACGTATTTGAGTTTTATGTCGATGGAAGTGCTCTCATTGGGTTTGTACTCACTGAGAAGAACATGATACTTTTCGACGACGTCTGATGCATCAGCTTGCATTTGTGAATGCGAACGCATTAATTTGAACTCTCTCTCCACTAAATCATCAGATTCATCTTTTACTTCGATAACTTCTTTCACTTCCGGAACATAGAAAGTGAGCATATTCTCGATTCCATTCTTTAGTGTGACTCCTGAACTTGGGCATCCTGTACACGATCCTTGCATCTTCAGCTTCACAACTCCATCATCGAATCCAACGTACGTGATATCTCCTCCGTCTTCTTGGACCATCGGTCTGATTCGGGTCTCCAGGATCTCTTTGATCGTCTTCACAACTTCATTATCCACCTCTTCAGTGGCTCCCGATGACGTCGATTCTTCGTTGATCACTGGTTCTCCAGCTTGTAAATGATCAGCGATTGTGAAGAAGATTTCAGGTCGAAGAAGTGCCCAATCGACTTGCTCATCCGATTTTGTGACGGTGACAAAGTCCTCTCCGAAGAAGACTCGTTTGACGCCGTCAATGCGAAGCAGCTTTCTGAAATTGTGTAAATTGAAAGTGTAAATGAACCAAAGGTCGTTTCTAACACTGTCAAAGGACTCTGCTTAGCTGTGGCAGCTGAACTGAAGTCGTACGTCTTCGAAGCATCCGGAAGAAGCTGCTGCCCTGGGAGGAACTTCAGGGACAGCGGATTTGGTGTCTGCTGTACTTGTATGTACATTGATCTCACTAAAATTCAGTAGACTATGTTTAGATGACGTAGTTTTCTATCTCACCTGCTTGCACGGAATTTCTGGTCATTCTGCTTAGAACTTCGGCTGCTAAAATTTTTTTTTAATTTCAGGTTTCTTTCTCTATTTCTCGCTAAACTTTAAAGATAATGGTTTCAAAACCTGGACTCTAAAACAAAGACAATGCAATGTAAAACGTTTCAGAACTCGATTTATAGATCAACATGAAGCGATATAATAACTATAATTAGAATTAACCAGACTTGTCAAAATCCGGGCCGGGCCGATGAAAAACTCTCCGGCCCGGCCCGGTCGGCCCGGGTTTGAAAATTTTTGAATTTTGAAGCACTTTTTTTGCGATTTTCAGCCCTATTTCAAACTTTCCCTGGGCCTTTTCACTCGAAAATAGATCATAATTTCCTCCCTGAAAACATAGGCCAAAAAACTAGAAAAAAACCGCGAAAAAAAACTTGAAAAAAAACATGTTTTGTCTTGAACCCCGGACCGACAACTCCTCCAGCGGCCCGGCTCGGCCAGTGACAAGTCTGGAATTAACGCCCCGAGAGAGAAAGAGAAAGAAGGAAAAGAGAAAGAGATGATAGGGAAGAACAAGAAGAAAAATGAAAGAAAACCAACGAGTATAGAACATCATTGTGAAGTGAAAATTAAGGAACACATTTTCACAAGAAATGCCACTTTCGGGAGAGGTTTGAGATAGAAATCTGGATTGGGAGGTGTTTGAGAGAGGGGTGATGTGAAAGGTCCGAAAGAGCACGGAATACATCTGCAATTATCCGTCTTTAAAATACAAATATGTGTGGTCGTGAAGGAGAGATTATGACCCAAAAACAAAAATTAAAGAACATGAAATGAAAACAAGACAACAAAAGTGGATAATTGATGAGGTTGGGGAAAGATCGATGGAATTGGATGGGAGATGGTGATGAAAGGGAGAAAAATAATATTATAAAATGAAAACGGGAGAGCAGTTTGAGAAACATGGAAAGAAACTGTACGAATTGAACCCGGATTTGTGTTTGTGTCTTTGCTTGTATGGGTGGGAAAAACACCGAAACGTAAACCATTGACAAATAATCAGATGCACTAGGAGGGGAAGGGATGATTCGATATTCTAACAGGAGGTAATATGTTATAGTAAACTGGAAAACCAACGGGGATAAATATGAAAAAAAAAACAACGGGGGAGGGAGATATGGCACTGCTTCTGAAGACGTTACGTCTACCAGCTTGGAGACCATTTTTGATTGGATGACGGAGGTTGTTGTGGGTTCTGCTGCTGGGTATTTTGTTGAGAACCTTGCTGTTGTTGTCTCCAATCCATTCTGAAAATTGTCAGTTCAGGAAAAAAGCGATCTACAATTTCAATAGTACATACTGATTCATTTGACTGTATGTCTGCCCATAAGCCTGATAGAGTCGCTGCGGAGCTTGTCCAGTCATGTTCTGCGAAGCATTCGTTCCAAGAGTGGGGAACCCAGGGGGAGCTTGTGGGGCTTGAGCAACAAATGGTGGTGGCTGACGAGTTGGCATCATTCCCAGTCGACTCTGACTAGAAATACTACTTGACGGTGCTCCAAATGGTTGAGGCGGTTGTTGTGACATGTATCCAGACGTCGAAATACTCGGCTCCTTTCTCTTTTGCTGGTCAAGGAGGGCGGCGAGAATCGCATCAGTGGATCCCGAGTCATTCTGCAACAAGAACAAGACTATTATTTTTTTAAATGCTATGAAAACTTACATTGAAACCATCAAACTGTTTCAATCCTCTTTGTGCCATCGATGGCATATTCAACTGTGCCAAAACACTGGAATCAGTGTAAGATGGTGATTGATAGTAGTTGTTGGGCCCTTGGCTTGAAGACGGTCCTTGATGGGATGGTCCGGGTGCCGAGGAGGAACTCTCTTGATGTGAGATCAACTGATGAACGAGATTGCTATACATGTTGTTGGGGTGCTGGTCTGTTCCCAAATGCATATGATTGTACAGTTGAGAAGTCTGCATCATCATGTTCTGTTGCTGTTGTGGAGTGTTCTGAGACGACTGTTGCTGCTGATGGTATTGCTGCATCTGCTGCTGAAGACGCTGATGTTGTTGCAATGCAACTCTCTGTTGTTCCTGCTGTTGTTGTTGCAATTGGAGGAGTCGTTCTTGATGTTGATGACTCGATGCTCCAGCATTCGAACCACTTGCAGAAGATTGTGATCTGGCGAACAACGGTGGCTGGGTTCGATTCTGGTCACGAGATGACGGAATCCATCCTTTAGTTTCCAAAGCCGAAATGTTCGAATTCGAAGAAACTGCAGACGTGCTTTGCTGAGTCATTGATGGTGGAGGTTGAGAAGTCGGGAGATTTGGGAGTGGGGAGTTCGACAACAGTTTGGCCATAAAGTCGCTAGCCATCCATTCAGACTGTAATAAACTTGAGGTTTTCAGAGCTAGAAGCGAGGAACTAACCGTAGAATCATTCTTGGAGCTATTAGCTGGTGTGCTAATAGAAGAGCCATTAAGAATTCCCGAGAACAATCCACCCCAAGCATCTTTTTCTCCCCAAATATTGTCATCTTTTGCATCACCAAGGTAATCCAAATTTGAGATATCGAAAGTATCTGATTTTCCATTAACATCGTCGTTCAAGGAAGAACTAAAAGACGTCGATGCAGGTGGTCCTATTGCTGATTGCGGTTTGTATTGTCCAAATGCAAAACGATCATCAAGCAGTTCATTTCGGGCTGCATTGTTGTTGGGTTGTGAAGATGACGATGGCGGTCCAGGAGCACGAGAGAACTCAGAAGTTGGTCGAGATCCAGGAGCTTTGGAAAACGCGGGCTGTTGTTGCTGAGGTGGTTGCACAGTTGGTTGAGGACGTGGCAATGGCTCTTGATATCTTGGGGCAATTGGCTCCTGATAACGAGGTTGTTGAAGTGGTTGCTGTATTTCCTTAACCGGCTGGACAACAGTAGATGCTGCTGGTCGAGCAATCACCCGATCAATTGCAGCTGGGGCAGGAGCTGGCGCGGATACAGGGGTTGGTGCTTCTGAAAAGTGAAAAAGGTTTGAAAATGAATACGATAAGTAATTCTTACGAATTGGTTTAGGAAGAGAAACTGTCGGCTGAGCAGTCACAGATACTGGACGGGCCGGCTGTGATGGAACCCGTTGAGCAGGTGGAGGTGTTGGAGCGGGTTGAGGAGACTGTTGACTAACAAGATCCGGAGTCGGATCTCTTTCCTGACGAGCAGCCATTCTCTGCTGCCATACATTCCCGCCATCTTGGTCCTTTGACTCTCGCTGTGCTTGAGCCTTCGAAGTCTTTTGATGATGAAAAGCTTGAACAGAAGGTGCTGGGGCTGGCGATGAAGATTGACGATTGATGCTTGCCGAAGACATCGACTGTGGAATAGAAGATGGATTAGAATCAGCGACACTTTTCGTTGTTCCATCAGATGAAGCAGATGACGCCACCGAGTTGTTGTGATAGTGTCTAATAGCATCTTGAATCAACATGTGAGTGTTGGCAACACTACATTGAATGATGTTCACAACGTTTTGCACAACCTCTGGACTTCCTCTGATTGTAATGTGTCGATCTGTGTCTTCTGATCCAGGGTGCTTATCAATTTCAATCGTTGCACCAGTAGCTGCTCGAACCGCATTGATGTTCGATCCCGACTTTCCAATGACTCGTGAGCAAGATCTTCCGGCAATGGTAAGTGTAACTA
The DNA here is from genome assembly GCA_963572265.1 of Caenorhabditis doughertyi. Lineage (NCBI taxonomy): Eukaryota > Metazoa > Nematoda > Chromadorea > Rhabditida > Rhabditidae > Caenorhabditis > Caenorhabditis doughertyi. The sequence continues at coordinate 11,878,472 of OY751556.1, read as the reverse complement.
CCTTCTTTCCTTTCTGTAAATTCAGAAGGTCATTCAAGCTATTATTTCTTGTTTTCTTACCGTATCATGCTCCCATGGCTTACTCGTTGTGGTATTACCCGAAGTTGTTGGTCTCTCCTTGGGCTGAATAGCGGTGGGCGGTGTCTTTTGAGAGCCTTCTTTCTTTGGTGGTCTTGCTTTCTTTCCTTCTTTTCCAGCTTTACACCAGTCCTCTGTTTCAGAATACGATCCGGGAGATACCATTTGAGCATGCACTCGAGCCGGAGGAGGAATCGTTACCACAATCGGGACTAATTGTTCTTCTTCAGGAATCGCCGGCGGCTCCTCTTTCACTACCTTCGGTCCTTTTGGAACACCATCTGGATTTGTTTTTCGACGGTTTCGACGCTTCGGCGGATCTTTAGGTGGTTCTTCAATTGCAGGTTCTGGCTCAGGGATGGGTGCTGGTTCTGGCTCAGGCTCTGGTTCTGGTTCCGGGTCGGGCTCTCGCTCTTGTTCTGGTTCTGGCTCAAGCTCTGCTTCCAATTCCGCTTCGAACTCATCATCAGCTTTCTTTGGCTCAAGCATGTTCTTCTTTGCTTCTTTCTTTTGTTTCTTCTTGTCTTTCTGCTTTTGCTTTTTCTCCTGATCCTTCACCTTCTCATCCTCGATAAGCTTCAGCAGATTGCTCGCCGCTTCTTCTGCAGACTGGGCTTGTGCTTTTTTCGCAGCTCGAATCACCATTATACACTCGCCGCACTTCTTCTTGATATCCTCACTTTCTGACGTTTGCTGTACACGTGTCAAATCCTGCTCATTTGGGAACTGTTTTGCGTGATTGACCAGAAGCTTGACAATTTCGACGTGACCTTTACGGAATGCGGCCATCATTGGAGACATTTTGCGATTATCAAACGTGTCCGGATCGGCACCTCTTTCCAGAAGAGCCTTGGATGTGGAGAGGTGTCCTCCGTTGCAGGCAAGCCACAGTGCAGTGCACCCCTGTAAATGTTGATGTCAACTACATTTATATTTTGGGAGCTAAATCACAAACCTTCTTATTCCGTGTATCGATAGCCGCATCATTCTCCAGTAGCATCTGAACAAACTTCTCGTGCCCTTTTTCTGCTGAAATCGTGAGAGCAGTATCTTTCGTCTGCTGAACTGGCGGGGCATTCGTATCGGCACCGGCTCGAATCAACAAGTTACCAACATCAACGTATCCGCCACTAGCACATTCCATGAGCGGTGTCAACCCAGTTTTGGCACGATGCTCAACATTTGGTTTGTGTTCGAGAAGAAGCTTGACAACTTCAGTGCGCCCTTGGAAACTGGCTAGCGTTAGAGCAGTGTTTCTGAAAAAGAAACAGTATTGTCTATGAACCAGAAAAACATGGGAAACTAGGTTTAGAAGCGTTTTTCCTCTTATTTACCTATTTGTCTCAATCTGAGCATTAATATCACTTCCTCTCTCCAGAAGAACTTTCGTTGCCTCTTTGTGACCGTTCATCGCAGCAAGCATCAAAGGCGATATCCCCAACTTGCTGCCAGTTCTCGAATTAATCTCTGACCCGTTTGTGAGAAGCATGTTGACAATATCGATGTATCCGCCAGAAGAGGCTAATGAGAGCGGTGTGTAATCACTGACATTTCGATGTTCTTTGTTGGCTCCATTGTTGAGGAGAAGTTCAACGACATCTTTCCGTCCGCCGGAGCATGCGAGGGAAAGTGCCGTGTCCTTTGTTCTGTCGGATTGTGCCTCAATAGCTGCATGATTCTTCAGGAGAAGCTCTACAACAGAAGCATGCCCAGCGGTCGCTGCGATAATCAATGGCGAGAATCCCTTCTTATCACGGTGCTCGATATTTGCACCTTCTTTCAGCAATAACTCCACGATTTCTTTGTGACCATTTGCACAGGCGATTGTGAGCGGTGTTTCCATCGTCGAATCTGTCGCTTTGTCGATTGGGTTCGATCTGTTTTTCGCTCTTTCAGCACCATCGCCTTCCGAGTGTGTGCGTCTGAGTTGTCCCTGTTGCTGCTGCTGCTGTTGTTGCTGCAGCGACGTGCTGGCTGGTTTAGCCATCTGAGGTTTGGACGCCGTTGATTTCTGTAAATGAAAAGATATGCAGAATAGATTAAAACATCTACGTACCTGTCCCCCCAGGTTTGCAGCTTTTTTCTTCTGTTCGACAGCTTTTATTCGTTGATTCTTTTCGCGCAGACACTTGTCATAGAATGCGCAGTCAGCGGTTTCTTGAAACAATTTCAAATATTCCGCTTTCAATGGCTTATTGGACACTGAAAACAAAGAGAGTTGATCAAAAAAGAACGGAGACGATGAGGGAAAGAAATTAACAGCTTGCATGGAAGAAAAAAGTGGAAAAATAAGAGGAAACCGTACAAGTATTGATAGAACGCCGCAGAAGATCACTACCAGTTTCGGTGTTGACTGAACTTCTCATCCGTGCCATCGCCACATTTTTCTGCTTTTCCGACATACCAGAAAGCAATTTCTTGAGTAATCGATCGCCAGCTAAAATTATCAATGAATTTTTCCCCCAGAAGCAACATTAGAAACGCGATTTTCCGCAAGAAAAACTTATGTAAGTCGTTTTCACATGCACTTCTTGGTCAAACACGAGGACACCGGGACGAAAACTCGAGGGAAACATGCTTCTATTAGCGCAACGCATGCTAAAAGTGCCAAGAAACGAGAGAAAAACGGGAAATTAGGTAAAACAACTCGCTTCCGATGGCAAAAACTACCAATGACAGAGGAAAGACAGTCATGTGGAGAAAGTTAGGCCATGGAGACGGACGTTAGGCCCCCGCTGTGGCGCCGCGGAATGAACCAGCGACAGATAACGGAAAGAAAAGAGTAGGAAAGGAGTGATTGATACGTATGGAAGCGCATTTCTATATATCACTGATGAATGAATTAAATTCGAAAAATATTGTTTTTTTTTGGCGGCTCTGTATTTTTGTATTTGATCTATTTAGATATTCTCTCTCTTCAAATTTCATTGCGTCATATGCAACTTTACCGATTTTCCCACTTTCGTTGTAGTTCGATTTTGTATAAATTTCCCGCGCGGAAAGAAATTTTTATATCACAACGAGACGCAGACAAGAGTAGAAGCATGTTTTTACCCCCAATCGAGTGAGCGAAGGACGTGCACGTGATGTGCCCCTGTGGTCTTTCCGCGTTCGTTTTTACTCGCCCCTCCTATAAGAGAAGAAGGAACGACGGAACGAACGAAGAATCAATAGACTAAAGAGGCACCCAAATGCTTTTACTTCAACGTCGCCTCGGTGTATCCCGTCAGAATTCACAAATGGGCGTTTTACTCGTGAAAGATAACTGCACGTGCATGCATAACAACCACAACAACAACAACGAAGACAAGTGGGAAGAACGCGTACTTTCAAGATGCATTTCCGCACAGAAATGATCGGGCAGTGTGCTTGCAATGTATGCCGTTGTTATGGCAATATCAAGTGAGGCGTCTGTCGGATTCGCACGATACGCCGCCTCCATGTCTGCAGCTAGCATAATGATTCCGGGGTAGACCTTTGTTGGGTCCAATGAAGCTTTCTGAAGAATTCATTTGTGAAGTTGAAGCAAAGAAAAAGAAAGAGGTTCAAGGTAGTAAAGTACAATAACTGCTTTTACGAGTTCAATGATTACAAACTCCACCCACATGAGCAGCAGAAACTTCAAACTCTGGTGCCTGAGATTTTGCAACAGTCATACTAGTCGATTTGGGTACAATTGGTGCATGTTTGGGTGTGATTCTCGTCTCTTTGGTCTCTATTGGAAAGTTTGACTGCATATCACGAACGCTTATGGCAGTGTTCTTTCTCTCTTTGTAAGCGGCACTCATTTTGAGAAGAGCAGCACGGAAAGCGCCTTCCTGGATGTGATGAAGAGAAGCATACTGTTGATGACCGCATGTTTTCTTGTTTTCAGATAACACTGTAAAATCGAAAGAGTTAGAAACTGAAATTAGAAGCGGGAATAAAAATACTTTTAGAAGCGAATGATGCTCCACCAAACAAGCGCATAGCATCATCTGAATGAAAACTGATTCCTGTCATTGCGGCACTTGCAGCATTCAGAGATCCTACTGTTGCCGGGACACGTGGCATCTCTTCTCCGTTGTTCATTTTGGCAAAAACCGAAGCCAAATAAGCTTGACTTTCCAATCCAGTTGCTGCAGCGGCAACAGCTGAAACTGCAGCTGCAGCAGTTGCTGAATGTCCTTCATAACCGAGGTGAAATGAAGACAACTCCATTGGTTTTCCAACTTTTCTCTCCATTTCTAGCCAACCGTTGGCGACTTGCTCCGCCCATAATTTGATATTCGGAACCAGTTCTCCGTTATATAATTTGTCCATATCAACCCGTTGTGGTGGTGGTGGGAAATTAATTTTACCCTCGCTCGTAAATCCGTAGGCAAGTTCGAGGCCGGTCAATGCTTTTTTGATATCTTCGTTGTCGAGATCGAGATTCTTGCGAGCTTCGTATGAGACCATTTGTCTGAGAACGTAAAAAGGATTAGCAAGGGGGTTTTAAGAAAAAGGATAGTGTATAAACAAGAAAATTGCGAATTTATTAAAGTTAAAAAGTAGAGTAATGATTAGATATACTTACTGTTGAAGTTTAAGCATATGAGTCAGCATATCAATTTCATGAGTAGAATAAGGTAAATCGTGCATTCCTGGTGTTTTACTTCCTTTCTTTTTCGGATACGATGACAATCCATTCAACATCATCAGCATTTCAGATTCCTGTAACTGCATTATTAGAATAATCAAGCCTTTTTTTTATAACCAATTACCAATGAGCTGAGATCACTTTTCGGTTTCTTGTTCTCATCGGTCTTACGCGGAGTAATTCCGAGTTTCGGTGGTTCTTTATCTAATTCAAAGTTTCCTTTAGAAAATTCTATCAGCATATGCATCAAATCGTAATCTCCATGTCTCGCAACTTCCATAAAACAATTGACACTATCATCCATCTTCAACATGGGATCTGCACCGTTTCTAATTAAAAATTGAGCAATATCTGAGTGTCCTTCACTACATGCTAATAGAAGAGCAGTCGCGTCGTTGTTTGATGACTTGAAATTGATAGATGCTCCTTTGTTTACCATAAATTGCACAATTTCAAAGTGATCATTTTTCGCGGCCTTCATCATTGCCGTTCGCTCGTCTTGCTCAAAATTCAAATCGGCACCAGCTCGAATAAGTTCTTCACATATTGGCAAGGATCCAGATTCTGCGGCAGCGATTAGAGCTCGGCTTAGTTGCTCTTGTGGGATGGTTTTACAGTGTGCAAGAATGAATTGAACACATTCCAGACGTTTTTCAAGAGCAGCCTCGACAATGGGGGATGTTGTTCCAGCAGTGAGATCTCCACCTTTTTCCACTAGCAGTTTCATAATTCCTCTGAAAAAAGGATAGGTAAGCCCTTAGGAAAATACTGAATTTCAGTTGTTTCAGCTCAAATTGACCGCCTTGATCGAAGTTCGTATGACCGATAAGATCAGCTAAGTGGATGTTACATGGTTATTTTCAAGTAATTGTTTTGATCTGAGAGTTCTAGATAGAAAGGTTTGTTTTAAATCTATTTTACAAAAAGAATATTTTTATATGGAAAAGAAACTCACATATCTCCTATTCTAGAAGCTAACGAAAGCGGTGTATCGCCTGTATCTGGATTCATTGCATTCACATCTGCATGTCTCGACAGCAATAGTTTAACGACGCCAATCTGATTTCCTTGTTCTCCGGAGCCAATACACGCCTCCATCAGTGGTGTATTTTTCGCGTTGTTGAGTTCTTCGATTTTCGCTCCTGCTGATAACAGAACATCCACAATTTCCGGGTAACCTCCAGAGCACGCCAACATTAATGGACTTTGAGCATCCACCAGAAGATGACTATTGAATTCCGTCGGTGTTCCTCGAGAAAGCATCAGTTTGCATACTTCCACATTGCCTTCCATAGCGGCTTCCATGAGTGCAGAGTATCTTTCCAGACACAAATCTTGGATCTCTAGATCGGATTGGGGCGGGTTTTTGTCATGATAGTCGAGAATAGCACTCACGACTTCGGTGTGGCCTTTTAGAGCGCCAAGAGTGAGAGCAGATTCCTGTAGCTATTTTAAGTTTGTAATAGGAATAGAAGTGAAATAACTTACTCTCATTTGGGAATTTATTTCTAGAAAGTTAGGTTTCCAACCTAAATTCAGGAATTCCAGAAGACTTTGAACACCGCCGACGAGTGCTGCCTCCATCATAGCATCATGATAAGAATTGTTAATTATATAAACATCAGGTTTAATTTCGTTATTAGTCAATAAAATCTCTCGAACACATTCCTTCCCATCAAGAGCAGCCGCATAAATTAAAGCGGTGTTACAATTGGGAACAGATTGAATATTTGGATCAACACCCATTCCGAGAAGACGATTTACGATTGAGTCACTCGAACTAGCAGCTGCTTCCATTAGAGGGGTTACTTTCGAAAGTTTACTGCCGTGAAATTGCAATTGTCCTATTTCATGCGAATATTGTAGGAACACTTCAATCTGGAAAATAATGAATTTAGTTAATTAGAGAAAACAGTCGGAAAAAACATACCCCACATCGGGTGGCAAGTAATAGCATGGCATTTTGTTGTAGACCTACTGGTTCGACGGAGGGGAGCTTTCGAAAATTCACAACCGATTCCTTCTTTTCCACAACGGTAGCCTCTGAAAAAACATGTAATCATGAAGACGTGAAAAATAGTTTCAGAAGAATCAACCTTCTTCTATGTCTACTGATTCTTCATCATCATCATCATAACCATAAGGTTCAGGACACGCCCCTTTCATCATCTCTTCGGCAAAGGAGGTGGCAAGAAAACTGAAATATTCACTTTCAATTTCAAATTTATTCTAAGGATTGAACTAACCAATAAGCCATAGAGGCTACGGAAGTGATTGCATCTACAGCACAATCGAGGGGAACTATTTTGGGATTTGAAGGGTCGTAGGGACCAAACTCTTCAGGTTTCTCATCTTTATGCTCATCGATTAAATCAGAGATTCTAAACAGCATTTGACTATCGTCTAATTGCCGGGTCTCGATTATGTCAAGGAGGTCGGAGACGGGAGGGAATCGAAATTCAGGGGACAGGAAGTGCTCAAAGTTGAGCAATTTCAGGGCGGTTAAAACCGAAGCATCCGATTCTTCTTCCGATTCTATGGCGATTGTGTGAAGGCAATCGTAAAGCTGAAAATATAGATAGCTCAATAACTGTTTCGTGCCCAAAAGTTTCGAAAAACATGCACTTAATTTTCAGTATTTGTAGAAATTTATTTTCAAACTTACCTTAGAACCAAAATGATAAAAAGTTGCAAAAATTCGAATGCGCTTTTCGTCTCCACCTTTATTGAGGTCCATTTCAAACGGGACGAGGTGATCGAACATGACGAGGTGAGCCATTCCTCCGTTACCTAGACAGACGTTATGACGTCTTCGCTTCTGAAATTATTGATATAAATTCTGAGTTATGTTAGCAAGATCCGGGAACACGATGAGAATTTTGCGAATTATCTTACAGAAGGAGGGGACCGAACTCTTGAGGCGCAACACTTGGGAATGGAAGAATCGTCGCGGAGAGCAGCATTTAGCTGGAAGTTAGTTTTGTTAGAACCAAGTTTTAAAGATAGAGTTACAGGACAAGTTCACAAAAATCACAACAGCCTAGTTACCTCCGCGCTATTTTCGTTGGAATCACTCATTTCTTGGGAGGGATACACAAAGGTAGAAAAGCCTGTAAATCGGCGGATATGTTAATTGTGTAACATTTGAAGTTGAATCCTAGGAATAAGAAACGTTTGTATTCGAAATTTCCAAAAAAAATGAGAAATGAGAGCAAGCACATAAAAGCTCCATAACGAAAAGAGGAATAGAATACATGTCGTCTCGGAGAAGAAGTCGTCAAAAATCCTCGAACGAAACTTATGGTGACAGGTGACGTCGGTTGCTGTCTTCTAACCTATAATTTCACATGCGCCCCGCACGTTCCAAAGTCTGAAAGACGATGAAGAAGACAAATGCAAAAAAAAAGAAGACGTTCTTCTGAGAACGGCGCGTGACGACTACTCGCTTTCCATATGTCCTTTCTCTTCCTTTTTAATACTATCGGGGGACAACAAACGGCATGGCAACGTGCGGGATGGACGATGGACGAAATGAACGAGGGCATGCGCGGAAATGGAGAATGAGGGAAAAAGAACATACACAACAACACGATATCTGATAGCAATATCTATCCATTATTGATTTGTTTTAAATATGAGAACTTTTCGAAAGTTAATTTAAGTTGAATGGAGAAATCAGTCTACAGGATGCAGAAAAATTTGGAAGACTCGCGAAATCGTTTTCAATTATTTGAAAAACCTAGATCTTCACAAAATTACCCAGAATATCGCGGTAACAGTTCACAAAATAAAAAATTTCACAACAGTTAAACTAATTATGAAATGAGGATATCCGGATATCCAAGCAGATGCATTTGAAGGGGAATTTATCACAGAAAACAACCACTGACATTCTAAGCTATTCCACTGGAAAGAGAATCAGACAAAGTACAAACTGACAACGAAAAACCTCACAAAACCCATTTCCAACCATTCTTTCTTCAAAGTTCGTGGATTTTGATGGAAAAGTACGCGAAAGTGAAAAAAAACACGAAAAGCGCGCTAGCATCCGGAAAGACGCCTCTGGGAACATTGACACCCGACGCGTGCCGGACCTCGAAATTTTCTGCAAAAAGTGTAAGTTTAGGCCTGATGAGGAAGTTCCGGGATTGCAATGGGAGTAATTATTTAAAAAAAATTCTAAAAAATAAAGAGATTCAAACATAAAAGCTATAAAAGAAAAATTAATACTTCACTTTAAAGAAACTCCGAGGAAATACGAACAGGGAAAAGAAAGGCATTCGGTTGAGTTTCATGTTAAAAACAAAATTTGCAATGAAAACAGAATTTTTCCGTGAACCCGGGCTCATGAGAAAGAAGAGCAAAACGTGTATTGAAACATTCATCAATCAAGAAAACTAATTTATTTCACATTTTTTCGATTCAATTCTTATACAAATCTTCGATTCAAGCAAAAAACGATGCAGAAGAAAAAGATTGAAAATTCCAGTGTAAGCGAAGCAAAATTTTATGTTTCTATATAATAAAATCATTTTATTTGGCACTGGACAAAGATTTCAACATTGAAAAGTTATTGCCAAAGGAATTGATTGATCATTACATGATTCGAAAGCCAATTGGAGTTCGAGTGCATAAACAAGATTGTCGAATTACACACGTTTTACCTGAATCAATGCTTATAGGGAAAGCATTTTTAGGTGATTGTATTGTTGGAATTGATGATAAAGTGATTACAACTGGAGATGAGTTACATGCAAAGTTAAAAGAGAAAACTGAGGTATGGCCTCTAGAGATAGCTTTGGTATTCTATAAATCTACAGACTATTCATCTCCAACTAAAGCGTAACATGTTCTCCTGGTGTTTTCATATTCGGACAACCGTCGAAAAGATTCAGATTGATCGAGATGTTGAGAGAATCACTCCCAATCCTGTTAATCATTATTTTGTAAGAGCACTCTTACTCCAATGGTAATTGTAGCAAACAGTTTTAGGTCTTTATAAAAGTCAAACCAACCCCGGAAATGCAAGTTTTCGACTTGGGATTATTCGTCAAGTATAACAACAGAGATCGTCTTGAAGTGGATTATGTCACTCCTCACAGTCTAGCATCCATTCATCTGAAGGCCGGTGACGTCATCCGTGAAGTTAACGGGCACAATATTTCCTCGAAAAGTATGCTCCGGTACCATATCGCCAGTAGTATTGGATCTGTTGGAGCGTTCACTCTTCTCATTGAATCACCGATTCGGGATATTCTCAGAGATCATATTGATTTGGCAGATGACGTAGTTTTGATAGCTGATAAAGCTGCAGAAGAGTTCAAGAAATTGGGAAAAGGATACGTTCCGATGCCACCGAAGAAACCAAATCAGAAAAAGAAGACGATCAAATTGAAAGAGGAGAAGACGGAACATCAAATTGTTAGTGATATTGATCCGTCCAAGTTGAGACCATGTAAAAATGCTAGTTGATTTGTGTTTTGAGGAATTGAATAAATATTTTTTAAGCATCTGAAAAAATGCAACTTTTTTGGCTGTGTGTACCACATCTTCAAAATAGATCATAATCAAAACTAAACTAGAACCAAGTTTTTTTTTCATAGGGACTTTGAAAAACCTAATGGGAATACTTCATTAAAGCTCAATTTTTTATTCACAACTTATATTACAAATTGTACACAATATTTACAGACATCCACAATAAATTATGCTTTCTCAATTTTCTCATCTAACTTATATTTGTTCCGTTTCTCCTCAATTTCCCTAATTTCCCGTTCTGATGGAATAACTGGTAGATATGTTAACCATGAATATCTCAAGAAAAATTGATTCAGTTTTGATGGAAGTGCATATCCATTTGATTCCACACTTGGCTGATTTTCAACATCAACTTCATCCATTTCCGAAACAAATCCACGTTGTCTTCTAGTTGCACCACCAGTGATATTATCCAGTATAAATGCAATAACACCTCCAATCAGCATCCTTATAGTTAGAAGAGTTCCAAAGACATCGTCCACAATTTGATTTCCAGTATTCAATGGAGTCTTCTCAAAATGTGTTGCCACAGTCAATCCCATAATGATTGCAATTCCAATAATAGTCAAATTTCTTGAAATCTTCATATCAACGGTCTGTAATAACCTGTTGTGCTGTTCCTTGAATTGTTCTGTTTTCAGGAATCAACATACTTGTAAATTACTCAATGAAACTCCATTAATAAGGCACACACCCATTGCAAGTAATCCTCCAATTATAGGCTCAGGGATCATTGATAAAAATGCCGCGAATTTTGAAATGACTCCGGCTAGAATGAGAAGAACCCCTGCCATTTGCATTGTTATGCGGCTTGTTACCTGGAATTATAGTATTTTTTTTTACTTCTCTTTGAGAGGCTTTTTATCAGTATTATCGTTTGGTCAGTTTCTGTTATCAATCGTAATAAATTTAATTCCAACTGGTCATTCTTTTTTTTTCTATTGTATATTGTTATCATAATGCGTTAAGAGTTCCAGGTTTAGTAGGTTATCATGTGAGTACTCGTACTCAAAATCAAACCATCAAGTTTTGAAATTGAACTTTTTGAGACGGAATTGTTACTCTTGAACAAAATAAAAATTGAGGATACATCTGCTTTTCAAGAGTTAAAACAAATTCATCTTGTAAAATTCTTTCGTTCCAGATATCAAAATAATTATTCGTTTCCCTTTCCAATTTCTAGTTTCCAGTAGAATTTATTATAATGTTCAACAAACCATCAAAACTTTTTTCAAACTTTTCTCTTTTCCGATATAATCCCCCACGTGGGCAGTGAATTTACTACCAACTCTCCAGTCATTGATCACATATTTTGACCTACCTTCGTCACCGACATAATAGCAATATTTTCGGCATAAGTAGTGACTCCAGTTCCAACACCCCAAAGTGCCGCCAGAATACATCCGACACCTTCAACAACGAATGCTCTGTTTGTGTTCGAAGGAGGAGGACGACTTTGTTTGGAGATCTTAGCGCACAAATCTGAAAGGAATACCGTAATCCTGGAGCCCTACAGTAACCCTTACTGTAATCTCCAATACTTTCAATCATAGCTGCAAAGCAAGACGCCATGAATCCACAGACTAGAGCCAAATTGAATTTGGGAGGACCAAAGAACAAAGGCATTGGCATTTGTACCCATGGAGTTTGATCGAATACAGTGATGGATGCATTTTGATCAGTTCTAGCTTCTCCGCCACGGGGTTCGGCATTCGTTACGGTCATGATGAAACAGATAAACCAGACGATGGAGATTCCGAGAAGGTACTAGAAAAAAGGGTTATCTTAGATGTGATTCACGGTTTCTAGAGTTCAGTTTTTTTTTGAGAGCTGAAGGTATTTTAAGCATTGAGTTGTAATTTTTCAAAATGCTGTAGTTATAAGCTCACCGGAAATTGGCTGAAAATCTTCTGTCTTGTGAACTTGATTTTCTTTTCAGACATTGAAAACACTGGAAGTGGTACTTCATATCTTTCCAGAATGACGACAAACAGGATGAGAGTTAGGAATTCTCTGCAAGAGCAAACATATTTTTCTCAAAAAAAAAACTTTTGCTCCCTTATCATTTGAACTTTCAAAAAGATTTTTTTTTCTCCAAATGAAAGTGAATAACATGTAAAAATATTTGATCGCTGAAAACGATTTGTGTTTACTCTTTGGGAATTCCTTTTTGCGGGAATTCTCTGATAACCTCTTCGCCTCCCCAATTCTTATCAATAATGACTTTTAAAAGTTGTATGGTGTCACAGCTGTCATGTGATTATTGGCCATCTCTTTTCTTAGACGGGAAAAATTTCAATTAAGAGCAAAGTTTCCTTTCAAAAGTACACAATTGCATGACTTACACAATTGAGATCCAATGTAATGCCATTTTTTCTTCAATATCTGGCACAGTTCCAATTGTTAATAAACTCATAATTGGAACAATTGTAACTGGTCCAATATATTTTGAAATTTTTCCAACAAGACCCGTGAATCCTAGAATAGGCATAATGAGAACTGCAATGAGACAACTCCCGGAGATCTGAAAGTTTTAAAATTGGATTTTTTTCGATTTTCGAAATTCGAAACCATTTGCATTTTTTCTTGCCAATCATTTGTGTTAGTGTCTGCATTACAAGGGAACGTTGCCTGAAATGTGTGTAATGCAGGAAGGAATGCAAATGATGGACCGTGCAGGATTGAGAGACTGCAAAAAGAAAAATGAGGTAAATATTTTGAAGACGAATGGTTTTTGGAACTTTATAAATATGGAAAAATGTTGACAGACAGACCTGCAAATTATGTGGAAAGTGTGATAAAAGGAGTGACAGGTGGTCAAAAAAGTAAGAAAGCTACTAAGCTTCAATAGTAGGTCAGGGAGCTTAGAGCAGTACTATTAGAGGTTTGACCTAGTTGAAAGAGCTCTATGCCTTCTGGTTCCGATCCCCGTTAACTTTCTTAAACTTGTCTTGATATCTCTAATAGGTCGGAGCTTTTTGAAAGTTTTCAGAGTCTTCATAATCCTAGAAACTTTTTTCAAATATAATTTCCTTAAACTAACCGCATTCCAAAAGTAGTCTGTAATATTGTTGCAATACCCGAAGTAACAAAAGTGGCAGAGATCAATTGTACACTGTAATTTCTTCTATTCTGAATGTTTCAGCTTTTGAGTTCTCACCGTATTTGCAATGCCTGATCCCCGGCACATAACATATCCGAAACGACATAAGGGATAACCAGTAGAGATGAAAGGCATATCATCATTTGTTGAAGTCCGAAAAGCATAATAGATGGAGGACTTGGGATTTCATTGACATGAAAATGTAGATCACTCATTTTGATATTATACTCTGAAAATATTATTTGAAATTATTCTCTGAAATAATAATAATATCAGAAAATGAATGTTCACTGAACAAAAAAGAATGAGGTAGTTAATCGTTTTGTTTTCTAGATAGGAGACCCCCAAAAATGAGTGAAACTTGTGACTTTTTTGTTCGGAACTATATTCAAACTCCGCCCACTTTTCTTTCTCTCGTATATTTTGTTTATGAATTGATAAGAAAGGAGGTGAAATTGAAAGAAAAGAGACCCTTTGGAGGTGATCCTTGATTGCAGAATCGGTATGTGTGTAGATCTAGTTTTTTGATGTAATAAGACGTCATAGAGAACAAAATAAGACGAAAAAGGAGAGGGCAAAGGGGACAAAGTGCTAAAAATAATTGACGGCGGTCTAACCTTTAAAAGTCGTTTGAGAAATGATAAGGCGTTGGGAATTATTAGGTCGTGGTAGAGCTGCATGGATCATAGAGTATTATGACTTTGATCGACGATGCTTCTGAAATTTGACTGATCGTGCTTATTCCGTGTCGAATTCCTTGAAACTTCAATATCAACAGTCTGTGGTACCTTGTTCTGCTGTTCCTTGAACAGTTAGTTTTTGGAATCAGCATACTTGCAATCAGCTCAAGTGAGCTTCATTTATATGTCATACACCCATTGCAAGTAATTCTCCAATTATCGGTTCAGGGATCATTGATAAAAAAGCCGCGAACTTTGAAATTATTCCGTCGAGGATGATGAGATCGCCATAATACAAAGTTTCAAAATCAAATCCAAATCGAACATTTTCAAAAATTTTCAAAATGGAAGTTTACTGCTAATCCCTAATATGTGATTTCAATTTCATTCGAGTTAGGGAATCGAAATAAAATTCGAACAGATTTCATAAACAAAACCATTAAAGTTGTACTTCAGGTACCTGAATGTTCGCTTGAACCAGTTTCTCGTGAATTTTGTAAAAACTATCCACTGATGCTAACCAAATTCATACTTGAAGATCAAAGTAATCTTTGTGAGAGTTTAGTGTTACGGTAGTTTAGAAGAATTACAAAAAGTGATATACAATAAGCCAGACTTTTTTCTTTCAACCAGAACCCAAATAGCCAAAATAAACCTGATGTATCTGTTTGACTCTCAACTTCTTTTATTTTATCATTTCTCAAAAGAATCAAAAATCTCTTTTTTAAAATCAAAGTAAATTCAAGTGTCTATCTCTCGATTTCTCGATCATAAATAAATTTAGGAACCTTCTTGACCAGTTCCAAATCTTATCTCTATCTTCTTGAGAACAGTCTGAGTGCGGTTTTTATCAAGAAACATTAAAGTAATGGGCATCCAAGTAAAAGTTATCTGATCAAAACACAAATATTTTTGTTCCTTGTTTTTTTTCGTCTTGTCCAATCCAAAAAGTAACCACGACTAACATATAGTCTACAGAAAAAATGTGTACATAAAAACAAGACGATTTGCTGAATTTCAAATAAATTTTTGATCGTTTTGATATTCAGAAGAGAAGAATAACAAGTAGACTGTTCATTGGAACGAACAGCCGTCAAAGTAAATGTTTATGACAACTTTAATGACTATAATAATAACGGAACATCTTTTTGCACTAGCTTATGTACTCTTTTGCATTGCGGAATTTTTAACAATGCTACTTGAACTGATAATTGGAGGATTACTTGCAATGAATGTCTGCCTTATTATCGAAGTCTCATCGATTAAAAAAACAAGCAGATTATTACAGACATGTTAGGTCTAGAAGCAGTTGAAGCTCAATATGAAAAAAGGAGCATTTTACAAAATGGGTTTATTTACACATAATAAACAATCAGATTACAGTTTTTCTTTCTGAACGTCTCCTCGTCCATCTTCAATTTCTTCGATTTCCCGTTTTGAGGGCATAACTGGTAGATATGTCAACCAAGAATATTTCAACAATAATTGATTGAACCAAGATGGAAGTGCATAACCATTATACTCCACAGGAATTACTTCTTCTTTTTCTTCGCCATCTATGAATCCACGTTGACGTCGTGTGGCTCCAGGAGCAATGTTATCCAGAGTGAATGCAATGACACCTCCAAGAAGCATTCTGATGGTTAGAAGAGTTCCGAAGACGTCGTCGATTGTTTTGTTTCCTGAAAGTAAAATCATATTTAGTACAATAGGGGTAATAAGATTGTTCGAGAATCATCTTTAACGTTGCAATATTATGCTAAATTGAAAAAATAACACACTCGTGAACACAGCTAACCTGTATGCAATGGAGTTTTTTCAAAATGACTCGCTGTCGTGATCGCCATGATAATTGCAATTCCAATGATAGTCAAATTCCTTGAAATTTTCATATCAACGGTCTGTAATAACCTGTTGTGCTGTTCCTTGAATTGTTCTAGTTTCGGGATCAACATACTTGTAAATTACTCAATGAAACTCCATTAATAAGGCTCACACCCATTGCAAGTAATCCTCCAATTATAGGCTCAGGGATCATTGATAAAAATGCCGCGAACTTTGAAATTACTCCGGCTAGAATCAGTAGAACACCAGCCATCTGCATTGTTATACGACTTGTTACCTGGAATTATTATTATTTTGTCACTTTTCATTTCTTTATTTTCCGGGTCTTATCATTTTTTTTTGTGGTCATTCTTTTTTTCATTATCAGTGTAAATCGTAACAATGGACAGGCGTCATTCCGAGTTTTTAAAAAGTTCAAAGGCGCACGTGGTGTTGGTTTTTAAGTTTAGAATGACAGTTCAGGTACAAGTTAGGTGGAACTAGAGTGTAAAACTATCACAGCTTTATAGTATTTATAAGAATTTTCATGATATTTCGCAGAGAGAAAACCAAGAAGGAACTGGGAACTCTCAAATATATTTAGCAGATTTGGCATAATTTGGAATAGGCAGTCTCAAAATGCCCTGCAAAGTTCAAACTTTCCTTTTCTGAACGAAAAACCGAAAGATCATGCTCTAAAACCTCTATTTCTAAAGCCAGTTTCAGCTCGGAAAATGCAAATTTTCTCCCTCCCCACGTGCTTTTTTCTTTCAATCAAAAATCATCATTCTTTTTTGACCTCACCTTTGTCACTGACATAATCGCAATGTTCTCTGCATAACAAGTAATTCCAGTTCCAACACCCCAAAGTGCCGCCAGAATACATCCAACGCCTTCAACAACGAATGCTCTGTTTGTGTTCGAAGGAGGTGGACGACTTTGTTTGGAAATCTTGGCACATAGATCTGAAAGTAATACCGTATTCATGGAGTTCTACAGCAGCCCTCACTGTAATCTCCAATACTTTCAATCATAGCTGCAAAGCATGATGCCATAAGTCCAAAAATTAGAGCCAAGTTGAATTTGGGAGCTCCGAAAAAGAGAGGTGAGGGGATTTGAACCCATGGAGTCTTCTTGAAAACTGCAAGGCTTGCATTGTTATCTGTCCTTGCTGCTCCACCATAAGGCTCAGCATTGGTTACTGTCAGAACTAGGCAGATAGTCCAAGCAACGATTATTCCGAGAAGGTACTGGAGAAGTATGAAAAAGTTTTGGACGGCACATGAAGCATTCTAAAACTCACCGGAAATTGACTAAAAATCTTTTGCCTAGTCCATTTTATTTTCTTCTCTTTCATTGAAAACAATGGAAGTGGTATTGCGGTTTCACCCAGAAAAACCACAAAACCAACATGTCTGGCACAGTGCCAATTGTTAATAAACTCATAATTGGAACAATTGTAACTGGTCCAATATATTTTGAAATTTTTCCAACAAGACCCGTAAAACCAAGAATAGGCATAATGAGAACTGCAATGAGACAACTCCCGGAGATCTGAAAGTTTTAAAATTGGATTTTTTCGATTTTCGAAATCGAAACCATTTGCATTTTTTCTTGCCAATCATTTGTGTTAGTGTCTGCATTACAAGGGAACGTTGCCTGAAATGTGTGTAATGCAGGAAGGAATGCAAATGATGGACCGTGCAGGATTGATAGTCTGCAAAAAGAAAAGATAGTGCACAGTTTTTTGATGGTTGAGAATGGTAAAAACAAATTACCGCATTCCAAAAGTAGTCTGTAGTATTGTTGCAATTCCCGAAGTGACAAACGTGGCAGATATCAATTGGACCCTAGAACAGCACTTTTCAAAAAGGTAATCCTTTTAAACCTACCGTATCTCTAATGCTTTTTCTCCTGCACATAACATATCTGACATTATATAAGGGACCACTAGAAGTGCAGATAAACATATCATCATTTGTTGTAGACCGAAGAGAAGAATAGATAAAGGACTTGGAATTTCATTCACATGTAAATGTAGGTCACTCATTTTTTGAAGAATGAGAGTTTCAGAAGAAGTGAATGAGGAAATAAGAGAAAGTGAAGTAGTTTTAAAAGAAGATCGTTAAAAATTCATATTTAAGTGTGTGTTTTAGTTGTTTTCAGATAACAGAAACACATATTGGCATGTCGTTTAAACTCTATTCGAAATTTCGATTTTGTGATTTCTGAAATTGGAAAACAAGGGAAGTATAGTTTTGATGGGCTTGATCAGCTTCGGAAAACGTTCTGAAAATGTATTCTCTCAGAGTCCAGCTGAAGCATGGTAGCCACGTTAGATCATTTCGAGCACTCAGATGCTTCATAAATTTTCGAAAGTTACAATTGGTCATGATCTTTTGAATTGTTCTTTTAAAGTTATCACCTTCCGCCGCTATTTGCTTCTTTGGCGCTCTTTCTTTTTTTATTGGGAGAGTATAAATCGAAGAACCAATTGTGACTGGTTCGCACTCTTCCTTTGTAATTTTGTACGCACCGGTCAATTCTTGAATTCTTGAAACTGTATATTTCAAAAAGACATTGTGATTTCATGAACAAAAGGTTTATCATCGTATCTCAAAAAATTGACCAAATGTGAAAGTAAAAACAAATGTGAGCTTATTTACAGCAAACATTTAAAACGAATTCAACAAAAAATTATTATTTGGATTGAGATGGAAGAGTCGGAACTTCAAATGGTACATACATATCATTCGTTTGTTGAGTGACACGAATGAATGTAGCGCGTTTGGCGAGCTCTTTGAGTTGCTTGGATCCAGTGTATGTACATGCTGAACGGATTCCACCGAGAATATCCTGGATAGTTCCATTGACATCTCCTCGATACGGAATAGTGACTGTTTTTCCTTCCGATGCACGGTACTCGGCCACCGATCCATGGTGCTTTTTCATAGCAGTATCAGAGCTCATTCCATAGAACAGTTTGAATTTCTGAAAAAAAAGTAAATGAATTCATTTGATTCGAAAATCACCCACCTTTCCATTATGTTCAATAAGATCACCTCCACTCTGGTCATGTCCAGCAAACAGACCACCAATCATTACAAAATCAGCTCCTGCTCCAAATGCTTTGGCTACATCTCCTGGATTACTACATCCTCCATCACTCATTACATGACCATTGAGACCATGTGCAGCATCAGCACACTCTAAAACAGCACTGAGTTGTGGATATCCCACTCCAGCCTTCTTTCTTGTGGTGCAGACGGATCCTGGTCCGATACCGACTTTAACGATGTCGGCTCCCGAGAGAATAAGCTCTTCAACCATCTCGCCAGTGACAACGTTTCCGGCCATAATAGTATGAGTCGGATAGGCTTCACGAACACGACGAATGAAACCAACGAACGACTCAGAATAGCCATTGGCAACATCAAGACAAATGTATTTGAGTTGTGGTACTTCTTTTATGACCTGACTGAGCTTATTCCAGTCATTTTCAGAGATTCCTGATGAGATGGCCAAATTATTGAATGATTCTGGAGAAGCAGAATCAGCGAACGCCTTCCATTCATCGATCTAAAAAAAGGGGAGCATGTGAAAACTTCAATATTTAATTGATTTACCGAGTAATGTTTATGGATAGTGGTGAACATTTTATGATTGTTCAATGCACTGGCCATTTCAAATGTTCCAACAGTATCCATATTCGAAGCGACTACAGGAACTCCCGTGTACGTCGCCTTGGAATTACGGAAGATGTACTCCCGATCCAAGTCAACATCGGCGCGACTCTTCAGAGTTGATCGTTTCGGACGGAGCAGAACGTCTTTGAAATCGAGTTTTGGCTCGAATTCGATGCGAGGCATCTTGTGTGAAAATTGCCCTGAAACGATAAACTGAATTGTATTCAGGAGCAATGTAAAGGGATGGAATTCGAAAGATTATTGATTGATTGATGGAATGGGAATAAACAGAGAGAAGGGGAAAAGGAATGGAAAAGAAGAGGACCGCACAGGCCACGTCTTCTGAGGTGGAATGATGTTGTCTGGCCTGGTTCTTCGAGAACAGCACACTAGAAGGTCTTGCAACGAACGATTCAACTCTCGCAACGAACGAACGAAAACAGTTCTCCAGGGATATTGAGAGGCTGGAAGAATTGGCAACGGGCCAAGTGGGTGTGTTTGCTTCGTCATTGGGAAACGGGCCTAAATAGGGAAAGGCATCTCCTGGGAATATGACGTCATGAATCGAAGCCGATTGAAATTTAGGATTATTTTAATAGCGAACGAAATGCGATTAAAAAAAGAGACAGTCAAGAACGCTTACTTCTTATTTTGTCCCTTTTTTTTTACTCGATCAACGAATCAACATCATCAAAGTCCAGAGGCCTGGTTCATTATCATAATGATATCAATTTCAAATTAATTGTCCTATCACCCGGAAAAAGAGCCAAAAGAGACGTGCTGAAATGATAAGAAATT
The DNA here is from genome assembly GCA_963572265.1 of Caenorhabditis doughertyi. Classification (NCBI taxonomy): domain Eukaryota; kingdom Metazoa; phylum Nematoda; class Chromadorea; order Rhabditida; family Rhabditidae; genus Caenorhabditis; species Caenorhabditis doughertyi. The sequence continues at coordinate 11,858,144 of OY751556.1, read as the reverse complement.
ATGAGAGTATGGGGCATTTTTGTGTGTTTAATTCGAAATGATGGCAGCAAATCAATTGTTTCTTTTTTCTATTATTGGATCAGTTTTATTAGCAGCTACAGCTTACAAAAATAAGCAATTGGTTCATGTTAGTTTTTCTTAAATCTCACCGCTTCTCATTTTTCACTCTATAGAATCATGCAAAAACCTATGTCTCGAACGACGACTTCATTGGATGTCCAACTAACAACGACTTCTATTACAATGGCACCATAAATTCACCATTTTACCCATACAATTATCCTCCAAATGATAAATGTTATTACTATATTACTGCAGAGCCAGGAAAAGTTTTGAAGTCGGTCAATTTCACAATAATTAAAATTTCTCTTGATTATCGAATTTCAGGTTTTCATTTTCGCATTTTGATTTGGAGAGTTGTTGTGACTTTGTGACTATTTATGATGGACCAACTGTTGTTTCGAAGAAACTTGTTCAGTGAGTTGGCTAAGACTTTTGACTCATTTCATCATTTTCCCTTTCTAGAATTGGAGGACCTGGATCCAATGTCACGAGCGCTGGAACCTACTATTCCACCACAAGAAACGCTGTTATGACTTTCGAATCAAATCCAACCATCCAAAAATCTGGATTCTCCATGCAATATTCTTCTGTTAATAGTAAATACTTTTCCATCTCTTTTTCCCAAAATAATCCATATTTTTTCAGCGGTTTCCCCATGTAATCGTGACATTTTCTTGATTGTCAACGGACTTGCCAATGTCGGATCCCAGGCGAATTTTGAAAAAGAGATTAAGTTTATTGCAAATCAATTGACCCCGACTTGGAATGTTGGATTGGATAAAGTCAGAGTTATGCTTAATCTTCAGGTAAGGATTAGGAGAAAAGCTGTGGTAAACAATTTAATATTTTCAGACTGATATTGACTATGCCATCGTCTGGTCAGCTGACGATGTTCCAACCAATGCAAACGTGACTCAAGAAGTTCTCAATATGTTGGCTTACGTTCCAGATGTAACTCAAGATAATAACACTGATTTGGAATGTTTATTCCGTTATGCTTATGATGGTTTGGATGATTCCAAAGAGTTTGATTCAAGATATGGAATCGAGCAAGTCGTGATTATTTTTGTGGCTGCTAATGCAAAGTAAGGGATGTTTCTTAAAAACGTAGGGAAACTTTCTGGAATCATCAAAGTTCTTTCTGAAAAAAAACTTTTTTGTAACTTCTCTATTACAGCGATGACCAAGACTACAACGAATCCTTTGAGTTTGCTCATAAAATCCGTACTGAACGTGATGCCAAAGTAATCCTTGTCGGAATGGGTTCAGGCCTCGATCAAGCCCGTTTGTCTAAACTCGCCTATGCTTCTGGATATGCTTTCTTCTCCACCCGTTATGATAATTTGTCATCATTGATTCCTCAAATCAATAATGCAATCTGCTCTGGACTCGATTCACAATGTGGACCGTGATTAACTTTGTTTTATTTTGGTTATTCTATGATAAAATTATTGCATGAGAAAGAAGAGAAAAAGAAGAAAAAAGAAACTTGGGGATTAATATTCATGTCCATCCTCATCCACATGTTTTTCCATTGCCGACTTGACAAGGGAGACGCGATGGGGTCCAACACGCAAGTTGTACCGAGCACCGAGCTGAAAGGAGTAAGATACTGAGAGAAAAGAGAGTGTGGTTGAGTGAGAGACAGAGAGAAAAGTTTTGTCTGGGTCTATAGGTTGTATATACTCTTTCTAATGAAATGGGATCGACGCTACTAATATCTCCGTTGTTCATTTGTGAGAAAGCGACCTGTTTGTTTAAAGGGATTCTATGATATCTCGTCACGATTAAAACCATTTTCATTGCATCATTACTGTAAGCGTGTCGAGATATCGAGAAAATTTTTGTGTTGTGCCTTTAGATAGAAGAATCACTTCACCGAAATAAAATAATAATGCCTAGCAGCCAAACTTGTGCCACTGGCTCCCTCAATCTTTGCTGCTTCTAGATCAAACATTTAGCCGCGCATTTGATCTTTTGAACTTTTGAATCTTACCTTCTCAAATGCGGTGACTTCATCAGTTCTTCCAATAAAAGCGAAATTGATGAAGAATGTCAAAAAGAAGACAATCAAAGCAAAAGCTGCTCCAACGAATAATGGAGCCGCATAGTCAATAATCTCGAATTGTTGTTTTGGCATCTTCTGAAACGTCGGAAGTTTTCAGAATGAAAAAAAGGAAATGAGGTGGGTAGATAAGAAAGAGGAGGCGGTGAAGTGAGAAATCAATGCTTTGATGTGCCAGAAATATGTAACCATAGAGACAAGGTATTAGAGAGACGCAGACATCACAGGATATCCGGCTGAAAACGGAAAAAAAATGAAGAAGAGTAAATGAAAAAAAAAACCGAGAATGAAGAGGAAGGAGGGATTATTTTTCTCTAGAAAAGTTTGTTTTTCTTGGAAAATGGAAATGATGAGAGGTTATGGAATATAACAGAAATTTAACCAAGACGAGGTAAAAATAAATCTTTTTTTTTGTTTTCAAAAAAAAAAGAAACTTTCATAAAGTTGGAAAGAGGTACACACGCAATGGGGATTAGTACAAGTGGCTCTTCTTATGGGATAAAAGAAAAAGAGCTCCAAGGAAAAGAAAAAAATAGTTTTTGTTATAATCCGACTCTGGAACTTTCTGAGCTAAAAAACCAAAAAAAGTTGTACTAGTACATGAAAAAAAGAGAGGTTTTTGTTTGAAACATACTTTTTGGTTTCCATAAAAAGGAGAAAAAATTTGGATTCGGTCGAGTAAACTCACGTTTTGTATGAGTTTGAAGGTAGTTGGAAGGTAGGTAGGGTACCTCTCAGTTTACATGGACAACTGAAAATAGATATTCACATTTTTAGTTTTATTTTACATCTTTCTTGATTAAAAGCGTTCATTCAAATGAAATACTGGTTTTAGTTAATATGCGGTGAATGCTTTCCAATTGCAAATGTTTATTGAAATCCAAATTTTTGATTTCCTCCATGTTTTTCTTGCTTTTTTGGGGCGATAATCTCTTGAAATAGATATTAGAAACTACCATGTTTACCAATTAGCCCAATCCTTTTTCCATTTTTCAAGCATCACCTGAGCTTCAGATACCGCACAGTTTCCTGATGCCCTTCTAATACGAGCACCTCTAAAGAGAGCGCTTTGAGAAATAGTGATGCATGCTATGCTAATAGAGGTGATCTGATTTTCGCCTCTTCCCAGCGAATAAGTCTTTCTCCCCTTCAGATAAGTATTTGTTCTTCCAAAATTCCAACTTTTCAACTCACCAATTAGAAAAGAGAAGACACCCTTTTTCCTCTCCTTTCCTCTTCAAAAAAAGAAGACGTGCACATTCCAAAAAATTGAAAGAGAAGAGGGATTTCTTTTGATCAAAAGAAAGAGAGAGAAAAGATAGACAAATTGGAAGAGACAGAATATCTCAATTACCCTTCGAGAAGTCCACCTTTTTGATCCTCTAGATCTGCCTTCTAGATTCGATTTGGCATTGTCGAAGAGAGTGAAGAGAGACACTTGGTGCATTCTCACTTTCTTTTTGACTGCCTTTTTTTGAGTTGTTTGGTCTCTTGTCTCCTTTTTGGCTCCACATAGATCAGTTTAAGCTTCATTTGGTTAGGCTCATTTTCTAGGAGCAGGTTCTGGGCCTGATCATTGTTTCATCGGATTTTTTGGAGGTTTTCTTTGATCTATTTTTGGCTAAAATAGTTCAATTGTGGTATCGTTTAGTTGACATTCACAGAATTTTTCAGGCCATAAATGTTTTTTTTTTCTGAGTTTTTGATAAAGATTTTAGAAACCACACATTTCAGTTATCTTGAGTTGGCCTAGAAATCTTAAAAAACTTTCCTAGGCCTTTGAAAGTTTTCTGGGCATTATATGAGTTTGTTCTTCTAGATCTCAACTAGACTTACGACGCGTCTTATCTCACTTTCCGAACTCGGATCTTGTCTAACTTTTCATAAGATCCTTGAGCTTTCTAGTTGTTTCGTTGATTTTTGAAATTTCAGTCTGGAAAATGCAGAAAGAACCTAGACCAACGAACAGATTTGGCTCAAAACAGGATTATTTGATTTCATATTTAGTTGTGTTATTTTTGGAATGGCAGAGACTTTGTTACCCTAGAAAATTCTTTAAAGCTGGTAGTTCTCATGAGCTCCATATAGCGTTCCTAATACTACAAAAACTACATTTTCTTAGCTTCTAACAATTCATACAAATTTGATCTTTGTAACCCTTTTTCCCTCGAAAAAAAAGGAAAAAAGTTACTTGAACTTTCAAGTGTTCTTTTCCCTTCTTCTTCTCTTCTTTTCAGTTTTTGCTTGGCAAATCGAAAACATTTCAGATAAGTGGTGTTTCACTTTCCCCTATTTCCTCAGTCTAACGTATTCCTTCCCTGGAAAAAAGTTTTGGATTTTTTTGAATTCTGGAGATTCTGAAGACAAGTATGAATCAGTTGAGAAATGCGTGGGTTTCTTCTTTTTTCCGGAATTGAGCTGATTACGAGAATCCATTTGGGAATAGGGATGAGTTGTTGAATGTGTGATACATATATACTAGTAGTTGTAAATGACGAACAAACTTTTTAGTGTTACACTTTTCGATGATATCATTTCGAATAAAAAATTTTGAAAATAGACATTTACAGATTGAGTACTCTCTTGAATTGACTTTTTTGAATGATGTTTAAATCACAAACTCCAATTTCGATCAGTTTTTGAAAACATTCAAGACATAAATTATTTTGGAAGTTGCTGGACTCTTGGTTGCAAAGTTTCCTGAGTTAGTATTCTTCAAAAATTGTTTGCTACTTTTGCCTTTTTCTAATAATTTTCAAGATATTCCAATAAAATTGTGCTAGGGCCCCGCTCAATGTCTTAGGTTACTGTTTTGATGATTATCTTTACTTAGAGTTCTTCTCAGACAAGGAAATAATGTTCTAACTCTCCTCAGTTCACGTGGAAATTTTGATTCAGTTCTACCAAGCGCCGATAACAAAAACTGCAATTGTGAAACTCTGAAGACGCCGACCTGTTCCTTCATGGTCTCTTTGGCTCTGGATTACGGACTGCTCAGATTCTAATCCATTTGTTTCTTTCAGCCCAAACAAGACTAAAACTCCTCTCTAAAATTCTCTTTTCTCCATTTTCCGAATTTCGAAAAAAAGCCAATTAGGTATCTTCCTTTCTGTGCTTGTCCCTCCCTCCCCACTCGCACTCCTTTTCCTCCTTCATTTCAAATGGGTGCTCTTCAAATTGAGCCAATTTTGTCTCTCTTCTGTGTTGCTCCTCCTTCCCTTTTCGTTTCACATTTGATGCATCATTCCCTCCCTCTCTTTTCCAACATTTTCAACCCAACAACAACATTATTTTCTCCCCCGTCTTTTCTCTTTTCAACGTCTTTTTAATAAGCGCATCTTTTCCCCTCCTTTTTTCCTTTTTTCTTCATATATGACTCTTGAATTCCTACCCAACATCTTCTTTTTCTTCATCTTTTCTCCCCTTCTTTTCTTTTCTTGCCTTTTCATTCCTTTTTGATTATTTGTGTCTGTCATTCAGAAGGCCTTCTTATTCTTTTCTTCGTCAACGTCTTCTTTTCAATTCTATTTATCCTTCGTCCCGTCCATGAGAAAAATATAGGGAGCCTGTGCACAAAAAAACTGCGAAAAGAAAACTTGGGTTGACTTTATTTCAAAAAAAGAGAGAGAGAGACTGAGAAAATTTTGTTTACGCTCTTCTTTTTGGCTCGTTTTCGTTGGAAAAAAAAGTTTTTTTTCCCGATAAATTGAGCCTTATGGGTTCCAAATTTTGTTTTTGTGGAAGCCAGCAACGTTCAAAATGAATCTTGGAATTGAAGCAGAGGCAGGGTTGTAGTTTGGAGTCTTGGCAGCCAGCGGGAATACTGTAGTAAGCATCTGAGGCTGCCTTCAGAATGAAGAATCTGAGGATCGTCGAAGTTGCAGCCAGTATTCTCGTTCAGATTACATCTCGTCCTTTAAGCAGTGTCCAAGTTGAATCAGTAAACTGTAACTACTTTCTTTGTTTGAGCTCACAATGAAGCTCAAAACCTAGGCATCTCCAAAAATAAAATTTGTACTTTCAGCTGTATTGGAGTGTGGTTAGAATTTTGAGGTGTACCCGGGTTGCAGTTCAGAGTCTGGGAAGCATATGCATAGACTGTAGAGCATACTGGCAACAAACTTGTAGTTTGGAGTCCCAACAGTGCTCAGAGCTTGGTATCTTATAGTAAGCATATCTTTAAAATGGCAGGCAGTACCTTTAGCAGTCTTTAGCAGTCGTTTTCAAACTAAAATGTTGACGAAAATCGGCGAGAATTGAGGTCATAGCCCTTTTCTGGTCGGTTGCAAAAACGGATTTCAGATTCGTGATCAGCGTGCTCTCAGCGTTCAAATGAGCTATCACACGTCCCAAAAGCCCACCATTAGCTCTGACCATAACCTAGTAAGCAGCGCAGTCTTAAACACAAAAGGTACAGTCCAAGTAACTATAGTTTGTAGTCTAACGCCGCCTATATCATAGCTTTTAGTCTTTAAAACTTTCAAAATGAAAACTTCCCGAAGAATCATTTCTAAACTTAGACCACCAATTCTTTCTATTTCTGTACCCACCCGCACATCATCGTTTTCTTCTTTTTTTTCCCTCCCCGTCTTCTTCTCATCCCGTTCTTCTAATTTAGTCTCTATTCAACTCAAAGATCTAAAACCTTTTTTCTCCAAATGATGTCTTGTTCTTCTTCTTTTTCTTTTCTTGGTTCCACTCAAAGTGCATCACTTCTTTTGATGATATCCACAAGATGAAAAGGAGCCGAAGGAATAACAAAAAACGTTTCGGTTCCACTCAAAACAGGTGTGTGTTCAATTGATGAAAAAGAAGAAGAAGAAGAAGAAGACACGGAACAAAGTGATTAGATGAGAAGATTTGTTGCCCCGACCTATTTTTATGTTTCATACTGAGTTTTGTTCGGGTTCTGAGCTACAGTTCCACACCTGCTAAGACTACAAACTAGAAACCAAACTCTGCTGAAACTACCTTGTGACATGTCTTTTCGATGTCATCGTAACCAAAGTATCTTCAATTTCCGCTTGGCTTGAATTGTTAGTATCGTCCATTTCCAAGTATAAGTTTCAGCCCACTGATTTTCAAGTTCCAATCACATGAGATAGCTAAAAGAATAACTAGATTATGTTTTCTATTATTGCATTCTGTTCATTTTCTGCTTAGGCTCCTTTACGAAAATCACGGAAGTTCACAGAAAGCCGGTGCCGTTCAAAGCGAGATAGCCTGAAAACCCCACGTGCAAGAACTTTACGAGTTCGGCCTCCTGGGGTTCTAGGCCACAAAAATGTGCATCTCCTTTTCAACGCCGTTTGCTTTGTGTGGGTTTCCTTGATCTCTGTGACCATCTTTCGATGACTAAACTGATCAAAGTGAAGCTATAAACCACAAAAACATCCTCCCCCAACTCTTTTTTTTTCATAATTTCCGTTTTTTTTTTCTCTCATTAAATTGGAAAAAATGATCGAATGAGATCAACTTTCAGTTGTGATGTTTCATCGTGAAACCCATCTCTCTTCTACCACCCTCATTCAAATTCATCTCATTGCCCTTTTCCTTTTTCATTGTTCAACATCACTTCCTCTTTTTAATGGATCCATCTCTTCTTCTTCTCATGGAAAGAAAGAGGAGAAAATGAAGATGAAGAAGCTCTTTGCTCATTTCTCTTTTAATTTGAGTGTGGGCTTTGTTTGTTTCCTAATGAATAGAAGAATAGAATGAAGGTAGACAAGATTTGAGCTTAGATGTCAAGTCTAGGGTCTGCTTCAAATACAGTCCGAGTACTAATTTTGGATAAACGCCAGGCTGTTCTCTCAACAGCTTTTAGATCTTGCGCCGCAGAACGTGTTTTTTTTCAAACTTCCCGTCTGGCAATCCGCCTTTAACTACGGAATGAGGCTATATTTCGGGAATTGCTGTTAATGTCAGTTAGTACACTACCAGAACTTTGTAAACATTTTGAGAGATATAGGTTATGACACCAACAAAGCTCACACCAAGCCAAAGAAATGTAGAAGAAAAGTCTCCATACTTATGGGCCACCCTGTACAATCGAGGAGCTGCTCAATTCTTCCATATAATTCATAGAAGCTATTTAGCAGCATGGTTTCTTAGCTGACTAGTGTCTAAATCTGGGATCATCTAGATTTCCAAAATAATCTAAAAATCAGCTGATTCTTTTTAAGTCGTGTTTTTGTTAGGTTTTCGAGAAGCCACATCTACACATATTATACTAAAGGAGGATATTTGTTAAGGAATCTTCAAAATACAAAACACATTGAACTGGGAAGCAGATTTATTGTTAATCTTGAAAGTTTTGTAGATCTCGGGTAAGTTAGCATGGTTGAAAATTTAGTTCTTGTGTTATAATTAAATCTAGGTTCTTCAAAACTTTATGCCCAATTAACCAGCGGAATGTACTAGAATGAGCTCTGAGGAAGTTACAACCTCACTCACGAAACACTGTTTTTGGTTTTCAACATTTGAAAGAAAACAGTTCTCGAAAACATTTGGAAACCTGAAGACTTGTTTTCAGTTTTTGACATTCTGGAATGACCTGATCCCTTCGAAAGGTTTCAAAAGCTTATTGTATCTCTAGATTCTAAGATATTAGAATCCTAAAGTCCAAAAGCTCAACTCTTCTGAATCTAACGAAGGCAATTTCAGGTTTTCCCTTTTTTCTTTTTTCTGTCTCAAAATCGAAAAAAAAAGAATTTGTTGTTGTATCTGATTAATCTCCCAAAGGGGAATTCAATTGTTTTGTATCATCTAAACAGCCCACCCTCATTTTTTCTTCCTTTTTCTTTTTCTTTTCTGCAAAGAATTCCCCTTATCGCTATAAATTCAAAAGTTTTGACGTCTTCTAACTTCTGGCTCTTCACACACAAAAAAGAGCAAGAGTGCCAGAGAGCATCCCTATTGATTAGAACGAGAAGTTGGGGAGTGTCTCTTTTTCTCTCCGAATCTTCGAATGTAGTCGTCAACGTCGCCTGGGCATGTTGCATTCAGAATATTCCTTCTTCGTCTTTTTCTCCCAGAAGACGTGACGACGCAGACATTTCTGAAGCTCTGCATCTCAAGAGAGAAAGAAAGAGGAAAAGAGCGGCGCGTCCTAATCCGATGGGCTGCTGCCGGCTCGCCGCGGCTAGCTGGCTCGAAAGGTGAGGGGGCGGTCCAAAGGGAGAGAGCTCTCTCTGGTGAGGAGATATCCTCCCGCAAGACATCTCTTGGCTCAGAGGAGGCTATGCTGCTGGGGGAGAGCTCTCCGAGCCCTTTCTCTCTCTCTCTCTCTCTCTCTCTCTCTCTCTCTCTCTCTCTCTCTCTCTTTCATTTTCTCTTCTCTCTTCCCCCCTTTACATTTGTCTCTTTTTCTTCCCTCTGTGCTGCTTCGCGCATTTTCAGAGGAGAGCAGCAACATCATGAGAAGGGGGATGGGCTCTCTTTTCCTCCTCCGGTCATTTTGTATCTCCCCAAAGTATTTAGAGATTCTTGATCTCTTTCCCTTTTTTGTACTTTCAACTCTTCCGAGAGGAATACAATCGGTTTCTCATCCACTTATAATTGTTTGTTGACATATATATTGTATTGTATTGTTACTACACTTTGAACCTTCTGACCCGATTCTGACTTCATTCTCTTGGGATTCGTTTTATTTGGTCACAAATATTATTTTCGACTTTGTAGGTTTATTTTTAGCAGTGGTAGACTGCTGGGAATACTACCGTAATTGAAAATAAGTGTTAATGAGGGATGACATATTTAATCCTCTGGGGTTAGTTTTGAGTAAAAAGTTTGAGACCACAAAAACAGACTACAAAAACAACGAAGCTGAGAATTGCGTAGAATGTCAAAACTGAGATTTTGCTGAAACTGACTGAAACTAAAGTGAACCTTAGAATTTTGCAAAAGTACAGAACCAACTTGGAACTGCTTACTGGTTTGCCTTTTCGAAAGACCGTTGAATAATTTCTATAGCGTCCAATTTCTTCAGTTCTTTTTGAACTTGATTTTTTGAGAAAGATCTTTATCTACCTTAGACTTGAACTACTCATATTTTCCTTGTTCTTTTTTTCTGTGAATTATGACTTTTCAATATAAAAAATTTTTAATAAAACAATGTTTTCCAGACTTTCCTTGATCCCTATCTTGGACTTTGACGCAATTTCTACTCTCTTTTCCTTTTTTCCTCTAACTTCCCCTTCCATTTCCAATTTCCAGCACAAATGGGTCACTGCACGAGTAAAGATCAAAAAGAGGGCAAACGCCTGAATCGTCGAATCGATGAACAAATCAAAAAAGATCAATCAATGAGTCTAAGGATCATCAAGTTATTACTATTAGGTAAGAGAAAAAAGAAAAGAAGGCGCCCTTTGAAATATGATCCACGTGGACACACTTTAGCAGGAAAAAAAACGAAGATGACACGGAAAAACATGATTTGTTTAGAAATGCTAAGAATTTACCGCTTCGTACCACTTCCTAAATCCGAACCCCTTAATCAAAACTAGTATAGTTTTCTTGAAATAACTTGACGTCTGTTTACATTTAGAAAACCTAAATTAACACCTTTCTATGCCAGAAATGATTCGTCGAAAAACAATAATCATTTATATTTTCTAGACGGTGTGGGATTTTTGAGATAAGCTGATTTGAGTCGATCGAAAAGCAAAAGGCTTGTTTTGGGGATAATTGAAAATAGAGGGTACAGGTGGAAATTGTTGTTTTTTTGTGGAGATATTTTCGATGGGCTTGAAGTAATGGTTTAGGAGAAAGGTCTGGTATAAAGGTTATGGGGGATGGGGATGGTTACTGTAGGATTACTGTAGATTCCAGCAGATGGGCTACACCCAATTCCTGAGCATATTGCAAGAGGTTACAGTAATTCTCAATTCAAAACAACATTACAACTGCGCCTTTAAAGGAGGACTGAACTCGGGTTTTTTAATTTCAAATTCTGATGCAGTTTTTTATTTTGATCATTTTCTTACACTACGACTACACTCAAAAATCACTCTAAACGGGTGAAAAAGGCGTTTGAAAGAAGCACGCAATACAGGTTGATGGCCTAGGATCCGACAAGTTTGCGCCTTGCGCGCGCTATTTTTCAAATTCCTAGGCCGTCAACCTGTACGCGGCCATGCCTTCAAACGCCTTTTTCACCCGTTTAGAGCGATTTTCGTGTGTAGTCGTAGTGAAAAAAAATGTTCAGAATGAAAAACAGCATCAGAATTTGAAATTAAAAAACCCGAGTTCAGTCCTCCTTTTAAAAACGATTCGAACGCCCCCACTAGATCAGAACACGATTGTTTATGTCATCTGGTGGAATATTCCCATGTTTCTTGTCTTCTTTTTTTCGATCTTCTCTTTCCACAACTACAACAACTCCCACCAGCATGTATCATTTTACAAATTTCTGTTTTCCCTCACTTCCAACACTATTTTCTCTCTGGTCCTACTAACTAATTGGACGTACGTAGGGGGCAGAGCAGGATGGTGTCTCTTTCAAGAATGGGGGAGGGACACCTAATAAAAGTTTCTCGTTAAAATTGAGAAAAATAGAGGCAAAATGAATGAAAGAAAAGGGTTTCGAGAAAATTTTGGAAATCAAGAGACGCAGAAATGTCTCTCTGCGTCTCCTGGTAACTCACGCTCTCTAAACTACCATCAGTTTTACCTCTCTAAAAGTGCGGAGGAGGATTCACAGACTAATCCTATTTTTATAATCATCATCTCCGAAAATAATCCATTTTTCCATTCAAAAATAAAAAGTTTTTTTCTGCAAAAATAAATAAAAGATGATATATGTCCTTTCTTCGAGAGGAAAGATAAAAGAAGAGGGGATTACTTGGAATGAATGAATGAATTACGTAATGATTCTATTTTAGGTTTTTTGAGAGAATGCGATCTTCGATATCTAAACAAGACTAGACTTTTTGAGAGAATCAAAAGGGAGAAAATGAAAAAGAATTATTTGATTTTTCAGGAGCCGGAGAGAGTGGAAAAAGTACAATATTAAAACAGATGAGGATATTGCATAAGGATGGTTTCTCACAACAAGATCTTGAAATGATTCGACCTGTCGTTTATTCGAATTGTATTCACAGTATGCTTTCAATTCTCAGAGCAATGTTTCATTTGCAAATCGAATATGGGGAACCAGATCGAGTGGTCAGTTATAGAGATACTTTCAGAAGTTCAGATAACAAAATCCTACAAATTAGTTTCTTTATTCTCAAAACAAGGAATTATTTTCAGAGAGATTCCCAATTGGTTTTTGCAACTGTTCATGCTAACAAAGAGGAGTTAACGGAAGAATTGGCACAAGCAATGCAAAGGTTATGGCATGATCCAGGAGTTAGAGAATGTTATCGAAGGAGCAATGAATATCAAATTGATGACTCCGCTAAATAGTGAGTTTTTGTTCCGAATGCTGTCTAGCGTTCACAGCTTGTTCCAAATAAAAGGCCACCAAAACTTTAGCTTCTAGCTCCAAAACTAAACATACAAATTTTGTAATCACTCCAAATCAATAAACTCATTTTCAGCTTCCTCGATAACCTTCCTCGTCTATCATCCCCAAATTATGTGCCAAGTGAGCAAGATCTTCTTCGAACGCGAATCAAGACAACTGGTATCACTGAAGTTCTTTTTGAATTGAAAGGACTCACATTTCGAGTGATTGATGTTGGAGGACAAAGATCAGAAAGAAAGAAATGGATTCATTGTTTTGATAATGTTAATGCTATCATTTTCATTTCATCACTTTCGGAATATGATCAGACGTTGAGAGAAGATAATTGCACTGTGAGTTTTTTTGATTTGGAATCAACGCAATAAATGGACATTTTCAGAATCGAATGCAAGAATCTTTGAAACTGTTTGATTCAATCTGCAATAGTCCATGGTTCGCTGATATTCACTTCATTCTTTTCCTTAACAAAAAGGTAATTTTGAGAAGTTTACTTTTCCAAAAAAGTTCCATTCTTTCAGGATTTGTTCGCCGAGAAAATCGTGCGGTCCCCATTGACAGTATGCTTCCCAGAGTACAAGGGACAACAGAATCAAACGGAATGCATTAATTATATTCAATGGAAGTTTGAGCAATTGAATCGGTGAGTAAGACGAGATAGAAACATTTCTGGAGTGGTGTTTTCTAATAACGTAAACAGTTGGAATTTCTTGGTACTCTTTTTGAAAAAAGCATGTATTTGGGAAAACTTTGAGAAGTCATCTCAAAGACTTTCTGAACAAAAACTCCAAAAAATATCACCTATCCTTCTCTTGATTTTTGAATCGATTCATCTGAAATAATCTTCTAACCTTCAGATCCTCTCAACGTGAAATCTATTGTCATCACACTTGTGCCACTGATACCAATAACGTCCAATTCGTTTTGGATGCTTGTCTTGATATGATAATTGCAAAGAATCTCAAATCAATGGGACTCTGTTAATCTCTTTTTACTCTTCTTTATTCCCCCGTTTAGTGCTCTTGAATCTTTTAGTTTTATTTTTTTTCGTTTCGAAATCAACAAAAATCAAAATCGATATTTTCGCAATCCATCCATTTTCATTCGGGTAATTCATTCCAAACTTTTCATTCTCATTTCCATTTATTTTTCCTTTCGTTTGTTTTTTTTTCTTCTGGCTTTTCATTTCTCAACAAAATATCTGTTTTCCTTTTGTCTTTCTTTCCCTTTCTATTTCCAACACCTTTTTTTTCTAATTCTCTGTCAAAAAAGTTGTCAAATCACACCCCTCCAACAATTCATGATCTCTCTGTCATTTTTGATTTATCAGTTCTGAATTTAATAATAATTTATGGAATGAAACAAATTAACGTTTTGCACAACCTATCACAAAAAGAGAATTATGCGAATCATGCAATAAAAAAAGAGAAAAAAGAAGAATCACAATTTTCCATGATCTGTAGTTCCACGACGTGCCACTTCAATATCCTTGGCGATTGCTGCTTTTAGTTCATCTGAAATATTATAATTTGTATTGTTGAAGTGCCTTTCTACTAGACAGCTTCCGTTCTACTAGAGTGCCGCTCTATTAGAGGCTACCTCTATGTTTTTGGAAAAATTCGACTGGGTGTCGGATTATGAAGCCTGCCGTTATATTAAAGGTACAATTGGGGTATTATCCACACTTTCATATTATTTCTGATTTCACGGTCCAGGTGGAATTCTAAAAAAAGATTCCAAGAAATTCTTAGTTTTTGAAACATCAAATTTCAAACACCATTCGCTCTTTTTTCTGCGAATATCCTTGCTTGAATGACTGCACTAGACACGTTAAATTTTTTGAAAATCTTGTATTTTGTAGGCTTACCCAACGACGAAAAACTTTTCATCTCTCTAATGAATCCCTGGATTTCCGCCGCCAACTTCTTTCCATAAAAATCGCCGCCAGAATAGTCAATTAGATGAACTTCGACTGTTTTTTTCTCATTTTGATATTGTGGATTCTTTCCAATGCTCATTGCCATTTTATATTCTTTTTCTTCAAAACGGGCGGTTCCATAGTAGACACCAAAGGCAAGTCCTTCTGGAAGACTATTCACCACTTGATCATCCATATTTGCAGTTGGACATCCTAATTCTTTCCCTCCTCTTCCGAATCCACGAACGACGGTGCCCTCGAATCGATACGGTAGAATTTGCATCTGGATATTCAATGGGATTTTGATTTGATTGGGAATAGAAAAAAAAGTAAGGGAAATAAATGGAAAATGCCACACAAAAACGGGTGAAAAACATATTCTAAAAAATGGATTCAATAACTTTATTACACTTATTATACACCATATTTTCTACCGGTAACAAATTGAAAAAAAAAGATCTTGTATCCTTAAGTTTGTTGTGTGATTGGAATTGGAATCCCTCTATGATAATAGTCATCAATTGTCTGTTTTTGTAATTGTGACCAAGCTGCAAACTGTCCGTCAATTTCCATTGAAACTGTGTAAATTTTGAGGAATGTCTCGTTTGCTTCTTCTTCAGTTATACCCGCCAATGTGATAATTTGAGGAATTGTTTCGATCATTTTTTCGACATTTTCAAAGTCTGAAGTGTGATCGAAGTCGTCTCTGAAAGTAGGATTACTGTATTTTAGGATCAAAAAGGTACTGTAACTTACCTCCTAGCAATCTGCTTCATAAAGTACTTCTCAACCATCGGCCAAAATTCTTTCAGAATTTTATTATGTACAAAAGTTCCAGAAACATCTGCCATTGTCACAATTGTATCAATAACAACTGGAAGTAACACAGCACATTCATTGACTTTTTTCACCATCGACATTAATCCAAACCAATTTTGATGAATCATTGGAAGAAGCATATCATCATAGCATCTCAATAAATCCAATCCAAATGAAATCAATCTGAGAGTTAAGATTTTAATTGAAAGACAATCCGAAGTGATCAGATGTTTAGTCCGGAGTAGAATCTTCTCAGTGATAATGTGTTGTGGAGTGGGACGTGGCTTTTCGTCTTCTGAATCTTCAGGTGGCGGAATTGGCTCCTGATTCGGATATTCGTCACTCAAAGCTCCCATAAATTCCACAAGAGCTTGTAGAATACAATATGTGTATCTCTGTTCATTATTATCCAGTGCATACAGCATTTTCTCCACAACAACTCTGATAACTTCAAATTGTTTCGAAACTTTTGAATATCTCAGAAATCCTTTAAGAAGAATCGGTGACATGTGATAATCAGTTCGAGAGCTGCACGCCATAGAGACTCGATTCAGAATGTGACTACTGTAGATTTCAACTAAATGTGCTTCAGACCGGGCAGATTTGTCTTGCTGCGCGAGAATTTTCAGTGCAAATTCAGCCGATTCGCTGACAATCCACGATGTTGAGGTGGTTTGCATTAGGATAGTACAAAGACAGTTGACGGAAATCTGTAATTTTGATCTTTATCGATGTTCACTTCAAGGTTTTTGTATAAAACTCACATTCGACCGATTTGCAGTTTGTCCAATAAACTTCATACACAATGCAACATTCGTCAAACTAAGACTCTCCACACACGTATCCGAATCAATTTCATATCGATGAGCCGTTAGTTTTGTTCCATCCATTACATTGATTACACAAGATTTATTGATTTCTTCTACTAGATATTCAGCTAACATCAAAATGATAGGCTCATCTGAAGGTGTGGATTCGAGGTTAAGAGCAGAAAGAAGATATCCAAGAATGATGTGATATGAAGCACGTTTTCCAGAAGACTCATTTCGCATCAAATTATGAACAATATCAATGACCTCAATGCCTCCGAGATTGGCAAGAATCTCACAGATTTTTCGAATTGAACTGTGATTCACATCGTATTGAATTTTCATTTTCCGTAGCGCATGTTCAACAGTCTCTGGTGTTGAATCACTGGTAATCATGATTCTTTTTTTGTTAATTACAACACTATCCGCAAGACTTCTAAACAATAATTCAATTGTCTCTGATCCAGTTGTACACATTAGACGAATTCCGTCACCGATTCCATTTAGAAGAGCACACAAAGTGTTCAATTCTTGAGTTCCCGAGTGTTGGCGAGTTTTGACGGGAAGATTTCGAATGTGTAATTCAAGTTGATCGTAGAAATATTGCTGAGCTAAATTTCGATTTTTGACGAGTTCCAAGCACGTGACGGCGATTTCTTGGAATCTGAAGATTTGGTTGAAAAGGTTCGAGAATATTAGAGAAAGAAACCCACTCTGGCCATACATCATATTTCAGAATCTTGTACATTGCTAATAAATGATTGTAAAGCTTCTCTCCAAACAACTCCGGGCACGCTTTCTGAATTCTAATCACCATATTACACACCATTTGTCGAACCGAAAACGTCCTTTGAGCCATGTATCGACTGAGAATTTCTTGAATATATTCACAAATATACACAGCTCCTTCATTTCTCCATTCTGGTGTTTGATTGAGAAGTATCCCATGCATTTCTGGCCGGTAATCTTTTAAATCAATTCGACTCAAATCGAATTTCACAGCGTCATCGGCGAAGACTAAGACGGTGGCATCGGTGAAAAGAGATACAGTATTCTCGATTAACGTGGAATTAAGTCCGCTTTCTTTCAAAAACTTGGCAAGTCCACCCAAAATTCCGGAAATTATTAAAGAGATTGAGGGTGCTCGAGAGGGAGGACACTGTCTAATCACTCTTGATAATACTTCCAATGACAATTTTCGAAGTTCTAAATCCTTATGCTGATCTATGATGATACTTTTTGTTACGTGAAATACACGAGCAACTATCGCACATGAGCTGAAGGAGAAGAATTCTGAAAACATAGTTTTAGAAAAACAATCCTTGAAGTTAAAATGACAACTAACCATCATTAACTGTTGGAGAGAGCTTGAGAACATCAAAGATTCTTTGAATGAGTTCTAGGAATTTTGTTGCTCCTGGAGCATCGTCTGGAATGCTTTCTAGGTACCAATGGAATAAAGGTTGTGCATTTGACCATTGGAAGGAGGGGAGCTGAAAAATTATTTATTTTAGGAGGATATTCTTCTGTTCGCACCTTATCAAAACTAGAAATCATATCGAGACCCTGTCGGAATATAGGAATTAATGCCAGCTTCTCTGGAGTCGTTGTCATCGGAAGAATAACTCTAGCCGAAACTATAATTGAAGCACCGGCGGTTTGTTGTTGTGGATATGAGTAATTCATTTCTCGTGCTGAAACTTTTTTTTATTTTCTATCTTTTCTCAAAAATTTATTACCTTGAAGCATTTTTACAATTTGATCTGTGATATCCTCTGTTATCATTTGTTGATTCTGTTTTGTTTCTAACAACATTTTAACACAATTCGTCGTTAATTGGAAGAGTCCACTATCTTCTTCGTAGACCTCCATCTCTGAATTCTTCACTTCAGAATCGGAAAATTATGGCGTTCCTCCAAAGATATTGTTCTGAAATGACAGAAAAACAAGATAGGAAGGTATTTTTGGTTCATTAAAAGATTTATTATTGATCTTCAGACTAGAATCAACAGATAGTAGTAACAAGATTAGAACATGAAAAGTAGGGGAAAAAGGGTTCAGGTGGAAAACAAATGATACATGATGGAATAGACAGATCTGAGAAGAAACCCGCGGTATTGGAAGTTTTTGATGCAAAACTTTTAAAGTTTTTCACTTTTTGGAGGTATTTTTCTCTCTTCAAGGTCTCTTGGAGTCCATTGACATCAGAGCGCGTTTGCATGTTCAATATAACAAAAAGGAGTGAGAGATCATCGAAGACATATTGAAGGCACGGGGAGGAGGAAAATGAATGAAATATTTTCGGTAATAGAAGGGCACCTGAGACGATGAGAATAGTCATTTCAAATTACCAGTAAAATGGAAAAAAGGCAAAAAGAACACAAAACAAAAAACAACAATTTTCTGGTGAGTAACGGGGAGTTAGAAGGATGCTTTAACGCTATAATATTAGAATCGGCCAACAGGTCCATTCAATATTGTTGTTGGAATAGTTCGAACAACACTACGATGCGATGAATAGTTGTTGTACGATATCATTGGTTCCGGAATCAGTTCTGTGTAATCGGCAGGGCGCACTGGTTGGCCCACAGCCCATTTCAGTATTTCCGCTCCTTTTGCTGTTATTGGAGCTGTCTGAAATTATTCGAAATTTATAAAATTTATTTTATTTCAATCCGGAGATATGCTTTTTTAGGAAATCGACATGCATTAAAAAAAATATCTGTTTTTTTTTAGAATGTCTTTTTTCCATTCTTTTTTTTCGATAAACAACTCCATACCTCATGATAAGCCACCAAATCAAAAAGTTCATCGTGTACAACTTGATTTGTTCCCAAAAACTGATATCCTTCTGGAATTTTCTCTACCAGGAAATGCTTGAAAGTTCCGTCTCTTGAAGCATATGAAACCGTATATCTGAAAACTCATAGAACATTTTAATGACATTTTTGAAAGCTTCTTACCCCCAAATACGTTCGGAGACTCGAACCAGAAATGAACCAGTCGGCTTATTAGCCAAAAGATCTTCCGATTTGTCCCTTGAAATGATACCGTGAAACCATGGCGCCGGAGCTCTCGTCTTTGGATCGAGACCAGTGCCACGTGGAAGCTCTTCTCTTTGGAACCATTCGATGATTGCGGCGCGAGATTTCGGTTTAGGAGGACGTGGCAGGTTCTTTCTGGAATCTCTGTGAATTTTTAGAAGAACGTATAACTATGGAGGTATTACGGGACAAACGTTGATATGATTTTTTGGAATAGGTTGAAATTTAAAAAAACTATCAAAAATCATTGAGGGAAATCTGGGAATCAGAAGAAACTTTTGAGAAGTACATTCTGTATCCTTGCTGAAAAAAATAACACCGCGACGGAATTTCGGAATCTTGTTGTGGAAACGACCAAGATTATTTTTATTTCTTGATGGTTCAAATTACATTTTTTTTAACTCACATTGCTTCGCGTAAGCTTCCAGCTCTGTGATCTTTGAGTGCTGGCAGAATACTTGTACTGGTTCTTATCATCTGTTGATGCTTCTCCCTTGCTTTCTGTGCCAACTCTCTATGAGCGTGCTCCGCTTCTCGAGCTTTTCTTTCTTGCTCCTCCCAAAGTGTCTTCTCACGATCTTCCATTATTTCGGCTTCTCTTTGAAGACGTTCTCGTTCTTCAATCAAACCTTGATAGATTTCTGATTCTCTCTTGTGAACTTCTTCTTCTCTGCGACCATCGTCAAGTCGTGGAGCACGCATGCGAACTCCGTTCGTTTCTTTTGAAGTCGTTTCCCATGGATGATGTCCGAATCCATTCGTCGTTGCTTGCTCATATATCTGAGGTGGGCTTGAATTTGACGAAAAGTTTGCAAAGTATCCAGTAGTTGGTTTCAGGGGAACAGGTGGTTTTTCTCCTCTAATCACCTGTGCCTTTTGTGGTTGAGGTGTCGAATAACTTGATACAGTAGTCGTTGTTACTATTTGAGGAGGCTGTGCAATGATTGGTTTTGGTGGTTGGAATAGAAGTATTGGAGAGGTTCCAGTGAGATCATTGTTATACAAGTTATCATAGTTTTCATGAGCTTGTGATCCAACTCGAAGACGTCCGAGCTGAGCAATCAGAGCGTCTTCATCAGAATCTGATGCACCGGCTCTGAGCTCTCGCATTGCCAGGGCATGAGCTTTTTCTCGACTTTCTTCCTCCAGAATCTCGTCGATTGTTTTGTCCTGAAGTAGAATTTTTGAAGAATAAAACTGATAGGACTGTTGCTTTCATCAAGTCCAAAAGATTCCGGTTAAGTGATTATTGGACGTTTCGTATACGTATTGTTGTTTGCAAGGTCCAAGTCCCAAGAAAAAAAAACTACGGAAAAAGCTCAAAATGAAGTTTGTTTTTTCGAAGGTTCATATTGTATTTCGAGGTTTGGGGTGACTGTTTGTATTGGAGTTTTGTTTTTAAAATACTATCAACTTTTTGAGCAGGCAATATGGAGGATTTCGGAGTCTCTGGACTAGAAAAACTCAGACTAAAAACCGCTTTTAATTCAACAATAATTTTCAGCAAAACTTCAAATACACACCTGTTCATGATCTCCCATAACCCATACCCATACTTGTCCATCAACTCCAGTCAACCATTTCAATGTCTTCTTTTTCGGAACTCGATTCAATGGCCCCGTTCTTTCGAATTCGGCCTCTGCCATCTCCCATTTTCTGACTTGTTCCGACCTCATCTGACAGAATAACAACTGTTTTTGGTCATCATCAAGTGCGGCTAACAATTCCTCATCTACGTGTCCTGTACTGAGTATTTCACTCAGTATACTCATTTTTTGTGGTGATTTCTGTGACGGTTCTCACCTGAAAAGACAGGAATATATCAAGGGCTAGAAGTTCAGATATAGAGGGTAAGAAAAAGAATAAAAAACGCCTCTTCTGATTTATGTCAAATCAATCAACTGCATCAACGATTTTCCTCTCTTTTCACCATAAAAAGTCAAAAAATGAATAAGAGGGTTAGGCGATGAAAGAGAAAGGAGGTAGAAATCATACAAAAGAGAAGAAAAAACATGTGGTTTTTTTTCTGTCTGTCAATTCTACTGAATTCGTATGCTGACAAGTGCGCGAAAAAGAGGTGGGAGAAAGAGAGAGAGGAAATGACTAAACATAGTGCACCCACAACCACCATACAGACAGTATTAGACAGAGAAATTGAGTCATTTCTATTTCCGCAAACAATTTTTAAAAGAGACGAACTTCGACGAATTTAGGGATAGTGGAAGTTAAAGGAAGCTTTTGCTTATAGGAATTTTGACTAAACCGTAGGCTCATAAAACAGTTGAATTTCTGACTATTTCTAGAAAATTCCAAACAAGAAATTAGGAACTTTTGAGATTCATCGTTAGAACTTTTATGACTTGTTTTAAACTCATCTAGAAAAAGCTAAACAGCTCTTAAAAAGCCAAACGTTCTCAGATTATTTCAACCAAAACCCAGAAACCAAACCAAAAGTTTTCTTCCGAAACATGATCTTAAACCAAACCGAACACAAAAAACGTCGTTTCGAGAAATCCGGAAACTCTCTACGACTCGTCAAAAGAACGAGCGTTTATGGCGAAGAACATGGACTCCAGTAGAGACCCCCAAAAAACTTCCTTTTAAAAACCCGGGAAAAGAAATAAAGGCAACTTTTTTTCTCCTTCTGTGTCCAACGTCGGGTTGGAGCACAAAAACGTTTTTTTGTGCAACACAAAAAGAATGTTGTCTTCTTCCTTCTTCTCTTCTGCCAGGGTCGAGAAGAAGGGTTGGATGCCTAGAGAAGAAGGACAACAGATAGCCAATAGTGTGGCCAAAATGTATGTGGAGGAGGCAGTTGATGGGGTCAGCTGTTGTTATTTGGGAAGGAATGAGGGGCAAAAAGAAGATCTCTATGGGTTTATATCAGAGAAATCATTCTGCAAATTGACTTTTTTCTCGAAAAAAGCCATTTCAATATATTGGAATCATGTGCCAATGGTTTATATGGATTAAAGAATATATATCCCTCTTCCCTTGAAGAAGCCGATGACTACTCTACGACGAAAACCTTGAAATTTGATACGTGGCAATGAAGAAAGGAAAAGGACGTCGGAATGAGAAGGAATGTACACTTTCCGAAATCTTCTTCTTGAACAAGAAAAAAACTTCTAGAAAACATTGAAAACACACACCTGGGCATTCTTTAATGGGGTCACTATTAATTGTGTTGTCGGCTTGGAAGAAAAAGAGGGGCGGCAAAAAGACAAAATGAGGGAGAACGAATACGATAAGAAGGTGTTTTTTTTTTGTATGCGTCCCCACGGTTTTTAATTCGAATTTAGGTTCGGAGATGGATTAGGGCTAGGTCATTATGTTAGGAATATTGAAGATTTCATGAAGACATTGAAGGAAAAAAGAAGGGAAGAATAGAATCTGAAAAACTTTGAAAATCATGTCAGTTGATGGCAAGAAAGCCTTCTGGCACGGTGCCAACTTTAGGATTTCCGCACTCATTCCAGGTTCATTCGAGATTATCTTGTTTTCTGATATGTGATTTAATGAATTACGTCAATTAAAAAGTCACATGGGCTCTTTTTTATCAGAATACTGTTTCATAGAGTTTTTCTCATTTCGTTTCAGAAAAAAAAGTAATGGGTCCTGGCGAAGTGTATGATAACCTTCCGAGCCACTAAAGATTCTATTTCTATCAGAAAAATGTACATCAGAAAGTTTCTGAAAACCTTATGATTCGGTCAAATGTGTTGCACCCAGTCTAGCCTACCTAACATATTACTCGACTTCTCAACTCGATATCCACGTGATAGTGTAGTTGAGAAGTGAGAGAAGGGAGAACGAAAGAGGGAGCACACAACTGGGGAAATTACACATCTATCAACTTCTGGTGCTTATATTCTGAAGACGGAGAAGAAGAAGCTGCTGTTTCTGATGAAGATGATGAAGATGATGGTGTTGGCGTAACATATGCAATATCTCTAACTGTCTGCGTCTCGTTCTCTTCATGAAAGAAGAAAAAGAACATGAGAACCCATCATGATGAACGGAAAGGGGAGGGTCCATTTTAGACAAAAGACAAGAGATGTCGTTGTGTTTGGAAACATTTGAAATGGACCCGCCAGACCCAAAATGACCAAGAGAAGAATAAGAAGAAGAAGAGGGAATTGGATAATTTCAATTGGTCCCTTCTATTTCTTTCCTCGGACAATCTCTGGGATAGCTGGCTAGCAGACAAAATGGGAAAGACGACCAAAAATTGGTTTGGAAACAAAACACATTTCGTTTTCCTTTTATGCTGGCACACAAGGAAAGACATACAAACACGCAACAATGATGTGTTGCTTATCATTCGGAACGATCGAAAACGACGAAGACGAAGACAAAACTGAAACATACACACATCAAAAAACCTCGTGAGGAGTTTTGTTGAAAAAGTTGTGGTGTTGCCGTTTTTATAAATTGATATGCATATCATATCAATATCGGCAAGTGAGGGGAATAAAATGAAAATGGGAGTTTTTGTGTGAAGTTGATTGACGTTTTGATAATGAAGTATGAACTGGAACTCAGGCCAGAGTTGGTTCGGTCATAAAATTTTTCAAATGGTTAGTTTTCTCGGTTGAGTTATCAAAAGTCAGGAATGGGAATGTTCTGAAAATGTAGTCAAGTGCGAAAAGTTTTCATGAAAACGCCTAGAGCACATCTCCGTATAAAATAGAAAGCTTCTGATAAGCTCAACAAATTCTACATGGTTGAATGACTTCAGATAATATATAAAGCATCGGCTTGTCTAGAAAGTTTCAAGTCTAGCAAGCCTTGATAAGTTTAACAACTACCCCTAGGACAAAAGCTTTCTGTCAGACGACCTATCGCCCAGGAGGTTCCTAGCCTATTTGAGCCCTCGGCTGAAACCCTATAAGTGTCCCTAGACTTCAACAAAACACGTAAAAGTGCATACAGTTGCTCTGATTCGTTTCTCCCCGAAAGAGGGCAATCGGGTGAGCGCACCAACACACAAAATGCGGTGGCGGGCGGATTATCAACAATCAGACAAACTGCAAACAGGTGTGCTGATGGGAAAATGGATGGAATGTGGCATATTGTTAACCAATTCGGATAAAAAACATCGGAAGCTAAAGTTTCATTGATCAATTTCAGCCAAGTTGTCAACGTCTAGATTATCGAAAAGGAAAATACGCCTTCTTTTTCTATACATAGGCACTTATCAACGTAACAAATCTTTCAGAAAAGGAGAAAAAGAGGCAATTACTAATGGCATCAATATTAAACAGTAGTTCTGGTTTACACTCAATTCGTTCTTCTCCTCTTCCTCTTTGTCACTTCACCAGGCACGCCTTCTAGAATACAAAACTCAGAATTCCTAGAAGACGTTGAAGAGGAACTTTTTGGTGGAAAAAAAAAGCCAGAAAGAAAAGGTTAATAGTAGTCCGTCCCCGTCCGCACGGGTAGTGTACACTAAAGGTGACAACAGTAGGTAGTCATGGGCAGAAGCCGAGACAGTACACGAATCGAGGAGTGCCTTCAGACATTCAAAGAAGGCGTACAACAATTTCTTTTGCCCCGTGTGTGCGTACAGGGCGTGTATTAATGTGTATGTAGCAGTCCCTCTCCGTCGTCTTCGTATTCTCCTGCTAAGGTAATCTGTTGTCTCTATGGGACGAAAAGGGGTGGACAGAGGTGCGCCAGGAAAGGCAGCAGCACTCGATTTGGTATGCTTCACGCCAGATTAGTTGAAATCGGCCATCTGTTCTTTTAATTCAAAGAGGAGAGGAGAAAAAAGTTGGGAATGGAGAAAACTAGAATTTAAATCGTATGCGAGAATGTGATGGAAATTTGAAAGTGAGGAGAGGAGGAAGATGGAAGAGAGGAAGGGCAATAAATTGGGAGAAAAATGACTTTCAGGGAAACGTCGTAAAAAAGAGAATTTCATTTTTCGGAAAATTTTAGGTCTAAAATTGAGCGTCTCTGAGCAATGTTTTTCGAAACATTTCGAAAAGTATTTTGATGGCAAGCTTGACATGCAGTACAAAAACATCACGGAGTTTACAAGTTCTCCAGTCACCGTTTTGATTTTGCGCCCTTTTCACAAGTTCTAAAAGTTCTATTCAAAAAATCGTCTTCGGTACCGACTCCATTCGCATCTTCATCAAAACCTGTTCCTATCTTTACATCAAAACCAACATAATTCCCAAAAAAAACTGAAAGAAGAGCTGCTATTTCCGTAAAACCAGTCAATCGATGATTCGGAGGATGGTGACGGAACAGTTGAAAAAACATTTGTGTCTCTCTCCCTGTTGAATTTGATTCAATTCAATTCGGATGAACACTTTCCGGTGTTTACCGTTTCTCTTTTTCTCTAGGTGCGCCTCTCAATATCTTTTGCTCTCTTCTTCTTTGTAAAATCTAGGTTACCGAGAGAGCTCTGTTTTGGTAGTGAATAACACCCGGAACACCTTTTGAATTAATAATAAACTGGCAAAATGGGTCGGAAATTGGCAAGAAAAACAACAAAATGGGGTGGGAAAATATTGAAAAATGAGGGAGGAAATGCTCCGGCAAGAAGAAGTATTCGGGGGAAGAAACGGAGAGGAAGCTTTGTGTGTGCCCCAGTGTATGAGCAAATCTTCAGGATGCTCCCGAAAGAAATAGCGTTGATTGAGAAGACAGTTCGAGACATAACTGATAAGTGATTGGAAAGAGAAAGAAGACAGAGCACTTGTCATGAAACACTTGTTCAGCCGTCCCCTCGGGGGCCAGTTTGACCGACGAAAAGTTGAGAAAAAATAGAAAAAAAAAGATGAAGAACAGAGAGAAGTTTATAGGAAATACCATATGATTCAAAACTAACAAAGAAAAATCAAAGTTTATTTTCTGCCGAAAAAAATGATGAGAAATATATTTGAAGTCGAGTTTTTAGAAAGCGAAAAAAATAAATGAAATAATTATGTTTAAACTCCCATGTTTCTTCCTTCAAGAGATACTTTCACAATACGATTCGCCTTCGATTTCTTGGTTCTTTCTTGAAAATCACGGAATGTCTGATCGTACCGATTGCTTCCAGACGCCTTCTTCTCCCCTTTGAACTCTCCGGCAACTCTCCACTCTGGTCGTATGACATAGTCTTTTGTAGATGGTTTTGGAACACGTGCCCGGTTGATATATCCCTTGTCTCCTGGCTTCAAATCGAGAGATTTTGTTGGACCAAGACGTTCGGCATCACGGATTTTTGGACGTTTTGGCATCTCATCATCTTCGGGCTCATCTTCGGTGCTTCTGAAAATAGAAAACCGGAGCTTGAAATCTTAGGAAGGAAAAAGAAAGATTGGCTCCACTCCTATCGAAAAACTCAATTACTTACGCTAGTTTCTTCTTTCTCTTCTCCGGCATTCTCGCGTAGTCCCTCTCTTCACGTTCATGTCTTGAAACTGTACTGTAATCAGTGTCCAAATGATAAATAGGTCTCGCCCATTCACCGATCAGTTTATTAGCTATCGCCTTATTCTCTTTTGTCTCATTTGGATGTTTATAAAGCATCATAACTGCTTTTCCAAGTCCAGACTGTTTTAGAGTACTCCTATCGAGCTTCCAGAATCTTGGATTGTGAAGAAGTTTGAGTATAGTTATGCGTATATCAAGAGCTGGGAGGCATTTATCTGGAAGAGGTGCGAGCCATTCGGAGAGTGCACTCATGAAACCGTTTTCAATGAGAACCTCGACTATTCCCGCTCTCAACATAATTGCCTTGACTTCGGGAAGCATTTTGATCTTCTGGAATGCTGGTTTTCTCTCAACGTTAGCATTTCTATCAGACTTTGCGGCGTGTTTCATTCTTTCAGTGAGTCTTGAAACGAATCCATCATCATCGTTGATAATATCGATTCCTCCATCTTTGCCGCCTCTACGTGTCTTCTTCTTCCGTTCTGCTTTTTTCTCTGCCAACATCTTGTCGAAGTCCCATTCAAAGTCTCCCCGTCCGCCACGTCTATCCAATGGTCCATCATCATCACTGTCAGAAGCTGGCCTCGTTTCTTTCTGTTCCTCGGTGTCAATATCTCCTGTAACCAATTCATCCAAATCATCATCTTGTCTTTTTGGACGGTCCTCATCGTCGTCGTCACTGTCATCTCCGAATAGAACTTTGCGGTTTGTCTCTTTCATTGAGCTATCGCCCTCTTGATCTGACTCATCCGAATCGAATACTGCTCTTCTGAAATACTTGTACTTATGATTCTCTGGGGCTCAATCCTAACTCACTTCTTCTTTTGCATCTCCGCATCACTTGCATCTGAATCAATCAGATTTGCTCTTTTGTTGTCGGAAGTGCCTTCTCCATCTGAGTCCTCATCACTATCTATCACAACTTTTGAAGTTCTGACTGGAGATGGGGACCTGGATCCAGCGGCTGGACTTGCTGGTCCAGAGCTTCCTTGAGGAACTCCCTCTGGAGATGGACTACGTTCGCCTGCTGGAGCGGAACTTGCTGGCATATCCTAAAAACAAATGAAGAATAGAACACTAAAAGCTATAAATAAATTATTACATCAAATTTATACAGATCCTGTGCTTCGCCGGTTGGAGATTCCGGAGCATTACTCGCTGACATTGGAGAACGCGGAGAGCGTGGAGAGACTTCAGCCAACGGAGAAGATCCTCCCGATGAAGCTGGTGATGTTGGTGATGCACCGCGTGACTCGTCCTCGTGGTCCGACATTCCGCAAAGCTTGAGTGCTGAAAGTAAACGTTGTGCAGCGAAACAATAAAATTCCTACACAGAGGGAAACGTCAAAGTAACCTCATAAATAGTCAAAGCGTTATGAAACAGTCGAACAAGATGAAAATCAACATCGAATGCATTGATAATAGTTTTGTTCACTCGGTTCCGCACCAAACAAGCGGAAAATATAACTCTTGGATCGTGATACGGAAAAAGTCAGTTCATCTTTGTTTCACAGACTTGAATTATTCGCAAAACGGAAGTTTTTAATTTTGGTATTCAAAACACAACAGAAACCCGCTTAAAATCGTAAGAAAAGCGACGAAATTCAATGAGAAGCAGGTTTTTTTGAAAAACAAAAAAATAGTCCGATGTGCTAAACAGCGCGCGCATGCGGCGTTTCGGAGTGTCGTTGTCATTCAATTGGCGCGCACGGAGTACCAGAGCGTTCAATTTAAGCAAGCGCGCTCCACCGAAATCGTGTAAAGTAGTGGGAATTCAAATTGTAGTTTTTTCGTATTCGCTGCGCTCCAATGTTAAAATCGAAAATCGCGATACGGAGTTAAATATTATTCGATGATTGAAATAACGCGATTTCTGGGATTTTTTGATGAAATTCTGTGGTTTTTTGAAAGATACAAGTATTATTAGTGCAAAAATTGCAAAAAATGTAACTTTATTTTACCAAAACAATTAATCCATTTTTCAGGCTTTTTAGTGAATAAAAATTAATCTAAATACATTTTTAGTTGTTCTAATTTTTTGTTTCAAGTTTTAAAGCACATGTGAGCGCAGAAAAGCTCAAAAATTTGCAATGTTCGAGCTCAGTGAGAAACTATTTTTTGAATATCCGCTAAAAGTAGCTCGAATTATCTTTAGGGCGCGCTTGCTTAATTTGAACGCTCTGGTACTCCGTGGCGCGTAATCAAATCACAGTTTTTGCGAAAATGGAATTTTTTTGAAAAAGCTTCTCTCTTGTAATAGGACATTTCCGAACGTCATATTACTTCTAACATGAAAATATTATATTCTTCCTAGAACAAAAAACTTTTTATCTCCTAACGAGCAGAAGCGGTTCACTTTCGAATCACATTTCTCGAATCATAAAGGAACTCCCATAATTGGAAAGTTTCTGTGACAATAATGTTCGAAAAGTTTATTTATGTATAAAATGAAATTCAAAAATTAAAAAGTAGTTTGAGATCGTACTCTTCTGAACCTGTTTGTATCTTCAATTTCAGTCATTATTTCCTCGAATCGTTGCCGTATCAAATCTGTCTCATATCTTTTCCGTTTTCGATCCGATTCCTGAAATATCGTTTTAAAGTTTCTAGTTGCGGATGAAAATTTATTTACCATTATCTTCATTTGCTCCTTAACTAATTCTACTGCCTTTTTCTCATCATCCGTTGGTCCACTCCATCTATTTGCGTCTGTTATTAATCCATTTATAACTGCCTCATATTTTATGTTTTTTCGTCTCTCTTGTGCATAGTTTTTGCCTTCAAAACAGTGCAATATTGACATAAACCATTTGGGGATTACTCCAATGATAGGGATTTTTGATAGGAAATAGAAGACAGTTTTGAGGATGTAGAAGACTAAAGATAATGGGGCAGGGATCCAGAGCTTCTCTTCGTATCTGGAATGAAAATCCCCGGTTTCATGGAATGTTTATCAAACAATTTTCAAAAAGTCAACCTAATCTGTGACCTTTTTTCATCATAATAAAAACTCACTCAATCAACCGACTATACAACTTATACTTCCAATAAATATGTGAAACTTTATCAATGTCCTCGTATTTCTTCCTGGAAATTTTCTCATTTTTCTATTCAATTCTTTGATTTTCTTTGCTTCCGAAAGACGTAAACAAAACGGAAACTGACGATAAGAGAGCTGTGACGAGGTTAACCAGAAGGACACTAGAGACCAACATGTAACAGAATAGAAAGACTGGAATCATACTTGTCTGAAAATAAGCGAGAAGAAAAGAAATTGACCGGAAACGGAATGTACCTTGAACCAACATTGGACAGACGAATCGGTGATGACGTCCCAATTTAGAGGTGCTGACGAACATTTGCTGACGATTCCTGGAAAGATTAATTTATTTCTGTCTAGTCTACAAATTATAATATTATTGATTTTCAGACTACAAGATACTAACTTTGCATTGACTAACTTACCCAACTTATCTTCTTCATCAGCTTCTCCAAAGATTTCAAAAGCTCCGCTACTAAAAATTAACCAAGGCCAAACGACGTCAGTAATGTTCGGTGTACTTTTCAGATGACCTGCCAAACTGATATGACAAACTGCATATGTGAACCAAAACACCATGAAAACGAACATAAATTTTACCATTATAGGGATCTGAATTTTTCGATTTTATTGTTCTCAGTTTGAAGAAAAACTACCATTTTCTTGATCATAAGCACAATTGATCCAAAGAAAGCATCCACATTTGCAATTTTCATAAGTCGAAGTGTAGCAAAAACAAACGAAAAGTAGAAGAAAAGATCTGCAGAAATGATTGCAAACGCTCGAATTGGCCATGTTGGAGGTGCAATTACAGCCAATGACCATGCTATCATTGTCATGGCCACTAAATAATTACGATAAAGATCCGCTGTGTTTCGCTCCGCCCAATTGTAGAATCCTCTTTGATAAACGAGTACAGCCATTTCTGTCAGATAAGCACACTGCCAAACAATAATAGCCATTTCATCCAGAAATTCATCCAATTCGTTCATCACCATTGTTTTTCGAGTCATTGTCATTAGTACATAAGCATAGAATATTACGTAGATGAGACGGAATAATGTGTGAATAACGTATTTGGCATTGGGAGATGTATAAAAGTTGTAGACTCGAATCATGAAATTACTGAAATATTTGGTTTGCTTCGGGTAGGTTTATGGGCTTTAATGAAGATCTTCGAGATTTCTTGAGCCTCCAGTAGATGTCTTACCTATAAGTAATTGAGGTCATATTTCCTGAGTTATCCATTTTCAGCATCATTGTTTTGATCTCTCGTTTTTTGATTCGTTGTCGTCCTCGTAAGAAAAACAGAGGAGGGAAGAAGAAAAATAGACAGAAGGCCATCTGAAACCGTTACTCCTAGATTAATATAACTCTCTAAAGTTTTTTTTAAATGATCCCTTCTCCACATTCTTCACATATATCAAGTACATTTCCAATACAAACATCCTGTTCTGAACACTCACTTGTCCTAATTTAAAGGAGGACTGAACTCGGGTTTTTTGTTCATAAATTGTGATGTAATTTTTTATTCTGATCATTTTCTTTTACTACGACTATGCTCAAAAATCGCTCTAAACGGTCGAAAACGCCGTTTGAAAGAAGCGCACAATACAGATCGATGGCCGCGGCCGGCGGCCGAGAAACCCAAATACATTTGAGAAAAGTAGGGGTTTTTCGAAATTTTTTTGTTTTATTGTGTTTTTGTCTTATTATTGTTCTATTTTCTTTTTTTTTTCTTCTGATATTTTGACAAATCAAAGATGAAAATGAGTATAAATGTGATTTCTCGCGGCGTTTTCGATTCTTTCGTAACTACTCACCACTTTGTTGCTACAAAAAGAGAAAAAGATATGTATTTCAGGCGAGATGACTGCTCTTCACCTCACCAAGTTTTGCAATTTTTTGGAAAAAAAAACAGAGTTGTCATTAATAAACGAAAATGAATTTAATAAAACAAAAAATTGCAGTGTATCGGCAACAACGTGTAACGATGGCACCGACTAGATTGACGACGACTCGTAAAAGTGAGTTTTCGAAATAACAAACAAAAAAATATATCTAAAAAATAGATCTATATCTAGAAAAAAAAATATCTAAAAATCCAGTGTATTTATAAAAACTCTCTCATTCCTCCTGCCATTCCTCGTCACCTGTTTCATCACCAATTTCGCTTTCATCACCGGCGACAGAATCCGACACATATATTTTCGATTTGAATAATTTTTGAATATCGGGGTTGCACGGAACTCCGAAACTGAAAAGAGGCGGAAACTGTTTCATTTTTTCTGAAAGACGTGAATATTTCGAAAGCTTCGGAATTCTCTCGCGTTTTTCAGCAACCAAAGAACTCCAGTCGTTCATTAGCTCTAATTGCTCTGCTCTATCGAGCTCTAAAGGTCCTTCATCATCCCGTCTAGAAACTTTTGCTCTCCATGCCATCTTTATATCACTTTCATCTTCCTCATCACTGTCTGAGTCTTCTGCCTCTATCTCAAAGCCAAATTCATTGAGGGCCAATTCCTCTAGTTCCACATCATCATTTTCGCCTTTATCAAACTCGATTTCATCAATATTAGGAGTTGATGGAAAAACAAATAGACCTAAATTTTCCTGTTAGAAAGAACTAGATCTTCCAATCACCTTCACGAATTCTGAGAAATAAGTTGTGTCTCCAGTGCATTTTTCCTTTTGTGTATGCATCTCTCCAGAGCATTTTTTTGTGAACTTTGGAGTAGTGTGACTTTCTCCCTTTTTTCTCTCTATCACCTATCATTGTGTCTAGCTTCAGTGAATTCCAATGTAAAACACTGAGATGCATCCTCATCCTGTATCCATCCTCACTACTGTAAACCGTTTCCTTATTTCTCAAACACTACCTATATAAACTGACTAGAATCGAGATTTTGGACTATAAAGAATTGAAAGGCTGTTGTAACTTTCGACTTGTGAAGTGGCCCAGAATGGTGAGACATCTGGGAGATCTTGAAGTCTTTTCGCTGTTACAGTCATATCAAACAACGCATCGAATGCTGTCGCATCTGCTGGTTTAGTCAAGTCCAGATACTTGCTGTTTTTGTCTTTCAAGGGAGCATGCTGGCATTTTTTGATGGTGGTGAACCGAAAGTCACGCACATTCTAAATTATAAACTATTCACTTGTTTTCGAATATCAAAAATTACTCGAAAGCCACTGTGGATGTTCTGAATATGCAGAAAGAAACTCATAAATTTCTCGACAGAGATTTTCCCATCTCCGGCCGAAGAGGCAACTGCATGATAGAGGTGGTTAGCTAAAGGTCGAATCCAGCTTTTGACTGGAATCATTTGTACTTGATCCTTTTTCTGAACAATTTGTATATAGGAAATCTGTCTACGCTTCACACCTTCGCTAAAGTCTTTTGTAGATTTTTGGCGAAATGCCAGCAATCATACCATGGCTTGATTCTGGGAAACTTCTCACTCAGCATTTTTTTCACACCCATATCTCTGTCAGTTGTGATCGATTCGATAATAACTTTTTTTCCGCTGGCATTGACATAATTATCCAGTCTTCTCAACGCTCTATCCAATGCTTTTGGCTCTTGAGCTTTGGAAGATTCTTCAAAAATACATTGAAATTATTGTAAACAACTCAACGTCTTGCCATTTCTTTCCTTTCTTATGGCTTCCACTTCCAAAACAAGGCCAGTCAATACGTCTAGAATAGCGTAACGACAGACTCGAGCACAGTATCCTGGAGAATCAAACATCGCGTCTCCCGCGAGGTTTATCTTCCCAGTCTGAATTATCTGATTGGATACGAACGTTTCATGTTTTGTGTATTACTATTTCTCCATTTTCAATCACTAATTCTTTCACATTAGTTTGCATATCTTCAAATGCTTGAGCAACAGTCGGTGAGATGAGCTTTTTGACCATTTTGTGATGGGACCGTTCTCTCAAATGAGGTATGCTCAAACAGTCGAAAAATTGGTCTAATGCCTGGAAACTTCTATACTTTTTCACCGCAGAAACAAACAAACTGTGTAAGAAATTCCACACAGTACTGAGGCAGAAGATATGTCGGTATTCACTAGTCGTCCTCGAGGACGAATTTGAGAAGAACACCAACTCCACGAATGCTTGCACACATTACATGTCAATATCATCTAAGAGAATTATAGGTCTTGTTCATTGTTTTTCACTCACGGAGATTGATGCTCCGACATTCTGTTTCATTTCATGGGCAACACACTCCGAACAACATTTGCGGCAAAAAAGCACTGTTTGTAATAGAACTGCAAAGTCTACCACCACGTAATCGTAAAGAGGCTTCGTATTTTCTAGACCATCTTCCGGTTCTGAGTCAGTATTTGGCATGAAATCCTTAAAAAATTAGAAAATTTGATCATTTCACCAAAAACTGAGCATATTTATCTTGCATACATCGTCATTATCATCAAAAATATCACTCATATCTCTCTTCCTGTTATCATAATCATCGAGTAACGGCTCGATGTCATTTGTATAATTGAAATCTTCCATTATCTGATCATTCGCATCGAAGGACGGCTCGATGGCAACTGACTCAATGTAGTGTGTGGTTTTGTTGCATACTATTCCTAGTGGTTCACCAGTAATGACCTTATTATCAAATAATTTCTGAAATATGTTCAATTTTCTATACATCTTCTTTCCCTCGCCTTCGGAACATGCTCTGGGAGCCGATACTGGTCTGGTTGCAGATCTTCAAAGTGTGATCGGCAGACGTACATCGCCGTTTTGCCCTGAATTCGTTGACCAAACCTAGGTCCTAGTTGCTCTATCCAAATAGATCTTTTTTGTTCACATTTCGGCACTCTCGTCATGTGTGTCGAGTCCTTCACATCCCAACAGAAACAGCATTTATACTGCATTTCTAACAAAACATTACTACTTAGTTTCAGCACAATTCAGTTAGTAATCAGTTAGTAATGGTTATCTTCCTATATTTCACATCAAAATCCAATGAAGTAGTAGAAAATTTCATTTATTAGCATAACTAACTGAAAAAACAGAAAAGTAAACATTATTTTATTCCAGGTTTCGTCGTCAATCCAGTCAGTGCCGTCGCAACACGTCGTCGTCATCCTGCAAATAATTTTTTTTGTATTTTTTTTAATATTTAAATAAATATATATGATTTTTATCCTTTTTTTCTTGGTTATTATAATTTTATATACTCACCGAGTGTTGTAAAAGTGTGCTGCAACTTTGACGATCGACAAACCTCAATTTCTGAAAATCAGTCGTTTGTTTTAGTTTTTCTACATAATAACGAGATAATAATGCAATGATAGCGTCAGAATTAAAGAGGATAAGTAGAAACACTACACAAAGGATAAAATCTGAATTTTTCTCTCTTTGAACTGTTCTCGAAACCTTAAACAGATGAAACACCTTCGACCATCACGAAAAAAATTGAAAATGCAGCGAAAAAAGGTCATCGGTGCTTATTTACAATTTTTTTTCGTCAAAATTCTCTCAGAAAAGTGAAAATTCCATAAGAAATAGGGCGAAAAACAATAAAACAAAAAATAAACTTGAAAAAAAAACAAAAATAAATTTGAATAAGCGCCAATATATACAGGTTTCTCGGCCGCCGGCCGCGGCCATCGATCTGTATTGTGCGCTTCTTTCAAACGCCTTTTTCACCCGTTTAGAGTGATTTTTGAGCATAGTCGCAGTGAAAGAAAATGATCAGAATAAAAAATTACATCACAATTTATGAACAAAAAACCCGAGTTCAGTCCTCCTTTAAACCCCGGTTGCCATCGGAAGTCAATTTCACGTTGACATGCAGGATGCGACAGGAAGTTCTGCAATTCCATTTTATTTTCGAATCTAAATTCATATCCACCCTCTTAACAGACTTTAGCTTTTGCTGCAGCCGCCAACGCCATTACTTCCATATCCTCTTCTGTTGAAGGACATCCATCTGTATGGATAAATAAATGATAATTTGTATCAAGAACTGCTCGAGTATCACGTTCACTACTATGGAAACATTGATCCAAAAGAGCGGTACATTCATCGTCGAATGTGCTGAAAATACTTTCTGATTTTTCTCAAATCTGAGACCCCATGGAGCTTCTTGAAAACATTGAAACCGTTGAATCCCCAAAAAAACTTCAATAAACATGACTCACTTTTGAATTTTCTCAAAAGCTTCCGCTATAACCGGTTCGTGTTGCTCCAAAAACAGCTTTCTCATTCGGTTACTGACGTATACCTGCAATAATGGCTTCTGTTTTTGGAGGGGGAGTTCTGTTTTGTGCTTTTGATTTTAGAAGATTCTTCTGGATTACAAAGATCAGAAGTGAGTCACTGGCTTTCCTGGTTAATGGAAAAGCGAATACTTTATGAAACCAGAGACTACAGAATGCCCTGCCTGATGTTGCTGAAATTTCCAGAAAGTTTGGTAAATCAACTCACCACTAATAATCCAGCAAAAATCGGATATTCACATTTGGCCCATATTTCATGAAGATCACTCCTGAGCTACACTTTAGTTGTCTTATATCTTACAAGCATATAAAGTTAACCCCCTTCTGAAATACCTTTTAAAAAACGAAGATGCGATTAAATGTAACATATTTGTATCTTTAATTTGACTCAAATGACATTTCAATATTGGTCTCATTGAATTATTGATAAATTCAAAGATCGATCCACCAACAGTTGCAAATTTTGGATTTCGTTCAATGACATCATATGTTATGAAGAGTTTTTCCTGAAAGAGAAGGGCGTGTTTTGGATGGGGAAAATAATAAATATTGAAAAGTTCACACTTCCTGTTCCATTTCGTTTAGTTTGTTGATAATTTCTCTTGATGACATATCAACGGAAGTACATCTTGATGGTTGAATCTGAAGTTGTATATTGATGTTAGAGAACAGAGAAGCGAGAGTATCTGTTTGTCTGCACATTCAAAAGCGAGGTGTATGATTTTCATGAAGCTTCAAGAAAACAGTCGATTAAAATATCCAAAAATTACAGCTGATCTTTATAAACCCCCCCCCCCCCCCCCCCCCACAAAGTTTTGAAGGTTCTAGGCCTCCAACTATTCTATTTTTTCAGACAGGAAACAAGTCATAACTCACCCAATATCTCTCATCTTCAAGTGAAAAGTTCCTTTGTCGAAACTTAATAGTCTTCCGACGACCGGATGGAACGTCAAGATTCATTCAGCTACCTTTTTGACGTTTTTAGGTAGTTGGGTAGATAGGCCCAGAAGTATTACGTTGAGAGACAAAAAGAGAAAAAGAGAAGAAGGAAGGAGAAGGAGAAATAGGTTGTTATCAAATTGATTGTTATCTATTTGTTTGCTCAATCATTATTCGGGAGACGTCTATGAAGATGAAACAGTTGGTTGTTAGGACATCATAAAAATAGAAAAATGAAAAACGGGGGCGGAAGTTTGAAAGTTCAAAAACCATCTACCAACTACAGTGTGAGCAAGTATTGAGTTCTTTTTTTTAATTGTGAATCCAGAAAATCTTTGAAAAAAACAAAATAAAAGTTTATTCTCCTCGAAGAGAAAAAAGAATTAAAATGGGTGCATCAGACGACTGTGAAGTTTTCGAGATCAGGTCAGCAAATAGATGGAAAAAGGGGAAAAATATCGTATGGCAAACTAAAAAAAAGGGAGAACCAGAGGGGAAAATAATTTCACTATTATCACTTTGTATTGTCATATATATTATGCAAATAAATGTTTGAGAACTGGGGAAAGAAGGGTAAAGGGTCCGGTGAGCTGCCAACGATAGTGACCTGATCAGAGGCCTCCGCGCAGTCTAATAATGCAGCGCACGAGACCCGAAATATGCAGAAAATGAATGATTTAGAAGAAGAAAAGTTGGGAAAAAAAGAAAAATAATTATCAATCCTGATTGCAGCAGAACGTCTTGAGATACGCAAATGAGCATCGTTTTTCACAGCATTCCGTTGCGATTCCTCCTCGTTTTTGTTGATGATGGATGTGAAAAAGACCATGTGTTGTTGGAGCCCAAGATTGATCAGATGAACCTGGAAATGAAGAACAATTAAGAGATGAAAATACTGAGAAAGTGTTTCAAATTTGGTTTACAAAGCGTTCGGAGAATGTTAAAAGAGCTTAAAAGGGATATAGGGTATTCCTATTCAGAGAAATTTGAGAAAACTTCTGTGTTCGTTAGTGGATCGTAGGTCAAGCTTCGGTAAGCCATCGAAGACTCTACTTAGGATCTTTGGCTGATTGCTATAATGAGGGGTAGATGAGGATTTTCAGCCAAAAGGCTTGTAGTCACTAGTGAGAAATTGAAAAACACCAGAAGTATTTCAATAGTGCGGATTCCATCAAATTTGCCCAGACATTGGAAAACCCCGTGACAGTTTTTGTGATCGTCTGGGGAGCACAAGGAAAACACTCAAAGCCGCACTATTTCAGCTCCATGACGTATTCTCTTTTGCCTTAAAATAACCCTTTAACTAATTATAACCACCGGATCTCTTTTTGTCATCACATGACTATATGATATATTTTTTGATTTTCTATAATCCAAAAATAAAAATTACTACTTTAGATATGACGTTTG
The DNA here is from genome assembly GCA_963572265.1 of Caenorhabditis doughertyi. Classification (NCBI taxonomy): domain Eukaryota; kingdom Metazoa; phylum Nematoda; class Chromadorea; order Rhabditida; family Rhabditidae; genus Caenorhabditis; species Caenorhabditis doughertyi. Next base: position 11,819,891 of record OY751556.1, on the reverse strand, counting down.
TCTATTTATCTTCTCCGTCACTGATATCTCATGACAAAAAGTGCACTGTAATTAAAATGTTTCAAGCTTTCAAGTTTTTCAGAAATAGAAAGTTTCCGAAGAACTCTCTCACAGCCTCATTAATAATTAAAGCTCACCCCACCCACCCCCGGAGAGCTTGAAAAAAAGAAAAAAGAAGAACTAACGTTTAAAAGCAGTCATTCCACCACAAAGTTGATTTCGGCAAACAGCAAGAAGTGTTTGTGTGAGACGTGTTCCACAGAGGCGAAGTGATCCTTCTGAAGGCGTTGGTGTCAGAATCAGAAGTGTTAGGAAGAACAAAAAGAATGTAGGGCTGGAAAAGATTTCAGGTTTATCAATTGAAAAATTAAAAAGAACTTACCTATAAATTTGTCGTGACAAGCGCATTGTTGTACTGTGACGTGTGGCCCGTTGTTGAGAGCTTCGAAAGAACTGAAATAAGAAAGTAACGTCTTCTGAATATTATGAAGAGTACTATGAAGAAGTGAAGATGTCAAAAGAAGAAGCGCGAAAAGGGGCTCAAATTACAGTGTCGTCGTGATTCATTAGAATTAGCTCTCCGATTACCCGACGTCTTTCGTCGTCGATATATTCTGGGGAAGTGAGGAAGAAAGAGAGATAGTTATGTGGGGGTGGGAGGAGTAGACATGTTCATATGACGTTGTTTGATTAAAATGTCTCCGAGGTAAACGAAGAATCAGAAGAAAAGGTGTGGAAGACGTGATGCTGACAGAAGAATATAAACTTTTACAAAGGTATCAATGATTGGGTTTTTGACTTTTAAAGGAGAGCAGACGATGATGACATGTGTCAAAAATGAAAATGACACCTCTTCTAAAAGATTTTGACGTCACATAAAAGTATAGGGACCTAAATTAGGAAAACGGATGTGGGAGGTGCATGTCCGGTCAAAAGAGTACGTCTGGAAAAGTGCAAATGTTCTGCGAAAATTATGAGAATTGGAAGTGATTTTTTTTTTCGATAATTTTGGAAACTGATGCCTACAGAGACTCTAGAAGGTTATTGTAGATGAGGTTGTAAAGTTTCAAAAATGTTCAAGTTTTAGTTTTGGAATGATTTCAGAAAACGGTAAAAGGATTGAAGGTGGAGAGCATGCGTCCAATCAAGAGACGCTGAAAACAGTTCATGTCTGCGTCTCTTGCTTGCACACACTATCCGAAAAGTCTCTCAACTTGTTCCGAAAGGCCATTGAAATCAAAGAAACAAACATTCTTGTGAAGGATTTCTCCTTTTAAATTTCTTCAAAATCTCTCATCTTTCCTTAATTATTCTTAAGAAACCACTACTTCCAGTAAACAAGAAAATATGTGTGTTTGGATCAGAAATTAGAAATTAATAAGGATAGAGGGATAGAGAGAGATAGATGTGTGAAAATGAAGGAGAATATAAGAGAGAGCAACATTTACGAGTGAAAAGTGGGCGGAGCCAAAGAGAGAGGGTGGCTTTTCAAATGAACGTTATGAGCTTGAGAATGTTGTAAGATGTGTTTAAAAAAAGAAATGGACTTTTACTATTAAACTTTTCTCAGTGTAACTTCAGAATGTGAAAATGACCAGATGTGAAAAACTTTTATTCTCAATAACTCGAAAATGTGATATTACAAATTTTGTGTAGGCTTTAGTATTTTGTATTGAGTCCTTGATTTTGGTCAAAAGATTCAAAAAGTTGATAGGAAAATGAGTCTCATGCTTCGAGAAACTTTTTTCTGACCAAATCGATCAGATGACGTGGGCGGGGAGAAGTGTGATCATACATAGCTATTATGCAGATAATTGATAGTTTTAATGGTAAATACTGTGTAGTTCTAAGAAGCTTGAGAGGCTATCACATGTCTGGTTTCAAAATTTTAACATACATGTGGAAAGGGTAGTAAAACTCTATTATAATGGCAGTGGAAAAAACTGAAACATGCAACATGTGTTACAAAAATTTAGATGAATGGGATCTGAAGAATTGGAGTTTAGAACAAAATTTCAACAATTTGAAACTTACGAACGGTTTCTTAGCTTAGTAACATTTTAAAGTTTTGAAAAACGTTTCAATAACTTTTTTTTGCACTTCCGTTATCACCAAAAGCTGAGGGGTTGAAGGTCAACTTGCAACAAAAACTGGTCCGAAATACATATTTCTCACACCTCCGACCCTCAAGTACCTCCCATTTTGAACACAAAAAACAGAAGAAAAAAGAAAGAAAATCACATTCAAAAATCACTTTCACCAGCAATTTTTTTGTGAATAATCTATCTCGAAAGATTGGATTAGATCAATTGATAACAGGTGTGGGTGCGTATGGATTATGAGGGAATATTACGCTTTACATGTTTGTGAACTTTGAATTTTGAGGTCATGAATACTTAAAAATGAACTTTTGAAAATGATTTGAAAGGAAAAAAGGTTGAGTCCGATGAATTGGGATTACACAGAACTGAATAAAGTCTTCTTGATGTCTATAGAACTTTTTGGCCTTTCCTAGGATTAGAATATAGACCCGTTCCTCGAAGAAAAAATGAATTAAAACGAAACTTCTGGATGTTTATTCATAAATCCTGACTTTTCTAGAAATTAATAAGATGATAAGCGAGTCATATTGATGATCTTATGATAATATCAACAAATAGATTAACAAGATTAAAATTCGCTTTTCGTCTTTTGATTTTGACCAATGAATAACGTCCTGTTCTTTAGGGTTAATTGTTTGGATGGGGAAATGAATGACGGAGTGGTTATTGATCTTGAAATGTGGGTGAGAAAGTTTAAAAGTTTTGCAAAACTTGAAATTACTAATCATATAATCATCAAGACGCCAGCGCAAAGTTTCAAAAGGGGTTAGAGCGCAGAGAAACGAGAGTGTCTAACTCTCTGCACTCTCTTTTCAACTGATTTATGAAGATTGGACTGAAACCAAGTATTCTAGAAAAGCCGTAACGTAGATGTGTAGATGCAGAACACAATCCCAGAAAATACTACTATTATAAGAAATGATGTGTTCCATTCTCTCTTATCCAGGTCTTTTCCCATTCTATTTTTTTGTTTTTGATGGGCGAGTAGACCCTCCCACCCCCAATGAAGAAATTGAATAATAATGAGATCCTTCTCCTTTGAATTTATTTCACTTCCCTCAGACAAAAATTAGTGCATCTTTTTATCTGATCAAACAGGAAACAAGGAAATAAGAACTTTGTGCTCATATAAAAAATCTATAAAAGTGAAGTTGAGAACATTTCATATGGGTAATTAGAGAATATCTTGTGGTTAGAAGAAAAGACGTGAGAGTTGTGAAGCTGAAAAGGAAATAAGAAAAAGGAGAAGAATGTTTATGATTTTGAATTTGTGGAATTAGATGGATATGTCCTCCCTGGCACAGCATGGAAGAAGTAGTGAATGTAAGAAGAAGAAGAAGAAGAAGAGAAGATGAATGAAACATCCGGATATTCTATTGTGAGCATAGAACGGTTCATGATGAAGGACGTCACTGGATTCTTATTTTTCAAGAAGTAATGGAGAGTAAAACACGGAAATAGAATGTTTGAAGAAAGTCTTAAGTTAAAAGTTAGAGCGCAGAAAAACGAGAGTGTCTAACTGTCTGCGCGTACTGTCCGATATATTTGAGAAAGGATGTAAAAAAGCTTGAAGGAATATGAAAAGTTTCGCTTAAACCAATGGCCTACAGTAACTTCAACACGTTTTGAAAGCTAGGAACTTTTTCCAACATTTCTATTAACTTGAAAGTTTTTTAGACCTCATTATGAAAAAAAGTTTATGATTCCAATAAGAACCATGAGTTTGGCTCCAGAAGTTCCCCATGATGAAATCTCAAACCACGTGGCTTTATAACAAGTACATATGACAAAAAACGTGCAAGATGAGGGTGGAGCATTAGGTATATTTAATGCTAAACAAATAGAAAAATGTAGAGTAGATCACTTTTTTTTCATCCAGGAGAATCCATCCAGAAAAGAATCTCAATTCGAAAAAAAATTAACGAAAGTCAGTGAACCTTAAAACACGGAACTAGACAATAGAATGTTTGAAAATGGCACAAAAAAGGGGAAGAATATTCAGAATCCTGAAATTCAGATGATGTCAAAGATGTCAAAGCAGAAGATGTCTGCCATCAGAAGAAAGAAGCAGAAGAAGTGGAAGAAGAAAACACGAAAGAAGAAGTGACACGACAGAATAACAATCATACAAGTTAAATGTCGGTAGACAACACAAACTGGAAGTCAAGAGAAGAAGAAGAATTTGTAGTATCATGATCCTTTTCTCAAGAGAGAAGAGAGTGATTCAGAAAGCGTCACGTCACAAAGAAATTGATATTTGGAGTTTAGAAAACGAAGGAAAAGAGGAGAAGGTAAAGGTGATAAACAAAAGTATAATTTCATGTTTGGAGGGATGAATTCTCAAGTTTTGGGTTTTAGGGTGGCTTGAGTCATAAGGCTCATGGATACAAAATTTCGGGGATGAGAAGTAAACAAGTACAATTATGATAGAGATGTCTGAAACTGGGGCTACAGTCTACAAGAAGTACAATAAGAGCCTGGAGAAACACTCAATAATCAGAGAGATTGTAATAGAAGGGCATTGCCCCAACTACAACCAGTCTGGAGAGACTTTATGGAAATCAAAACGAAGACAAACGACTTGAAACTTCCAGACACTTTCTAATAGCTTTCACGAAAAGAGCAGGATGAAGAAAAGAAGCGAGGCTGATCTAGATAACAGAGAAACGAGAGTGTATTCTTGTCTGCGCTCGCTCTGACAGGCTATAGAAACTTACAGTTTCGTCGATTCTCACAGTCGGGAAAGGACACGATCAGACGTCAGCAATGTTACGAAACTATTTTCTACAACCCCGCACTTTTTCAGACAGAAATTCACAAAAACTACAATAAGTGTCTGAATGAAAAGCTCCGACGTCTTCTAAAGCATCTGAAAACACTAACGTCATTTCTCTCTGTCCACCTAATTTACATAAGCTTTTCTTCTAAAAATACAACTGGCGAAGAGGGAAAAAAGAGAAACGGATCATATTCTTTTTCCCCTATTTTGAGAGTTTAGAATAGAAAAAGTGTCAACTTTTTGTCCCACTAATTGGATGCTCTTTTTGGGAAGCATCAATCTCCGAAAAGGGACAAGTTTGGGAATAAAAAGGGCGGCTTGGGGTCAAAAAAATGAGTAAAGGCGTTGAGGAAAGGGGCGGAGTCTAAGAAAAGGATCTGCAAAAAAAAGCAAGGAGATGTAATTGGGTCGTTAGGAACGGCGGGATAATGGATAAAATAGTACAAAGAATGATTCTGATGGAAGGAAATGGAAGAATGTGCAGAAAAAAGGCAAATTGTGTACAATTATATGACGAAGAGAGTGATTTCAGAGAGGAATTCGGCATTTCGGGTAAGGAAGTGATGAGGGTATGGAATGTGGTATTTAGCTCAGAATGAATGGAGAATAGACTTTGATTGAAGGGATAATTCGAAAACGGTTTACATGGATCGAACACTTTGTAAAACAAAAAGAAGTAATCGTGGAAGGTCTGAAAATCCATTCAACAGTAACAGTTGTGCTGAAAAACTACACTTTTAGGAATGAACTTTTCGTAAACTTTGAGCCTTTTTCTCTCTATCCCTTTTTTCCTGAACCAATTTGAATACCTAATTTGACCTGAGAAGGAAGGAAACGAAACACAAAACAAATCTTTTTGCAGCGAGAAAAAAAAAGAAAACATGAGAAAACGAAAGGATGGCAAACGGACAAATAGTGCATAATTGATGAAATAGAGTGGATTACAATGGTATCATTACGAGTAAAAAAAGAAAGGAAAACGAAGGAAAGTTTTTGAATGAAATGCCAACATTGTTTGTGATCTAAATGATCCTATTTACATGGTAAAGAAAGAGAAGATTCGTCATTTTGTTCTTAAGGGTGTAGATCAAGAAAAGGTTTTGGAATTTACCGGAGATAAGGTATCAATAGAGGGAATTATGAGATTCGAAGAATCTGGGCTTAAACTATTGGAAAAGGTTGGTATAAAATATCAAGATCCTACGAAATGATCTAGAGGGGTTTTTCGACTTTTTGGAAAAGTTTTATGCAAACGGCAGACCTAGTATTTGAGATAATTATTTGAAATTTCGTAAATTGTTTCCCAAAACTAAAACATAAACTATATTCCCACAAATAAAAATGTCATTTATTCCCAAAAGAATGACAATTTCTCTGAAAAATGAGACTAATTTTGAGTGGGTTTAAAACATGAGTAAATGTCCGCAATAACGTCACTTTTTTTTTTGAAGAAAAAGTATTTTAAGGATCAACAGGAAGTGAAAGATTATGAAAGAAAAAAAGTGACTACAAAAGGAGAAATTCTGAATGAAATTTCTTTAAAGAATCGAACTTTGAGATGGCATTTTTGAACAAAGTTATAAAAGTGCAATCATAAAATGTTTCTCATAAAACCTTTTGTTCTGCAATTTTCAAGTTGAGAAGAACATAGACTTTATGGAGTAGACTTTAGGAATAGCTTCCTTGTTGAATTAGTATTCTATGTTCATTTTTTGGGTGGGAGGAGGGAAATCGTACTATTTCAGAGAAAAGTCACGTAGGCGGTTACTTGGAAAATAAGGAAGTACAGAAAACACAGTGTTCATAACTTCAAAAGCTGTAAAAATAAAGTGTAGAACACACTTTTTTGTTGTCGGAAGTTGTGTCTCTCAAAGGCATTTCTATTAAAGGGGCATCTAATTTCGCGAAGAGTGAGCTTAAGGTTAATTGTATTAGAGGGGCGATGCTAAAAAATAGATCACACTAAAACTCGTTTTACCATGGCATATCGAATACGATTACTTAATAAAACAAAGATCCACCAAAAAACTCTTTGACCTAGACAATATGTTCTTGTTCTTTTTCCCCAGAGTCTTTAAGACAAAATTTCCATCTTTCGCGAATATAGTATTGTACAGTTTTCAGTCAAAGTGGTTTGAATCGATTGATATTTCATATAGTGAATACATAACAACTTCTAAGACATTTGGTATACATTTCATTAGGCTCCGCCCACTACCTACAGTAATCCTTCCAGAAATTTCGAAATTTTCCTGTGAATGATAGGGCCCAATTTCGAACGGGAATCGATAGAGAGTACTTATTTGAGTATTTTTCCTTACTTATCGAAATTCTAACTCCTCGTGATTATAGAAAAAAATTTCATTTTTTCGAAAACTTGCTCATTTTTCATAGTTTTTTGAGTCTAGCGTTTCACACAGGGCCAAGTCCGGAAAGAAGATGCCGGATTCTTGTTCTACGGATAATTTGCCACCGATATGTTATACTTCAAAAAAAATTGGAGGGGGTAATGTTCGAGAAATTTTCGATTTTCTCATAAAATTTCGCACTTTTCGTCGTACCCCTATACATGGAGAAATGGTCATGGTCACCGATTCCAAAAATTTTTGTGTCAAAAGTTGGACTACCGGTACCTAGTATGCTCACAAATTTTCAGCTCAATCTGATTCGAATTCTTGGCGTGGCGCTATCATGGGAAATGGCTTGTTGTTCACACTGTAGGATCAGTGCTTTCTATGTGGTGCCGCCACGCCAAGAATTCGAATCAGATTGAGCTGAAAATTTGTGAGCATACTAGGTACCGGTAGTCCAACTTTTGACACAAAAATTTTTGGAATCGGTGACCATGACCATTTCTCCATGTATAGGGGTACGACGAAAAGTGCGAAATTTTATGAGAAAATCGAAAATTTCTCGAACATTACCCCCTCCAATTTTTTTTGAAGTATAACATATCGGTGGCAAATTATCCGTAGAACAAGAATCCGGCATCTTCTTTCCGGACTTGGCCCTGTGTGAAACGCTAGACTCAAAAAACTATGAAAAATGAGCAAGTTTTCGAAAAAATGAAATTTTTTTCTATAATCACGAGGAGTTAGAATTTCGATAAGTAAGGAAAAATACTCAAATAAGTACTCTCTATCGATTCCCGTTCGAAATTGGGCCCTATCATTCACAGGAAAATTTCGAAATTTCTGGAAGGATTACTGTAGGTAGTGGGCGGAGCCTAATGAAATGTATACCAAATGTCTTAGAAGTTGTTATGTATTCACTATATGAAATATCAATCGAATCGAAGCACTTTGACTGAAAACTGTACAGTGTCCAAGAGGCGGCACCTCGCTCCGAAGAGAGAACATTTCTTAAGCTATACGAAAAACAAGTTGACCACAAAACTACCATCATTCCATTACCTTTTCTCCCTTAATGAGTCAATCGGTGTACTAATTGAATACACTCTTTTTGTCATTTCTTTATGATTCATTTTTCATTTTTTTTGTTTTGTTTTATTGGAAGATCAGTGAGCATTAACTGAGACTATAAACTATCACGAAATCACAAGTCATATTTAGAAAAAGAGCACAAGAGAGAATGGTGATAAGATAAAAACAATGATGTGTGTCTATCTGTTAGAGAGGTCGAACCGGGCAAAAGTATTGATTTCCTTTTTTTGTTTAGATTTTTGAACTTTCTATTATTATTCTTGTTATGAAGGTAAGAAGATTTTTGATTAGTTGATAATTATTTCACACAGTTCTAATCAAACTTTTTTTGGCTTTAATGAATGTTATTCAGGAGGTTTTGAAGGTACATTTTAAGCTTATTTTATAGAAGGTTTGAGGGCATTTTGTACATTTATGTGCACTTTCTTTACAGTTTTAGAAATTCAAAAAAAAGTTTTTATGTTCCTCATCGGGACACAATAGGAATTGAAACCACGTGTTTTTTTGGTTAGTTTCTGGAAAACCGATCATCATAAATATTCAAAGTCATGTTAATTTGACACTTGGTCTCCTATCCAGAACAAAAAAAGAAAGTGCAACTTGAGGAAGGGTGTTCAAAAATGGCTAAAGGGCCATGTGAAACTTTTGGTGGCCTAATTTTTCAAGCTATAAAATATAAAAACTTTGACAACTTTTGGAAATTTCGCAAATTTTTAAAATACTGTGTCTGTTTTATTACCCAAAATCTCCATATTTCAGACAACGGCGGCAGTTCCAAATGCGATATTCGGACAGAATAGTTTTATGATTCGAAATGTGATTGAAGATCAAGGAAAAGTTGTTTTTATTTGCCTAATTTCTGTTTTATTCTCAATTCTACCAGTTGGATATCATCTTGTTTTATTAAATGTTCCGGAGAAAGTATTTCAAGATTTCATTTTTGAAAACTTTGAAAATATATTCGGGTTAAGGTTATCGCCGACGGAAGAGAGTTTAGTTTGGTGAGTTTCTATTTGTGATCAAAAATTGTAGAGACAATATTTAGGAGCTCAAAACACTCAAAATATCTTTAGAAATTTTAGGGCTCTGACAGTATCCTCTCAAGGAGTGGGTGCTCTAATAGGATGTCTTCTAGTGGGACCAATCTCAAAAAATGGAGCGAAACATATATTAATGTGTTGGAATAGCGTCATTCTGATTACAGGTATGATGATGAAGATAGGAGAATAAAATGAAAATTTTTAGGTTCATTTATGATGTTTTGTTCGTATTGGATCTCATTTCCAATATTATTTATTATCGGAAGGATATTAACAGGTGAGAAAGTAAACGTGAAAAATGAACAAGTACAAATGGAATGCTCTAGAAAAGTGAAACAAAAATTCCCACGCTTTAGTATAACGGAGATATTTGGAAATAGTGAGAAATCGCAAACTGGAACTTTCAATGATCAAAAATCTATCAAAGTTTGAAAAGGTTGACAAAACAAATTTTGCGAAGTTGAACTTCACTTTTTGGATTTTTTCAGAACACTATAAAAACTTGATAGAGTCACTATCTAAAAAATCACTTTCCTCAGCAATTTCTTGTGAATAACAGGATATAATGAGGTCTAAAACAGAACACTATCTAAACTTTTCCCAAGACGTCAAAGACTTTCATTCCGAACTCTGAGTGAAAGTTCGAGATTTTCGTTCGAAAACCAACAGAATGCAAATTTTTCCCCAAAAAAGCGTATGCCTGCAAAATCTAACACCATCCACGTTCCCTACTAATTCAAGAGTACTCGTCTCAAGTACCTCCCAATTAACTTCCGTATCCCGAATTTCCAGGAGTCTACACGGGTCTTGCATGTGCATTTGCTCCTTTATATCTTCAACAAATAATTCCAAAAAATATAAAAGGATCAATGAGTTGCTTTCTTCATATTGCAGTTTGCTTCGGATCTTCACTCGGAGCCATTTTTTCGCTTCCATTCATGTTTGGAAGTGATACCACGTGGCCAGTTTTAGTGTTGATGCCTGCTGGTTTTGGTAAGATCGGCTTCAACTTTTATTGCTGCTCAATCTCGGACTTTCTCAGGTGTCGTGATGCTATTTGCTTCTTGTCTCATCCCAGATACTCCAAATAACCTTCTTCAAATGGGAAGGTATACAGAAGCTATTGAAAGCATAAAGTGAGTTTTCTGATTTTGACGATACTTTTCAAAAGAACTTTCCAGATTCTATTACGATATTGAAGATAGTGATGAAGATGAAATAATCAAAGAGTATTGGGATATGGTTCCAGAAATGCCTGAACAATTATCTATATGCTCTGCATTTATGAATCCATCAATCCGAAGAGGCATTTTATTGGGAATGGTTGTCAGTGCGACGCAGATATTCTCAGGAAGTATGGTTTCGATTTCATATTCAACAGAGTGAGTGTTTTCTATTTCTCTTAATCTTTCAAATAATCCATCATTTCAGTATGTTCACTGCAGTCTCTTTCATCGACATCCTTGTTCCATTCCTTCCTGCTCTTGGATCCATTCTTTCCATCCTTTTAACAATTCCTGCTCTTCGATGGGTTGAAACCAGAGGAAGACGTCCACTTCTTCTGAAAACTCTTTTGTTCTGCATTGCTGCCAACACCTTCTTACTAATCTTCACCCTTCTATCTGGAGCAGAATCTGGATGGGCATCTTGGGGTTTCGCAGCAGCTTTCTTCATGTATGGAATTGGTTATAATTTGGGTGTTGGACCAGTTGCATACTTTTTGCCAGCTGAATTGGTTCCACCAGAAGCAGCGAGTGCCAGTTTGGGTGAGTTATTTCTGCCAGTTGCTTAGTTAAAAATGGTTTTTTTAGGAGCCGCGGTGGCTATCAATTGGATCTGTACAATAACGACCACTCTTTTTTATTATCCATTGAGCAAAACTATTGGAGGATGGAGCTATCTGATATTCATCATTCCAACGTAAGTCTCTTCAATTCTTAAGGAACTTATCATATTTGTTTTTAGATCCCTCTTCTCCATGATTCTTTGGAGGTTACTACCAGAAACTAAGTTTCATTACAAAATTGATCCTCTGGAAATTCGTCTCCTAACTGATCTTGGACCTTCGATAGCGCCCAATTATGGAACTTTAGACATAGATGAACCAACTTTATTTTGATTATTTTTGTTATAAAAAGGGCTTTCAAAAGTCATAATAAATTTTTTGTTTTTAAAATTTTGACGTGAACTTGAAATCTCGTTCGAAAGTTTAGTGGCGGTTCGTAAGAAAAAACAGTTACTTCAGAATTTTTCAAAATGTATTATGGGATAAAATTTATCTTTTTGATTGGATTCAAATTTCAATTCACTGAATGTGCTAAAAGTATTCAGAATACACAGGTGTGCTTCAAGGTAAATGTCATCAATTTGCTGTGAATTTTCAGGTGGAAATCACAACTTATCGGTATGATCATGATGAAACCTACCGGCTTTCCACTATGATGAGAACAGGATATCGTCCACCAAATCATTCATATTCCACCAGATTTTATAATGTTCGTGTGAGTTCTTTTTTTTAGTTTCAATCATTTGGAAGTTTCGTAAAACCAATTTCAGAAAACAGTATGCTACGACCCGAAAACGTTTTCATTTTCAATGGGAGATTTGAATTTCGAATGTCCAATTCATGATGGATCAGCGAATTTAAAGATAAACAATACCCATGAGTTGATATGTCCAACGTATTGTGAAGTGTGTCAAGAGACGCATATTTGTTCGAAAGGAAGATCATTGTCAGGTATTTAGTTCGTAGTTTTTTAGTCTAGATCAGTTATCTTTTCTCCATTTGCAATAGTTAAAATGTAGCTTGCACTTTTTGTAGTCTTTGTAGCCTATGTGTAACATTTTCAGGAATCATCTATACTCCGGATGGCCGCAAAAAAGATTTTATCAGTTTTCATTATGGAACTCTGGATCGTGAAAAGGAGCGAGAAATTAATTGGTTTATCCTAATCTGTTATATCTTTTTATTCACTCTTTTCACAAATATTGTGGCTTTTGTATTTACGGATTAAGATATTGAAATAAATAGAAATAATTTATATAACTTAAGAAAAAGAGCAAGAAAGCAAAAAGAACTCAAACACGGGGAATCATGAGAAGAAGGAAAAGGGAGAGAGAGAGAGAGAGTCACTGGAATGAGTTCTAATATAATTCTTATTAAAAGCTTTTCAAAAAGTCGTGGCCTAGTTTTTCAGAAATTAGGCCATCGCTATTCCGGAAAGCTAATAATAACAAAGGAAAGGAACCTGTATAAGCCCGAGCAAACTAAAATTAAAAATATAAACAATAAATTAAACTTTATAACTTCCAGGACACATCAGAAGTCCTTTTGAAACAAAATCTGATCCAGTGTCAATTGATTCTTGAATCAATTTCTTCCAACATTCCATTCCTTGAACACCTCCAAACTTTTTGAAACTTTTCTCAACCCATTCGTCTTTCAAATAGGTACTACGGTAGAAATCTCCAGGATCGCAAGCCAAGGTGACGATGGTAAGACGAGATTTGATCGGCGATTGTTTTTGAGATCTGAAAAAAGGAATAGTTAAAGAAAAGTTGAAAACTAGTACGATTTTCCATAAACACCCGTTAAAGCCTGGCTTCGACCCCCGCACTCTGACTGCACTAATTCTAGATGACGTCATTTTCAGTAGACAGAGGGTGGTTGCAGAAAAGAGGAACTCTTTTTCCACAAGGATTACTCACTTCTTCTGATAGGCCTTATAAAGAGAAACAAGGAAGTTGAGTGATGTCGATGGACCAACATTATAACCCTTCTCATCAAGTATTCTCATTGCGGCAACTGAAGCAATATCTGGCATTCTCATGGCTTCATGGATGACGTTCCGGGTAAGACTTGTTGTTTGTCCGTATAGAACTGGTTCAATATCATAACCATATCCAATTCCAGCAATTCCAGGTGGAGTCCAGATTCCAGCTCCTGATTGATTTGTGAATTTGTGACCAATGACATAATCATAGAAAAGTGAGTATTGAGAATCAGAAAGAATGACTTTAGTTGGTGCTCCATATCTTGCAATATATCTTCCAACACTTGAAATTGTTCCTCCAGTTCCAGCAGAATGAACGAAATAGTCAGGAATCTTCACCGTTTGGGATTTGTCTTTTTTCAATTGAACAATAATTTCATGGTAGACATTGGTGGATTCAAAATAGAAATCTCCACTTTCATGGAATTCCTCGGCTTTTTCTGCATTTCCAAATTGGTTCATGAAAAATCCATTGTTTTCAGCAGCATACTGTTTAGCTTTCAGGTTACGTTGGGCAACTGGGACCTGTAATTTATTGGATGAGTAGAGCTTTGGGTTTGTACGATTAAAAAGTTTCCTGCTCCTCGTTAGAGCCATGTAATCCACTACAAATCTCAATTACCTTTAATATTTTTCCTCCGAAACTTTCAATCTGTTTCACTTTCTCTTCTTCCAAATTATCAGCAACCACAGCATAATATGGAACACCAACCAATGTACACATATAAGCTTCAGCTGATCCAGTATTACCAGATGTTGAATCGTAGACTCCGGATGTCTTTGATGTGACCTTTCCTGAAAATCAGAAGATTCATACATCTAGAATAAGTGATCAGACTAGATTTACAAACCTTCAGTTATAGCCCAGAGCAATAGAGCCCATGCGAAACGATGTTTCAAAGTTCTTGTGGCAGTTGCTGTTTCATTTTTGAAGAAGATATCAGCATTTGGGAATCCGGGAGGACTAAATTTTGTCATTGGAGTATGGCCCATCTTGCGACGTTCAATCCATAGTTTTTTGATGGCGTTGAGACGCCATTCGGTTTCAGCTGAAGTATATCTGGATTACTGTAGAAAACAGAAAACGAATTTAACAACTCTCTAAAATCCAATTTGCTACTCAACTCACCTTTATCTACAGTATCCTCATTAGGCACTTTGCTCTCCGAAATCTTGGTGATATCCTCCGAAAGACAGTGCGTAACAAACAGGAGAAGAGCCAGTAGAAATAATTTCATGGCTGAAACACAAAACATGATGATAAGTGCATTGGACTTCAGAAGACGTTTTATATGGCTCAAGTCCCGCCCCCAAATTACAGTAGGCAACAGAGATTTAGAAAGGGGAGAAGAGGAAGAGAGCTCCGCCCCTTTTTCTGAAATCAGTTGCAAAGGAAAAGAGTACTTCCGGGATGATGTAGGAATCAAGATGGTTCAAAAGAGAAGTGGTACGAGAGACATGACCTTTAAGGTCGTAGTAAACAAAATATTATGTGATGGATCTATGTATCTAAGGAAATATTGAATGTTTCCGGTTTTGAAGAGTTTTTTTCCAATTGCATTTACAAGGGAACCTTTTAAGTGGACTTTGTAATTTACATAATCTACAAATACAGATCGGTAAAGGACCTTTTAAAATGTATATTCCAGTTTTCAAAACCTGCTTTTGAGAATTTTGAAGTTGTGAAGTTTAGGTCCAAAAATGTGCACTTTTTACCTCTGAATTTTCACCTGCAACACATAAGAAATGACCGAAGCAACGTGAGAATATCCCCGTGAATATAGTGCTCTTTAATAACTGTTTGAAGCAGCGAGAGTTCGGCGCAGTGGTAGTGTTCTTGAATAGTAATACTGTTGGTGTGGGTTTGAACCCTTTTGTGGAAATTCTTTATGTTTTTTATTGAACATGCTTCACATGACCTATTTCACCTAATTTTGCCTTCCCAGGCTTGTTTGATAGTTTTTCTTGTAAATTCGAACACATATAACACGAAACCCCAGATTTTCAAGATTTGAATTTTCGAGACGAGATGTTCCCCAAACATATGGAAGGTCATATCAATAAACTGAATTGGTAAGAAGCTGTTAGTTGTTTGGCCATCTATTTTTACTGTCTAAACTCATATGAACCCACAACAAGAACGTACTGAATAGTTGATTACATTCACAAAGCAAACAAGCTTTGGAGGAAACGATTTTGAAGAAATAAAAATCTTTCATGGAGTTATGGTATCTCGTCTCGAAAATTCAAATCTTGAAAATCTGGGGTTTCGTGTTATATGTGTTCGAATTTACAAGAAAAACTATCAAACAAGCCTGGGAAGGCAAAATTAGGTGAAATAGGTCATGTGAAGCATGTTCAATAAAAAACATAAAAAATTTCCACGAAAGGGTTCAAACCCACACCAACAGTATTACTATTCAAGAACACTACCACTGCGCCGAACTCTCGCTGCTTCAAACAGTTATTAAAGAGCACTATATTCACGGGGATATTCTCACGTTGCTTCGGTCATTTCTTATGTGTTGAAGGTGAAAATTCAGAGGTAAAAAGTTCACATTTTTGGACCTAAATTTCACAACTTCAAAATTCTCAAAAGCAGGTTTTGAAAACTGGAATATACATTTTAAAAGGTCCTTTACCGATCTGTATTTGTAGATTATGTAAATTACAAAGTCCACTTAAAAGGTTCCCTTGTTAGATAAAAACAAACTTTTCCACAAATGCCGATTATAGTAGCACCGACTTCCTGATGCTCTTTTTGCGTTAAAGCTGACGTTTCTCAAATTACTTGGTTTCAACCGTAAATCTGGTCCTTATACTGGTCCTTCCAGCAGATCAACTCCAAACTAATCCCGATGATTCTATCATTTGTAAATACTATGGATCATCTTATAAAGATTCTCGAAAACCAAATAAAAAGAGTTAAGAAAACTATTCTCAGACCCAATTTTCATAATCCTAATATGCTTTTTGATCGGTTCTACCTTTTGCCATTGATCAAGAACTTTTGAGTAGACAAAAAAGTCAAAAGTCCAAGTTTTTAAAAATTATTCTGAACTTTGGCTAGTCGTAAACGCTTCTCGAGAAGATTCGAACAGTTTTGTGAGGACTTTGTGAGCTACGGAAGGAAACTTGAATCGGGCAGTTCAACTGAAAAAAAGAAAAGTTGACTGCGTGAAGCGAACAACCTTCACAAAAAGAGGAATGATCCCAATCGGTAGTGTATATGCCTAGCTTCGTAGATTAAGATCTTATTGAAGTTTCATAGAATGAAGAAAGTTTACACAAACAAACAAACAACACAAACAAACAGTGTACTGCAAAAATTCGAAATTATGTATTCTTTTGGGATTACGGACTGAGGTTATTGTAAAACCACAGAGCCAAGGCATATCAGTTCTGTTTGATTTTCTATAAGAGCACGTTACGAAAGCCAGTCGGACCATTTCATAGGGCTTATTTTCAGTTGAAAAGGGTTCGCTAATAACGTGAAAGTGAAACCTAACTAAGTAAGAGAATGTAAGAATTGTAGCAAGTTATTCGAAAAGTGGCTTCTAAGAAAAGTTCTTATTACTAGTTTTCAGTTCATCTTTGTCATTTTCATTTGGTCAGCTTTTTCATGTTAACTCCAGACTAGAACTTCAAATTCTGTATATCTTTCTGAACCTACACGGCAAACTTTATTTCCGAGTTTTTTAGAACCCGGAAACAATCTAGCTGGTAACTCAATGGTGCTTTGATTCCACTACAAAAATTGCTTTTAGTATTGTTAGTGTTCTTCAAGAGAACATCAGAACAATTCCAATTAATTTCTTTACATTTTGCAACATTCTTTTTAATTCTACTCCGTCACCAGATACAGACCATTTTGCTTCCTTGTTCCGAATGCTCAACTGCTCACTGATTTCTGATTTTTATTCCCAAAATGGCTCTAAATGTCAATCTAACACCTCCAAAATTAAGTGGCACTGCTCATCGGAAATACGTTTAGATCAAATTACGATTGGGTCTGGAATACTATTGCACCCGAGTGTTTCTTATTTTATCAAATCATCGAATTATTTCTTTCCAATTCTGATATCATCATTATCCATTTTCAACCAAAAACTAAGGATTTATAAAGAAGAGAAAAAGAAATTAATGAAATTCAAATGTAGGTCAAATGATGTCACTCTAACACACTTTTTGCACCTTTATGCACTTCCAGGAAATGGGTCAAAGAATATGGGCGGTGCAAAGGGAGAAAAAAATTAGAAAAGTGTGAAGTGTCTGATGATGTTTTTTTTTTCTTTTTCGGAGAATCTGAAGAGAAAGGAACAATAGGAAGCAATGTATCAGATTGTATTGTTATAGATTCATGTAGACAGATCAATCAGAAGACTTTTGGACTGAATCGAACATAACGTCATTTAGAAAAGATTACCAAGTCCAGAGGGTGGTAAACCGACAAATGTGAAGTTTGGGGTCAAAGGCTTATTAAGAATGCTGGAGGATTAATAGTATTGGGAAACGGTAGGTTGTCAATTGGAAGGACCGTAGAAGTGAATTTGAGAAAAAAAGTCTTCCATATAAGGTTCTCAAACAAAAGGCTCCTAATGCTTTCAAACGGATATTCGCCAAATTTTTAAGAGAATTTAAAAAACCAATTGGATCTAGGTCCTAAACATCCTATGTAAGGAAACATGGATTCTAAAAGTAAATAATTCGTTTCATCTCAAAAACAAAAACCTATAAAATTTTCTTGAAGACTTTTTTGAACGATTTCGAAAACTTCACATACTTTATAGTTCTTTTGTTTCGAGATATTCTAGAAACAAACTTTCATTTTACGCAATAGTTGCCCTACAGCTCATAGGTGCAAAAACTATCTCCCTCCACTCTTCACGCAATTTTGAGTGCTTGCTTTGACCTTTTTTAGAAAGTTGATAAAGTTAGTCCTTGAAATTTTTGAATGTTTTGTCCGAAAGTTCCACTATTTTCACCCGTTTTTTCCACATAAATTTGCCCTTCTTGATCCGTCACATTTCTTGATTTTTGTTGCACTTCTTCTAAATACTACTACTATCAAAGTTGATCAAATCGGAAATTAAATCAACGAGGCGTTTTACGGTAGCATCGTATTAAGCCTGAAGGACTTGACATCATCTCGATCTCGAAATAAGAAAAAAAAAGAAGCATTTTTAATCCATTATGATGATGATGTTGATAAAAAGATTAAAATTAGAAAGGATAAAAAGGGGAAGATCAAAGAAAAGGGGCGATAAGAAAGAGAAGAAGAGAAACAATAGATGACAACAACTAATAATTGTTTGAATAAGAATATAGATATTGAGAGAAAATAGAATAGAACCAGAACGGGTTTAAGCAAGCCCACGCAGGAGAAAAAGACGGAGAAGATGTAGAGAAGATAGTGAAGAAGATCTTCAAAGTTGATCTTCTATAAAACTATTTTCAAGGTAAAATGTGGGAACGAAAACCAAATATTGATTATATTTGGATAAGTTTTAGTAAGAAAAAAACTGCAAGAATACATAAATTTCCAAAGCTTGAACGTACTATATTTATTCTTGAAAAGGTCTGACCATCAGATGAATCTAGAAGCTATACATACTACAAAAAACATATTTTCATGGATACTGTTCCTTGAGGACTCTCCCACCAAAAAAAAACAACAGCCCGAGAAACATATTCCCCACCTTTTATAGACCATTGTTATCTTGTTGACCTGGCAACAGGATCGTGCCAATCGACACGTACATTTGCATATCTACCGTTTGCTTCTTGGAGACCCGTTCCTCTTTGTATTATTATTCTTACGATAATGACGTCATGTGCAGAAGAGGTCTTTGATGTACACTCGGACAGATGGAAAGCACGTAGGATACTGTAGGGAAGCTTAGTTGTGGTGCAACTTTATTAGAGATGCTTTATTTTTAAATGAATGGCCAGGTTAGTTTCTTTTCAGGTTAGTTTTGTTAAAACACAAAAAATGAAATGGGAAAGATCCGGAAAAGTGATAAAAACAGCGAAAAAGTACAAAAGAATAAGAACTGTTTATTCAAGTGATTAACATTCCACAGACAAAAACTAACAATAATAGTATTATTATATTTAATGTAATAAATAGATTCTACTTCTTTTTATTTTTCCCATTGCTTCTCTAACTGAACCTTATAATTATCCCATCCCTCGTTTCCATTGGATCGTAGCTGAAAGAAAATGAATGAATGGGGGACTGCAAGCTACAGATTTACCGTGAGCAAGGATTTCATTTTCGTCTCCCTCTCTTTTAAAGAATGCTTGGCACTGAGTATACAAATCAATGGCATTAGCGCACAGTAAATGGGCGGAGTCTGAAAATTTACAGTAGCACCGAAGCTCGATTTTTAGTTAAAACTTACATAACAAAGTTCAGTGACAGCTTGCCAAATAGCACTTCTTGGACCAGTTAGAAAAATTCGTAGGCTGTACATCAGGCATCCATAAGAGAGGAAAATTATGAGTTGAGCAGTGGATAACCACCATAATAAACGAGATGAAATAATGTTTTCATTCATTTGAAATCGAGATGAAAGAATGAAATGGTCCCTGGTTTTCACTCTAAAAATTTTTAGTTCGTAGTCGAATCAGCATTCAGATTGTATTTCGTAGTCAACTCACGCGTTAACTTTCCGTTGATTATGACGATAAAGTCCAATGGAATGCATGAGTGTCAGGAAATTCATGACGTTAATAGTTATAAAAATATAATTAACTTTCAGAACACTTTTTGGTGATGTTGCCATTGCAGTCATTTGAGGATAGTTGAAATCATCGTCATAATACATGTAAATACATGTTAAGCCAGGTACTATCAACTGAAAATAATCGATAAGAGTGATAATGAAAGTTTTGTTTCAGATTTTGTTTTGTATCAGACATCCATTTTAAAAATTTCAAAAAACTAACCGCGACAGCCGTGAGACCCAGTCCGATGGTTTTTGTGGCTTTCTCATAGCAATTGAAGAAGCAACTGGCCAGAGTTCTCTCAATAACCATTATAATTTGTGAGAATTCCATACAAAGCATCGAAAATATTAGAGGAAGATTGAAACAAGCAAAGAGGAATGGTGGGAGAACGACGTCACAAGGACCAGAGGATATCAAGGCAAGAACGAGGTGATGAGTCTGAAAATTGTAGCTTGTAGTTTGTGGTCTGTGTAGCCATTAGTAATAGAGATTAGAGTGGGATATTTAATCAAATGTATTCATCTGAGTAGGAACTCTATTCTGAGTATGCGGAATACTGTGGCACTGTTTTGTAGTTGCTACACTAGGATGAGTTCTCTATCGATGTAGGAGCATCGATCACCGTTATACCCTCCAAACTCCCTATTCTGCTTCCTCTTCCAAAAACATATCAAATCAAATCAAATCAAAGAATCTTGACCAATCCAAAACACATAAACCTCTTGTGACATTTCTAGACTAGAAACATCTAAAAGCACTTCCGTCTATTTCTATTTACAACTTCACCTGCTTCTTGTTTTTTTTTCGGCGTACTTACTTGAGCAATGCCAAGAATTGCAGACTGGACGAAGCATGCGACGAATTGAAAGAAAAAAAGAATCTGAAATAACTGTGATTTTCAAAGATTATAGGAAAAGTGTGAAGATACCTTGATATTGAAATGAAATGCTAGTTGATTGTTGTAGTGAATCAAAAAATAAATAATTGAAAACATTGAAGTGAGTGATAGAAGAATATGAAAGACTTTAACCGCTTGAAAAGCTGGGTGGAAGGCACCGGAGAACACCTGGAAGCTTTAGTCTTTGGAAAAACCACATTTCACTATGGCCTAGCTTTTTCTAGGCCACCCAACTACTCAAAAACCAACCGTGTTACAGTACTCATCCGATAGATTAACAGCGTAGTTGTAAATCATTCTCCGAAAATCTTCTCCAAAAAGGAACCCAAGACTTCTGAAAACTCTTGGATGAAAAGAATAAAAAATGTGAAATTCAATTAATTTCTTTGTTCTTGATGCAAATATTTGAGAGCAATTTGAAGAGAATTGGAACAATAGAAAAGATGAAGAAGAAGGATATAAAATAAAAGTACATATATTCTTAAATTGACATGGGATATGAAGAAGGAGGAGGGAACAATAAGATCAAAATATGAGTCAGGAAGCACCTGCTCACGTTTCTTTCAGAACCTAAAGCAGCGGTAAAATCATTTGCAGAATTGAAAGAATAGTCAAAATGAGACTTCCCATATTTTTTCTGAATCCAAGATGATCGTGAGAAGTCTATGGCGCGGCTCCTTCCTTTCTTTCCCTGCCGAAACAAAAAGATTCAGAATTAACATCTTATTATGTGTTTATGTTTTAGCCTCACAAAAAAAGCAGAAGACGTCCCGAAAACTTCTTTGCATAAATTAGCTCGATCGGATCGAAAAGAAGAAAGAGCATGTGCTCGTTTTCTGTCGTTCTTCGTCTTTTTTCTAACATTCTTCTAACGAAACTAATTTGTATACATTCTCATTAAGAAACTACGCGGCGATGATCTACAGGGAAGGAAGGAAATTGAGAATGAAAAAAAAAATACTTTTAGAATTTTCAAGATATCTTTGCAACATGAACTAGATGTTTTCTGAAAATTATTGAAAACGGTGATGACCTGATTAAGAAAGTTCATAGCACTTACTTATTAAATGCCTTGTGTTTCGAGAAATTCGAAATTTATAATCCTTAATTTGTCTTAATATTTTCAGCCCTTCTTTAAACTTTTCAGTTTCTGAAACCTTGTATTCGAGCTAAGTGCATTTTCCTCTTTCTAGCAATCGCGCCCTACCGAAACTTTTCAAAAATCTTATATGATGATCCACGTCTATGTCAAAAACGGATCAAAGTTTTAATAAAAATTAAATAGAAGTTGAACTAATTGAATTGAAAAACAGAATCTACTGGGCGAGAAGAAAAATGGCTCAGACCTCTCCGAAATTCTCAGAAATTCCAGTTTCTCACCCGGCTTAAAATATCAAAAGAGTATATAAAGGGTGAAATTTGAAGGTTATAGGAAAATGAAAAATTGCTTCCAATCTATGATATCAATAATTCTACAAAGACTTATATACTGATTACGTATTCTCCAAAGGATATCGTCGAAAAGCGACAGATCAAGAAAACAAAACAAAAAAGCTATTTACTCTGATAACAACCGTTAGATCTCAAAAGAATTGTGAAAAAAAGAAAAAAATGAATCAACACCAAGAGAGAAAAAACGTGACAGAGCTTATTTTTTTGATTTTAATTATATATTTTTGGAGAATCAGGAACTCAATTTTTAATTACGAGTTGTGTCAGATTTTTACCGGTGCTTCTCAGTTAGAGATGACTAATTTTGAAAAAGCCTGTAATGAGTGTTATCAGTTTTGTGGCCGAGATTGGTGGGAGGCATGGGCCTGAACATTGGAACGAACTTGTAAGCTTCAACTCACTCAACTGCTGCCTAAAGATTCATCGGTTATTAAAGTTTACACACTACGAAAAAGAGGAATAAATACACATACGAATAAAGATTGATAATGTTGCTAAGAAAAGGCATGGCCTACGAATCGCTGGCTAAAAATCTAGGCCATTCTCTTGTGTTTCCAACGTCTTTTCTACAGATTTGAACCATTTCTGAAAGAAGCCACTAAAAACACTTTAATCAAGATTGAGCTCTAGTTCAGAAATAATGACAAAACTAATGTTAATTTAGTCCTCCTTTTAAAGCGGCTCTACGAATCACAGCGGATCCACCCAGCCACGATTACAGTTAGTTTGAACCTTCACAAATGCGTGAGTTCATAATATCTCTGCTGACAGCCATCATAGAACAATTGCCTTAGATTTCCTTTTTTTCAAAATCATTCAGAAAATCTCAATTATCATGGGAATATTCATTCAAAGATTTCTCTAAAAGTACGTCACTACCAACTAATTGCATAGAGATTCTAATGAACTTCTAATCGCATATTTTTAGAAGTTTAGCAGCAAAAAACTGAATGAAAAGTCACGAGGAACATAAAACATATTGAAAATTGAATGAATTATCGGAGAGTTTTGAACTTTTTTCTTTTCATTTTTATGTCTTTTTGGGTTGAAAAATGCGATTTGAAAAGAGTTGGAAAATAAAATTGAACCTAGTAATCTTGCCTAGGTTATGGTAGATTTATGACCATATTTCGAGGAAGCTTGACATAAACTTTGAAATTTTTTGAATTTTACGGCTCTAGAAAATCGTAAAGACTTCAACTATTCTCCACTAACGATGATAATCAATAGACAGAGCACTGAAACAATAAAATAATAATGAAAATAATAAAATGAAAACAGTGGGAACCATCTCAAGAGGCTCATTATTTATAATTGGATTGAGACAAAAGAAATAAAAACGATCTGGTAAAATCAGAAAGAACCTCCCACCACAGAATAAAAAGAAAGAACAATAATAAATCAATCTTCATCATCTTCCTCTTCAAAGTTTCCGCAGAATGAGTTGAAGTCAGTTGTGTCCATTTCTTCTGAAAAAGAAGAATAAAGAAAAGAAGAAGAAGAAGAGAAAAGAGAGGGAAGGGTCGTTTAGATTGGCTGATTTATGACGTGGCAAGCATCTTTAACGTCATTTGCTCTTTTGGCTCTTTTGGCTCTTTGTGGGCCTCATTTATTCCTAAAGTGGAGGTTTTGGGTTGCGCTTGCAGAAAAGGGCGATAATCTAATGATGGGGGGAGGTTGAGGAGGAAATGGAGTCTAGTACGACTTGAGTCATTTATACGGACAAAAAGGAAAACAAGTGAAAAGTTGAATAGAGTTCAAATTTCACTTCTTAATCTGAGCATGCCAACTGAGGCCCCCGCAAGGTATAGTTTGTAGTGTATGCAACTTACCATTTCTAAAATGAATCGGAGGGGGAATAAGTCCTCTCTGCTCATAATGTCTCAAATAATTGCACAAATGTTTCAGTCTTCTTTCTTTGCTTCTTCTATTTTGGAACCATACTTGAATCACTCTCATACTCAATCCAGTTTCCAACGCCAGTTTAGCCCGAGCATGTTTTGAAGGTTTCGGAGTGTTTGAGAACATTTCGTTGAGGACATCCAACTGAAAAGTATAGGAACTGTCAAACATTATGAAATAAAAGAGCATGCTCTTCTAATATAGAATCAAAAGAAACTAAGAAAGATATTGCCATTCTCACCTGATTCTGCTTAATCGTTGTTCTTGGTCCTCTTCTCTTCAACATTCTCGAATCATCATCACAGAAATCAGAAAAACTATAATGCTCAAAGTTGTATCCATAAGCATCGACTTCTTTTTTAACTTGAAATGCAGATGCAAATGCTTCATCCATTGGATATGGAGCTACTGAAGAATCAGATGAACAAGAAGGAACTTCAGATGACCCAACGACAGGTCCACCACATGAATCATCAAGTTGAGGGGGATAATGAGTCATACACGATACTGTCATCATATTATCATCAACAAGAATCTGTTCTCCTGGGGATAAATGACGTCCGCAAAGAGAGCAACAATGACATTCGACGTGGAAGACTAGACCAGCCTGGAAAGGATCTTCTGATTTTGTTTTTCAATAACCCTAGACGTAGAATTAGATAACTCGTGAAACGTTTAGAAACTGTCCAGAAACATTCACGTACCTTCAATTTATAAACCATATCAGTTGGTGAAACTCCCTTTTTACAACCTGCACATCTATGAGCACTGTGGTCTCTGGAATTTCAAAGGATCTATTCCTGAATCCTTCTTCATTTCTGAACTCACTTATAATAATGTTGACTACAATAAATTCTTCCATTCTTCCAAAAACATTTCTCTGATAATGGGGAATCACAGATTGTGCATTTTACACAGTTCTCATGGTAAGAGCGATTGTCCATCTGAAAATGTTTTTTTTAGTTCGTATATGAAACTTTCCAAAGAAAATACAACAGCGAAATATTGAGGCGATGAGAATGAAAACCACAATGACTTTGGCCAAACTTTTAGAGAACTTACTCGATAGATAAAACGATCGTGAATTTGTTCATTGCAGCAATTACATTTGTTCTAGAAACATGAGATGAAGTTTGAACGCTACGCAATAACTAAGCAAAAGAGTATAACACTCCAACTAACTTCATCTCAATCTGATATCAGTCCCTGACTACAAACTACAATCCATTTACTAACCTGACTATCATGATCAACTCCAATCGAATCAATAACCATACTAATAGCACTCAAAGGCTTAGATGCTTCCAATAATTCCATTTCTTTCGTAGAAACAAAGAATTTCAAAATAATAGAAAATGCGGGAAACCGTGGTGTAACAAATCACTAGTCCCTTTCCCCTCCAGATGTCCGATCACATCACCCCAAAAAGTGGGCGTGGCTTACCAATCCAAAATGGTAGTCTGTTTCTCTTCTCTCCCATACTGATCGATTATTAATGTGCGCTAAAACTGGGGTGTGAGTGTGTGTGGGGTGACGATAATAGATGCATTTCCGATGAGATAGAACAAGACAAGAAGTTTAAGAAGAACGGAAGAAAAAAAGAGAAATGTCTATCGATCACCTGACGGTCACTCTCCAGAAGGGGTGTTGATCCATTATGGACAATGCATTTCGAATGAGCTTGTTTTTGAAATTTAGCAAAAAAAAGTGTTGGCGGAGGAAAGTTTCGAGATGTGAGAAAGTATAGAATCAAAAATCATGGGTTTTGCAAAAATATTGCACTAGAAAAAGGTTCATTAGAATCTAGTTGCAGCCTTAAAACTTTTGTTTTTACAGAATAAGGCATGAAAACGAGTTTGACGGGACCTTGTGAGTTCGAAACTTTTCATTAGATTTCTCCAGAAGCTTAACCAACCAAAAGTTCCGAACATTTGGGTCTTTTCTTCAAAGTTTAGGTTCGACATATCCAAAATTAGGATTCTACTTTAAAAAAAGGTAACTAAAAGCCCTTTCAACAATGCTTTAAAAAATGATACTTTGCCAGTTCTACAAGGTTCCTAACTTCTCAAGGGATACTGTACTTTGGACTACTGTAAACTAATGAAATCTAAAAGTTCAAGGTTTATCCATTCACTCCATTTTCTGAACCCATACAACGTAGCTAATTACCAGAACATCACTCCTTAACAATTCGTCTCTTCTGATTGACAGATGCTGGATAGATTATCAATAATTAATGACGACAAAATGATGCGTTGTAGGGGGAGCTTACCGTATACTTTTTCTTATACATTTCTCCAAAACTAGAAGCGTAAATTTCGTGGAATTTTGCTGAAGGTTTTGAAATTCCTTCGACAAAACTTGGTAAATTTCAGTAGCCTGAAATATCGAAAATAATTTATCATCATACTCATGTTATTTTCAATCTTTTTACAATATCTCAACAGCCTCAAGCTCAATAAAATTGCGGTCCCTATTTTGTACCTTCATCATTTTCTACTCTTCTCCACACTTTCTCTCTTTTCTTATTTATTCAAACCGTGCATCTTTTAACCATGCAACTAATCACAAACCGATAAGAGCACCCTTTTCAATTGTTTACTTTCTTCACTCCCGTGTCAGTCAGAAATCAAAAATCGGATTCTCTTTTTTTTCCAAGGGGTTTCCTGTATTATTTCATAAACTTCAACTCTTTGCACGTTCTTATCTGAATGACACATAAGGTGGGAGTGTGCTGCAGATAGTGATAAATCAAAAAATGAGATCATTCTTTTTCTAGAATCACCGAATCACCTTATTGGGCATAGAGCACGTGAACACAACGGCACGGTTTGGGTAGGACATGGTTTGGCTCTCTTTGAACTATGATATAATAAGCCGAGTCAGAAACCGTTCACAGTAAAGTCATTGAATTGAAGTCTCGTAACCAGAACTAGACGAATAATAACATGAAGCAAGCCCGAACTAACCAAGCCAATTTCAAGGATCTTTGAAATGCGCTTAGAAAACAGAAAAATCATCAAACTACTGGACTACAGGTTGTAGTCTACGACATACCTAAACTTTCAAACAGTTCGAAAAAATGTTATTACCGATTCCTGTTTCAGATACTATCTTATCACAATAAAATACAGAACAAGCAGCAGGAAATTCCAATTCCAAAAAGATTCAGTAAAAAGTCCAATAAAAAATCAAAATGCTCTAGACCAATTTGTCTGTCTTCTCTCGAATAGGTTGACAACACAATTCATTATTTATTCAGATTGACGACGTCTTCTCTTCCTCATTCTTCGTACAAGACAGTTGACATATGTACTAAGAATCAGAATACATTATTACATGTAACACATAACATCTGTTGCTCCTGAATTTTAAATGTGTTGAAACAATTGGGTGCTTATCAGTATGACCAAGTAGTAGTGCCATTAAAATTGTGGAAAAAAATGAAAAAAGTGAAGAAAAAAAAGTCCATAACCTTGATAGTCCTCAAAATGCATAAAATGACATCTGAAGGCAAATTTTCTTCATTGTACAATCATGAAATTTCTCTTCAGTTTTCTGTTATTTCCTATTTTTGTGTCTGCTGGAACATCTTCTATTAGAGATGAAATCCATGGGAAGAAGGTTCTGGTGTTCCTTCCTGTGACAGGACATTCTCATCTGAAGTTTATGAGTACTGTAGCCAATATTCTGCAAGACGAGGGATATAATGTGGTAGGTCGGGTGATTATAATAGAGTATTTACGAGACTTACTGAAAATGTTTTTTAAAAGTTCTCGACAAGTTCATTAGTTGTGGAGTAGCTCTTCAGTAGCCTAAACCATTTTCAAATCACCATCAGAGCTCATTCACATCATTTATAGACCCTTCTACTTCCCCTTATCGACGTCTATCTCAATAACACGAATCTTCCAATCACCCAGAAGATCAAGCATCAGATCAAGTTGGATATCCATCCAGGGTAAGAAGCTTTGTTAGTTATCGTTTTCTAGGAATTTCCATGCTATTTTTAACTCCTGTACCTCTTATAGAGAATCACTTCTGATGAAACTATGATTTTAGTTCACTTCCAAGTGAGAGTTATTTAAAATCTGTTTTAACTTAAAAAAATATAACTGCATGCCGCTATAATATAACGAATTCCAATTTTCAGAGTTCTCCGTGCTATCAATCGAATGGGCGGAAAAGCCGCTCGCCAACAAACATGGACAATGGGATCTGGAATTTATGGATTTGATGGAATCAGAGAACATTTATCTGATTTATATTCAAATACATGTGATGGTATTTGTTATCATTAAATGTCATTTACATCTGACTTTTTCTTATCAGGAATCTTCCACAACACCGAACTCCTTGAACGATTAAACAACGAAAAGTACGAAATTGGCCTTTCGGAACCATTTTTTGTTTGTGGTTTTGCATTGTTTGATCATGTTGGAATCAACAAAATATTATCGATTGATTCTCATATTGGATTGGAAGGACCAAAGATTGCACATGGACATGCTATCACATCGAGTTTCTTGCCTGCCGCTTTTGCCGAGGGATCTGATCAAATGAATTTCTTTGAAAGAATACAGAATTTGTATGAAACTTATTTGAATCGACGGTTTGCTCTATTGATTCATAACAAAGAAATGGAAGGAATGAAAGGAATTTATAAGGGAAAACAGACATGGGAAGAATTGATGAGATTGCCTGCTTATATGTTTACAAATGGGAATACTCTTTTGGATTTTCCTTATCCAAGGACATCGAAATTCATAGAAGTTGGAGGAATAGCTGCAGATGAAAAGAGAACGGATGAGGTACTTCCGGAGGTGCGTTTCATAAATAATGGTTTGCAAAAAAAAACATAATGAGAGAGTACAAAGAGGCAGACACTCTCGTTTCTCTACGCTCTAACCATGAAAATATGAACTTGCAGTTCTACAACAACATCCTTAATCTGCGAAAACAAACCGTCCTAATTTCTTTTGGATCCAATGCGAAATCAATCTTTATGCCAATTCACTACAGGTAAGCACATATCACAAATGCACAAAACACATTTTCCAAAAAACTACCGTAACCTTTTTCATTCTTCAGGAATTCTCTTATCACTGCACTTGGCGAAATGAAAGACATCACATTCATTTGGAAATATGAGAATATTACTGTAGATATAATCCAGAATGATAGTATTAAGAATATCATTTTGGTTGATTGGATGCCTCAACAGGCCCTTTTAGCTGATCCACGTCTTGATTTATTCGTGACACATGGAGGATTAGCAAGTACAAATGAGCTGGCATTCAGTGGAAAACCGGCAATTATGGTTCCAATATTTGGAGATCAAACAAGGAATTCCCGAATGTTGGAGAGACATGGAGGAGTTCTTGTGTTGAGAAAAGAGAATTTACAGTATCCAAATGAAATCAAAAAGTCAATTTTGACAGTGTTGAATGATAAGGAATATGCACGGAGGGCAAGTAATCTGGCGACTCTCTTGAATAATCAACCTGAATCACCGAAAGACATTTTCCTGAAATATTTCAATTTTGTAGCCAGGTAAGAGGAGAGGGAGTTCACGTGAACTTCAAAGGAATGATGTAATTTATGTGAGGAAGAGTAGGTCGTACCCTAGAATGCTAGGTTGTAACCAAATGATAAATGGGTTTACTGTACCGGAACATGGAAGGCATCAGGGGGGGAAATTGAGGGAATCCGGAAAGTTTTAATCAGAAACGGAAGCTTTAGAAAACTTCCAGAAATCTTTTTTTAGTAATATCTTTCAGAAAAGCATTTCAAGTTTGATTTTCTCAAAAATATCGAACGATTTTCAGATTTGGAAAACCGACTGGAATCGATTCCTCTGCTTCCAAAATCAATTTCTTCGCCTATTATTATTTGGACTTATTGACAATTATTGTTATTCTCTTCTTCATTTCAGTTTACCTAACATCCGGTGTGTTTGTTATTATGATGAATAGAAAGAAGAAGGAAAAGAATGATTAAATGATAAGAGAATGTAATAAATATGACATAAACATTCTAAAAATGTTCATCTTCTTCTAAACACGGATTCCATTGTAATAATCGCCCACTCGGAAGCACATTCTCTTTTGACCTACTTGAGTAGGAAGACTATAAACCATGGTTAGAGAGACATACGTCATTTGTGCTTTTTTTGATTAAAATACGAAAAATGGACATTCGTTGAATTGAGAGAAGAAGAGCAAATAGTGATGATGAGGAGGAGAAGATAGTAAACGAAAAGTACAGAGGGTGACGAATCTGGAACATCGATGGAAAATCGGAAATGACGGCGTTTTGTCTGAAATAGACAGTAGTACTGGAATTGTTATGTTCTTGAGTTTTGGAGGGAAAGGATCGTTTCAATTGAAAAATTGTTATTTACAAAATGTTTACAAATATCATTATGAGTTTTCGGAATTTAGAAATGTCTGAATAATTCTGAAAATTTCATCTGAAATTACTGAAAGCTTTTTTCTTGGGGCACAACTGGTTCTCCTAAGGTTTTCCAAAATTAGAAAATCCGGTTTTTTATTCGTTTAGTTCTACTTTTTTAAACCAAGCTTCATCTGTAGCTTTTTGCAACATTTCTGCAAAGTTTCCCAGAATTTCAATATCAATATTTCAAAATTTCCACAATTAATTTTGCTCCATCTTCTAATTTTGCACTTGTCCTATTCTCACATTTTTTTCATTGTTGCTAATAACCCGGAAAACAATACATTTTTGATAAGACTAATCATGTACTTCCTATCTTGAGGTGGTCATATGAACCTCAATGGCTCCTTTCTTCTTCTTTACCTCTTCGGAGCCTAGACAATGCTCCGCCCATACCGGAATACTCTGGTGTTCCCTCCTTTCATATCTTCTTCTTATCAGTGACGTGAGAAGACCCTGAATCACCAAGTCAATTCAAGAGGGCCTATAAATTGGTTGTGTCCAAACCCAAAAATTGATAAGTTTTGCAACAAATCAAACAGAAAAATGAGCACTTCTGCTGCTTGTTTATTTGTATTCCTACTACTCATTTGCTCTATTTCTAACCATGTAAATGGAGAAAAAGCACCCAAAAAGGTGCTTGTATTCCTTCCAATTAGTGGACATTCTCATTTGAAATTCATGGGAACTATTGCTAATATTCTACAAGATGAAGGATATAATGTGGTAAGCATAAAATATAATAAAATTTGAGTTTATTCAATTTTTGTATATCATATTTATCATAACTCAAAAACCGAATCCTTCCGAAACATCCCTCAAAGACAATCATTTCAAACATTTTTCTGTTTTCAGACCCTTCTGATGCCAATCCTTGACGAAGCCCTCCGAGACACTACTCCTCTAGTCCGTAAAATCAAAAATAGAATCCTCGTCGAGCAAAGTGATGAGCTCATCGAAGCCAACGTCCAATTCAGAAATGGAGGAGGCCGTGAAAATACTTGGATTATGAATTCTGGAATCATCGGATTCTTGAAACTCGGAACTAAAGTTGCCAATATCTGCAAGGCTTCTTGTAGAAGTAAGCGTTCCTTTAAATTATTCTTTTCATATTCTGAATCATTTAGACGTCTTCCAAAATGAGGATTTGATCAAATATCTTCGTGATCAACACTTTGATGTTGCTGTCTCCGAACCTTTATATTCTTGTGGATTCGCTCTTTTCGATCATCTTGGAATTGCGACTACAATCTCCACTGATTCTCATTTGGGTCTTGAAGTTGCTAAAGTTGCTCATGGAGCATCCATCACAACTAGCTACCTCCCAGCAGTATTCTCAAGTGGATCTGAAGTAATGGGACTTCTTGGAAGAGTAAAAAACTACATCGAATCTTATTTCAACTATCATTTCAACTCAAAAATTTATGAAAATGAGTTGGCTTCCATCCAAGACATCTACATAAATGGAAAAGGATGGAGAGAACTTTTGAAGAAGAATGCGTATATGTTTGTGAATAGTAATCCACAAATGGATATTCCAAGTCCAAGAACTTCAAAGTTTATCGATATCGGAGGAATTTCATCAGGAGCATTCAAGCAAGAAAAACTTCCAGAAGAGTACGATAGAGTGTTGTCATTGAGAAAGAATAATGTATTGATTTCATTCGGAACAAATGCCAAATCGATGTTTATGTCGGACGAGATGAAGTGAGTATCCTTACGTGAAGAAACCCAGAAATTTTTGAACCAAAAACAGAGCCATAACCATCTAGTTTAAAAATCATAAAAATGTCTTCCAATCGGCACATCTTTCCTGAAATCTTTTTCTAGAAATTAGGTTACGGTAGTTACGCTTCTTTCATAATTTCTATTTCTAGGACACCCTAAATGATAAGAAGCATCTTCTCATTTTGAAACAAAAGAATGACTCGTTAACTATACAAACACATGTCAAATGGCGTCTATCATCACATTTTCATTCCTTTCCATTTTTCAGATTGTCACTCATCAAAACTTTCGAGAGTATGCCTGACACAACTTTCATCTGGAAATACGAGAATACTACTGTAGATATTGTGAAGCAGTACAATAAGAGAATCAATAATGTGATGTTAACTGATTGGATGCCACAAACTGCATTGTTGGCTGATCCTCGATTGACTCTTTTTGTGACACATGGAGGATTGGGATCCACAAATGAAGTGGCTTTCAGTGGAAAACCTTCTGTAATGGTTCCAGTTTTTGGAGACCAGACAAGAAATGCTAGAATGTTGGAGAGACATGGAGTGGCACTTCTTCTCACTAAATACGAACTAACTGATACCAAGAAAGTCAAAAGAACCATTAGGAAAATGCTCAAGGACAAAAGTTATTCGATGAAAGCCCAAAAATTGGCTCAGATGCTACGTAATCAACCAGAATCTCCAAAAGATATCTTTATCAAATATTTCAATTTTGTCGCCAGATTCGGAAAACCACATGGATTGGACTCTTACGCTGCTGAAATGAGTTTTGTGGAGTTTTATTATTTGGATGCAATGTTCATTATGATTTGTCTCTCAGTCACTTTATACATGATGACGTCAAAAATACTGAAGTTTTCTCAGAATTTGACAAGCTTATTTTCAATCAAATTCAAGTTTGATTAATCGTTTACTTGTATTGTTTTAGGCAGATCATTCCTTCGTCGTATTTATTTATTCGGGTTCTTTTCGTGATTGACATAATAAAATAATTTGAATTTATGAAGATGTGTTCTATTCTTTTATTGGGGATTTCCAGTTTCCATTGGTTGCACTGGATCTTGTGCTGGTTTTGGAACAACTCGGCGGGGTGGTCTCATTATAATCTGAAGAAGGAACAGTTTATATTGTTTCTAGTCTTCCAAAAAACCATATTCGAAAGCTCTTACCATTGGTTCATATCCTTCCTCTGAATAAACAAATCCCTCCTTCTTCAATTCAAACTCACATCCCACCGGTAAGTAATTGTTAATCAAAAGAAGAAGTCCAAGATGTTTACGAAGAAGTCGAGTCAAATGGATGCAAAGAGCACGTGGAGGAATTCTGAAGTTTTTTGAATAAAATAAACAGATTTGAAGGAAAAATGAACTTACTCTCTATCGTTATATCTTCGTAGAAGAGTGAGGAATGCTCGGAGCTTATCCGGTTCGTCTGCAAGAGTTTGTTTGACGGCTAACATGTACTCCCTGATGTGGTCCATCTGTAAAAATGTAGTCCATAAAGGCTTCCAAATCGAAATATCATAAAGTTTCCCAAGATTTTTAACTCGACTTTGCGCGACAAGAAAGCTCACCAAAAGATCCGGATCAAGAATCTTGTTGCTTTGTCCCGGTGAATTCATTGGTGATGGTGATGGTGTTGATGATTCACCCATATCCAATTCCAATTCCATTTTGCTGAAATATGTTAAACTAGTTTTAAAAGCATTCATTGCTTCAGGAGGCCATACAGATAGGATAAAGTTGAGATAACCAGTCAGAAAAAGAAATTTTATTATTGGAACGATTGCGTGAAAATTGAGAAAAATATCGATTGAAAACTATGTTTCGTGAGACGAATGTTTTTAGAACTCTATTGAAATTCGAAAATTCTTTCTTGTTTTTCAGAAGATACTGTGGTCAGGATACGGTGGGTTATTACCAAAATGCTGAAATAGTGGAATTCTAAGTATTTGGATTGAATACACTCTTCCACTAGCTCCAAAAAGACACCAAGAAAAATGAGGGATTCAGATGACTGACGTCGTCTGCCTCTCCCTCTTTATATATTCTCCCGCGCGGGCTGAAACAGATTGCGCTCTAACGAACACTGTTCTTATTTTTAAGATCAATATATTCATATTCATAAACTAAATTTATTAATGTACAAAACCAAAAAAGCGGGAATAATAAATAAACTAATTTTCAACAAATGAAAATCGGGTTCCTTGGGTCGCAGATGTTTTGCAAATGCTTTCCGAGATGGTTTTGCAGCTTGTCGGATTCTCCATTCAATTAGATCTTCGTGAGGAATCGGAGTATCAGAGAACATTCGGGAGAACTTTTCACAGTTTAATGTGTACCTGAAAATGTCCTTTTATTAGAGGTATCCTGATAATCTGGAAACTAGAGCTCCAATTTCTTAACAACCTTCCTAGAAGCTCCAAAATTATCTCTTCTAAATTCCTGAAGGGTTCCAGACTTCGGCTGTTGTTCTAAAATTTACAGTCATAAAAAGCTTGCCTGGGATTAGTTAAAATCGTATTGATAGAGTGCATAACTCTCCTTTGACTCAATCTCATTTTATCTAATAAAACTGCAACTCCTTTTGATTCTGCTACTTTTGAATTCTTAGCATGATCAGCAAATAATGGCATCAGAATCATTGGTTTCGAGTACATTGTTGTCTCCAGAATACTACTCCATCCACCATGAGTTATTATTGTTTTATAATTCTTATGAGCCATTAGTGGCAATTGAGGAATCCATGGAGTTAAAATGACATTATCTGGCATTGTGGAGTTGGAGGCAGATTCATATTTAACGATGAAAGTGATATGAGGGAATCTGGAGAAACTGTTGAAGAAGATTTGTTGCATTGATGACGTCATGTCGACAGTTCGGGCGATTCCTCCAAAGCTTACAAGGACGAATCCATTATCAGCAGAATCTGCGATTGATTGCCAGTACTGGAAATTCAAGTAATTCAAAGTAAGCTTTACAAACACACAAATAATTACCGGATCCAACTTCTTCGTCCCTTTCTTATCTACAGTAATCCCTCCAATATTCGAAAATTGATGACTAATTGGCATACTGTAGTCGAAGAATGGAACTGAATTAATCATGACAGAAGAAGTATCTTTTGAAACTGCTCCAAGGTCAATATCAAAGATTTTAGATTGGAATCCCTGGACAAATACGTTCAGAACAAAGGAAGTTGCCTGTCCAATTAATACATTTATCACTTTTTGAATGAAACTCATTTTGTCATTAAAGTGAGCAAATAGCTCTGTAATTTGAACCAATTCAGGTCAAAAAATAAAAAAATTTAGATACCTGGAACATAAGAATATGGCAGCTGAACTCCCATTGCTTCAGCTTGTGGTCTATAAATGGCTGTGGCTGAAAGCCATACAGTACTCTCGATTCCAATTGATTTAAAGATTCCAAACCCGCATGTATCATATTGTTCCACTAATCCAACATCGAATTTCTGTTCTTTGAGACTTTCCAGAAATAAAGAGTCAAATGCCATATCTTGCAAAGCTCACTGTTTTTCTATTTTCTTATCCTAAAACTTACTTTCACAAGCTGTTACAAATGTTCTGGAAACCTTCAATAACTTATAAAATATATGTGGATTCAAAGGGGAGCTATCCTCATAAGGACCAGGATTACTCCATAAAACTTGTCTTAAATGTCCACGTGGCACTCCAACTTTCTTTCGAAGAACTGTATAATCAGTGACATTATCGATAAGAAGAGTATCGTCGACTTGAGACAAAAGTACAGTAACCCGATGACCATAAGATGAAAGAACTTCAGCAAGTTTTGTATTGAATGAGATATGGCTATGGGATAGAGTTGGGACGTAGAATAGAATATTTAGAGAATCGGATAACTGGGGAATAGATAATAAGAGAAAAAAGAAAAAGTTCATCCAGAAGTCTGAACGGAAATAGGAGTGAAGTGACACCTTATGAAGGAAGTATAATAATTACCGTGACCGAGAATTCGAATTCAATAGAAGACGTTAATTAGAAGACGTCGTCTTCCGGGTGAAAAAAGAGGGAAAGTTTCAAAAGAAGAGGTCAGTTGTTTGTATTATACTAGTCCAACCTGTTTTTGATAGGCTGTTGTTTTTTTGTAATTTTGAACAAAGAAGTATAAAAAAAGTTTGTTTTGTGTTGATTTGAATCCTCATGAAAATGTTACAGAGCTTCTGGCTAAAGCAACAAAAAAAAACGAATTGGCACAGATAAAACTTTGTTGTTGTTGTTGTTGATTCAAAAATATGAGACATATTCAAATTACAATGATAATTGGAGGTAAATAATGTGTGAAATGAATGAGTGGGAGAAGATATAATCACCTAGAGAACGCGTTTTTCAATGGGAAATTTTTGGTTTTCAATGGGAACAAAAAGACAACAGAACAGGGTTTTTTTTATGGCGGTAGAAAAGAAACGGGGTGAAATCATTGGGAGAAATTGGAAAATATTAACAGAAATTGGAATGGAACAGAGAAAGAGATTCAATTCAAATACGCATATCAGCAACCAACGTGGCAAATGTTCCGGCATCAATTGTCTCGGATAATTCATATTGCAAGTTATCATCACAAGAGTCAGACCGTTGAAGGTCCAAATGAATTTCTTTGCGAGTCTGAAAAAAAGATTATGAGATTTCAAGTTGAAAATTGTGAACCTACTTCTCCATAAAAGACATCGTCTACAGATTGAGTTCTTGACAATGTATTCGCCTCAGAATCGGGTGCTTCAGAAGATCCACAAGACTCACAACAACCATCGTTATGACCATGATGAGTGTCACGAACCAGTTTGAGAGTCTCCAGATCCAATGAGCATTCGGCACCAGGGAATACCGTTTGATTAGTGGAAATCTGAAAATTATGTTTTTAGTTTTTTTTAGCCGATTTCTTAGAAAACTTACCGCGACACATTTATTGTTTTCCAAAATATCAGTAATATTCAGAAGTCGTGGATGCTTGATACTTTTCAACACATCTTCAGAATTAAGTGTATCTTCATCGTCATCTGATTTATGCTTCTGAATCTCCTGGAATGAATTTTTCTCGGTTTCCATTTCATCAGTTGCCGACATTCTTGGCCGTTTTGTTGCTGGTTGGTCATCTGATTCTGTCTTTTTCTCGTTCTTCTCATTGAAACAGATACTCAGAAATTCATCTTTAGAAATCAATTGACGCTTCCCACGTGATACATCTTTTGATGGTTTATCAATATTTTTTGCGATAATTGTGTCATAAGCAGCAATCATTTCAGCGAAAGATCCTCCCAAACTGTAACTAATATCCCGAAGAATATCATCACAATTTCCAAGCAATTCAATATCTGCTTTATAATGCGGAAGGCTCTCTCTATTGATAAGAATCTGTGGAACATCTTTTCCAACGCAATGTGGAATCATAGCAACTGGACGAACTTTCAAAGAGGATCCGATAACTACAACCAGATCTACTTTATTCTTATCTTCAGTCACTTGACGATGGAAATCCTTTCCAAGATCTTCTCCAAAGAATACGATATTCGGTTTGATAACACCTTGACATTGCTTGCAATGAGCCACTCTCATTTGTAGAACATCATCTCGAATCTCCATTCCATCGTATAATTTCCCACATTCAGTACAAGTACATTTCGAGAACGATCCATGACACTCAACGACTCTTTTGATGCCAGTTTGATGCTCCAATGTGTCAATATTTTGAGTGTAATTCCGAAGAAGACGTCCAGAATTTTCGAGTTCTTTGATAAAACGATGAGAGACGGATGGAACGAATTGACCCGGGAAGATTTCCTGGAAATTAAGATAAATGAATCGAGCAGAAAGCAGATAAAGTGAAATAGTTTTGATATATCCCTTATTTCCCATGACAACCCCTTTCAGACAACTCACTCTAGCGAAATTGTAGAACGGTGCAGGATTATTGCGGAAATATCTGATATCAAACATCGACGTCGGATCAGGAAGGTCAGGGAATTCGGTTCGAAGACGTGCATATATTCCATCTTTACTACGGAAATCAGGAATTCCACACGAGACAGAAACACCGGCTCCCGTCAATACAAGAATGTTTTTTCGGGTTTTAAAGAGTTCAACTGCATCTGACAGAGTGTTGTAATTTGGCAGCTTTTCACGAGTTGGAGCACGTTCCAGAAGATCGCTGAGCAATTGAAAGTGCTGCAAGTAGTGAAATTATTAA
The DNA here is from genome assembly GCA_963572265.1 of Caenorhabditis doughertyi. Taxonomy (NCBI): domain Eukaryota; kingdom Metazoa; phylum Nematoda; class Chromadorea; order Rhabditida; family Rhabditidae; genus Caenorhabditis; species Caenorhabditis doughertyi. The sequence goes on along the minus strand of OY751556.1, from coordinate 11,781,348 downwards.
TAAAATAGAGAGCAGTATGCAAAACTAACCGCATTCTCGCTCATGTTCACATAACGAGAAACGTCAAAATCTGGGAAAACTTGTTGAATTATCTGAAGTGCCGTGGCTCCTTCATCAAGAAGATGTTGAGCCTTCCGCAAATTATTTATCATTTCGTCCTGGAAAATATTCGGTAATTAGATAGCAAAAGTGATTATCTTGGATATATTTGGATTTGTCGTTTTAAAATTCACATAAAACTATATTTCTCCGGAAAAAAACCTAATTTCCATGGGATCTCGCTCAATGGCCTCATAAACGGTGAAAACGATATTTCGCAGCATCAGATTCAAAATCTTTAGTTTTTCGCATGGAAAGTGTATTGAATTCGGTTAGAAACCCGAGCGATTTCCCTTTTATTTGAATTTTACAAATTTCCAGTAAATTCTCACATTATTTTGCCATGATTCTGAATTAACACTTGTTGCACTTTCTGTCCGTTGTCTACCTCTTTCATTTGTATCATTCCCACCATTTTGAATATGCATATCTCCGATTTCTGGATTCTCTTCTGTGATTTCTCTCTGCAGAACGACACAAAATTCAATAAAATTTTGGCCTGTTATCACTCACCACTTCCCCGTTCGTCGCTGCCATCTCCAATTCTCGATGTGATTCATGTGACATCTTAACAGAGACCAGAAACAAAAAATAAATGAAAATCAATTCAAAATGCACGAGAAACGCGTCAAGCCGAAATACCCAATTGCGTCAATAGAACGCCTGGCTTTTGAAGGCGGGTGGGAGGGAAAAGCGGAGGGAAGGTGCAATACATGGTTTTATTATGAGAAAAGAAGACAACTTTCCACTAAATTTGAGATCCTAACAGGGTAAAACATTAATTCAATTCAGAGCGACAAAAAAACAGAGCAAAAATGAACAAAAAGTAACAAAAACACAGAAAGAAGGCACACTGACTACACTATTCCGGGAAAAATATTAACAAATTAATTATTGCTTTGGATTTCTTGCTTCCAATGTTTTTCTTCCTTCATGATTTTTCACAACTGAATCCATTCGTCGCCACCATTCAACGATTTTCTCCTCCAAAATCACCTCTTTGAAAGCGGAGCAGCCGTAGAATGAGTTCATTGCTCCGTAAAGGGACTGAAACTTAAGTTATTACAGTTGCCAGGATTTTTCTACTTACAATGTCAGCGAGATTCGGTTGATCTCCTCCCAAAAATTTTCTATTCGGTCCAATCGCTGCCATCCAATCACGGCATGCTTTTCTCAATTCTTCTCGTTCGTCATTAATGTTATGCCTGCAAGTTGTTCATCAAATACGATTGAAATAAGTTTCCTCACTTTTTCTTCAAAGTTTTTGACAAGAGAAACATGGCGGCTGCTCCAACGTATACTGCCAACACTCGCTCCCAAGCTGGGAAAGCACGATGCCAGTCACCGACTTGTTCAAACCAACGGAATGTTTCAATCGACTCATTCCAATTACGATAAACATTTGGAGAAATCAAATGAATAAACCAATTGTCAACCCATTCTCTCCATTCTCGTTCTTCTCTGGCTGATGCCATATTCGTTTCTCCCTCCATTTTTCCTTTCATGATGAAGAATTTGTTTGGGTGGTTTACTACTGGCTTTCCTTTCTCGTTAGTCGAATCAACACCTGGATACATTTGAATAATTTGATCAAGTGATTGATCTGGTCTTTGAAGAAATGTTGCTAGCTGTGAAATGATTAAAGAAGACTCCGTTAAAGTTGTCTCTCCGCTTCTAATAATTGGTACCTGCAAGTTATCATTTGATGAGAGCAAAAATTTTGAAAAACTCACCTTTTTGTAAGCTGTGCTGAATTTAATTTGTGATCTAGTAACTGGATTAACTTCAACAAGTTCATACGAGAATCCATAATAATCTAAGAATGCGCGGACCTATAACAAATTTATGATATTTTCCGAAAAACTGAAAGTATTACTCACTTTACAGCAAAACGGACACGTTTCATACTGATACAGTCTCAATTTCAAATTCGATCTATCCAAATGATTGATAACTTTCCTACTCAACAGAACATCGTCCTTCACTTGCTCTGGCCTCTGTACTTGAATCGGGCATGTTCGTGCTTTCGCCGCTGCCGGCACTTCGTCAAGTTTGGAACCTCCCCATGAAAATCCGGCCAGAGAAGCTATTTGCACTGTCCGAACACCAAAGAAACGCATCTGGAAACATTTGAAATCTTCAAATAACAAGTTCATGGAAACGGGCGGAGTCAGGAACGTAATATTCATCAAATATGACGGAAAAAGAGTGACAACTGTGATAAAAACTAAAGATATCGCGAGAATTAGGTTTTCCAGTGTAGAAAAAACAGAAATTGCATCAATTTTAACGGAAAACGTCATTTTACCTGCTGAAAACGGGCTCCGAACTCATAAAACTTTTTCACGGAATTAAATAGACGGGGAGTCGCGGCGAGACCCGACGCCGAAAGTGTGTGCGCCTTTAAAAAATATTTTCAATTTTTCCCCATTATTCACCTTTTCCTGTGTTTGACGCATCAAAAACTGTAATTTCTTGTTAGTTTATGATGAAAATTTTAATTTACTGGCATTAACTTTCCTCGGGTATTGTCTTTCTAGTGAAATATTCTGTGTAAAAGGAATGTTTGTTGTTTTTTTTTGTGAAGATACTCAAATGATGCTATACTTTGCTTGAAATTTTTTGTTGTTGTTTATTTCACGAGTTTCAAGTTAAGCGAGAAAGTTTACTCCTGCGTTCCAATTACGCATTTAAAATCCTACAATTCAAACTGATTCAAGTGTGTATGCAAATATTGTAGAGATTTTCGAGTGACATTTCTGAGATTTCTGAGTCCTATGTTCGAGGTTTAATTCAGTGAGACAGGAGGATTGTTCGAATGACACCTTATCGGCACTTTGTGACAATAACTCAATATAGACACATTTTTTATCTCCCTTTTTTGTGATTGTGCCTTTTTCTTCTACTCTCACTCCTAACACGTGTATTTTGTCTAACTTTTCAAAAACAATTACGTATTCTTTTCTTCCTAAGAAGTTTCGCAATGTTCAAAGTATTGCATCAGATTTCATCTTGTTCGCTCTTTATTAACCCTCGTTGCGCTCCATTCACAATATTTTTACGTTCATAGGGTAACAAAATGAGCGGTCTTTCAACCGTTCCCGACAACATCAACTTTGCGAAAGAAGAGGACAAAGTTGCACAAAAATGGAAGGATGAGAACACATTTGAACGATCTGTCGAGTGAGTTTTATCAAAGCATTTTTCGGATCAATGTAACTTTGGTTTTTCAGGCTCTCAAAAGACAGACCACATTTCACTTTCTACGATGGTCCACCATTTGCAACTGGACTTCCTCATTATGGTCATATGCTTACGAGTACCATCAAAGATGTCGTTGGTCGATGGGCTCATCAAAATGGGCATTATGTCGAGAGAAGATTCGGATGGGATACTCATGGTCTTCCAGTAGAATATGAAATTGATAAAAACCTCGGAATCAGTGGGCCACAAGATGTTCTCAAGATGGGAATCGCCAATTATAACAATGAGTGCAGGAAGATTGTTATGAGATATTCTGGCGTAAGTACCACTGGAAACAAAATAAACAGTGATAGAAAAGCTAATTATGATACCTTTTTCAGGAATGGGAGAAGACAATGGGACGTCTTGGACGTTGGGTTGACTTCAAGCACGACTACAAAACTCTTTACCCCTGGTTCATGGAGTCTGTATGGTGGGCATTCAGTGAATTGCACAAGAAAGGACTTGTCTACAAAGGAGTCAAAGTAATGCCATTCTCAACTGCCTGCTCAACACCACTTTCGAACTTCGAAGCTGGACAAAACTACAAAGATGTCGTTGATCCAGCTGTTTCAGTTGGTTTTAGATTACTCGATAATCCAAATCGTCAATTAGTTGCATGGACAACAACTCCATGGACACTCCCCGCTAACTTGGCCCTTGTTGTTCATCCAGATATGCAGTATGTTGTAGCTAAAGATAAAGCAACTGGAATTGAGTATGTTGTCCTCGAGGAACGTCTTGGAGAACTCAAGAATGAAAATCTGGAAGTTGTTGAGAAGCTTGTCGGAAAACAGCTTAAAGACCTGAAATACGAACCACTTTTCCCATATTTCGCTCATATGCGTGAGGAGAGAAACGCTTTCCGCGTGCTCAACGACACCTTCGTCACTTCCGATTCTGGTACTGGAGTCGTTCATCAAGCTCCATATTTCGGAGAGGTGAGTTTTTGTCTCAATATCCAAAGTTGTATAGAAAGCTTCTAGATCGATTTCCAAGTATGCGTTAGCAATGGAATCATTGCCAAAGATCAAAAAATGATCTGTCCAGTTGATGAGAATGGAAAGTATACTGCTGAAGTTAAAGAGTTCGAAGGAATCTACGTGAAGGATGCCGATAAGCTTATCATCAAGAAGCTTAAAGAAATGGGAAATCTCGTGAGACATGCTGAATGCAAGCACTCTTACCCATTCTGTTGGCGGTCTGATACTCCACTTCTCTACAAGGCTGTTCCTTCCTGGTTCATCCGTGTCGAGACTCTCGTTCCAAAGCTTTTGGCTAACAATGATGAGACATATTGGGTACCTGCATTCGTTAAAGATAAAAGATTCGCCAATTGGTTGAGAGATGCTCGTGATTGGGCTGTATCAAGAAACCGATTCTGGGGTACTCCAATCAACTTGTGGGTTAGTGATGATGGAGAAGAAGTGGTTTGCGTTGGAAGTATCGCCGAGTTGGAGGAGCTTTCTGGTCAGAAGATCACTGATCTTCATAGAGAAAGTGTTGATGACATCACTATCCCATCTCGTTCTGGACGTGGAGTTCTGAAGAGAGTCTCCGAAGTTTTCGACTGTTGGTTCGAGTCTGGATCTATGCCATATGCTCAAAATCACTATCCTTTTGAGAATAAGAAGATCTTTGAAGACAACTTCCCAGCTGATTTCATTGCTGAAGGAATCGATCAGACACGTGGATGGTTCTATACTCTTCTCGTGCTCTCAACAGCTCTTTTCAATAAACCACCATTCAAGGTTAGTTATTCACTCCATTTCGAGTCAAAACCATTTTCAAATGTTCTATTCAGAATCTCATCTGCAATGGTCTCGTCCTTGCTTCTGACGGAGCTAAGATGTCTAAGAGAAAGAAGAATTATCCTGATCCAATGGAAATTGTGAACAAGTACGGAGCTGATGCCCTTCGTCTCTACCTTATCAACTCTCCAGTCGTCAGAGGAGAAAACTTGAGATTCAGAGAGGAAGGTGTTCGAGATCTTCTGAAGGATGTGTTCCTTCCATGGTTCAACGCCTACAGATTCTTCGTTCAGAATGTCCAAGCTTATGAACATGAAACTGGAAACGTATTCGATATGAATGCCCATGTCGCCAGTGAGAATGTGATGGATAAATGGATTGAGTCATTCACCAACAGTCTTGTTGGGTTTGTTCGCAAAGAAATGGATGCATATCGCCTTTATGCTGTCGTCGGTCCACTCACCAAATTCTTCGATACTCTTACCAATGTTTATATCAGATTGAACAGAAAGAGAGTAAAGGGAGACAATGGACTTCATGAGCAACATCACGCATTGGCTGCTCTTGGACGTGTTCTTATCCTTATCGTCCGATTGATGGCTCCATTCACTCCATTCTTCTGTGAATACATCTGGCAGAATTTGAAGAAGGTCATTGGAGCAAAAGAAGAATCAGTTCATTTCTTGCTGCTTCCAAAGCCAGATGAGAGTCTTATCGATGAAACTGTTGAGAGAAGAGTTGAAGTGATGAGAAATGTCATTGATCTTGTTCGTCTTGTTAGAGATCGAGAAGGAATCGCTGTGAAGTATCCATTGAAGGAGATCATTGTCATCAACAGAGATGAGCAATACTTGGAAGATGTCAAGAGTCTTGAGCCATACATTCTTCTGGAGTTGAACGTCAGACAGCTTACTGTGTCTCAAGATAAGCACAAGTACGGAATCACATTGAAGGCTGAACCAAACTTTAAGATCCTCGGAGCTCGTCTGAAGGGAGAACAGAAGAAGGTGGCTGATTACTTGAAGAATAAGGTGACAGAGACAGAATTAGAGCAATTCCTTCTCGAAGGAAAACTCACTGTTCTCGGACACGATATCTCTTCGGAAGAAGTAGCAGTCAGTTATGCAAATGGAAGTGATCAAGGACACGGATATAAGACTCATTCTGATGCCAAGACCATTGTGATGGTTGATACAACTGAAGATGAATCATTGGTCGAAGAGGGACTCTGCAGAGAAGTCACAAATCGTATCCAGAGACTCCGTAAACAAGCTAAACTCGTCTCTACTGATACTGCTCACGTTCATCTCGTCGTTCATCCAGCTGAATCTCATTTGGAACGAGTTGTCATTGCTAAGCTCAAGGACATCGAGTCAGCCACTGGAACACCAGTCAAATTGGGAGCACCATCTGGGGCAAAGGCACCAACTGCCACAAGTAAAAGTGCTGTGAAAGATGCTGAAGTTGAAGTTAGCCTAGTTTTAGGAGCAGAAAAATCAATATTTTAAATTTTCAGCTGTGGCTGTTCGCTGAAGGAGACAACTTTGAAGGAATCACCGTTGTGTATGGCACTAAGAAAGTTCGTGTTCACCTGAAAACCGAAAATGAGCAACTTGATGGATACTCCGGTCTTCTTTATCACGTAAGCCTTACAATCTTCGAAAATTGACAATCAAATGCATTCCAGATTCGCTCGGCTTTTGATCTCTGGAACGGAAAAATCACTCTGAACACTGCTGAAGGGCCTCGTGTTCATCCAACTGTTGACATCAAATCACTGGCTGGAAAGACTCTTCAAGTCGTTCGATAATTGCTTTCTTTTTTTCATTTCTCTCCATTTTTGTCTTTAAGTTATCCATATCCGGTTCGTTTTGTAAGTAGAACCGAAGTTATATTATTATTATTTCCCGTTTGTTACAAATTTCTGATTGTTTTGCATGGTTTCGTTTTCTCGGATTATAATAATTACAAGTTCATATTTTTAGAGCTTCATTTTTCATATAAAAGAAATCTCCAAGAAAAGGGGAAAAGGAGGGAAAAAGGTATGAAAGTTAAGAAAATATATAATTCTTGCAGCGATGAGAAACGGAGGAGAAGAGTTGTGGAGGGTGTGAGAAAAAGAGAACAAAAAAAACATTTTTTGGGGGTGAAAACATATCTTAAATTAGGAATCTTATAGACAAAACATTATATTTATATTTATGTATAAAAGGGGAAAAGGAAATTTCAGAAAAAGACAAAAAAACGAGATGATGGATCTGGAAAAAGGGATATTAAAATATCGAAACTTTGAGAAGAAAAATGGCAAAAAACTGGAGAAAGAAAGAAGAATTTTTGTAGAATGGGTCTCAAGTGGAAAACGAAAGGATTACTGTAGCTTTAAAAAGGAGGAGGGATCTATAAAGAGAAAAAGAGAGGGCACACAGAGAGAAAAATGGGATGGGCGGGGCGGACTAAAAAACACGCAACGAGACTGAGAACGGATCCAATCACAAATCGATAATTTATACGGGTGTGCATTTTTAGAGAAAGAAAGAAAGAGAAAGAAATTAGGTATGAAAGTGCGCTCCATCGAAACTTGGAACTCTGACTATTGGAGCGCATTTGCATTTTGAGTTTAAAACCGGACGGTGGTTATAGGTGATTGGTAAAGGGGGATGAGAATGAAAGAAATTTGCATCTAGCTTAAGGAAAGCAATAGCACTCTAATACAAGTTTCAACTTTTTGCATTAGAGCGTATTTGCATTATCAAAGTACACTAATAAGAATATGAGAATATCATAGCCAAGAAAGCTTAAAACAAAATGAAATAATAATAATAATAGTATTTTTTTTCAAAAGAATTCAAAATTCGCTCTCTTTTTGATATGTAGAAACGACTTCTGAAGAAAGAGAGAGAGACTTCATAGAATCTACTATTAACTATTCGATGGTCCATTTTGAGGTGGTTGAGGAGTTGTTTGCCTCGATGGAATTGGTGATTGTGATGGTGATTGGGCTGGTGGTGTTGCCATTGTTGGTGGCATTCTTTCATTGATTTTATCCAAACGACGGGCTTCTTCGAATGTTTGAATTGTGTGTCCTTGGTCAACTCCGGAGACGGCGGCCACTAGAAATAGAGGAATGGGTTAGAGGTGGAAGAGGAATAATAATGAGGGAAAGCTAGGCCATGTTCAAAAGCTATATATAGGAAATAAACGAAGGTGTCTAAAACCCTAAAATAGCCCCAACGAATATTAGATTGCTTTTGAACTTTTTGGAAATTTTGGGGAATTGTTTTTGTAACAATCAAAAACTGATATAGGAAAATTCCTGAAAACTCTAGAAAAGTCCAGAAAATCATTGGGCGACTATAAAATCTGGATCTTAACCCCCTGATATTCTGTTGGTTCTAGCTCCTTTCTCTGAAAATTTAAAGTTCGAAGCCCTTCAATTTCTATCAGACCTGCTTGTTGTAGCCTATAAGCATCCAAATGTCCATCAGCTAAAGCCCCTTGTGGTAACTTTCCTCCTGGATTCAATCCTTTCAATTGCACCACTGACTCGCTCTCATGTCTGTCAAAAATGTGGGAATATTCTCTCAACTTTTTGAAATTTCAATATTTCCAAAAAATGTAGTTCTTTTTAGTGAGTTAGAGAAAATCCACACATTCTTTTGTCGACAAAAAAAGACGATTCAGGAAGAAAAAAAGGACGATTGAATGAAAGAAGAAGGACCCTGATTTCCCGATGAAACAAACCTTCTCGAATTCCACGTGAACCACTTGAAAGAGTTCCAGCTGGAAGTGCTCCAGTCGGTGTAAGACCCTTCAAAGCGAGAACACTTTCGCTTTCCTCTCTGAAAAAGAGACACATATATGGTTATTTTTTGAGGTTATTGTAGATTATTTCATATATGAAAACATGCTTCGTTTTAGACTTTTTCTTTTCAAAAATTAGTTGACGAGAAGTAAGAGAGCATGCTTTTTTTCGGATTTCGATCGAATTGGAATACGTTTTCGGGCTTTAACTGGAAGGCTGAAAATGAGGGCTAAATGGTTTTTACATCGGCAACTTGCAATGAAAAGACACATTTGAATTTTCAGCTCTTCAGAAAACCTGTAAACCATATTCCAACTCCATTTTCCTTATTTTCCTCATTTCCTAATTTCTCTTACCTGAGAACTGAAAATGCTCTTGCCATCTTTCCAATCGCACGAATCTTGTGTCGAATGACCTCTTTTCTGGCCGATGGAACACCACCTGAAATCAAAAATTATTTAAAAATCCATTAAAAACTTTTGAAAATTGGGGGAATGAATATCCACTGGCAACCACATTACCAATCAAAAATAGAGAGAACCCTTTGGAAAAAAAAACAGGATCATCATCGAAAAATAAATGAAAATAAGAAAAGCCAGTCAATATCTTTGTATAGGGCTAAAAAGGGGGCAAACTACTTTAGTCTAGTATTGTGATTAACAGGGGATTTAGGGGGTTTTCATGGAGTTTTAAGAAGAGGGGAATGGGATTAAAACCGCCACCAAAATTAGGGATAGTGAAAAAGAAAGGGACAAAGAAAGAAGAAGAAAATGCGCATGGCCTAACTTTTTGGAAGTTTCTAGGTCATCAAAATTCAAATTATTTGTTGGAGAGGCTATGAATTGTAATGTATATTGGTCCGAAAAAGTTGAATGATGACCCTAGAAAACACCTCAGCCACTGTATTTCTTCTTCTTTTCTTCAGTTTTCTTGGTTATAATACTTGTTTATTTTTTCAATTTAGCCTAACTTTTGAAATCAGAAATAAAATCAAATTTTTTTTTCGTTTTTCTGAGGGGAATAAAAATAAAAATTTGAAGCAACCCGACATATAAAACATGCAAACAAAAAGCGTTAAGAGACACTTTCAGCCAAATAAAAAAGTAAAGCAGGTTAGAAAAATCTACGAAAAAAAGCAGAAAATGAAACCAAAAAATAAAAAGAGAGCAGCCATACATGGAAGAATTTTTATTTTTTTATTGTTGTTGGAAAAAGCATTTTGAAAGAAAAGAAACTAAAGGTTTTGTTGGTGATGATTGAAAAAGCGCCGGATTAAGGGTGGTGGTATCTTATTTTGGTTTTAATAAAAAGAGAAAAAATGGAAATGAAAACTAAATATCAAATATATATATAGATATCAAACATACGGTCACCAATGGCGGTGGTATCCACTTACCATCTGCTCCTTAAAGTTTATTTTATTGATTATTATTATATATTATTAGTTTTCTTCTTTTTTCGGTTCTTTTTTGATGAGTTTATTTTAGGAAGTCAAGAATATAAAACGTTTCTAAAGGCGCGTGCTGTTAAGATATAAAAAAAACGGACGGCTCATTTCAGAAGACTTTCAATTTGGTAACACTTGGGAAATAATTGTACAAAGACGATAAGAAAAATCTCTCGAACAGGGTAAGACATTGGGTAATATAATGCAAAATGGTTGTTTCTCAGGTTTTCATGGCTCTTTTTGATAAAATACATGCGTTTTTCTTTAAAGATTCTCGAATAATTTGAGGGTTTGGTTCGGCTGGAATTCGAACATCTGTTGGATGAAACGTCTTAGCTTCCCAACTTGGAATTTCTATGGATCTCTATTTCAAAAGGCTTCGAGAACATTTTGTAGATGTTTGTGTTTTGGCGGTAATTCAAATTTTTTGATAAACTTTCCATATCACACTCACACACATACCCATGCCTATCATATACTTTCTTCTCTTCTTCTTTTATTTCTTCCTCTTCTGTCTTTTTTTTTCTTTGTTTCTTTTCTTTCTCTTCTTCCTCTATTTCTTCTTAAAAAAAAAGAGATAGTGAGCCTAATCACTATATAGAAATAAATATAAAATATAGAGAGAAACACAACATTCAAAAAATATATATAGACAATATTTAAAAAATAGGGAGAGAGAGAGAGAAAGAGAGAAGAAAAGAAAAAAAAGACAAAGAGAGAAATAGAGAAAAAAGAGTAGAAGAAGAAGAAGAGAGCAAGTATCGACACACAACAACAAGACTCGCATACTGTAGGAAATTTCAATTTTTTGATTTTTGAAAATTTAAAATTTTGGAGAAAAACATATGGTTAAGACTACAAACTACAATAATTGGGTTGAGCACAGACCACAATAAATCTAGGGTGCTGTTAAATAACGTCTAGATCACAATATTGAAAAACTTAGAAATTCGGGGGTGATAAAAAAAATGAAAACGTTGATTTTGACAGTTTCAAAACAACGTAAACTACAATTTCAGGGCTTCTTAGACTCAGTGAAAAGTTAAAAAATCACATTCTAGGCCATATATTTTTCTCCAAAACTTCAAATTTATATATTAAAAATTTTCTTCCAAAAAATCTCTTCTTTCTCCTTTTTTCATCACCAGAGCTACATCTCTATCTTCGGAGAAAAAAGATGTCATTTCACTAAATTTTGAAATTATTACTTTTTTTCGAAAAAATCCTAACCAAAAAGACATCAAAAAGTATCACATATCGAGCAGAAAAAACACATGTATTATCATCAATCATATCTCATTTCCAAACGATCAAAGGGGTAAATTCAATTGAAGGGAAGAGCAACGTTTTTCGTTCGTTTGCCTAAGAGCCGAGCACAAGACAAAAATCATTTCGGAAAAGGGTTGTTGTTGTTTTGATAATAAGATTTTGATGGGAAATAGATATTTGAAATTTGTTGAATATTCAGAAAAAAGGCTACTATAGGGTGTCTTAACGCTTTGAGATAAGGAGATAGATCCCAGTTAAGAAACTTACCTTCGAAAGTGTCATCACATTCAGCCATCAGCTCGTCGTCCGAACAAATGTTGAGAATGTGAACCAGCATTTCCGTTACTGAAACATTTATAGTTTTCTTCAGCATTTCATGGATTTTGTTATAACTTTTTCAATTTAAATTTATCCTTACCCTTCTCTCCAACAAATGGCAATGACCATGTGAATACATCCATGAAATTTGGCAACCAATATGGATGTGGACTGCAGTTGAATTGACGAATATTCATCACATTATTCTCGTATTTCAGAATTGCAGCTGGAAAATTTAAATTGTCTTCTATGTGTCACGGCCATATAAAACACATACCCTTGTTATTATAGACATCCAAATAGTTTGGTGCACTGAAAATAGTGATAAGAGACGGGAAGCCAGTGGCCTGAGATTTGCGATACATGCGGTATCTGAAATACAATTTTATATAGACAGATTAGTCTCTTTTCTTCTCAATCCCTCTTACCCAGCATCTTGAGCCTCATGAGCACGAATGATTGAGAGCAAATTATTATGTTGAAGGAAATCACAACATGCTGCATAGCTGTAGAAGTACGAACATCCTCTAACCGAATTATGACTAAATTGTTCGGAATTCCTTTCGTTTCCGAAATCCTCAAGTGGATCAGACCATAGAAGATCACACATTGGACCGAATGCCGGTGGCTCCTTGAATCTGTCTATCTGAAAAAAATGAAATTGGGTTAAAGGATTTTAGTTCGGTTTGTGATTCTCATTTTCAGTCAGAAGCTGTTTCAAAATGACATTTCGTTGTTTCCCTATATAAATAGAAATACATTTGGCCGACGTTTATCAAAAACTCTGTGAGCTAGATTACTACGAATTTTTCAGAATTTCTTCAGAAAAATAAATGCCTATCATTTGTAATGACGATTATCAAAGCATGGAGCACACTGAGAAGTTGTGGCAAATCTCAAAAACTAATTGACGGTCATCAGAGCTTCCGATACTTCATTTCTATAGCTCATAAATTTTCCGTATCCTCAGTTTCAATGACAGTATGGTAGATCGGACAAAATTCTAATTTTGAACTCACCCTCCTGATATCCTCCAAAGTATGAATTTCGGGTGAAAGACCACCATGAACACAAAGGAATTGTTGATTCATGAGAGCAGCTAATGGAAGTGCATCAAATGATTCCATACAAACATCATAAACTCGTTCCGAATACTTAATTTTGCATTCTTGTTTGAACGTGAAATACTCTGTCAAATGGCGACATTCGTGATTTCCTCTCAAAAGGAACAAAGTGCTTGGATAGCAGATTTTTAATGCCCAAAGGTAAAGGACACATTCAATTGAAAAGTATCCTCGATCAACATAATCACCCAAGAATAGATATTTTGTTGTTGCCGGAGATCCTCCAACTTCGAACAACTTCATGAGATCATAAAATTGACCGTGAATATCTCCGCATACAGTAACCGGAGCCTCGATTTCCAGCATTGTTTTCTCATTTCGAAACAGGCTTGAGCATTCTTGAATCACTCGAATCGCTGCCTCCTCTTCTATCCGTCCCTCCTGGAAAAAGTGTATATTCATTTGAATTTATAATATGAAGAAGAAGGAGAAAAGAAGAAAAAGAAGAAGCCGTACATGCTAGATGAGTCAGTTTATATGATTCTTGTATTTTAGTTTTATTGTTTTGTTTCGAGAAAAAATCTATTCAAAATGTATACGGAATCTAAAACAAGTGTTGAAGGTGGCCGAATTAGGCAAAAGTTCGGCCATCAACGGGTTGGCCAAATTTAAAGTTTTTACTCTCTCAGAGCCGAGTTTGTCGCAAAAGCTGAACGAAATCTTTTCGATCAATCAATACTTTTTAGCTTCCGACTTCATTTCATCCAGTGCATTTTTCTCATTTCGAATTACCTTAATGAAATGATCACGGAGCACTTCATGTCTTGGTTTTCCAGTCCGCCGATCGTAGACCTGGTCGACAGTGAGTCGTTCGGAAACCGGAAATTGGACGGCTGAAAAATTATCCCTTGGTTTTTTTTCTTTCATTTTCATTTTCCCAAAAAGCTCATCTTCCCGGGGCGAGGCTCACACTCGATTGCTCACGCGCGCCCCGTCCAAATTACTATGGGAACCCTCTCAAGCGTTTCGGAGCTCTTTCTATCTCTCTCAAAGAAAAATAAGAAGAAAAAGACGGAGAGAGAGAGAGAGAGAGAGAAGGATTAATTTTCGATTTCAAGCTACAACGCCGCGCAAGAGAGTCACCCCCTTTCCTCGCCTTCTTCTTCGCCTTTGCCTTCAACGACGACGCCAATGACGACGACGTCGTCAGAATCTCCAAAGAGAGAGAGAAAGAGGAAAAGAAAGAGCTCTAGCTGTGTGTGTGTGCCGCACAAAAAATGCTCGTATAATTTCTGGCTTCTCTTTTCTTTTTTCTCTCTTTTTTTTTCAATGCTCAATGCTCCATGTGAGGGTGGATGTGAGGGTGGAGGGCTGCGCGGAAAAATGAGCTTTCTCCCCTTTTCCGACGATGTGTTTAGATGGAGGGAAAAGGAGAGAGCAACATTCTACATGAGACAGTGATGAAATAGAAATGTGTTTTCAAAGAGTTTCCAAATAAATGCATTCTCCCATTAACACTCACTTTTGACGAATCTCTCCGTGAACTGCTTCAAATCACGTTCACGTTCCCGGCTGTTATTTGCTGGCGCTGTTGCCGGATTGGTGGTTGTTGAGTCGGCTGAAAAAAGAAAGAGAAAGATTCTTTTCATGCATTCCAGATGAGACAAGATTCTGAAGAGAGATGGAGACACCTAGAAGATGTAGAGGAGACAGGGGGACAACAAAAAAAAACACTACAAATTTGATTTGTCGCCGGTTTCCGTCTTCCATTTGGTTTTGTTTTTCAAAATCTTGGGAAAGAGGCATAAGGAAATAACAGAGAGCGTTTAAAAGTGGATCATTTAGTAATTGGAAAATTGTAGTTTGTAGTGGCTGAGCAACAGTTAAACAACTTTTTGAAGCTCGCATTTTGAAAAAAAAGTGACAGCTGGAAAGGCTAATTCGCCAAGAACTTTTGGATTTCCAAAATTTCTCAAGTCTTCATTCTCTCTTCAAAATTATATGATGATAACTTTTATATTTCTTATATCCATTGTGCTCCCCAGGTCTCTATCCAAAACTCACATTTACCACTAGAATTCTGTCCAGCCGATGTGGATGCCATTGTGCTTCTTCTTCTTCTTCGATAGGTGTATGCGCCTTTAATCTGTGTGCAAACCACTCGATTCAGATATCACCTGCAATATATATATATATATATATTTCTTCATTTATGGCGTTTTGGCACCTGCTTTCATCTTTCTAGAAGGTGCAGGCAACGCTTTCTCTGTGTCTCTTCACTCCGTTTGCTCTTTTTTGTATAGCTCGGAAAGCAGATTTGGATTTCTAATAACTCCAAAACTAGGTGTGCACTTTTTATGAAAACTTCAAGAATTTTTCACAAAATTGTTTAGATCATTTCGTTTTCCATTTCAATTATGAAAGAAATGAGGTCACCAGGTTCAAAAAACCAAGTTTTCAAGCCTTTTCCAAAATTTTCCATTGGGGAGAGAGACACACAGGCGGTCACGTGAATATAATAAACCCCGTAAAACTTTTCACAGTTTTTTTCATTTCAAAAAGAAAAGTGAAGCCAGGTGGTAGGAGGCGCGGAGCGCCGATGACCGACTGGTTTCGATTACTGTAGTTCAGAAAATGAAAACTCACCGATTTTTTCCGGGAAAAAAGGGTTCAGTGATGTGATAGAGGTATGAAACCCGTAGATGAGGTGGTGAAGAATTCCTTGTCGATGATAAAAGAGGGAAAAACGATTCCTTTGGTTTACTAAACCCTCCTCCGAGTCTCTCTCGATCACCGACACGACGAAGATCTTGCGCGGCCTGAAACAAATTCAAATTGAAGAATGGGATATGAAATTGACTAAAAGGAATATATAGAGAAAATAATATAAAAAATGAAGGAGTCGTAAGAAAGAAAAAAGCGTTGAACCAGTTTGTGGTTCTGTTGAGGGAGGGCTGCCAGAAGGCGACAACAATGGGCGGGGACCTCTTTGGAAAATGGAAGACGACGGAAAAGAAAAAGAAAAAGAAAAAAATGGAGGAGAAAAAGGAGAAGACAAAAATCAAATTCTGAATATATTTATATCGGAACGAACACATTCAGATTGTTTTGTTATGGAAATATGAAGGAGAAACAGAAGAAATGAATGGGAGAGAAAAAGCTATTTTTGTTCGGTTTCTCTTTTTTAAAACTTTAGGAAAAGTGATCATCATTTCAGGTTAAATATTGGAAAAATGGAAAAGCAACAATTTGTGAGCTTAGCCCAGGGCTAGAAATTTCTAAAGACTTCGTAACTACAAAAACGGAAAATCTTAAAGTTTTCGTCATTTAGTTTTTCCGAATAACTGTTATCCAAAAAAACTATAAATGTTTTAAATCTTGGAAAAGGTTATAACATTTGGAAATTATGAGTTTCGTTAATCCAAGCACACTATTTCAAACTATTTAGACCACAAAATTATCTCACAACTTCATTGCAAAAGGCTAAGATTCTGTTCCTTCCGATGTTGGTATGAAAATAAGCAAAAGCTTGAAAAAAGTTAAAAATCCATTTCATAGTTTACAAAAACTGTAGTGCTCGAATGCAACGTTTTGAACACTTCGGATCATAACTTCAAAAACGTTGATTTCTACTTTAATCTTTCCGAAATATCACTGAAGCTCTCACAATTATTGATCAAAATTATCAAAAGTGAGTTGAAACTGATTCAAAACCACATGATTCCTGTGTTTCTCTTTTCCCTCTCTCTCTTTGTCTCTCTAAAGAAAAGAGAGAAAGATCAAAAGTAAATGGGCGGTGTGTGTTATCGATAAAAAAGTTTTTCTCGGGGTCTCGGGTTGTCCGTGTGCAAGGCAGGAAAGAGGCTAGTGCTCGTGTGTGTATATATGTGTGTGTGCTTGTGATGGTGATGATTGAAGAAAAAGAGAAAGAGAGAAGGGAGCAAAAAAAGAGCACAAAAGGGAAGCTAAATGAGAGATATTAGGTGAATTAGAGATACGCAGACATAAAAAGATATGGGATTTCTTTTTGAAAGAAAAGTTATGAATATTTGGTTTTGAAAGCAATAGGAAAAATTTCAAAAATTGGGAAAACGCCAAAACCAGAGATCCATCTCGAAAGAAGAGCAAGATATATGAAAAAGAGAGAAAGATGACGTGGATTTTATTTTATTCAGCATTCAGAAGACGTTGTCTCTTCTAGAAGAAGAAGCAGAAAAAGAAGAAGGAGAAGCTAGAGAAGAAAAAGAAGGACGTTGTGGGTGGGATCAGCCAAGCCAAAGGGGGGCTCTATGAGAGAGAGAGAAGAAGCTTAGCCTTTTCTCTTGAAGAAGAGAAAACGAGACGATGGAAGATATCGACGACGACGACACCAAAAAGAAGCTGCTTCTTCTTTGCCCCGAGAAGCCTACTGCTCTCTCCACAACACGAAGCTATCGGTGTCCGAGAGTCGACTAGGGAGAAATAGTGTACGTCGGTGAGAGGGTGATTAGAGAAAGAAAGAAAGAGAGAAAGAGAGCGCTCAGCGGGCTCTCCGGGGCCTCCGAATCGATTTCGAGCATTCTCTCTCTCTCTCGGTCTTTTTTCTCTCTTTTTCTCTTTTCTCTTTTCTCCTACTAGCCAACACACACACACAGGACAACACATACAACACACACACCGAGAGTCAAATGAATATATACACTTGGAGACACCAACGACGACTCTTTTCCTCTCCTTGCTCTCACTCCTGTCCTCCAGGCTCCTGCTACTCCTTCTTCTTCTCCCTCCAGTTGCTGTGCTCCGTGTGTGTGTGCTGATAAAAAATATCAACGAAGAAAATAGGGAGATTTGATCGAAAAGGGGTGAAAGAAGAAGAAGAAGAAAACATGACGTAGCCATGATGCACACACAACATTATATTGGTCGAAGGGAGGGACGGAGAAAGAAGGCAATTGTTGCGGAGAAACTGATCAGACTTGCCACGTGTCGACAGAAGGAGAGGCTATTTTTAACACAGACACGTGGAGTTTCGAAATAGAATTGAGAGGAGTCGAGAAAATTTGAGAAATGAAGGTGATGTTTTTGAAAGAAGTCTGGGTAGAAATGGTCAGTTTTGAATCGAAGCACAGAATCTTAAATCATCAATTCATGGTTCTCGTACGCTTTTACGAGTTTTATACAGTAAAACAAAAAACTGGAAAAACCGAATTTCAAGATTTGACAGTTATTTCTAGAAAAAGTCTCAAAATTCTCGGATTGTTCTCCGACTTTCCAATCCTAAGTTTTTGAGTTTTTGAACAGATTTTATTCAGATAAACATTGGTAAGTCTAGGCCTTTCAGGGTTGTTTCCAAGCCGATCGACCTAGATTGAGCAGTTCAAGAACCTTCTTGCTTGCCTGTTCAGCTCAAATGCTTGCCATTCCTCAGCTAAGAACTTATTCCGTGACGTCAGAACTTCTCGAGGAGAAAATGGAAAAAGTACAAACTATCCAAAACCATCAGAATTTAAACTCGGACCGGTCGACGGATCGGCTGACCAGCTGCACTTTCCGAGCATTAACAGGACTTGCAGAGTTTCAGACGCCTTCCGACCAGCGATCCTAGTACGGTAGAAGGGCTTCTAACCCTTCAAAGAAACAAAACCTCTAACAGATCACATTTGCATCTTTTCTCTCTCATCTAGACATAAATATCATGTGCATCACAACAAGAAGAGGTGCATTTAAAATGAGCCTGCGGAGGACACACACGCAAGCACCTCTTCCTTCTTCTTTTCCTTTCTTAAGGCAGCCTAATTGAGGGGTGTAGGTCAACCGGAAGGTGACTTTCAAATCAAGTGCATCATCATCATTTTCTGAAAGGAAAAAGAAGAAGAAGAAGAGACGAGACGTCGTCGTCACTCAACGGAGATGGAGAGCCCCCCATTCAGAAGACTCATCTCTCTTTTCCGTCGTCGTCCGTCGTCGGGAGGCTCAAGCGCTCCTCTTTTCTTTTTTCTCTTTTCTAGATGGCTATACCCTTTAGAAAATAATTAAATGTGAAAAGAGGTCTCCTCTGTGAATGGAAAAAAAAAGAGAGAGAAAAAGAGGAAGATAGTATGGATTTCATGGAGAAAATACACCTAGAGAGGGGAACAAAAAAAGTCGTTTGCCTTCCTTCTCTGCTCTTTTTTCTTTTTTTTTTCGCTAGGATCCGGGCAGAAGCAAGTAGGGGCATGATGATAAGAGAAGGTGGAAAAGTGGGCGGAGTCTGAGCTTAGAGGGCACCGATGCTGGCTCTGAGCCGGCTCCGGGCTAGCTCAGGGGGCTCCGACTTAAGCGAGCAAGCAAGAAGAAGTCAAAATGGAATTAAAAGTCGATGCAGGTGGTGAACCGCGACGCTGACACGCGACGCCGAATGATAATGTGATAAATGTGAGAAGAGGTGGAGAAATGAGAGAAAGAGAACTAATCCGATTATTTGTATGCTTTCTGGAAAGAGAAAAGAGAAGAGGGAAAGATATTATGAATGTTCTATGTTTTTACATTTTACTAGCAATAGCTTCAAAGATATTAGAGAAGAAGGGATTTATGGAAAAAGGCGGGAGAAGAAGTTGCGAAGAAGAAAGGGGAACATGGAAAGTACAGTATCTTTAGTTGGATGAAGATTCTAGAGGTAAAAAAGAAGCTGATGTTAGAATAGAATCAAGCTCGGATCTACCTGATATGCATTGATTGAATGTGTTTTTGTAAAGACTTAATTGATCGAAAGAGCCCGGGAATTCGAATATGCGCCGAAAATTTCACATAAGTTTGTGTATACTGTTCTTCAGTTTTCTCATGCTTGTTTCGGATTGGACTTGAGGTGACTGAGACTTTGGGAAACTTTCAACTTTTGGAATTGGAACGCTCAGTTCGCCAAGAAATGAAAACAGACGATCGACCTCGTCTGCTTCTTCAAAAAACCGTATACTGTGTAGTTTTCAAAATTTTCAGTTTTAGTACCAATTTCTTTTGCCTGAAATGTTACGTTCCTAAAATTCCTAATTTCCTAATCCTAATCCTAAATCCTAATAAAAAAAGTTTCAAAACAAAAAAAGCATTTGGGCCAAAAAAGTTTTGAAAAAACCTTACAGTGCGGTTTGTTAGAGATGACGTTTCATTTAAAATGAAGCTAAAAGTCTATAGACCGATTATCTTCTTTTGAATTGAAAACGGTCAAAATTGATTTGGCTGAGAGCAGGGAAGTTTTTTTTTCTATCATCAATTTTCCCTTTTCCATATATTTTCCACAATGACCTTTTTCACATGACTTTTCTCATCGAATCTTCCAATTTTTCATTTCAATCCACCCCAAAATTAAACAAATATCAAGAAAAAAACCATCAAGGAAACGCATACACATAAATTGAACACACACATTTCAACAAGAAAAAGCGACACAACGTCTTCAGAAGAATAAAAGAAAACGAGGAAGAAAAAGAAGAAGAAGAAGAACATGGGAAAAAAGAGACAACAAATAAGAGAGAAGAGAAATAGAGAAATATGTATACATGATGATGATAAACGGTATAGAAAATGGATGTGAATGGAGAAGAGAAAAGAGAAAAGAAGAAGACGTAGACTGTTAAACAGAAATGACAGAAATTTATACAAAATGGTTTTTTTGAGAAGGAAGAGAAACACAGAAAAACAAGACACGTGAATGAACTGTATAGAAAAATAAAAGATTTTGATCTTTTTGAAAACGGTTTCAAAGATCCGAAACTTCTGAAGATGATCTTTTAGATCGGAAGGCAAGTGATTCATTTTTTGAATTTGTGACCACAGAAATTCAAAACACCAAACTATGAATCATTCGAAATAATCGTTTTTTGAATGGTCTGTAGAGCGAAAAAAGATAAACCCGATTATTTCGGAAACAGTCTCAAAATAAGGAAGAATTTGAAGGAAGATGTGCATACTTTCAAAAAAACGTCACTAGTAGGCTAGAGGGTATGCAGTTCTAATAAAGGTTTCACGAGAATTAAAAGTTATTAAACTAAGAACTTAACTAGAGCGTCTGCAGAAAAGTGACAAACATGCTTCATCTGAATTTCACTATAATAGAAGAGTTTTGAAATTCTTCTAGTATAAAAGAAGACATATAATCGAAGATCAAAAAGAAACTCTACGGCTTCATCATCTTCATCTTTTTCCGAAAAGCAGTGAAAAAGCTACTCTTTCTCTCTCTTTCCCTTCCCCCTTTTTCCTCTCAAAGTGACACTGAATTAATCAATCGGAAACCGGGGATTGCACACACACACATACACAAAAAAGGAGTGAATTTCCGTTTGGCAGGAGGTAGGAAAAAATTGAAAAAAAAGCGGAAATATATGAAGGAGAGGACTTTGTATGGATGAAGGAAAAGAAGGAAAAAAAGAGAGAGTGCTCTGGCGAAGAATACTAAATTAACTTTGGACACCTCATGCTTCACATCATGCGGCTGGAGAGCTCTGAAGAAGAAGAAGAAAAAAAGGGGGCAAAAAGAGAGAGAGAGAGAGAGTCTTTTCGTGTCGAAATTGGAGAAAATGGAGACGTTGAAGTGAAGAAACAGATGAAGAAGAGATCAAGAATTGTGTTTTGTCTCCGATGGATATGATGGGAAACAAAGTTTTTATTGATGACTAAACTACAAACTACAGAGCCGGGCTGCGAACTTCATTCCAGGCGCGGATCAAACTGAAACCTACAGTCTAGATGCTACCAAGACCACAGATTCTGAATCTTGGAAACATACACCATAATCTAAACCCAGATATAATGTCAACTTAGAAAACTGGGATAAAGCTGTGTTGCTGGAACACTGAAGTTTGAGCTACGTCTAAATTGGAATCCCAAGAATTGATCAACTGAGATCTGAATTTTCTAAATGTTGCTCACACACCTCAAATGCTCTCCAATACGAAATGATGTATGTTTTAACTTCAACGAGTTCAAAAACTCAAATCTTGGCTCTCGACGACGACGGAGTAAACAAGGCGGATAGAAGGAGAAAATTTACGATTGTACTTGAAAACACACAAAAAAAGAAGGAGGAGATTTGATGACGTTGCAATCGGAGAAAGACGGAGAGAGAAAGAAGGAATGAATTCGGATTAAGACGACGAAAAGGCGGACGAAGAAGAAGAAGAAGAATGAAGCTGTAGAGGGGAAAGAGGGATTTAGAATTGGACCAGATGAAAAAAAGGTGGGGGATCTGGGAAACAATGAATTAAATAAAGAAACTGAAAATGAAATGATTTTCTCCACAATTTGCGACTGTATGAAAAATTTCAGGAGTTTTGTCATCAGAAACAATCCGATAGAAACATTTTGTTTCTCAATCCTAAAACCCAAGAAGAACGTCGTAGAGCTTCCTTACTTCTAAACGTTGAGTTGCTATCAGTACTGTTCATATGTAGAGCCAAGAAAACGTCTAGAAGTTTTCAAATCTTGTTTTGACGACGTCAGAAGGCTCCAGAATCTATAGCAGAACCTACAAGTCGGTAAAAGTAGTAAAAGTAAGAATATGAAGACGTCAAATGGTCTTCTGACCAAAAATATACGAATCTGGATGATCATAAAAATATAAGAGGAGATAATCTGATTTCGAGTGATATCAGAATGTAGTTTTATTATTTGGGGAGACGGATTAGATATACATTTTGGTTTAGGAGGCTTGAGAAGATTTTGAAATGATCAGGAATGTTTCAAAACATTCTCGAAAATAGCAGAAACCTTGAGTACGTTCCAGAAGCTCGGAATTATCTCCAAAAATCTCCAAAGTTTCTCTGGATGCTTCAGAATGATTCAGAAGATATTTTATGATTTCAGTTTGTGTCAAGGTAATAGTAAAATTTTCAGTAGTCTATTTAATCTTTTTTTCGTTTTTATCTTTTTCTTTTAATCTTTTTCGAAAACCTCAAAATCATAAAATCTCGCTTTTCAACATTTGAAAATGCATCAAAATCCATCTCATCACTCTTTTTCCGGACGCCTAATTTAAAATGCAAAAATCGCCTTCCCTTTCTGAAACCTAATCTTAAACCTCTTTTCCCATTTTTTCTTTTCTGCCAAAAAAGCAATCTGAAGAAAAAGGAGAGAGTGAGATTGCCTTTTTTCGGTCACAGGTGATAAGCTTTCTCTCCTTTTTTTTCTTAGGAATCGACGGAGAAAGAAAGCTATTTATATTCACACGCACACATTTATTTTATGGAGAAAAAGAGAAAAGATTTATAATTCTGAAAAGATATTGAGATATATATTATTTTTGAAGAAAAAATAGGAAACGGGGAGACTACTTTTCATTATGGAATATAGAGGAGAACAATGGAAGGGAATAGAAGGCTGCAGAATAGAAAGATCTTGAATTTTATAGATTCTTGACTACAAAAACTACGAACCATTCTCAAAAATCATAGCACCGTTTAACGACTGTAAAAGTCAAAATTGCATTGTGTGAGAAAGTGTTTGGACAACAAGAACTACAGTCTGAACGCTGCCAGCTCTGAAAAGCTAGGTGGTGTTCTATTGCTCTCGGACTACAAATACTACACAATTCAGCTCAAGTAAACTGATTTGTGAAGTTTGTTGAAGTCTAACCGCTTTCAAACTGTCTTAGAAAATCCACAAAAAATCTAGAAGTTCGAAACTTTACATCTTCAAAATAATCAGAAGACTGCTACAAAAGGATTATTGTGACTATTTCGTATGATCGTATAGCTGGCGTACAATACTCATATTTGCTTTCAGAAGATTCGAGCTCCGAAAACTGCCCTTATAATAGAGTTAGCTGCTATATAGCCCTTTCCACCGGAAACATGCAAGAGGTATGTAAAGAAACTTGAAAATGAAATGATAAAAATGCCACAAATTTTCCATTTTTCAGCAAACATCAAATTTCAGTTATCAGTAGAATAGAAGAAATGGGAAGCTGAATAAATATTTACCTTAACATTTATAACATTTTCTCTATGATCTTTTCCAACAAAAAATCAGGAACAAATGAAAGAAAACGTGACTTTTTGACCATTTGGCTCTTCGTTCTGGTCTTTTTGATCACATGAAAATTTGAGTTTTTTCCAGAAATAACCTCTCGTCCAGAGGGTGTGTATGTGTGTGTGCTGTTACAGTGATAACACTATTAACAACCGGTTCGGAATGATGACGGAATGGTCAAAGAGAAAACTCAAAATGACGTCATCATCAGAGAGGAAAGAAACCTCTTCTCAATTGCATTCAACGTCTCCGTCGACGACGTCGACGTCGTCGTTTTTGGAGCAATCAAGAGCCAGGAAAATTGGCGAGTTGTTGAGAGAAGAAGAAGAAAAGAAGGCGTCCACAAAAAAAAGTAGAAGACGTTGACGAAGGAGAAGGAGAAGACGGAAACAAAATGAGACGAGAAGGAGCAGGAAAAGGAGAAGAAGGAGAAGAAAAAAACGAAGGAGTTCATGAATTTTAAACAGGCTTTTCCCTCTTTTATTCCGATTCTCCTATATCCCATCTCACACCGGCAAGGAACATTTCTGATTTTTTTTGGGATTGGGAAACAGAAATGTAGTGGAGAAAACCCGGAATTCTGAGATATATTTTTGGGGTTTTTCGAACGGTATGGGAAAATCTCATAGATTTTTTGATTTGGAGGTTTTGGTTTTCTAAAAGAGGAAACCGGACAAATTGTTGAAGATATCTTTTTGAACAGCTAATAAGTTCCCGATAACTGTCTGAATCCGTCGGGAAAGGATCATCAGGATTCGAGAGATCAAAGAAACAACTTTCTTTTTGAAATTATTGCTACTTTTCCAAAACTAAAAAGGCCTTGTTTTCGGGTTATTAGACAACGTTTTCTTCCTCATAATTCATGTTCAAAACTGCAACTCTGACAAAAAAGAAGAAGCCAATAATTGAGCATTTTGGGTCGAGTCTGCTCTCAAAATGTGTCTGTGTGTGTGTACCGGAGAAAAGCTTCGGGGCCAATGGTTCCCTTGAGAATTCGGAAAAGAAACATTTTGAAAAGAAGATGAAGAAAACAGACTCATCCTCACTCTACAAACTGATAGAAATAGAGACGAATGAGACAACAACAACAAATGATCTTTTTGGTCGAGTTACTTGTTGTTTTGGATGGAAAAAGAAAGGAGGATAGGAGTAAATGAGAGAAATAGGATGGGTTACAAGTTTCGGAAGTTTTTTGTCCGTTTTTGAAGAATAGGGGAATTGGGCTAGGTTGAGAATTAGTTTCGAAACTTTGACCAAGAAAGAATTAGGGGCTCTTATAATAGGGGGAACACGCCTCCTTTAGAAGGTATCTGACGCGAAGCTTATGTATACACGTCGGCATATCGGAAACCAAAATGAACATTCCAAACCATTTTAATTCGAATATTTCAAAATAATACTCTTCGAAGCTGATGAAACTTTCCAAAAGCAATAAACTAGAAAGTTTTTTTTTAAGTTTTCAAAGGCGCATAACGAGCACAGTAATTCAGTCCACAAAGCTATCTTTAATCTCAAAACAGAAAGAATTCTAGTTAGGATGTCTTATAAATTGGAGTATTATACAGCAAAACGGATAAGTCTGACTACACAGGTGATTCGCGATGTATGCGTTGTGTGTTTCGCGCGGATTGTATATGTGAGCCATGGGAAAGTTATGCGGATGCTATGTGCATCGACTGTGGTTCCATCGCGAACAGTTGTGTGGTATGGGTTGATTACGGATGCATATAGCATACGCATACAAAGCATATTTTGGTGTGTGCACTCCAGTAGGCCCCGCAAATCTATTCGTTTTTGACTAGCAAAATATAACAGAACATTGGAAACACTTTGTCCGTTTTGAGCTTTCTCTCGAAGCTGACTCTTTCTCTCCAGATACCGGGAGTTAAGAATGCGGAGGTAAACTTTTTTAGTCCGCTCCAATATTCTAGCGAGGTTTTCATGTTAGTATGAATTAACATCGGCTTGTTTCTTATCACCGAACCTCATGAATGATGGGAAGAAATTATTATTTCCGTTAGTTCAAAAAGCTTGATGCATCATTATTATCATTAATAGTTGAGAGGACGAACTGCCAGCATTGGTCTATAAACCGATGGTTTTCTATAGATCTATAAACCACCTATAGGCCGAATGCGTATTCGATCCGTGTGCTATCCATACAACAGGAAATGGATGATATGTGGATAGTATATGCATACCTTTGCGACCCAAACGTTGATCTCAGCCGCCCTTGCATATACTGCACACGCGCCATCCATAGTATTTTATTCGTGCACATAGCATCCTATATGCGTCCATTTCAAGAATGGACCACGGTGTACACATAACGCATCGCACGCGAATCACCTGTGTAGGGACATATAAAAAATCAATAGTGTTTACACGAATCATTGCGAAATTATGAGGAAAACAAAATACATTTGTGGGATAGAATTCTGAAAACGAACCCGGATTTGTTTCCTAGAAAAGTTCGGACCTATTGAGGCTTCTTCAGACTAAAAAATGGAGACATACCAAACTGTTTATCGAAGTCAGATCATCATTTTTCAGAAAGCTATCAACTAATAAATAATTCATGTAACGATTTTCATTTTTGACACGTGTTATTTCGGCTGCGGATACAGTCAAGTGAAAAAACGATCAATCCCAACAATATAACTGAAAACGAACAAAATTCTTTCGAATGAATCTTGTCGGTGGTCATAATCATCATCATCATTTTGTGTTGTTTCTCACAATGAGAGATCGGAAAAGAAAGTGTGCAATATATATGTTACACTCTATTAGAAATCTCTCTTCCGTAAAGCCAAAAAGCTTCCTTCTCTTCTTCCTCTTCTCTTCAAATGCAAGATCACTCATCGATGAAAAATGAAAGAATCTGGCTCCAATTAGAGATAATCTGGGAAGGAGAGACGCAGACAATTCGTATTATTCTGATGGCTACCGTAGTCGGCACGCTACGAAATGACTCAAATCACATGGTTTTCGGAAGAAAATTCTGGATTCCGAAAAGACAAGAAAATTGTGGGTTTTTAGTGGGAAAGACATCTGCTCTTCCCCTCATCGGATGACGATAAATTGATGTTCCGACGAAAACGAAGACGAAAAAAGATGAATACCAGATGTTTTAAGAATGAAAAAGAAGGTTAAAACCATGGGAAAATTAGAAGAATCTAGTAGTGTTGGAGGGAGGGAAGGGACGGAAGTAGTATCAGGTTGCAAATAGAAGGTCAGAAATGAGGGCGATGGAAAAGTGATAAGAATTTGAAAAGAGATAGGGTCAAGTTTAGAGCAGAGAACAACGAAAATCATATGTAATTACGTATTTAGGGATCGTTATTGACGTAAAGAAGAGAATGAATTGCGTTTGTGACTTTAATTAATAAGAGTAAATAATGAGATCGGAAACCCTTTGGAAAGTCTCACACATTATCAGAAATATTCGGATAAATGCTGTTCGGAGCAGAATTGTACGGAATGGATTTTTTCGATTCCGGAGTTCGGAATCCGGAACCCGGAATGACCTTCGAAACTACGGAATCCGGAATCCGGAATTCCTTACAACTCTGAGTAACTGAAGAGTAACTGGCCGAAAGGATCTATTGAGAACTGCTCAACTAACAACTTATCGAGTGTTCTTATTCGAGCTTTTCGAACTTTTGGTACGCCAGCTCGGTTATATCAGTTACGCCAAGCTCTTAGTTGAGTCGTTCTCAGTTCTGATACGTCCAGGGTTCTTACTAGGGAGAGCTTTCAATCTAAACTTACTTACTAGGAAAATATCTGAAATCTATGGCAAAACTAAATAACAAAATCAGAATAACACGACGACTTGCTGCTGAAATTTCCATTTATACATACGGATGTTTCGATGTACTACGGGGCCAGTTCAGACCTAACGACTAAATAACGAATTGTTGTTTCAGTGGTTAGATGATCTTAACTCTGTGATGAATATAGTCCAAAAAGTAACAGTTTCCATCCAATCCTTCTTTCACGTTTTTCCTCCTTACCCAAACTGTTCCCATATCAATAAGCTTGATATGACATAACGCTTTTAATCTCGTATCATCAATTAATCTGTCTTCTTCTACCCGTTTTTATCGTTTTCTTCGGGAACAGACTGAAGGACTGGTTGTTAAACGACTTCTTCTTCTTATCCTTCTCTTCTTCTTCTATCGGACGGCTTCTGCCATTATTCTTCTGTTTCCCTCAAAAAGATATCTTCATGAAATTTCTTATTCTTTTTTCCCTAGTTTTTCTAGTTCATTCTTTACCTCCACCAGAGGGACTGAAAAGAGCAAAACAAGTTGGAAATAATGGAAATGGAGATGTTAATGGAGGTGTTGAGCCACCTCCAAATCTTCAATTAAGGTCTCGAATGATGGCAGCTATGAATTCACATCATGTAGGTCATTTTGACGATTACAATCTAAGGATTAAATGAGATTCTGTGCTATGAATTGGTTTCAGTGACACGTTCATAGTTTATAGTTTTTAGTTTATCTATGTTTTCAGACTCAACCAATCGCCACTGAAAAAGTAAACATCTTCAATCAACCTCTGATTCTGACTAAAACCAAAAAAGTCTCTAAATCCAAACCAATTGTAACTCAACCAATAACTGCATCAACCGAAGATCCATTGAAAAATATTGGTGAAGTTACAACACAAAAGAGTCCATCAACGACTTCATTGTCTTCAGAAGATATCCGAAAGGTTGGATCTTTTTTTAAACAATATTCTGAAACCCTTTTTTCAGAAGTTCTCCAGCGTCGGCGATGAGAAAGTGAATCTAAAAGTACGTCCAGTGCTTAAAACCAATTTCGTTGATGCAAATGGAAAAGTGGTCAGAGATGTAGTGTCAGTTCCAATTCGTGTTTCTGATGGACATATTCATTCAATTCCGTTAGTTTTCTTTCTCGTTAAAATTTTTTTTGAATTTTCGGATTATTTCAGAAAGAACTCGAAGAACGCCACTTCCAGCTCTGCCGTTGTTGAAACCGAGAAGAATGTAAATGTTTCATTCAGATCTTCTCTTCCACTTTGGCTTTTGTAATCGATTTTCCATTTTTCAAATATTTTGAACCAAAGAATCACATAATAACAGAAATTGTAACATTAATAAATTATATTATGGGTAATGGCTTGTTAAAGTTCTGAAAGAATGATGTTCAGAGTGTGTTATACTTTTAATATAACGGCAGTTTCTTGATATATTTGATACCAAAAGTAATCAGTTTAGGCGATTTTTCCATGAAGTTTGCAGAACACAAGAGAATGATATCACTCGTTTTTTTGAAAGAATAATTGAGAAATGCTTCCGATGAATTCTTGGAATATCTCACGGCTTCTCTAATTTGACCTTCTGAAGAATCGCTAAACCATTCAAGAACCTTAGTTGGGGGAGGATTTTAGGGCTTCATAATACTCCTATATTTTTGAAAATTGATATCATCACTGCAACATCAAGGACTTCTTCATTAGCTTTCTGCAAAACTAATCTACATTTGGATTGGATTAGATAAGGGTTACAGTAGTTATACAAGTTGTGTTCCGTGATGTGGCAGGCTTCTTAACAGAGTGTCAGATCAGCTAACATAACGATTTACTTAGTCTCCGACATTACAAACTAAAAATGTTGTTAAAACAAATCCCAGAGTGACACATCCGGACTATCCATTTATCCGTTTAATGGCATCATCATAATATCAGGAAGCCTATAATCCTCCTTTCCCTCTCCATTCTTTTTTTCATTAACTTTCGCCTAAAAACATAAACTTTTCATCATCTCCAGTTTATTCGGATTTGACCTCATCGGCTTCTTTGGCTTCATCTTATCACTCCCGAACAACTCCTCTTCTCTTTTTCCCTTTCTAAACTGGTTTTAGACTAATGTTTTCTCTTTTTTTCCTTTCTTTTTTCATGTTATTGTTTGAAGAAAAAAGAGAAACGGAGATGAAATATCATGTTGCGACGACAAATGAAGGAAGACAGAAAGGCAGAAAAAACAGAAGAATAAGGAAGGTGGCAAATATGGAATAATGTTTCTGTTTGTCCCTTTTCTCTGTCTGCCATTGGTTTAGAATGTATTTTTGAGTCTTGTGATATTAGAAAAATATTTGTATGTACATTTTAAGAATAGTCTGGAGGATCATGAGACTTTTTGTATAGGAATTGATCGAAGATCAGAAATCTCATCCAGCTCTATTTTAAAAAGATAACTTTAGAGTTTTGAAGATAAATAAGAATTGTTGGCGGTTGAAACGATCCCAGTAATCCTGCGATCCTTAAAGTTGGCCAATACACTCAAAATAAAGGTAGCACCTCTAATATAATGGCACGTTTTGACATTTTTTCAGATACCCAAAGACAAGCAGCTAGAATTATAGTCCTATAATAGTCTTTGATCTTCCTCGACATCACTAATTTCTACCTGTCACAAAAAATTTCAAAATCAGGGACTTGAAAGGATTCACATCCGGAAGTATTGTGAATTCCAGACACATTAATCAATCTGATTTATGTGATTTTTGAGTTAGAAATCATATAGAATTACAGTAAAAACATGACAAGTTCCGGGAATTTTGAGTTGAATTTGTCTTGTGCAGAGAAACCACGAG
Organism: Caenorhabditis doughertyi; assembly: GCA_963572265.1. Taxonomy (NCBI): domain Eukaryota; kingdom Metazoa; phylum Nematoda; class Chromadorea; order Rhabditida; family Rhabditidae; genus Caenorhabditis; species Caenorhabditis doughertyi. The sequence continues at coordinate 11,750,752 of OY751556.1, read as the reverse complement.
GCCACGCCCATTCCAGTTGAGTATAAAAGGAGCAATTCTGAGGTTCCTGAAATGATGATTTTTCGAACTTTTTGAGGTTTTCAGCTTTGGCCATGTTTCTGTAATTTGCAAATCCAATTTTTCGAATTTTTCGAATTTTTGATTATAAGAAAAGCGATAATGATGGGCCTGCTTTCAAATGTCTCCAAAACTACACATTTTGAGAAACTTTTTGAGAATTCGTATTCTTCAAAAACTTAGATAGCCTTGCTCCGAATCTCAAAAAAACAGCTGAACTCTATGAGCTTTTCCCTTCCAAAGGTGTCATTGATACCCATGTCTTCACTCTTCTAATTCTCACGATCCCGTGGTATTCCAATCTCTTTTTCTTCTCCTCCTTTTCTCTTTTTTTTTCTTTCTTCTTCGTTTTCATTGCCTTATATATACAAATACATCTCTTTTGGTCTTTTCAACTAATTTGTCCATGTTTCTAGTTAAGACTCAAAAACTAAAAAAAAAAGAGTCATCAGAAAGAAAAAATTGTTTGGAGTCGAAAAAGAAAAAGCTGCTCCCGAACTAAAACTAGTTGGAAGAGAAGAGAGAGAGAGGAGAAGTCAGAATAAAAAGAAATGTCTCCTTTTTTTCTCTTTTTTTTTGCAGTTGCCATTTTACTACTTTTTATTCGATTCACTTATTTCGGAGAGAGAGAAAGAGAATGAGAGAGAAAGCATTTCCTCTCAATAATTACTAGGTCTTTTGTGTTGTATGTCACCACCACAATCTGACTGAGAATACCCAGAAAATGAAGAAAAAGAATCCATGAAGAAAAGAAGACGTCTTCTGGAAATCTTTCTCTTCTTTTTCTCTTCTATTTATTCTGATTAATTATTCTCTGTCTACAGCTTTTTCTGGCAGCCGCAGAATTTCTCTGACAATTCCAGATTTTATTTTTCTTATATCTCTGAAGCTGAACTTCAGAATTCCTTTAATTTTGGAAAAAATGGTCGAAAAGCTTTTAGCAATCTTTTGTAGGTTTTCGTTTTGAAAAGTTGCTAAACCGATAACGTTTTTTTTTTTCGTTTCTTATTCATTTTGAATGTTTTGAATTTATGCATTTTCTCAAAGCTTTCTCGATTTCCGTAATCGAAATTTTTGAAAAACCCAACTGTGGAGTTCTACGGAATTTTTGACCTAGATATTCTAAAAATTTCTAATTGTTTCACGTTTCCTATTATTCCCTTTCAAGTCTTGTTAAATAATCAAAGCCTGTGATTTCAGGCAAAAAACAACATAACTAGAACTTTCAGCTTTCGAATACTGTAGCTGTGAACTGCTAAAGTCTTATCCTCCCAAACCCAAATCTGGATTAACCTTACCTGCTGATTCCAGAAAATTCTTATCTCCTATCATATTATACTTCACTTAACACCATCTTCTCCTCCTCCTCTTTTATTCCTTTACGTCACAATTGTTCATTGACGCACTCAACACAATATTCATCTGATTTATTTTGTCGTTTAGTCGGTCTTCTGACTTTTTTTCTATCCTATTCTTCTAGAATTCTCTCTGAGTCACATTATTTCTCTGGATATGACTATAAATATGTGTACTAATAACAACAGATTAACGTGTGCCTTCATTCGTTTTCTCGATTTTGTCAGGTATAAAAATGGGTAAGATTAGAAGATTTTGCTAGTTCTCTTGCACGTTTGACTGATCTTCTCAAACTGAACTGTTTTTGAAAAAATTGTTGGAACTAATGCTGTCCGTGCTTGCCTAGTCTGCAAGGAATCACTCAACCTTTCCTTAATTTCCTTTTCTTCATAACCTCTAGGCTCCTAATGGTTGCCAAGAACGTTTCTCATCTAATAACAGGCTCCGCCCACTATTTTTTCTTTCCAGCCACACCCATCTTTTTACGCTTACTTATCCTTCATTCCAAGAGCTAGGAAAATTTTCCCATCTAAAATTTTGAAATAAAAAAGTTCTTCTCCTCCGAAAAAGGACTAGAAAAGAGCATGAAAGAGCGAAAAGCAGTGGCGGCGGGGACGATTCTTTTGGGAATTTGTGGGTCCAGTTTCTATCCTAGACACCTCTCTTTTTGTTTTCTTTTTCCCCTTTTTTGAGGTTATGACTCTGTTCCGAAAACTTTTATTGCTCTTACTTTTTATCCATATTATCTTTATGTTTTCTGAATGAAAAATGGTTTGGAAGGATTGAGGAAAGAAGTTTGCAATCGGAAGAACCGAGTCAGCAAAAGTTTTTATCAGTTGATTGGGATCGGCCACCCGCCCATCCATCAGCCGGAATCTATGTTTGTTGGCTTATAGGTACAGACCGCTCATCTGCCTTTTTCCATAGCTTACTCATCTGTTTTTCTGTAATTAAAGAAACTTTAATTTTCGAAAAAAGTTTTCAGATCTCTCTGGATCTTTCTTTCTAGATCGCATCAATTATTTATAGTATTTACCACTTTCTGTTGTTTTTTTTAACTTTTTTTATAAGAGAGCTTATCCAATTCTCTTTTTTTTTCTGTTTTTGGCATCTCTTCTTCTGAAAATAAAAAGAGATGAAATTGAAGAGACGAATCCAAAAAAAAAACAGAAGAGAGGGGAAAAAAAACGAAAAACAAGTGACAAAAAGTAATCCAATTGATGGCAACCGTTTTACGGCCTGTTAAATAGAGGAGGGGGAAAAGCTTACATTCAATTTATGTTGCCTTTTCGATTTGAATTTGCCAGACGGGTTTCCATTTTTTACTCGAAAAGAGAGAAACGAAATCTAGTTAGAGGTGTCAGGAAACCTTTTTTTAGGAAGCTAAAATCTGAGTTAGTGAAACATCACTTTGGATTTCCGATCCTTCAAAATGCCTACAACGAATTGACGTCTTCCGGTTCAATCTTCCAGAATTTTCTGGAATTTCTCACGTCTTTTGATATTTTTGGCTGGGTTATTGCTTCGATCAACTTTTGATCTTTCTCCTTCTTTTTCGAATCATATGAACATCTTCAGAACACTTTTAAGGCATATCAAATTACTCATCATTTCCGGGATTTCACACCAATTTCCTCTATTTTCTGAGCACATCTTCAAGATGATCTGGTTCTGATTCGGTGTCAAAAGTTACACGCCTCCAGAAAATGTGTTTTCTGATCTTTTGAAAGTCCATATGACTGAGGATCTAAGGATGTGATCTAATCTGAAGATATGAAGAAACATTGTAGATTTGAGTTTTCCAAAGTAAAGTTCATAATGAATTTTCAGTTTTAAATAAGTCGGAAACTGAGTTTCCAAGGGTTCGAAAATTCTGTGAAATTCTCCAAAAATCTTTTAGGAGACTTTTGTAGACCTTGTTCTTTTCATGATATAATTATTTTTCAGTTTTTTCCTAATTCAAAAAAAACTAGTTATACAAAATTTGTTTCTCACTTAGAAGCATTTTCCAGATTTTCGGCTTCGCAGCTTTTTGAAAATAACCAACCGCGTGTCTAATAAGTTGTCATCATGGCTTAACTCCCGTTGCAAAGAAGAGATAAGCCGTAGCAAAAAGCAGTGATACTAAATTAAATATAGGAGAAGATTTTGTATTCATGACTGAGAGAGAGGTCTCTTTCCTTTTCCTCTCTCTATAAAATTCTCTCATCCTCCCCTTCTTTTTGCCCCTGAATACTACCACAACCACCAAATACACCGCATGTATTTACATGTGAATATATATTTTTTCTCCCCTTCGACTTTTCTTTTTTCCCTCTCTCTCTCTCTTTTCTAAAAAAAGAAGAGAAGCCTCTCTATAAAAAATTTCAGTTCTGGTACTACCTTTGGGAAGGATTCTTTTATTTGAAAAGCCTTTTTTTTCAAACTTTCCATTTTCTTTCAGTGGAACTGAGTTTTTATGAAATTTTAGTGGAGGACTAGTTTCATTTATGTATTTCTAGGCCATAACTGACCTGATAACACTCTTAAAATAGTAAACATTCCCTATAGCCTTGACAGTTTTTTCTAGATCATTTTTATCAGCTGTGCCACTTTTTTGAAAACAAATGAATATAAAATAGCCATTTTGGCAACAACTTTTTTTTGAATTTTGCTTTGAATGACCTAGATTTTAACTTTCCTAGGCCATGAGTCTATAGCTTATCCACTTGATTAAATTCGAACAAATCAGCCTGAACGAAGGTTTTTGCTCTTCTCACTTCTTCTTTTTTATTCAAAGTTTTTTTTTGCGTTCTCTCAACGGATTTTTCTTTTTGGAGACGGAATAAAAGTTTTATGGAAATTTGAGAAGAGCCGACATGACATTTCTCGGGGATTGAAAATTAAAAATCAGGTGTCCTTTTTGAAGAAAAAATTTTTTTTAAAGAAATGGATTGTTTCATATCTAAGAAAAATATAGTTGATCTCAAGGATTTTTAGACTGAAGATATGAGAAAATAGTCAATCTTTCAACCAAATAAAGTTCTGATTTTTGAGATTTTTCCTCTTTTTTTTATTACTCTCCATTGTCCTCTATTCTTCTGCTTTTCTTCCTTTCTTCCTTTCTTCCTTCTTTTTTCTTCAACTTTTCTTTGTCTGATTTCCGTTTTTGGAGCGAGTTGGTGCCAGTTTCCTCGTATTTCACACCCCACCAAATCTACTCTTTTTGAAAAGAAAACTTTTTGGATTCTTTTTCACTTTTGGATAGAATTTAGGATTTCCAAATTTTGGGAATTTTTTGGTTTGGAAGCTTTTTTGTGAGATTTTATTTGATGGATTCTGTAGTATTTGGAGTTTTAGTAACTTTTTGGTGACCTGTTTAGGTTACTGTAAAGCACTGTTGGAATTCTTTTATTAAATGAAACTGTTTCGTACTTTCCATAATTATATCATCTTCCTCTCAATCTTGGCTTTTTGAAAATAATCACAAACTTCTAAATTTTCAGACATATTCACCCCAAAAGAAATGCGATAACTCCCCATATCCGACCCTGCACACTGGATTTCCTCTTCAAGGTGAGCACCATTTTTTGAAATCCCACCAAAAAATGATCATAAATTTCAGAAACTGCGGTTCGGCCGTTCAAAGGCGGCTCGACAGAAACGCATCGATGAGAGTTTCAATGTATTTGCGAGACGGAATCTTAATACGTTAGTTTTTTTGGAGTTTTGCGATTCGAAAAATGATTCTGGATGATAGAGGACTGAACTGGGGAAAAGCTATTGGAAAAAGGAAAAAATACCGTGAAACCTGTAATAGAGCGGCCGGCCGCACTATTTTTCACTACCTCTTTAGGGGGCCGCTCTATCACAGGGGGCCGTTCAATTACCGGTTTTACGGTATATTGGTAAAATTGAAATCTGCTGAAATGCAATCGATAACTCGGAATATAAATCAATGTTGGGTTATTTTGACTTTAGTGTACAAGTACGGTATGAATAATGTAGGATAAAACTGTCGTTAGAGACTGACCATTCCATTATCAGTGGTTGGACACGATGAGGGTTACTGTAGAACTATTGTGGGATTACTGTAGCCGTTCCAATCTCACTCAACTCATCAATAGCCATGATCTAAGCCACTATTTGATTTCTCCGCTGTTTAGGCTAACACCACTGCTTAGAATCTGTGGGAAGCCAGTGCAAAGTTCAAGAAATCTAAACGAAATTTGTTTATAAATCTAAAATTTCCACAATTTTCTTCTTATTTCCCTCCTACTAAACAACTATTTATATCTTGTCTATATTATTCGCCTTCTTTTTTCCACTTCATTGTCTTCTTATTTTCCTCCTGATTTCATAATTCTATACAATTCTTTCTTCATGAAAAGAGATAGATTGACTCGTTAATCACTAGTTTGTCGCCTTTTTCCCGCTTTTCTTTTTTTGGAAGTTCCTACAGATTTGGGATGTAAAAGATGGTTTTTAACTGTTTTACTGCTTCTGAATCAACTTAATTGATTCACTAAACAAAAAAAAACGAAAGAAAAGGACCAATCCAGGATATGTGCATCGATGCCTCTATACCGCCCAAGAAGCTTCATCTCCAAATGAGAATCCTTCACTTTTCATTCTTTTCTTTCTTCTTTTCTTTTTTAATCCTTTTTCCCTTCGAAGACCACTACAACAATAAAATGCAAATCACATCAAGAGTAGGAGCACGGCTTCTGGAGCTTTTTGACGCCTTCAGGGTCGGAGCCGTAGAAGATGATAATCTTCGGGAAGGTCCACGCCTTCTTTTTGTGACGTAAAAGTTGTTATAGAATCTTCTATCGTGTGAAGAAGAAGAAAGTAGTTGAATAGGACCTTTTTTGGGCAAGGTTCCCCCCACTCAGTTTTATTTTTGGAGAGTCATTTTTGGAAGTTTTTAGTTTAGCAGAGATAATGCTTCCTTGACCATAGAAATTAGCTTCTTGGTGGTCTCAAAAAGCTTTAAAAAAAAGATTCTTCAGAATTTTTTCAATAAAAAGATCCGCACTTCCTTCGGACGTATCGATAGAATTGTCAAAGTTTTCAACATTTCTGAAAAAACGTAATCCAACTCCAGATCTTGTTTTTCAGTAGGAAGACATCTTCAAAAAAAAGTTAGACTCCTTTTTTCCTACTCTTCCTCTCAATTACTAATTGCATTTTTTTTTCGACGTCTTCTTCTTTCCCCCAAAAAGGAAAGACGAGGAGCAGGTGAAATTGAAACTTTTTTCCCTCTTGTTTTTCTTTTTCCTCTTCTCGTTTTTTCGTTTCTAAACGGACATGTTTCCACGTTTTTTTTGTGTGTCTTTTTAGAGGTTAAGTGAGACGAATCCTTGACAACTTGTCTTTTGTTTTTTGTTGGGAAGGCTCGAAACTTTTTCTGTTTTTTTGGAATTCATTTTTGGAATTGTTTGAAGTTTTCGGCTCGGTTTATAGGCGGTTTTATAGTCCAAAATCGGAGAATTTAGAGTCGTAAAGTTTGATTCTTTGGTTTCGAAGTTAGAATATTCAGATTTTCCGAAATATGAACAATTTCAAGACCAAAATCTCTTTCCATTTGCTTTCATTATTCTCGTGGTCTTCCACCCTCACTATCCTTATCCTGGATCAGCTTTCTGTAAGAGTCACATATGAAAAATTAGGATCAAAGTAGAGAATAAAAAATTTTCTTTTCTAGAACATCCAGAAGATTATCGATGTCTTTTTTGTATTTTGATTCAATTTTTGTAGATTTTTTATAGTTGAATGCTGTACTACTCCCAAAATGAGATGGAAAGCTTCTACCGCTATTTCGAGTTCCAACACTGCTTCTTATGTTTAGGAAAAGTTGATGTCTTCGTTTAAAGGCGCAGCGACAGTCCTTTGGGTCTTGCCATGATTATATCAACTATGAATAACTACAGTCCTAAATGGATCGTATGAAGATTTATCGTTACGCCTTGAACCATCAAATTCTCGTAAACCACTAACAGTTGACTACAGAATCTACAGTTTGAGCACTTCGGACTTTTTCTTCAATTCCTAAACTTTTTTTCATAAGAAAGTGTGACCCTTGTCCGAAAACTTGTATCCAATTTGTCCTTCTTCTTCATATTTCTTCTTTTTTTGCAAAAGAAAGATCTTCAGACTTTTTCCCATTTTTTTTTTCATCTGCCCTCTTCGTTTTTATTCTTCTTCTTCTCCCCATATCTACGTAGTAAGTAAGTAGTATTCTTCGTCATTTCTCTATGTCTCCTCAATTCATACACTATCTTTTTGGACTCAAAACTTGTTTCGGATGAATAGAAGAAGAAGAAAACTGCTGTCCTTGCTTCGGTTGCTTCTCCTTCTGACATTAGCTTATTCCAAAAACTTGTGGAGATATGAAGACGACGTTGACGTCTTCTGATTCTGTTTCGACGTCTTCTAAAGTATTCTGCCCCCGGCTAAAAAGAAGATTTTGCTAATTTCAAATATGGAAAAACTTCTTCTTCATCTGAATCTTCGACATCTTTTTTCCACTCTCCTTCCCCTTTTTCATATTCTTCAACTTCTTATTTATTCATTATTTTCCTTCAACAATTGGTTGTGGACGCCGTCGACCGCGAGCCTCACGTCTTCAGGCTCACGTCTTCAGAATAAAAAATATATTCAGAAGGACGACGACAACGTCTTCGACATCTTCTGTTATTAATTCTCTACTACTACTAAAAATTTCAAAATTCCTCCTCCTACTTCTTCCGATTTGTCAAAAAAATCACCGAAAATATCGTTTTTACGAAAAATCATGAATCGAATCGGACCCCGGCGGCGGGGTTTTCGAACGAGGTGAGTTGCGGAAAAAAGAGTGGTGTGTCGACTGCCTCTTCCCCTCTTCCCCTCTTTTTTCCCGCACACACTTATAGGTCATCGGAGGCAGTCGACAGTGTGGCTTTGTGGCCTAATGGATAAGGCGTCTGACTTCTAATCAGAAGATTGCAGGTTCGAGCCCTGCCTGAGTCAAATGTTTTTGGTTTTTTATATTCAGAATAGGAAATTAAATTTGGGTCAAGGGGCGGAGTTTTTTTGAAAAATTTGAAGAAAGATGGTATAGAAAATGTAAAATGCTCTCCGAATTATCAAAAAACCTTTCTAAATCACCAATATGACCTTAACAAAATATAATTTCTTTTCTTTTTTACAGACAAAATGGAAACAATCAACAAAAGGAGATAGTTGAACCGGTGATGGCTAGTGGTGTTTGTGTTCATTCAGTGCTTCCGTTCAAATCCGCAAATGCCGCTGACTGCCGTAAGTATTTCTTTTTTTCTCTTTGTTTTTCTTTTCTATTATTGATGTCTTCTTCTCTTTTTTTCTCTTCTTTTGTTCTGAAAAATGAGGAGAGGGAGGAGCCTCCGAAGGGGGTTTACCGATTTTGTAGAGTGTTTTTCGAAGCTCTGATTCAGCTCTTTTTCGGGTTGTTTTCTCATTTTTATTTTTGAAGAACAAAGTGAAGTGGCAAAACTAAAAATCGGAAATCTAGGTATTTTTAGCTTGTATCATCCCAAAATAGTCATGACTTTTTATCGAAATATCTACGAAGATCCGAAAACTTCTTTTCCATAAACAATTTTTATTGCTGGCTATAACCATCAGAAAACCTATCTCATATTCATCAGAATAGTTTTTTTTGGTTTACCACCCTTTCAAAAATAGCATGATTTTTAAAAAAGGGGTATGCTTTTTCTGAACCTCAGCTAGGCCAGAAATATCTACAGTACCCCTCTATCTCATTAGCAATTCAAAAATGTAATATTTCAAAAATGAAATACTCATTCTATTATTCTTGACAGCTCGCGTTCCAACTGACTACACTAATTGGTTCCTGAATTTCGAATGAATTCTATGTTTTCTCATTGTTTTTTTTTCTCGGTCTTGTTGTTTTTCGAGAAACATTTGACGCCTTCAGATGACAGAAAAACTGAGGAAGTGAAATGGAAAAGGGCCGTAGAATTCGACGAATGTGAGATCATGAGAGAGAAAAAACGAGATTTCGTTCTTTATTTAGAATTGTTGATGGACAAACTTTTCTTGTACTTTCAGTGGATTGAGGTCCATTGAAACTGATGCGGGAGAGTTTCAAAAAGCATAACATACGTAAAAAAAAAGCATACCAGTTCCCAAATTTCTTTTGTAAGGGCGAAAAATTGTCACAATTTCTGACTTCTACCGTACCCCTTTCAAACGTGAATTTGAAATAAACACATCGCATAATGATTCTAGACGATGTCAGTTCGATTCTCCCGATTATGACTTTTATGTTATTATTTCCCTTCGGGCTACAGTATTCCATCTTTTTCTTCCTTCTTCTTCTTTTTTTTTCCGATTTCCTTCGCCATCCATCATCCAGGCACTGCCTTCAGCTCCGACGTCTTCACAATCTTCTCGTCAAATCCTTTTTTCTTCGTCTTCTTCTTCTTTTTTGCTTTTTCTTCCAGTCAATCGGACAAAACGATCTGTCACTCCACCTCATCATTATCTACCTCACAAATCGTTCGTCTTGGCTCCATTTTCTTCCTTGACGTCTTCTGGAAAAAACATCTTTCTTCTCATACTTTTTGGTATTCACTTCTGGAGAGTAGTATGCTTTTTGACCATCTCATCGATTCACAACCTGTGAAAAGAGTTTTTTTCCATCCCACTCAAATACACATCCAATTCTTCTCCTTTCTTCTTTTTTTCAACACTGATTCTTGATCATTTGACACTATGAGAGCCCCTCTTCAGAAGAAACGGATGGAAGAGATTAACTTTTTGGAGCCGAAGAAAACGAATCATCTTTCATTCTTTTGTTTTGCTTTTTGAAGGTGTTTTTGGTCTGATTTATGTATTCAGGAAGCTTTTTTTGAGTCTAGGTGGATTACGGTAGTTTTAGAGAGGTTTTCTATATGGGCTTACGAGTTGCAGAGTAGAAATTCTGTTTGGTGTTTGATATGGTCTCTAGAACGGCATTTCATAAAGATTAATGTAGTAGTAGGATTGAAATATCGGCAGGAAACCTCTTTTAGAAGAGCACTAGGTTTATTGGCGAAACTATTGATCAGACTTACGAAGTAGCTGTTTATTTGTGAGATAAGGTATAGATTTGTCGCTCTCCGTTTTCCAAACAGGGTTGGGTTGCAATGACGGCTTACCATAGTTTCATGTAAAGTTACAACCGTCTACGTGTTTTTCACGTGGATTCTTGAGCTCTGCATCTCGTCTATTTCCTCTAACTCTCAAATTACTTCTCTTTCAAAGAACACTGATATCACCTTCCCTCCAACAAACCGATCAGCGTGTAAAGTTACAAGTTTTGTTAAAAAGCTATCTTATAGTTAGTTTTCAAGCAGCGATGAAAACCTTAGAAGCTTCTTCTTTATTCTTCCAACAATATAAAATCAAGCACTAAAAGTCTTCATCTCTTCAAAATACACATAAAACTTTTTTCTCGTTTCTTTCAAAACAGAGAAGGAGGCACACACAATTATTTTGAAATGATCCATTCATTCATTTCACCTCTCGGGACCTCTTCCATGGAACTCTTAAAAGAAATATATGTGCCCTCGTTTCACTTTCGAAGGGACCACATGTTCAATTTTCCAGATGTCTTTTCTTCTTTATCCTCCTCTTCTTGCCCTCATTGTGTGTGTACTGCCCCCGGAAACTAATGGAAGAAGAATAGTGTTGGAAATGATTATTAGAGAGTATAGGGAATGAAGAGATTTAGAGATTATCTCATCAATTCTTTTCTCACCACTTTTCTCCAACTGTTTCGTGCCCTGGTTTATTGATGCTGGAGGTGAGAGCCCCTTCAGGATTATTTTGCAAGAGCTTTGGATTTTTGTAAGGGTTATGGTGGGGGGTTATTATAGTTCATTACATACAAGTACTGTAGGAATACTGTAACTGAAAACATAAAACATTTCCAAAGTTTTTCACCTTCGGTTTTCATTGTTTTATTAATCGTGTAACGTTAGGGAGCCAGGTCAAGCAGCGAAAAAACTTTATGATTACAGTAGGCCTACTGTAATAATTTGGCTCTATTAAAAAAGTTTGTTATTGAATTTGGTTGGGGTCCTACAGTAATCGCATGAGCTACAGTAACTTTGACAGATGAACAGCTTTAAACATAACATTTTAGACTTCAAGAAAACTTCTGTACCTGTTATTCAGTCTCAAATTTTGCTATGCTGACTTATTATTTTCAATTTTCAATTCATATCATTTTTAAGAAACGGGATGAATCATAGTCAGAATTAGTTGAAAATCTTGTCTAAACTTTTTGTCTGAGCTCAAAATCTCTTAAAATTCTCGAACATCCGGAACATCATTTATCATTTCTTTTCCCTCTCAAGAACAAGTTCTTCTTGTTCCAGACAACTGCCCTCCCCTTATCCATGTTCATTTCTTTCTTCTCTTCGGGTTTTTTTTCTTTTGTGACGTCGACATTTCATTTCATCAAAATCCCGTTGAGAGGAGCATGTCATTTCTCTCCTCTTTTTTTCTCATTTTGTGTTCTTCTCCAATTTTTTTTTGCTCATTTTGTAACATAGACGATAGAAAAACAACTTGAGACGTTGTTTTTCTGTGTTTTTTTGGCTATTAAATGTCCTTATCTTTTAGGGCTAACAGGAAAAACAGTTGGAATTGGAAAATGGAATCCTCCATTTTCAGAAAATTTCGTTTTTCTTAGTTTTTAGTTTTTGAAAATCCAGTTCTCGAAACCCTTGAAGCTTTCAAAATGTCACTTTCATCTTCCTGGTTTCATCTACTATTCCTCACTTTTAGTACCGAAAATCCAAAATTATTCTTGTTTACAGTAGCCCGTCGCGATATGTATCGTCAAGGAACCAATCAATCGGTGTGCTCAGATGCAGACGAATTCACTCAAGAAGAGCTTCAAGAGTTTGCTCAAGCATTCAAATTATTTGATAAAGATGGAAATAATACAATGAATATCAAAGAATTGGGTGAGGCAATGCGTATGTTGGGATTGAATCCAACTGAAGAGGAACTTCTGAATATGGTCAATGAATATGATGTTGATGGAAATGGAAAAATTGATTTTGGAGAATTTTGTAAAATGATGAAAGAGATGAATAAGGAAACTGATCAGGAGTTGATTCGACTTGCTTTCAAGTGAGTTTTCTTTCTTTTGGTTTTATATTTGAGAAAAATATAAAATATTAAAAAAAAGAGAGACTTGAACCCGGCTTCAGTGTGATTAGCTTGAAGCTTTTGGCGGCTTTCCATTAGCTGGAATCAGATCCCTCTCAAACGATGTTTCTAGAAAACTTCCCACCAACAAAAGTTAATATGCAAATGTTTCAAACAGTGTTCCCCATATATTATCATAATCTAAAAAGATAATCCTCTTATCTATTCTCAGAGTGTTCGATAAGGATGGTAACGGGTATATTACTGCACAAGAATTCAAACATTTCATGACGACGATGGGAGAGAGATTCAGTGAGGAAGAGGTTGATGAAATCATTCGAGAAGTTGATAAGGATGGTGATGAACAGGTAAGGAAATAGAGAATTATTGGTTTCTAGGATGAGAAATTAGAAACCCTGATAGATTTATCTTGAGATCTTCTATTTAATATTTTTCAGATTGATCTCGATGAATTCGTCAATATGGTCGCTCCAATTGTTTCGGAGACTAACAAAACGGATCCATTCGCCGAACCGGCTGCATCAGCCAATCCCACAACCAAATAAATATCACTCACTTACTGCCCTTAACTAGCTATATGTATTTCTGTACATAATATCTCTTGAATACACATTCCTCTCATTTTATCTTATCGCTAGTTTTGATGACTATCCGGTAGATTCTAACATAATATTTTTGATTTCCCCGTGTTTGGATGGACCATTCCTCAGATTTATTAATGATCTCTTACTTCTATTTATTTTTTCGAAAAATGAATAAAAATATAAACAACTATATTCTCTAGTTTGAGAGGAGTTTGAGAGACGCTTTAACGGCCGGAGGTCCGGAAAAACTAGTCCCGCAGAGAGTTATAAAAATGAAAATATTGAAAATGAACCATAAAATTTTTGGCTCTGTTCGGGTATCGGAGGCCGATAAAAAAAAATCGGAGGCCGAAAAAAAACATCGGACCGTCCAAAAGAAAATCGGAGGCCGAAGAGACTAATCTGAAAGGAACGGAAACCGGAGGCCGAAAAATCAATAGTTTTAAATGAAGCTATCTGATTTTCGGAAAACTTGTCAGGGTTTATTTCGTCTATAACTCTTTGCGTATTCTGCTTTTACTCTTAACACAATTCTGAAAATATAGGCTTAGGCTTGCAGGGAGCACCGCTGCAACTCAGTAGCGAGTCCTAATTGTTATGGTTTCATGAAAATTCAGTTTGAAGCTCTCGGTTTCACTTTAGGGTCAATAACTCAGACTATGTTTCCGGCAGAGTTTTAGCTGGAAAACAACTCAGGGATATCATTCAGGCTGTTTGCATTATAGTTGCTTACAACAACTAGTTGATAGGTACACAGCAAGGAAACTAGGTTTTTGGGCCTCTTATTTTCGGTCGGCCTCCGATTTCCGTTCGGCCTCTCATTTTCCTTCGGCCTCCGGTTTCCGTCTCGGCCTCCGATTTTCTTTGCGCACCGAAAATTCACCCATCGGCCTCCGATACCCGAACAGAGCCAAATTTTTCCAGCTCTCTCTTTTATTCGACAAATTCTAGTGAACACACTTCAGATGATCATCCGCGAATCGAATAAAAAGAATTTTGACCTCCTCGAGCAATTCCTTCTCCATTAAATAGCACAGGTCGTTCGCTGACAATCCGTTACGGGTCCATCGCAGTTCGCGAGTGGGTGAAACAAGAATTGTATGTGTGTCCGTCTGCGATCCGTTACTGATCCTTCGCGAACGTAACGATAGGGCCACCCGACGGGCCCCTTCTAGCGTTTTGCATTTAATTGTTTATTCGAGATGATTGTAACGCTTGGTTCTAAGAAGGATAATAATAAGAATTTATTAATTCGAAAAATTCCAAAAAATTAAAAAAAAAAAGATAAAATAATTATTACGGTAGAAATCCAGTGAACAAGTGAGAATCCTTCCGATTTCGAGTCGTTCCAATTGAACCAAGGAGTTGCTGTTTTTTTTTCGAAAAATGTCTGAAGAAATATGTTTAAAGTAGGTGCAAAAATAAATTATCAACTTACATGCAATTCGAGTCAAAATACTTCTAACTCCGGAATCAACCAATTTCCAACACCTTTTTCAAGTACTGGAATATTTCAGTTTTCATTCAGAATTTGTGAGAAAAACTAACCTCCGATTTTCGAAAAATCTACTAGGTCCAACATTTCGTATTTTCTCCATCACCGCTTGTCGATAATATAGATATTAGGAATATAAAGTGTTGAAAATAAATTCGAAAACAAATAAAAAAACCAAATGGAAGAGTTTAATTAGAGCAACAATTCTCGGCCACCCGTATCCGATCAGTAGCGAATCTGTTTTTCATTTGGTTTGTTACTCAGGTTACGACTCTGTCAAGTCCCCGAAGGGTAGAATGATCAGAGAAACAAGAGAAAACAATGGGGTAGTGATAGTAAGTGGTACTATCATTTGGTTTGTTCCTCAGGTTACGACTCTGTCAAGTCCCCGAAGGGTAGAATGATCAGAGAAACAAGAGAAAACAATGGGGTAGTGATAGTGAGTGGTACTATCAATTGGTTTGTTACTCAGGTTACGACTCTGTCAAGTCCCCGAAGGGTAGAATGATCAGAGAAACAAGAGAAAACAATGGGGTAGTGATAGTAAGTGGTACTATCAATTGGTTTGTTCCTCAGGTTACGACTCTGTCAAGTCCCCGAAGGGTAGAATGATCAGAGAAACAAGAGAAAACAATGGGGTAGTGATAGTTCTTGATACTATCAATTGGTTTGTTCCTCAGGTTACGACTCTGTCAAGTCCCCGAAGGGTAGAATGATCAGAGAAACAAGAGAAAACAATGGGGTAGTGATAGTAAGTGGTACTATCAATTGGTTTGTTCCTCAGGTTACGACTCTGTCAAGTCCCCGAAGGGTAGAATGATCAGAGAAACAAGAGAAAACAATGGGGTAGTGATAGTTCTTGATACTATCAATTGGTTTGTTCCTCAGGTTACGACTCTGTCAAGTCCCCGAAGGGTAGAATGATCAGAGAAACAAGAGAAAACAATGGGGTAGTGATAGTTCTTGATACTATCAATTGGTTTGTTCCTCAGGTTACGACTCTGTCAAGTCCCCGAAGGGTAGAATGATCAGAGAAACAAGAGAAAACAATGGGGTAGTGATAGTAAGTGGTACTATCAATTGGTTTGTTCCTCAGGTTACGACTCTGTCAAGTCCCCGAAGGGTAGAATGATCAGAGAAACAAGAGAAAACAATGGGGTAGTGATAGTTCTTGATACTATCAATTGGTTTGTTCCTCAGGTTACGACTCTGTCAAGTCCCCGAAGGGTAGAATGATCAGAGAAACAAGAGAAAACAATGGGGTAGTGATAGTAAGTGGTACTATCAATTGGTTTGTTCCTCAGGTTACGACTCTGTCAAGTCCCCGAAGG
Source organism: Caenorhabditis doughertyi (assembly GCA_963572265.1). Taxonomy (NCBI): domain Eukaryota; kingdom Metazoa; phylum Nematoda; class Chromadorea; order Rhabditida; family Rhabditidae; genus Caenorhabditis; species Caenorhabditis doughertyi. Next base: position 11,734,742 of record OY751556.1, on the reverse strand, counting down.
GTAGAATGATCAGAGAAACAAGAGAAAACAATGGGGTAGTGATAGTAAGTGGTACTATCAATTGGTTTGTTCCTCAGGTTACGACTCTGTCAAGTCCCCGAAGGGTAGAATGATCAGAGAAACAAGAGAAAACAATGGGGTAGTGATAGTTCTTGATACTATCAATTGGTTTGTTCCTCAGGTTACGACTCTGTCAAGTCCCCGAAGGGTAGAATGATCAGAGAAACAAGAGAAAACAATGGGGTAGTGATAGTTCTTGATACTATCAATTGGTTTGTTCCTCAGGTTACGACTCTGTCAAGTCCCCGAAGGGTAGAATGATCAGAGAAACAAGAGAAAACAATGGGGTAGTGATAGTAAGTGGTACTATCAATTGGTTTGTTCCTCAGGTTACGACTCTGTCAAGTCCCCGAAGGGTAGAATGATCAGAGAAACAAGAGAAAACAATGGGGTAGTGATAGTAAGTGGTACTATCAATTGGTTTGTTCCTCAGGTTACGACTCTGTCAAGTCCCCGAAGGGTAGAATGATCAGAGAAACAAGAGAAAACAATGGGGTAGTGATAGTTCTTGATACTATCAATTGGTTTGTTCCTCAGGTTACGACTCTGTCAAGTCCCCGAAGGGTAGAATGATCAGAGAAACAAGAGAAAACAATGGGGTAGTGATAGTTCTTGATACTATCAATTGGTTTGTTCCTCAGGTTACGACTCTGTCAAGTCCCCGAAGGGTAGAATGATCAGAGAAACAAGAGAAAACAATGGGGTAGTGATAGTTCTTGATACTATCAATTGGTTTGTTCCTCAGGTTACGACTCTGTCAAGTCCCCGAAGGGTAGAATGATCAGAGAAACAAGAGAAAACAATGGGGTAGTGATAGTTCTTGATACTATCAATTGGTTTGTTCCTCAGGTTACGACTCTGTCAAGTCCCCGAAGGGTAGAATGATCAGAGAAACAAGAGAAAACAATGGGGTAGTGATAGTAAGTGGTACTATCAATTGGTTTGTTCCTCAGGTTACGACTCTGTCAAGTCCCCGAAGGGTAGAATGATCAGAGAAACAAGAGAAAACAATGGGGTAGTGATAGTTCTTGATACTATCAATTGGTTTGTTCCTCAGGTTACGACTCTGTCAAGTCCCCGAAGGGTAGAATGATCAGAGAAACAAGAGAAAACAATGGGGTAGTGATAGTTCTTGATACTATCAATTGGTTTGTTCCTCAGGTTACGACTCTGTCAAGTCCCCGAAGGGTAGAATGATCAGAGAAACAAGAGAAAACAATGGGGTAGTGATAGTAAGTGGTACTATCAATTGGTTTGTTCCTCAGGTTACGACTCTGTCAAGTCCCCGAAGGGTAGAATGATCAGAGAAACAAGAGAAAACAATGGGGTAGTGATAGTTCTTGATACTATCAATTGGTTTGTTCCTCAGGTTACGACTCTGTCAAGTCCCCGAAGGGTAGAATGATCAGAGAAACAAGAGAAAACAATGGGGTAGTGATAGTTCTTGATACTATCAATTGGTTTGTTCCTCAGGTTACGACTCTGTCAAGTCCCCGAAGGGTAGAATGATCAGAGAAACAAGAGAAAACAATGGGGTAGTGATAGTTCTTGATACTATCAATTGGTTTGTTCCTCAGGTTACGACTCTGTCAAGTCCCCGAAGGGTAGAATGATCAGAGAAACAAGAGAAAACAATGGGGTAGTGATAGTTCTTGATACTATCAATTGGTTTGTTCCTCAGGTTACGACTCTGTCAAGTCCCCGAAGGGTAGAATGATCAGAGAAACAAGAGAAAACAATGGGGTAGTGATAGTAAGTGGTACTATCATTTGGTTTGTTCCTCAGGTTACGACTCTGTCAAGTCCCCGAAGGGTAGAATGATCAGAGAAACAAGAGAAAACAATGGGGTAGTGATAGTAAGTGGTACTATCATTTGGTTTGTTCCTCAGGTTACGACTCTGTCAAGTCCCCGAAGGGTAGAATGATCAGAGAAACAAGAGAAAACAATGGGGTAGTGATAGTTCTTGATACTATCAATTGGTTTGTTCCTCAGGTTACGACTCTGTCAAGTCCCCGAAGGGTAGAATGATCAGAGAAACAAGAGAAAACAATGGGTTGGTGATAGTTCTTGATACTATCAATTGGTTTGTTCCTCAGGTTACGACTCTGTCAAGTCCCCGAAGGGTAGAATGATCAGAGAAACAAGAGAAAACAATGGGGTAGTGATAGTAAGTGGTACTATCAATTGGTTTGTTACTCAGGTTACGACTCTGTCAAGTCCCCGAAGGGTAGAATGATCAGAGAAACAAGAGAAAACAATGGGTTGGTGATAGTTCTTGATACTATCAATTGGTTTGTTCCTCAGGTTACGACTCTGTCAAGTCCCCGAAGGGTAGAATGATCAGAGAAACAAGAGAAAACAATGGGGTAGTGATAGTAAGTGGTACTATCATTTGGTTTGTTCCTCAGGTTACGACTCTGTCAAGTCCCCGAAGGGTAGAATGATCAGAGAAACAAGAGAAAACAATGGGTTGGTGATAGTTCTTGATACTATCAATTGGTTTGTTCCTCAGGTTACGACTCTGTCAAGTCCCCGAAGGGTAGAATGATCAGAGAAACAAGAGAAAACAATGGGGTAGTGATAGTAAGTGGTACTATCAATTGGTTTGTTCCTCAGGTTACGACTCTGTCAAGTCCCCGAAGGGTAGAATGATCAGAGAAACAAGAGAAAACAATGGGTTGGTGATAGTTCTTGATACTATCAATTGGTTTGTTCCTCAGGTTACGACTCTGTCAAGTCCCCGAAGGGTAGAATGATCAGAGAAACAAGAGAAAACAATGGGGTAGTGATAGTTCTTGATACTATCAATTGGTTTGTTCCTCAGGTTACGACTCTGTCAAGTCCCCGAAGGGTAGAATGATCAGAGAAACAAGAGAAAACAATGGGTTGGTGATAGTTCTTGATACTATCAATTGGTTTGTTCCTCAGGTTACGACTCTGTCAAGTCCCCGAAGGGTAGAATGATCAGAGAAACAAGAGAAAACAATGGGTTGGTGATAGTTCTTGATACTATCAATTGGTTTGTTCCTCAGGTTACGACTCTGTCAAGTCCCCGAAGGGTAGAATGATCAGAGAAACAAGAGAAAACAATGGGGTAGTGATAGTTCTTGATACTATCAATTGGTTTGTTCCTCAGGTTACGACTCTGTCAAGTCCCCGAAGGGTAGAATGATCAGAGAAACAAGAGAAAACAATGGGGTAGTGATAGTTCTTGATACTATCAATTGGTTTGTTCCTCAGGTTACGACTCTGTCAAGTCCCCGAAGGGTAGAATGATCAGAGAAACAAGAGAAAACAATGGGGTAGTGATAGTTCTTGATACTATCAATTGGTTTGTTCCTCAGGTTACGACTCTGTCAAGTCCCCGAAGGGTAGAATGATCAGAGAAACAAGAGAAAACAATGGGGTAGTGATAGTAAGTGGTACTATCATTTGGTTTGTTCCTCAGGTTACGACTCTGTCAAGTCCCCGAAGGGTAGAATGATCAGAGAAACAAGAGAAAACAATGGGTTGGTGATAGTTCTTGATACTATCAATTGGTTTGTTCCTCAGGTTACGACTCTGTCAAGTCCCCGAAGGGTAGAATGATCAGAGAAACAAGAGAAAACAATGGGGTAGTGATAGTAAGTGGTACTATCAATTGGTTTGTTCCTCAGGTTACGACTCTGTCAAGTCCCCGAAGGGTAGAATGATCAGAGAAACAAGAGAAAACAATGGGGTAGTGATAGTTCTTGATACTATCAATTGGTTTGTTCCTCAGGTTACGACTCTGTCAAGTCCCCGAAGGGTAGAATGATCAGAGAAACAAGAGAAAACAATGGGTTGGTGATAGTTCTTGATACTATCAATTGGTTTGTTCCTCAGGTTACGACTCTGTCAAGTCCCCGAAGGGTAGAATGATCAGAGAAACAAGAGAAAACAATGGGTTGGTGATAGTTCTTGATACTATCAATTGGTTTGTTCCTCAGGTTACGACTCTGTCAAGTCCCCGAAGGGTAGAATGATCAGAGAAACAAGAGAAAACAATGGGTTGGTGATAGTTCTTGATACTATCAATTGGTTTGTTCCTCAGGTTACGACTCTGTCAAGTCCCCGAAGGGTAGAATGATCAGAGAAACAAGAGAAAACAATGGGGTAGTGATAGTAAGTGGTACTATCAATTGGTTTGTTCCTCAGGTTACGACTCTGTCAAGTCCCCGAAGGGTAGAATGATCAGAGAAACAAGAGAAAACAATGGGGTAGTGATAGTAAGTGGTACTATCACTTGGTTTGTTCCTCAGGTTACGACTCTCTCAAGTCCCCGAAGGGTAGAATGATCAGAGAAACAAGAGAAAACAATGGGGTAGTGATAGTTCTTGATACTATCAATTGGTTTGTTCCTCAGGTTACGACTCTGTCAAGTCCCCGAAGGGTAGAATGATCAGAGAAACAAGAGAAAACAATGGGGTAGTGATAGTTCTTGATACTATCAATTGGTTTGTTCCTCAGGTTACGACTCTGTCAAGTCCCCGAAGGGTAGAATGATCAGAGAAACAAGAGAAAACAATGGGGTAGTGATAGTTCTTGATACTATCAATTGGTTTGTTCCTCAGGTTACGACTCTGTCAAGTCCCCGAAGGGTAGAATGATCAGAGAAACAAGAGAAAACAATGGGGTAGTGATAGTTCTTGATACTATCAATTGGTTTGTTCCTCAGGTTACGACTCTGTCAAGTCCCCGAAGGGTAGAATGATCAGAGAAACAAGAGAAAACAATGGGGTAGTGATAGTTCTTGATACTATCAATTGGTTTGTTCCTCAGGTTACGACTCTGTCAAGTCCCCGAAGGGTAGAATGATCAGAGAAACAAGAGAAAACAATGGGGTAGTGATAGTTCTTGATACTATCAATTGGTTTGTTCCTCAGGTTACGACTCTGTCAAGTCCCCGAAGGGTAGAATGATCAGAGAAACAAGAGAAAACAATGGGGTAGTGATAGTTCTTGATACTATCAATTGGTTTGTTCCTCAGGTTACGACTCTGTCAAGTCCCCGAAGGGTAGAATGATCAGAGAAACAAGAGAAAACAATGGGGTAGTGATAGTTCTTGATACTATCAATTGGTTTGTTCCTCAGGTTACGACTCTGTCAAGTCCCCGAAGGGTAGAATGATCAGAGAAACAAGAGAAAACAATGGGGTAGTGATAGTTCTTGATACTATCAATTGGTTTGTTCCTCAGGTTACGACTCTGTCAAGTCCCCGAAGGGTAGAATGATCAGAGAAACAAGAGAAAACAATGGGGTAGTGATAGTTCTTGATACTATCAATTGGTTTGTTCCTCAGGTTACGACTCTGTCAAGTCCCCGAAGGGTAGAATGATCAGAGAAACAAGAGAAAACAATGGGGTAGTGATAGTTCTTGATACTATCAATTGGTTTGTTCCTCAGGTTACGACTCTGTCAAGTCCCCGAAGGGTAGAATGATCAGAGAAACAAGAGAAAACAATGGGTTGGTGATAGTTCTTGATACTATCAATTGGTTTGTTCCTCAGGTTACGACTCTGTCAAGTCCCCGAAGGGTAGAATGATCAGAGAAACAAGAGAAAACAATGGGTTGGTGATAGTTCTTGATACTATCAATTGGTTTGTTCCTCAGGTTACGACTCTGTCAAGTCCCCGAAGGGTAGAATGATCAGAGAAACAAGAGAAAACAATGGGGTAGTGATAGTAAGTGGTACTATCATTTGGTTTGTTCCTCAGGTTACGACTCTGTCAAGTCCCCGAAGGGTAGAATGATCAGAGAAACAAGAGAAAACAATGGGGTAGTGATAGTAAGTGGTACTATCATTTGGTTTGTTCCTCAGGTTACGACTCTGTCAAGTCCCCGAAGGGTAGAATGATCAGAGAAACAAGAGAAAACAATGGGGTAGTGATAGTTCTTGATACTATCAATTGGTTTGTTCCTCAGGTTACGACTCTGTCAAGTCCCCGAAGGGTAGAATGATCAGAGAAACAAGAGAAAACAATGGGGTAGTGATAGTTCTTGATACTATCAATTGGTTTGTTCCTCAGGTTACGACTCTGTCAAGTCCCCGAAGGGTAGAATGATCAGAGAAACAAGAGAAAACAATGGGGTAGTGATAGTTCTTGATACTATCAATTGGTTTGTTCCTCAGGTTACGACTCTGTCAAGTCCCCGAAGGGTAGAATGATCAGAGAAACAAGAGAAAACAATGGGGTAGTGATAGTTCTTGATACTATCAATTGGTTTGTTCCTCAGGTTACGACTCTGTCAAGTCCCCGAAGGGTAGAATGATCAGAGAAACAAGAGAAAACAATGGGTTGGTGATAGTTCTTGATACTATCAATTGGTTTGTTCCTCAGGTTACGACTCTGTCAAGTCCCCGAAGGGTAGAATGATCAGAGAAACAAGAGAAAACAATGGGGTAGTGATAGTTCTTGATACTATCAATTGGTTTGTTCCTCAGGTTACGACTCTGTCAAGTCCCCGAAGGGTAGAATGATCAGAGAAACAAGAGAAAACAATGGGTTGGTGATAGTTCTTGATACTATCAATTGGTTTGTTCCTCAGGTTACGACTCTGTCAAGTCCCCGAAGGGTAGAATGATCAGAGAAACAAGAGAAAACAATGGGTTGGTGATAGTTCTTGATACTATCAATTGGTTTGTTCCTCAGGTTACGACTCTGTCAAGTCCCCGAAGGGTAGAATGATCAGAGAAACAAGAGAAAACAATGGGGTAGTGATAGTAAGTGGTACTATCATTTGGTTTGTTCCTCAGGTTACGACTCTGTCAAGTCCCCGAAGGGTAGAATGATCAGAGAAACAAGAGAAAACAATGGGGTAGTGATAGTAAGTGGTACTATCAATTGGTTTGTTCCTCAGGTTACGACTCTGTCAAGTCCCCGAAGGGTAGAATGATCAGAGAAACAAGAGAAAACAATGGGGTAGTGATAGTAAGTGGTACTATCACTTGGTTTGTTCCTCAGGTTACGACTCTCTCAAGTCCCCGAAGGGTAGAATGATCAGAGAAACAAGAGAAAACAATGGGGTAGTGATAGTTCTTGATACTATCAATTGGTTTGTTCCTCAGGTTACGACTCTGTCAAGTCCCCGAAGGGTAGAATGATCAGAGAAACAAGAGAAAACAATGGGGTAGTGATAGTTCTTGATACTATCAATTGGTTTGTTCCTCAGGTTACGACTCTGTCAAGTCCCCGAAGGGTAGAATGATCAGAGAAACAAGAGAAAACAATGGGGTAGTGATAGTTCTTGATACTATCAATTGGTTTGTTCCTCAGGTTACGACTCTGTCAAGTCCCCGAAGGGTAGAATGATCAGAGAAACAAGAGAAAACAATGGGGTAGTGATAGTAAGTGGTACTATCACTTGGTTTGTTCCTCAGGTTACGACTCTGTCAAGTCCCCGAAGGGTAGAATGATCAGAGAAACAAGAGAAAACAATGGGGTAGTGATAGTTCTTGATACTATCAATTGGTTTGTTCCTCAGGTTACGACTCTGTCAAGTCCCCGAAGGGTAGAATGATCAGAGAAACAAGAGAAAACAATGGGGTAGTGATAGTTCTTGATACTATCAATTGGTTTGTTCCTCAGGTTACGACTCTGTCAAGTCCCCGAAGGGTAGAATGATCAGAGAAACAAGAGAAAACAATGGGGTAGTGATAGTAAGTGGTACTATCATTTGGTTTGTTCCTCAGGTTACGACTCTGTCAAGTCCCCGAAGGGTAGAATGATCAGAGAAACAAGAGAAAACAATGGGGTAGTGATAGTAAGTGGTACTATCAATTGGTTTGTTCCTCAGGTTACGACTCTGTCAAGTCCCCGAAGGGTAGAATGATCAGAGAAACAAGAGAAAACAATGGGTTGGTGATAGTTCTTGATACTATCAATTGGTTTGTTCCTCAGGTTACGACTCTGTCAAGTCCCCGAAGGGTAGAATGATCAGAGAAACAAGAGAAAACAATGGGGTAGTGATAGTAAGTGGTACTATCACTTGGTTTGTTCCTCAGGTTACGACTCTGTCAAGTCCCCGAAGGGTAGAATGATCAGAGAAACAAGAGAAAACAATGGGGTAGTGATAGTTCTTGATACTATCAATTGGTTTGTTCCTCAGGTTACGACTCTGTCAAGTCCCCGAAGGGTAGAATGATCAGAGAAACAAGAGAAAACAATGGGGTAGTGATAGTAAGTGGTACTATCACTTGGTTTGTTCCTCAGGTTACGACTCTGTCAAGTCCCCGAAGGGTAGAATGATCAGAGAAACAAGAGAAAACAATGGGGTAGTGATAGTAAGTGGTACTATCACTTGGTTTGTTCCTCAGGTTACGACTCTGTCAAGTCCCCGAAGGGTAGAATGATCAGAGAAACAAGAGAAAACAATGGGGTAGTGATAGTAAGTGGTACTATCACTTGGTTTGTTCCTCAGGTTACGACTCTGTCAAGTCCCCGAAGGGTAGAATGATCAGAGAAACAAGAGAAAACAATGGGTTGGTGATAGTTCTTGATACTATCAATTGGTTTGTTCCTCAGGTTACGACTCTGTCAAGTCCCCGAAGGGTAGAATGATCAGAGAAACAAGAGAAAACAATGGGGTAGTGATAGTAAGTGGTACTATCATTTGGTTTGTTCCTCAGGTTACGACTCTGTCAAGTCCCCGAAGGGTAGAATGATCAGAGAAACAAGAGAAAACAATGGGGTAGTGATAGTTCTTGATACTATCAATTGGTTTGTTCCTCAGGTTACGACTCTGTCAAGTCCCCGAAGGGTAGAATGATCAGAGAAACAAGAGAAAACAATGGGGTAGTGATAGTAAGTGGTACTATCACTTGGTTTGTTCCTCAGGTTACGACTCTGTCAAGTCCCCGAAGGGTAGAATGATCAGAGAAACAAGAGAAAACAATGGGTTGGTGATAGTTCTTGATACTATCAATTGGTTTGTTCCTCAGGTTACGACTCTGTCAAGTCCCCGAAGGGTAGAATGATCAGAGAAACAAGAGAAAACAATGGGGTAGTGATAGTAAGTGGTACTATCATTTGGTTTGTTCCTCAGGTTACGACTCTGTCAAGTCCCCGAAGGGTAGAATGATCAGAGAAACAAGAGAAAACAATGGGGTAGTGATAGTAAGTGGTACTATCAATTGGTTTGTTCCTCAGGTTACGACTCTGTCAAGTCCCCGAAGGGTAGAATGATCAGAGAAACAAGAGAAAACAATGGGTTGGTGATAGTTCTTGATACTATCAATTGGTTTGTTCCTCAGGTTACGACTCTGTCAAGTCCCCGAAGGGTAGAATGATCAGAGAAACAAGAGAAAACAATGGGGTAGTGATAGTTCTTGATACTATCAATTGGTTTGTTCCTCAGGTTACGACTCTGTCAAGTCCCCGAAGGGTAGAATGATCAGAGAAACAAGAGAAAACAATGGGGTAGTGATAGTTCTTGATACTATCAATTGGTTTGTTCCTCAGGTTACGACTCTGTCAAGTCCCCGAAGGGTAGAATGATCAGAGAAACAAGAGAAAACAATGGGGTAGTGATAGTAAGTGGTACTATCAATTGGTTTGTTCCTCAGGTTACGACTCTGTCAAGTCCCCGAAGGGTAGAATGATCAGAGAAACAAGAGAAAACAATGGGGTAGTGATAGTAAGTGGTACTATCAATTGGTTTGTTCCTCAGGTTACGACTCTGTCAAGTCCCCGAAGGGTAGAATGATCAGAGAAACAAGAGAAAACAATGGGGTAGTGATAGTAAGTGGTACTATCATTTGGTTTGTTCCTCAGGTTACGACTCTGTCAAATCCCCGAAGGGTAGAATGATCAGAGAAACAAGAGAAAACAATGGGGTAGTGATAGTAAGTGGTACTATCAATTGGTTTGATCCTCAGGTTACGACTCTGTCAAGTCCCCGAAGGGTAGAATGATCAGAGAAACAAGAGAAAACAATGGGGTAGTGATAGTAAGTGGTACTATCAATTGGTTTGTTCCTCAGGTTACGACTCTGTCAAGTCCCCGAAGGGTAGAATGATCAGAGAAACAAGAGAAAACAATGGGGTAGTGATAGTAAGTGGTACTATCAATTGGTTTGATCCTCAGGTTACGACTCTGTCAAGTCCCCGAAGGGTAGAATGATCAGAGAAACAAGAGAAAACAATGGGGTAGTGATAGTAAGTGGTACTATCAATTGGTTTGTTCCTCAGGTTACGACTCTGTCAAGTCCCCGAAGGGTAGAATGATCAGAGAAACAAGAGAAAACAATGGGGTAGTGATAGTAAGTGGTACTATCAATTGGTTTGATCCTCAGGTTACGACTCTGTCAAGTCCCCGAAGGGTAGAATGATCAGAGAAACAAGAGAAAACAATGGGGTAGTGATAGTTCTTGATACTATCACTTGGTTTGTTCCTCAGGTTACGACTCTGTCAAGTCCCCGAAGGGTAGAATGATCAGAGAAACAAGAGAAAACAATGGGGTAGTGATAGTAAGTGGTACTATCACTTGGTTTGTTCCTCAGGTTACGACTCTGTCAAGTCCCCGAAGGGTAGAATGATCAGAGAAACAAGAGAAAACAATGGGGTAGTGATAGTTCTTGATACTATCACTTGGTTTGTTCCTCAGGTTACGACTCTGTCAAGTCCCCGAAGGGTAGAATGATCAGAGAAACAAGAGAAAACAATGGGGTAGTGATAGTAAGTGGTACTATCAATTGGTTTGATCCTCAGGTTACGACTCTGTCAAGTCCCCGAAGGGTAGAATGATCAGAGAAACAAGAGAAAACAATGGGGTAGTGATAGTAAGTGGTACTATCAATTGGTTTGTTCCTCAGGTTACGACTCTGTCAAGTCCCCGAAGGGTAGAATGATCAGAGAAACAAGAGAAAACAATGGGGTAGTGATAGTAAGTGGTACTATCAATTGGTTTGTTCCTCAGGTTACGACTCTGTCAAGTCCCCGAAGGGTAGAATGATCAGAGAAACAAGAGAAAACAATGGGGTAGTGATAGTTCTTGATACTATCAATTGGTTTGTTCCTCAGGTTACGACTCTGTCAAGTCCCCGAAGGGTAGAATGATCAGAGAAACAAGAGAAAACAATGGGGTAGTGATAGTAAGTGGTACTATCACTTGGTTTGTTCCTCAGGTTACGACTCTGTCAAGTCCCCGAAGGGTAGAATGATCAGAGAAACAAGAGAAAACAATGGGGTAGTGATAGTTCTTGATACTATCACTTGGTTTGTTCCTCAGGTTACGACTCTGTCAAGTCCCCGAAGGGTAGAATGATCAGAGAAACAAGAGAAAACAATGGGGTAGTGATAGTTCTTGATACTATCAATTGGTTTGTTCCTCAGGTTACGACTCTGTCAAGTCCCCGAAGGGTAGAATGATCAGAGAAACAAGAGAAAACAATGGGGTAGTGATAGTAAGTGGTACTATCATTTGGTTTGTTACTCAGGTTACGACTCTGTCAAGTCCCCGAAGGGTAGAATGATCAGAGAAACAAGAGAAAACAATGGGGTAGTGATAGTAAGTGGTACTATCATTTGGTTTGTTCCTCAGGTTACGACTCTGTCAAGTCCCCGAAGGGTAGAATGATCAGAGAAACAAGAGAAAACAATGGGGTAGTGATAGTAAGTGGTACAATCGATTGGTTTGTTCCTCAGGTTACGACTCTGTCAAGTCCCCGAAGGGTAGAATGATCAGAGAAACAAGAGAAAACAATGGGGTAGTGATAGTAAGTGGTACAATCGATTGGTTTGTTCCTCAGGTTACGACTCTGTCAAGTCCCCGAAGGGTAGAATGATCAGAGAAACAAGAGAAAACAATGGGGTAGTGATAGTAAGTGGTACTATCATTTGGTTTGTTCCTCAGGTTACGACTCTGTCAAGTCCCCGAAGGGTAGAATGATCAGAGAAACAAGAGAAAACAATGGGGTAGTGATAGTTCTTGATACTATCAATTGGTTTGTTCCTCAGGTTACGACTCTGTCAAGTCCCCGAAGGGTAGAATGATCAGAGAAACAAGAGAAAACAATGGGGTAGTGATAGTTCTTGATATTATCAATTGGTTTGTTCCTCAGGTTACGACTCTGTCAAGTCCCCGAAGGGTAGAATGATCAGAGAAACAAGAGAAAACAATGGGGTAGTGATAGTAAGTGGTACTATCATTTGGTTTGTTCCTCAGGTTACGACTCTGTCAAGTCCCCGAAGGGTAGAATGATCAGAGAAACAAGAGAAAACAATGGGGTAGTGATAGTAAGTGGTACTATCAATTGGTTTGTTCCTCAGGTTACGACTCTGTCAAGTCCCCGAAGGGTAGAATGATCAGAGAAACAAGAGAAAACAATGGGGTAGTGATAGTAAGTGGTACTATCAATTGGTTTGATCCTCAGGTTACGACTCTGTCAAGTCCCCGAAGGGTAGAATGATCAGAGAAACAAGAGAAAACAATGGGGTAGTGATAGTAAGTGGTACTATCACTTGGTTTGTTCCTCAGGTTACGACTCTGTCAAGTCCCCGAAGGGTAGAATGATCAGAGAAACAAGAGAAAACAATGGGGTAGTGATAGTTCTTGATACTATCACTTGGTTTGTTCCTCAGGTTACGACTCTGTCAAGTCCCCGAAGGGTAGAATGATCAGAGAAACAAGAGAAAACAATGGGGTAGTGATAGTTCTTGATATTATCAATTGGTTTGTTCCTCAGGTTACGACTCTGTCAAGTCCCCGAAGGGTAGAATGATCAGAGAAACAAGAGAAAACAATGGGGTAGTGATAGTAAGTGGTACTATCATTTGGTTTGTTCCTCAGGTTACGACTCTGTCAAGTCCCCGAAGGGTAGAATGATCAGAGAAACAAGAGAAAACAATGGGGTAGTGATAGTAAGTGGTACTATCAATTGGTTTGTTCCTCAGGTTACGACTCTGTCAAGTCCCCGAAGGGTAGAATGATCAGAGAAACAAGAGAAAACAATGGGGTAGTGATAGTAAGTGGTACTATCAATTGGTTTGATCCTCAGGTTACGACTCTGTCAAGTCCCCGAAGGGTAGAATGATCAGAGAAACAAGAGAAAACAATGGGGTAGTGATAGTAAGTGGTACTATCACTTGGTTTGTTCCTCAGGTTACGACTCTGTCAAGTCCCCGAAGGGTAGAATGATCAGAGAAACAAGAGAAAACAATGGGGTAGTGATAGTTCTTGATACTATCACTTGGTTTGTTCCTCAGGTTACGACTCTGTCAAGTCCCCGAAGGGTAGAATGATCAGAGAAACAAGAGAAAACAATGGGGTAGTGATAGTTCTTGATACTATCAATTGGTTTGTTCCTCAGGTTACGACTCTGTCAAGTCCCCGAAGGGTAGAATGATCAGAGAAACAAGAGAAAACAATGGGGTAGTGATAGTAAGTGGTACTATCATTTGGTTTGTTACTCAGGTTACGACTCTGTCAAGTCCCCGAAGGGTAGAATGATCAGAGAAACAAGAGAAAACAATGGGGTAGTGATAGTAAGTGGTACTATCATTTGGTTTGTTCCTCAGGTTACGACTCTGTCAAGTCCCCGAAGGGTAGAATGATCAGAGAAACAAGAGAAAACAATGGGGTAGTGATAGTAAGTGGTACAATCGATTGGTTTGTTCCTCAGGTTACGACTCTGTCAAGTCCCCGAAGGGTAGAATGATCAGAGAAACAAGAGAAAACAATGGGGTAGTGATAGTAAGTGGTACAATCGATTGGTTTGTTCCTCAGGTTACGACTCTGTCAAGTCCCCGAAGGGTAGAATGATCAGAGAAACAAGAGAAAACAATGGGGTAGTGATAGTAAGTGGTACTATCATTTGGTTTGTTCCTCAGGTTACGACTCTGTCAAGTCCCCGAAGGGTAGAATGATCAGAGAAACAAGAGAAAACAATGGGGTAGTGATAGTTCTTGATATTATCAATTGGTTTGTTCCTCAGGTTACGACTCTGTCAAGTCCCCGAAGGGTAGAATGATCAGAGAAACAAGAGAAAACAATGGGGTAGTGATAGTTCTTGATATTATCAATTGGTTTGTTCCTCAGGTTACGACTCTGTCAAGTCCCCGAAGGGTAGAATGATCAGAGAAACAAGAGAAAACAATGGGGTAGTGATAGTAAGTGGTACTATCATTTGGTTTGTTCCTCAGGTTACGACTCTGTCAAGTCCCCGAAGGGTAGAATGATCAGAGAAACAAGAGAAAACAATGGGGTAGTGATAGTTCTTGATACTATCAATTGGTTTGTTCCTCAGGTTACGACTCTGTCAAGTCCCCGAAGGGTAGAATGATCAGAGAAACAAGAGAAAACAATGGGGTAGTGATAGTTCTTGATATTATCAATTGGTTTGTTCCTCAGGTTACGACTCTGTCAAGTCCCCGAAGGGTAGAATGATCAGAGAAACAAGAGAAAACAATGGGGTAGTGATAGTAAGTGGTACTATCATTTGGTTTGTTCCTCAGGTTACGACTCTGTCAAGTCCCCGAAGGGTAGAATGATCAGAGAAACAAGAGAAAACAATGGGGTAGTGATAGTTCTTGATACTATCAATTGGTTTGTTCCTCAGGTTACGACTCTGTCAAGTCCCCGAAGGGTAGAATGATCAGAGAAACAAGAGAAAACAATGGGGTAGTGATAGTAAGTGGTACTATCAATTGGTTTGTTCCTCAGGTTACGACTCTGTCAAGTCCCCGAAGGGTAGAATGATCAGAGAAACAAGAGAAAACAATGGGGTAGTGATAGTAAGTGGTACTATCATTTGGTTTGTTTCTCAGGTTACGACTCTGTCAAGTCCCCGAAGGGTAGAATGATCAGAGAAGCAAGAGAAAACAATGGGGTAGTGATAGTTCTTGATACTATCAATTGGTTTGTTCCTCAGGTTACGACTCTGTCAAGTCCCCGAAGGGTAGAATGATCAGAGAAACAAGAGAAAACAATGGGGTAGTGATAGTAAGTGGTACTATCATTTGGTTTGTTCCTCAGGTTACGACTCTGTCAAGTCCCCGAAGGGTAGAATGATCAGAGAAACAAGAGAAAACAATGGGGTAGTGATAGTTCTTGATACTATCAATTGGTTTGTTCCTCAGGTTACGACTCTGTCAAGTCCCCGAAGGGTAGAATGATCAGAGAAACAAGAGAAAACAATGGGGTAGTGATAGTAAGTGGTACTATCATTTGGTTTGTTTCTCAGGTTACGACTCTGTCAAGTCCCCGAAGGGTAGAATGATCAGAGAAACAAGAGAAAACAATGGGGTAGTGATAGTTCTTGATACTATCAATTGGTTTGTTCCTCAGGTTACGACTCTGTCAAGTCCCCGAAGGGTAGAATGATCAGAGAAACAAGAGAAAACAATGGGGTAGTGATAGTTCTTGATACTATCAATTGGTTTGTTCCTCAGGTTACGACTCTGTCAAGTCCCCGAAGGGTAGAATGATCAGAGAAACAAGAGAAAACAATGGGGTAGTGATAGTAAGTGGTACTATCATTTGGTTTGTTTCTCAGGTTACGACTCTGTCAAGTCCCCGAAGGGTAGAATGATCAGAGAAACAAGAGAAAACAATGGGGTAGTGATAGTTCTTGATACTATCAATTGGTTTGTTCCTCAGGTTACGACTCTGTCAAGTCCCCGAAGGGTAGAATGATCAGAGAAACAAGAGAAAACAATGGGGTAGTGATAGTAAGTGGTACTATCATTTGGTTTGTTTCTCAGGTTACGACTCTGTCAAGTCCCCGAAGGGTAGAATGATCAGAGAAACAAGAGAAAACAATGGGGTAGTGATAGTTCTTGATACTATCAATTGGTTTGTTCCTCAGGTTACGACTCTGTCAAGTCCCCGAAGGGTAGAATGATCAGAGAAACAAGAGAAAACAATGGGGTAGTGATAGTAAGTGGTACTATCATTTGGTTTGTTCTTCAGGTTACGACTCTGTCAAGTCCCCGAAGGGTAGAATGATCAGAGAAACAAGAGAAAACAATGGGGTAGTGATAGTTCTTGATACTATCAATTGGTTTGTTCCTCAGGTTACGACTCTGTCAAGTCCCCGAAGGGTAGAATGATCAGAGAAACAAGAGAAAACAATGGGGTAGTGATAGTTCTTGATACTATCAATTGGTTTGTTCCTCAGGTTACGACTCTGTCAAGTCCCCGAAGGGTAGAATGATCAGAGAAACAAGAGAAAACAATGGGGTAGTGATAGTAAGTGGTACTATCATTTGGTTTGTTACTCAGGTTACGACTCTGTCAAGTCCCCGAAGGGTAGAATGATCAGAGAAACAAGAGAAAACAATGGGGTAGTGATAGTTCTTGATACTATCAATTGGTTTGTTCCTCAGGTTACGACTCTGTCAAGTCCCCGAAGGGTAGAATGATCAGAGAAACAAGAGAAAACAATGGGGTAGTGATAGTTCTTGATACTATCAATTGGTTTGTTCTTCAGGTTACGACTCTGTCAAGTCCCCGAAGGGTAGAATGATCAGAGAAACAAGAGAAAACAATGGGGTAGTGATAGTAAGTGGTACTATCATTTGGTTTGTTACTCAGGTTACGACTCTGTCAAGTCCCCGAAGGGTAGAATGATCAGAGAAACAAGAGAAAACAATGGGGTAGTGATAGTTCTTGATACTATCAATTGGTTTGTTCCTCAGGTTACGACTCTGTCAAGTCCCCGAAGGGTAGAATGATCAGAAAAACAAGAGAAAACAATGGGGTAGTGATAGTTCTTGATACTATCAATTGGTTTGTTCCTCAGGTTACGACTCTGTCAAGTCCCCGAAGGGTAGAATGATCAGAGAAACAAGAGAAAACAATGGGGTAGTGATAGTAAGTGGTACTATCATTTGGTTTGTTCCTCAGGTTACGACTCTGTCAAGTCCCCGAAGGGTAGAATGATCAGAGAAACAAGAGAAAACAATGGGGTAGTGATAGTAAGTGGTACTATCATTTGGTTTGTTACTCAGGTTACGACTCTGTCAAGTCCCCGAAGGGTAGAATGATCAGAGAAACAAGAGAAAACAATGGGGTAGTGATAGTAAGTGGTACTATCATTTGGTTTGTTACTCAGGTTACGACTCTGTCAAGTCCCCGAAGGGTAGAATGATCAGAGAAACAAGAGAAAACAATGGGGTAGTGATAGTTCTTGATACTATCAATTGGTTTGTTCCTCAGGTTACGACTCTGTCAAGTCCCCGAAGGGTAGAATGATCAGAGAAACAAGAGAAAACAATGGGGTAGTGATAGTTCTTGATACTATCAATTGGTTTGTTCCTCAGGTTACGACTCTGTCAAGTCCCCGAAGGGTAGAATGATCAGAGAAACAAGAGAAAACAATGGGGTAGTGATAGTTCTTGATACTATCATTTGGTTTGATCCTCAGGTTACGACTCTGTCAAGTCCCCGAAGGGTAGAATGATCAGAGAAACAAGAGAAAACAATGGGGTAGTGATAGTAAGTGGTACTATCATTTGGTTTGTTACTCAGGTTACGACTCTGTCAAGTCCCCGAAGGGTAGAATGATCAGAGAAACAAGAGAAAACAATGGGGTAGTGATAGTAAGTGGTACTATCATTTGGTTTGTTACTCAGGTTACGACTCTGTCAAGTCCCCGAAGGGTAGAATGATCAGAGAAACAAGAGAAAACAATGGGGTAGTGATAGTTCTTGATACTATCAATTGGTTTGTTCCTCAGGTTACGACTCTGTCAAGTCCCCGAAGGGTAGAATGATCAGAGAAACAAGAGAAAACAATGGGGTAGTGATAGTAAGTGGTACTATCATTTGGTTTGTTACTCAGGTTACGACTCTGTCAAGTCCCCGAAGGGTAGAATGATCAGAAAAACAAGAGAAAACAATGGGGTAGTGATAGTTCTTGATACTATCAATTGGTTTGTTCCTCAGGTTACGACTCTGTCAAGTCCCCGAAGGGTAGAATGATCAGAGAAACAAGAGAAAACAATGGGGTAGTGATAGTTCTTGATACTATCAATTGGTTTGTTCCTCAGGTTACGACTCTGTCAAGTCCCCGAAGGGTAGAATGATCAGAGAAACAAGAGAAAACAATGGGGTAGTGATAGTAAGTGGTACTATCATTTGGTTTGTTCCTCAGGTTACGACTCTGTCAAGTCCCCGAAGGGTAGAATGATCAGAGAAACAAGAGAAAACAATGGGGTAGTGATAGTTCTTGATACTATCAATTGGTTTGTTCCTCAGGTTACGACTCTGTCAAGTCCCCGAAGGGTAGAATGATCAGAGAAACAAGAGAAAACAATGGGGTAGTGATAGTAAGTGGTACTATCATTTGGTTTGTTCCTCAGGTTACGACTCTGTCAAGTCCCCGAAGGGTAGAATGATCAGAGAAACAAGAGAAAACAATGGGGTAGTGATAGTTCTTGATACTATCAATTGGTTTGTTCTTCAGGTTACGACTCTGTCAAGTCCCCGAAGGGTAGAATGATCAGAGAAACAAGAGAAAACAATGGGGTAGTGATAGTAAGTGGTACTATCATTTGGTTTGTTACTCAGGTTACGACTCTGTCAAGTCCCCGAAGGGTAGAATGATCAGAGAAACAAGAGAAAACAATGGGGTAGTGATAGTTCTTGATACTATCAATTGGTTTGTTCCTCAGGTTACGACTCTGTCAAGTCCCCGAAGGGTAGAATGATCAGAGAAACAAGAGAAAACAATGGGGTAGTGATAGTAAGTGGTACTATCATTTGGTTTGTTCCTCAGGTTACGACTCTGTCAAGTCCCCGAAGGGTAGAATGATCAGAGAAACAAGAGAAAACAATGGGGTAGTGATAGTAAGTGGTACTATCATTTGGTTTGTTCCTCAGGTTACGACTCTGTCAAGTCCCCGAAGGGTAGAATGATCAGAGAAACAAGAGAAAACAATGGGGTAGTGATAGTTCTTGATACTATCAATTGGTTTGTTCTTCAGGTTACGACTCTGTCAAGTCCCCGAAGGGTAGAATGATCAGAGAAACAAGAGAAAACAATGGGGTAGTGATAGTAAGTGGTACTATCATTTGGTTTGTTCTTCAGGTTACGACTCTGTCAAGTCCCCGAAGAGTAGAATGATCAGAGAAACAAGAGAAAACAATGGGGTAGTGATAGTTCTTGATACTATCAATTGGTTTGTTCTTCAGGTTACGACTCTGTCAAGTCCCCGAAGGGTAGAATGATCAGAGAAACAAGAGAAAACAATGGGGTAGTGATAGTAAGTGGTACTATCATTTGGTTTGTTACTCAGGTTACGACTCTGTCAAGTCCCCGAAGGGTAGAATGATCAGAGAAACAAGAGAAAACAATGGGGTAGTGATAGTTCTTGATACTATCAATTGGTTTGTTCCTCAGGTTACGACTCTGTCAAGTCCCCGAAGGGTAGAATGATCAGAAAAACAAGAGAAAACAATGGGGTAGTGATAGTTCTTGATACTATCAATTGGTTTGTTCCTCAGGTTACGACTCTGTCAAGTCCCCGAAGGGTAGAATGATCAGAGAAACAAGAGAAAACAATGGGGTAGTGATAGTAAGTGGTACTATCATTTGGTTTGTTCCTCAGGTTACGACTCTGTCAAGTCCCCGAAGGGTAGAATGATCAGAGAAACAAGAGAAAACAATGGGGTAGTGATAGTAAGTGGTACTATCATTTGGTTTGTTACTCAGGTTACGACTCTGTCAAGTCCCCGAAGGGTAGAATGATCAGAGAAACAAGAGAAAACAATGGGGTAGTGATAGTAAGTGGTACTATCATTTGGTTTGTTACTCAGGTTACGACTCTGTCAAGTCCCCGAAGGGTAGAATGATCAGAGAAACAAGAGAAAACAATGGGGTAGTGATAGTTCTTGATACTATCAATTGGTTTGTTCCTCAGGTTACGACTCTGTCAAGTCCCCGAAGGGTAGAATGATCAGAGAAACAAAAGAAAACAATGGGGTAGTGATAGTTCTTGATACTATCAATTGGTTTGTTCCTCAGGTTACGACTCTGTCAAGTCCCCGAAGGGTAGAATGATCAGAGAAACAAGAGAAAACAATGGGGTAGTGATAGTTCTTGATACTATCATTTGGTTTGATCCTCAGGTTACGACTCTGTCAAGTCCCCGAAGGGTAGAATGATCAGAGAAACAAGAGAAAACAATGGGGTAGTGATAGTAAGTGGTACTATCATTTGGTTTGTTACTCAGGTTACGACTCTGTCAAGTCCCCGAAGGGTAGAATGATCAGAGAAACAAGAGAAAACAATGGGGTAGTGATAGTTCTTGATACTATCAATTGGTTTGTTCCTCAGGTTACGACTCTGTCAAGTCCCCGAAGGGTAGAATGATCAGAGAAACAAGAGAAAACAATGGGGTAGTGATAGTAAGTGGTACTATCATTTGGTTTGTTACTCAGGTTACGACTCTGTCAAGTCCCCGAAGGGTAGAATGATCAGAGAAACAAGAGAAAACAATGGGGTAGTGATAGTAAGTGGTACTATCATTTGGTTTGTTCTTCAGGTTACGACTCTGTCAAGTCCCCGAAGGGTAGAATGATCAGAGAAACAAGAGAAAACAATGGGGTAGTGATAGTAAGTGGTACTATCATTTGGTTTGTTCCTCAGGTTACGACTCTGTCAAGTCCCCGAAGGGTAGAATGATCAGAGAAACAAGAGAAAACAATGGGGTAGTGATAGTAAGTGGTACTATCATTTGGTTTGTTACTCAGGTTACGACTCTGTCAAGTCCCCGAAGGGTAGAATGATCAGAGAAACAAGAGAAAACAATGGGGTAGTGATAGTAAGTGGTACTATCATTTGGTTTGTTACTCAGGTTACGACTCTGTCAAGTCCCCGAAGGGTAGAATGATCAGAGAAACAAGAGAAAACAATGGGGTAGTGATAGTTCTTGATACTATCAATTGGTTTGTTCCTCAGGTTACGACTCTGTCAAGTCCCCGAAGGGTAGAATGATCAGAGAAACAAGAGAAAACAATGGGGTAGTGATAGTAAGTGGTACTATCATTTGGTTTGTTCCTCAGGTTACGACTCTGTCAAGTCCCCGAAGGGTAGAATGATCAGAGAAACAAGAGAAAACAATGGGGTAGTGATAGTTCTTGATACTATCAATTGGTTTGTTCCTCAGGTTACGACTCTGTCAAGTCCCCGAAGGGTAGAATGATCAGAGAAACAAGAGAAAACAATGGGGTAGTGATAGTAAGTGGTACTATCATTTGGTTTGTTCCTCAGGTTACGACTCTGTCAAGTCCCCGAAGGGTAGAATGATCAGAGAAACAAGAGAAAACAATGGGGTAGTGATAGTTCTTGATACTATCAATTGGTTTGTTCTTCAGGTTACGACTCTGTCAAGTCCCCGAAGGGTAGAATGATCAGAGAAACAAGAGAAAACAATGGGGTAGTGATAGTAAGTGGTACTATCATTTGGTTTGTTCTTCAGGTTACGACTCTGTCAAGTCCCCGAAGGGTAGAATGATCAGAGAAACAAGAGAAAACAATGGGGTAGTGATAGTTCTTGATACTATCAATTGGTTTGTTCTTCAGGTTACGACTCTGTCAAGTCCCCGAAGGGTAGAATGATCAGAGAAACAAGAGAAAACAATGGGGTAGTGATAGTAAGTGGTACTATCATTTGGTTTGTTACTCAGGTTACGACTCTGTCAAGTCCCCGAAGGGTAGAATGATCAGAGAAACAAGAGAAAACAATGGGGTAGTGATAGTTCTTGATACTATCAATTGGTTTGTTCCTCAGGTTACGACTCTGTCAAGTCCCCGAAGGGTAGAATGATCAGAAAAACAAGAGAAAACAATGGGGTAGTGATAGTAAGTGGTACTATCATTTGGTTTGTTACTCAGGTTACGACTCTGTCAAGTCCCCGAAGGGTAGAATGATCAGAGAAACAAGAGAAAACAATGGGGTAGTGATAGTTCTTGATACTATCAATTGGTTTGTTCCTCAGGTTACGACTCTGTCAAGTCCCCGAAGGGTAGAATGATCAGAGAAACAAGAGAAAACAATGGGGTAGTGATAGTAAGTGGTACTATCATTTGGTTTGTTCCTCAGGTTACGACTCTGTCAAGTCCCCGAAGGGTAGAATGATCAGAGAAACAAGAGAAAACAATGGGGTAGTGATAGTAAGTGGTACTATCATTTGGTTTGTTACTCAGGTTACGACTCTGTCAAGTCCCCGAAGGGTAGAATGATCAGAGAAACAAGAGAAAACAATGGGGTAGTGATAGTAAGTGGTACTATCATTTGGTTTGTTACTCAGGTTACGACTCTGTCAAGTCCCCGAAGGGTAGAATGATCAGAGAAACAAGAGAAAACAATGGGGTAGTGATAGTTCTTGATACTATCAATTGGTTTGTTCCTCAGGTTACGACTCTGTCAAGTCCCCGAAGGGTAGAATGATCAGAGAAACAAAAGAAAACAATGGGGTAGTGATAGTTCTTGATACTATCAATTGGTTTGTTCCTCAGGTTACGACTCTGTCAAGTCCCCGAAGGGTAGAATGATCAGAGAAACAAGAGAAAACAATGGGGTAGTGATAGTTCTTGATACTATCATTTGGTTTGATCCTCAGGTTACGACTCTGTCAAGTCCCCGAAGGGTAGAATGATCAGAGAAACAAGAGAAAACAATGGGGTAGTGATAGTAAGTGGTACTATCATTTGGTTTGTTACTCAGGTTACGACTCTGTCAAGTCCCCGAAGGGTAGAATGATCAGAGAAACAAGAGAAAACAATGGGGTAGTGATAGTTCTTGATACTATCATTTGGTTTGATCCTCAGGTTACGACTCTGTCAAGTCCCCGAAGGGTAGAATGATCAGAGAAACAAGAGAAAACAATGGGGTAGTGATAGTAAGTGGTACTATCATTTGGTTTGTTACTCAGGTTACGACTCTGTCAAGTCCCCGAAGGGTAGAATGATCAGAGAAACAAGAGAAAACAATGGGGTAGTGATAGTTCTTGATACTATCAATTGGTTTGTTCCTCAGGTTACGACTCTGTCAAGTCCCCGAAGGGTAGAATGATCAGAGAAACAAGAGAAAACAATGGGGTAGTGATAGTAAGTGGTACTATCATTTGGTTTGTTACTCAGGTTACGACTCTGTCAAGTCCCCGAAGGGTAGAATGATCAGAGAAACAAGAGAAAACAATGGGGTAGTGATAGTAAGTGGTACTATCATTTGGTTTGTTCTTCAGGTTACGACTCTGTCAAGTCCCCGAAGGGTAGAATGATCAGAGAAACAAGAGAAAACAATGGGGTAGTGATAGTAAGTGGTACTATCATTTGGTTTGTTCCTCAGGTTACGACTCTGTCAAGTCCCCGAAGGGTAGAATGATCAGAGAAACAAGAGAAAACAATGGGGTAGTGATAGTAAGTGGTACTATCATTTGGTTTGTTACTCAGGTTACGACTCTGTCAAGTCCCCGAAGGGTAGAATGATCAGAGAAACAAGAGAAAACAATGGGGTAGTGATAGTAAGTGGTACTATCATTTGGTTTGTTACTCAGGTTACGACTCTGTCAAGTCCCCGAAGGGTAGAATGATCAGAGAAACAAGAGAAAACAATGGGGTAGTGATAGTTCTTGATACTATCAATTGGTTTGTTCCTCAGGTTACGACTCTGTCAAGTCCCCGAAGGGTAGAATGATCAGAGAAACAAGAGAAAACAATGGGGTAGTGATAGTAAGTGGTACTATCATTTGGTTTGTTACTCAGGTTACGACTCTGTCAAGTCCCCGAAGGGTAGAATGATCAGAGAAACAAGAGAAAACAATGGGGTAGTGATAGTAAGTGGTACTATCATTTGGTTTGTTCTTCAGGTTACGACTCTGTCAAGTCCCCGAAGGGTAGAATGATCAGAGAAACAAGAGAAAACAATGGGGTAGTGATAGTAAGTGGTACTATCATTTGGTTTGTTCCTCAGGTTACGACTCTGTCAAGTCCCCGAAGGGTAGAATGATCAGAGAAACAAGAGAAAACAATGGGGTAGTGATAGTAAGTGGTACTATCATTTGGTTTGTTACTCAGGTTACGACTCTGTCAAGTCCCCGAAGGGTAGAATGATCAGAGAAACAAGAGAAAACAATGGGGTAGTGATAGTAAGTGGTACTATCATTTGGTTTGTTCTTCAGGTTACGACTCTGTCAAGTCCCCGAAGGGTAGAATGATCAGAGAAACAAGAGAAAACAATGGGGTAGTGATAGTAAGTGGTACTATCATTTGGTTTGTTCTTCAGGTTACGACTCTGTCAAGTCCCCGAAGGGTAGAATGATCAGAGAAACAAGAGAAAACAATGGGGTAGTGATAGTAAGTGGTACTATCATTTGGTTTGTTCTTCAGGTTACGACTCTGTCAAGTCCCCGAAGGGTAGAATGATCAGAGAAACAAGAGAAAACAATGGGGTAGTGATAGTAAGTGGTACTATCATTTGGTTTGTTCTTCAGGTTACGACTCTGTCAAGTCCCCGAAGGGTAGAATGATCAGAGAAACAAGAGAAAACAATGGGGTAGTGATAGTAAGTGGTACTATCATTTGGTTTGTTCTTCAGGTTACGACTCTGTCAAGTCCCCGAAGGGTAGAATGATCAGAGAAACAAGAGAAAACAATGGGGTAGTGATAGTAAGTGGTACTATCATTTGGTTTGTTACTCAGGTTACGACTCTGTCAAGTCCCCGAAGGGTAGAATGATCAGAGAAACAAGAGAAAACAATGGGGTAGTGATAGTAAGTGGTACTATCATTTGGTTTGTTCTTCAGGTTACGACTCTGTCAAGTCCCCGAAGGGTAGAATGATCAGAGAAACAAGAGAAAACAATGGGGTAGTGATAGTAAGTGGTACTATCATTTGGTTTGTTCCTCAGGTTACGACTCTGTCAAGTCCCCGAAGGGTAGAATGATCAGAGAAACAAGAGAAAACAATGGGGTAGTGATAGTAAGTGGTACTATCATTTGGTTTGTTACTCAGGTTACGACTCTGTCAAGTCCCCGAAGGGTAGAATGATCAGAGAAACAAGAGAAAACAATGGGGTAGTGATAGTTCTTGATACTATCAATTGGTTTGTTCCTCAGGTTACGACTCTGTCAAGTCCCCGAAGGGTAGAATGATCAGAGAAACAAGAGAAAACAATGGGGTAGTGATAGTTCTTGATACTATCAATTGGTTTGTTCCTCAGGTTACGACTCTGTCAAGTCCCCGAAGGGTAGAATGATCAGAGAAACAAGAGAAAACAATGGGGTAGTGATAGTACGTCATAGTACTCTCGAGGGAGTGATAGTTCTTGATAATAACAATAGTTCGTTACTCAAGTTCAATTGGGTTGGCATTCAAAAAAAAAATCAATAAATAAATAAATAAACATATTTTTCTTGCGCGCCAGTTACGCCTGCTTGCTATCCTTTTCGTTCATTTCGCAAACCTCCATTCACAGTTCTGTGAATTGTTCCTTCAGTATGCTGGATATGTTCTTGAAGTATTGATTTTTGATAGAAAAAAAGAAGTGAAGTAAAATAAAATGAAGACGAGAAGGACCACCAAAGGGAATGAATGAAAAGAATGACTCTTTTTTGACCTATCTGTGTATTGACCTTGTGGGCGGAGTCTTACCTCTGTGGGTATTGATTGAAAAATAATGGGTTACACGGTCAGCGTGTTCTCCTGGGAAAAAAGAGAACGCACAAAAAAATCGATAGATTGAGGTTCGGTCTCAAGACGAATTTCAAAAAGAATTAGGTAGAGTTCATCATTTCTTCATAGAGGCATTTTCGAAAGTATCAACCTCCTATACTATCAGCTAGCTTTTACAGCATTTGGAGATAAACGTGAAGGGAAGAAAATTAGTAATGCAAATGAAATGGACTAAATAAAAATAAGACGTTAACCACTGAATAGGGGAGAATGAATGAACACAAAGTAGCAATCACAAAGAGCTGAGGGCAGTGACAAAAGGTGAAGAAACGCGCGACTGTATGTCTTCATATGTGAAGATAAATGATACATTGAATACCGCGCTTTCCCACGGCGGCTAAAAATAAAAGGAATATGAAGGACATCTATTAACATCACTTTTTGGAGCATTTGAATTTGGGAAAGTATTAACTTGGGAAAGTATTGACGTTAATAAAGCTAATATAAAGTGAATATGAATTCATCTATAGAATCGCAAAACTTTTCAAATAAAAAAAATTAGATCCTGTCAGAATTATTTCGGAGTTGAATTGTTGTTCGAAAGAAAACTACAATGCCAAGTCCAGACATCCCGACGACAAAATAATCAAATCAATGAATAACAAAAATGACAAATTTTCCACCAAAAAAAACAAAACATTAAAAAAGGAAGCGAACAGTACAGGTTTTACATCTCTCTCTTTTTGTCTCTAATCCTCTTTTCCCAATTTGTTCCAAACATTTTTTTATTCTTCTTCATCAGAATCATGTCAAGAGACACTGGAGATTTACATTTTCATGTGAATGATGTTCCAAATTTGTCTGCAATTTTATTATTTGGACTTCAACAAATGTTGGTTTGTATATCAGCTTTATTGGTAACACCTTATCTTTTATCGAATATGTTATGTGCCGAAATAGATACTATTGCCATTCGGTTGGTTTTGAAGAGCTAAGCTTTGTAGTTTGTAGTATTTGTAGTTTTTAGAGTTCAGTTAATCGCTGCCACTTTCGTTACCACTGGCATCGCCACCATACTACAAACTACACTTGGTCTGAGGTACAGTATCCTCATAACTACAGTAACCCCGGTTTCTGTTCAGATTAGCCATTCTTCATGGACCATCATTTGCTTTCCTTCCTGCCCTACATACGTTTGAAGAGATGCATCCATGTACTCCGGAGACTGATAGAAGTCTTTGGAAGGAGAAAATGCAAATGGTAAATAACGGGAATCATTCTGAAACCCCATTAATTTTTTTAGATATCTGGCTCTCTATTCCTTGCTGTTCTAATAATGCCATTCATGGGAATAACTGGTCTTGTTGGAAAGATTTCAAAACACATTGGACCTATCACAATCGTCCCAATGTTAGTCCTTCTTTGTATTGGAACTGTGCCAGATATTCAAAAAAAAGTGTCCTTGCATTGGATTTCAATTGTTGAAATTTTGATTTTGGTAGTTTTTGTGGTTTTGTTAGAGGATTTCGAGGTCCCAATACCAGTAATTTCATGGGAAAATAAGAAATTTTCGTTCACAAGGCTAAGGATTTTCAGTCAGTTTCCGGTAATTTTTGTATTCAGTCTTGCCTACCATCACTGTAGCACATATTTCCAGTACCTCCTTGGCATCACCTTAGCCTGGTTCCTTTGTTGGTTGATGACTGTAACTAACATTGAACCAATTGGAAGTTCCGCTCGAACTGATTTAAATGAAAGTATATTCGTACTGGAAAACACTCCATGGATTCAGATACAGTATCCATTTCAATTCGGATTTCCAAAAATAAGTGTTCCTTTGATTATTGCATTTACTGCATCGACAGTGGCCGTTATGATAGAGAGTGTGGGGAATTACGGTTTGTTTTCAGATAAAAATTATTTAAGAGGCTCGTTTATTCAACTGATTCTCCGTATCAGGTATCTGTGCTCAAATATCTCAACAAGAATCTCCTCCATCTTCAAGTATCAATCGAGCATTTGTCATAGAAGGTATCGGAAGTATGTTAGCTGCATTAATGGGATGTGGAACAGGAGTGACTACTTATTCGGAAAATATTGCTTTAATGCAGGTTACAAAGGTATGTTATTCGGAAGTGAAAAATCTTGAAATGCGTTGAAACTGTTCGAAACTCATACTGCTGACTTTTATATAAGTTTTGCTCGTGACCTCTGTTTCCTTCTCAAGTTCCAACTTTGATTTTCCAGGTCACCAGCCGCATTACCATGCAATGTGCTGGCTTTTTTCTCATCATAATCGGTGTTTTCTCAAAGTTCGCCGCCTTTCTTGCAATGATTCCAGAAGCCATAATTGGAGGTGTTCTAGCCGTCGGAATGAGTATGATTTGTGGTGTTGCATTTGCCAATTTACAAACTGTCGATTTGAAATTATCTCGAAATTTGACGATTGTCGGAATTTCTATTATTCTCGGTTGTACTATTCCAGCCCATTTCGAGAAAAATCCTCTGAATACTGGACATAAAACAATGGATGATGTAATGGGAACTCTTTTGAAAATGAGGATGTTGGTTGGCGGAATTATAGCATTCTGTTTGGATGTGATGGCACGCGGAGCAACAAGAAAGCAAAGAGGATTGGAAGGAAAACTTGGAGAAGGAGAGAGTAGTGGAATTTCAGTAGAAAGAGACGGATTCGCATTATCGTCGTTTGCTAATCAATTGATTCTTAAGATCCCCTCAATTACAAAACTTCCAGTGATTCCATCAAAAGAATCGATAATAAGAATAGAAGAATTGAGAAATAAAGAGAATAAATATTGAATTTTGGAATAAAATGACTCTCAAATCATACTAGGTCGTCTTCAATTTTAACACAAAAGATGAAAAAACTTTCGAATATTATGACTTTTTTCTCTACTGAATAGCAAATGCTAAAGTAATTCTCGTGTCAGAAGATTGATCCTAGATGACTATCCGTTTAAAGAGTTGATTTCTGGTGAAAATTAAAAATTTAAAGTATAATACATTCACAGGAATTTCATTAATTAGAGGGTAAAAAATGAAAGATATAGAAAAAAAGTAAGTGACTAGTTAGGAGAAATTATAAAACCAGATAAATCGTGATGAGGTTCGGTGACGAAAAATGCAATATTATGACTTTTCAGTAGAAAGAGAACGGGGATAGATATATATGATTAGTTTTTCCGTTTCAACGTCCGATTCGGATCCAAATCAGGTCTTGGCGGAAGGGGCGGGGCGGCAAAACTCTGATGAAGAGATACTGTAGACGCCTGATGGGGATAGTGAGCACGCATTCTGATTCCTTCATAGACTGGAGATGGTCCACGATGAACAGGAGATACTGTAGGATTGGGTGGCCGAGGGGGCGGAGTCAATTTGGATATTGCCAGAGAGGAGCGTAGTTTTGAGGAGAGATTGTCGAAAGAAGGGGCGGAGCGACTTCTGAAATGAATTTCATCGAGCAACTATCTTGAGCTTGCCTTTTTATGAAATTTAAAAAAAACCAAAAAACAACTTACGCTAAATTAACGGGTGTACTTGTTCCACTTGTTCTCTTATTCGAAGATAATAAATTGGCGACAGCACTTCCCAATGCAGCGGCTTTAGTTGATTTCAACGTCGTCATTCCACTCATATCAGCAAATGATTCTCCAGAATCAAAAGATGATAACCGAATAGAAGCGTTAAGTGGAAGACGTGACCGAGTTTTTCCGAAATTCTCTTCCACATATCTTCGATGACTTTCAAAAGCATCAGCCAGAGTTTCATTGATATTACGTGCATCTCCTTCACAACGACTCGCATGAACATAACAACAATATTCGAGAATTTCCACTTGTTCAATAATCAAAGAACTTAGCTCCATTATAATTGATTGTTCTCCACATTCACATATATTCCTACATGCTTCCGTAAAGAATACTTCGTAATTCTTGACTCCGCCCATCACTGCCGCGCTAACAACTCCCAAAATGTCACGAGAGAGAAGTTTCAAATCGAAATTGGGATTATATACTGCATTTGTCGCGGTTTCATTCAATTCCTTGTTCTTTTTTCGCATTTGTTCAACTGCATTTTGAAGAGGGCTCACATAAATCGGATCACATAGTTCGAGAACTTCAGTGAATCGAAGATCAGTTGGAAGAGAGTCTGTTGTCTTGATACGACGTCGAACTAACCAATTTCTCATGAATTCTGATGACGGATCGATGGATGTCCATTTTGTTTCTCGACGGTCTTCTACTCGAGAATACTCGAAGGTTTGAATCTGGAAACAAGATGCTTATCAGTAGTCCTGAGACGAAAACTGGGCTTATTGAAACGACCACAAACAGAGCCGCACATGTGTAGTACTTCATAAATTACATAGTTCCAAAAACTATCATTATCAATTTCGTTCTTATTCCATTCGTTTACATTCTGGTACTAAACCATTTCTTTTAACACAAAAAAACTCACATTATAATGTCGATAGTACTTCTTAATCGCAGGATTCACCGTCGGATTGTCATCAAATGAACAACCAGTTCCGATTGGATCAATATTGAAAACTTGAATCCATCGCCCAGGAGAATTTACTAGATGTGGGCATGGATCAGTCTTCATGATCTTCTCTGGATTATCATACATCTTCATTAGTCGTTGCATAAATTCTCCATGCATTTCGAGTTGTTCACTTCGAAATACAAACTTGTGTCCATTGAGATATGCAGGAAATCCTTGACCATAGAATGCAACCAAATAATAGTAGAAGTAGGCACGTTCAGTTCGATCAATCGATGTGTAGAGTTGGGCAATTTTCTTCTGAAAAATCGAATTAGTTAAATATCTTGGTTATGATATTCCCAATTCTATAACTCACCAACAACTCTGACAACTTGTGATAATCGATAATGATGCTCTGATAGACAGGAATCAATTGATTGTACACGATAAGGGCATCCTCCCAATCTTCTCCTTTCGTAAATAATCCTCCAGCTTCTTGCATTAATTCTTCTTTCAATTGTCGATGAGTTACACAGTGACGATGAAGTGAGCGTGCGGTCAGCCAAGCGGGGAGAGCATCATCTTCGAACTGAAATAATAAATCTATTAGAAGAGCACTTGCATGATAACTCTCTCACTGTGAGCATATCAGCATGACGGAGTAATGTTTTAGCGGCTTCTATCTTATTTCCATAAGATATATTCAAATCGTACAGTTTGTAGATGTACTTGACGTAAAGCTCTTCGTGATTGTATTGATTGTAGTACTTCTGAAAGTGAACTGGATATAGTAAATCTACAGTATACTTCTACTCACCATTAGCTGAACTGTCCTACTCATCAAACTATCTGCACATTCTACCAAAGTCTTCGATGCCACTTCATGATATTCTATTAAAGCAGTTAGCAGCCTATCAATCCTTTCAATCAATTCCTCTCCACCATTTCCCATTAATTCTTTGTCTGATTGACATAAAGTGATAGATAGTTGACGGAAATGTTGTTTGAATCCAGTTGTTGCACTCTGTTGATCTACATTTGTATCCAATTGTGATACCAATTCAGAGGCAAATTCTTTGAATGATCTACTTGCACTTGTATTGTATTCAGTCTGCATCATATCAAAGAATATTGGAATAGTGGCTTCACGTGTTTCATCGTCATCTACTAGAGAGACTTTGAGGAATGATCCAACCATACTGGGAATATAGTTTAGTTTTTGAGAAGCTGAAAAAACCAGAAAATAGGATCAAGATGCGTCTTTTACAACTTACGACTTAACCGGAACCACATGCTTCTTAGATCTTTCGCCGCTGCTTTTCTCAACTGACTTCTCACATCTTCATCTTCGTTTTTCATCCATTCATGCTTCGAATTGAGACCTTCTTGTGTAACGAAAGAGACTACGGTAACCATGTATTCACGCCACATCTGAAATGAGGGAATGTTATTGTTGAGAAAAACATACAACTTTTCGGTGAAGAATACCACCCCAGAATGAACTCATTTTTCGAAACTTTATCTTACCTCTGCACAGAATTTATCATTTGAGAAGAACGTCTGAACTGCTGACATGACGAATCGCAACGATTTGTGAATCACTCTGAAAATTGGGAAAATCCTCTCTGTTCATGTCTCTAATCCTCTTCGCTCTCTTTCATTTCCTATCTTTTCCTAACAATTGAACAGTGTGGATAAACCGATAGAGCGTGGCAGAAGTGGCGGCAAACGAGACACGCAAACGAACAAAAAACTTCAAAAAAGAGAGGAAGGAAAAGTGCAAATATGAAGGGAGAGAGTATTGACAGTACACTTCCATAAATGCTTACTACTTCCTTAATATTACTTATCAAAAACTAACTTATTTTGAAGCATGACCATATCTTTCCAAGTGGGCGGGAATGCATTTCGATTCAATAAATCTCGAATCATTTGTACCATTTCCATTAAAAAATCCCTTTTATCAATATCTGATGGTCTTTCTTCCACATATTCACTGAACATCTGAGCAGACATCTTATCCAAAAGTGCCAGAATAACGGAGAAAAAGTGTCCACGAGCATCGTCGTCAGTGTGTTTATCATCGTGAATTACTCGAATCATTGCTTGAACCAGTGGACGATAGACCATCAATATGAATGAGGTTAACTCGCGGTCGTTGTTTTCACCACCACTTTTCTGAAAAATCAAACTTCAAGGATGGTTTTTAGATCTGTAATAGGAAGTGAATTTCTTGATACCTATTTAATTGTATTGGGTGAAATTGAATTATGAATCAACGAAAAACAAAATGAGAAATCAATCTGGAAGTTCCCGCCCGTGGGAGTTAAAACCAGTTTATTCAAATTCTCCCCCTGAAGTATTACCGCATCGGCGAATAGTCTCTCCAGAATCGCGGCAATAATACTGGCACATTCGGCCGCTCTGTCGGCGAATTCTCCCTTCTCAATGGCCATATTATCGAGTTGAATAATGTGAAGAGCGTTTTGAAGGCATGGAACAAGAAGTTGTTCACGGCAAATGGAGAGCTGAAATGAGAAGGGGAAACATAAAGAAAATGGTGGAGAGGGTAGGGATATTTGTGAAATGAACTTATAGATTATTGTAGGATCAATTCCAGTACTGCAAATCTTACCGAGAAGAACTTTGTCTCCACAATTTGTGCAATGAAATTAAGACGTTCTCTTGTGACAATATTACTTCCAAAGTTATTCATCAAATCCACAATAAAACCACACAAATTCTCTGCTGAAACTGAATCACTTTCGTAAAGAAGATCAATGATAGTTGGGATATTCTTCAACGCCGTGTTTTGTACAGTCATTTTGCCCTTTTTCTCTGACATTAACATGACGAGGGACTTCATGAATTCTCGAAGATATTGCTTGTAGGTCTTCTCGAAATCGTCGAATTCTTCAAATCGAATTCCACATTTTTTCGAGACAACGACTACTTTGAATAGAGATCCCATCACTTTGAAAGCGTTACGAGCTTTTTCATTTGAATCTTCAGAGTCCGAAATGACGTATTGGTTGAGACACCGCAGAATTTTCCTGGAATCGTTAGGTTGTTAACAGCGGAAGCATCTAATTGAAACTTACAAAGCCGCCGAAGTGAATGAGAACCGTTTCAGATAGGCTTCAAGAATCTTGGCTGCTTGGGGATAGTGACGTGGTTCTTCTGAAAGGATTTATTATTTGTTAAGATTACGATAGGTTTCCAAGCATACATTACTTGTTTCTCTCACTTACCACAAAGTTTTAAAACTGCCACAATCACATCAAAAACAATCTTCTCCGACGTCTCGCGATCATGCCAAATCTCAAAAAGAGCATCCAATAAATGAGAAATGAACCGAATCATTTCGTGTTCCGTATCTCCAATTGGCTGAGCGAGTGCTATCAGAGAAGGCGTTAAATTCACACAATTCATCCGCCATCTGAGAACATTCAGAAGATGTTCATTCTGAGTTAACATTGAAGAGCAGGAATGTGTGGAGATTAGAGCAAAACTCTTCTCACTTAACGAGAATCCCTGAGCATGCGGTTTAGAACTTCCAATTGATTCTTTGACAGTTCTTCTGGTTGCTGGAAGACTCATATAAGTGACATTGGAATCATCAAAATGTGATCCTGGATTATCAATCTTATACACAGCCAAGTCATGTTCCCCATCACAAATCAATCCGGCACTTCGTATCAATTGAATATGGGCAAGGGCAAATGGTCCCTTTTCTGGTTTTGGTTTATCGTATGACTTTTTGGAATAAAACAAAATCCGAAGGTAGACATCATGAGAAGCACTAGCAGGGAGAACGATCTTAATGGGTTCACTCCACGCAGGCCGATCTGTATGATATACAACAATACTTTTATAAACAGTCGAAAGCTGTGATCCAGTCACTGAAATCGTCTCAAAAACATTTTCCATTACATTTCCATTTGATTCAACGACATGTAATCGTGCTTCAATATTTCGATCCGATGATTTTCCAGATAGTTCTGCTTGCATTAAAGTGATGTACATTTCATTCCGGGTGTCCTCTATTGATACTGCAGTTCTATCAGCTCTTCGAAGAATTGCCGCTGGAGATCTACTGAATAAATGAGGATGACGAGCTTTGATCTGTGCAACATTTCCAGGAACTAATTGTGTACTGATCAACAGTTTTGTTTCCATATCATTACTCAGGTTCTTAGGTATTCGATTGGTGGCATGGTAGGATTTAAGAGATATTGGAAGTTCCGGCTCACGGTTTAGGAAGATCACACGTTCTTTCGCATCGTGTGCCACACCAGCCAAGAAGATACTTGACATTTCCATTATATCAGAGGCGTATGCTGAAATAGGATGTTCTTTTTTCCGTATCTCGACTTTTAATAACTATATTTTCTTACATTGTCGACAATAGAAATTCTTCGGAACCACAGTCTCGTGCCCGTGTTTCCTCATCGTTGCATTCGAAGCTTCAATCGGTGAGACATGAACGACGCGCGTCACCATTAAATACTTTTTGCGAACATCTTCTTTAGCAAAATCAGTGAACAATGCCTTCAGATTCAAATCAGCGTGTTTCCCGCTTCCAGCATTCCATAAGAATGTGTAGCAATCACTGGAAACAGACAAATATTACTTGTCATTTGAAAAAAAAAGCTTACGTTGTGAACATTTTCTTCTCCAAATCATATAAGGCAATACTGATTTCACATGAATATTTGCAGTGAAGTTCGACAGATTTGATGCAGAGCAACAGGGAAAAACTGTCATTTAGTGTAACATTTTCAGGTTTATCTCGCTGAAAGTTTGTTCTCAAGGCTAAGTCATATTCTTTTCTGACTCACCAATAGATTTCCCACTCGCCTTTGAGATGATATATGAGCTTCATAAGTTCTTAAAAGTGATAAAGACTCAACATCCAATGGAACTCCATCATCATCTCTAATTAACACATCCAAATGAAGAATTGTATTCCCTCGATCGACTAACTTTGATACTCGAAGTCTCAATTTACTCAGTTCTTCTATAGGAATTCCACCACTTTCAATTTTTGTTTTAATTATCAATAATTCATTGAATGATTCCATCAAATCTTCAAACGAGGCTATCTTCGTACTTTCCTGCATTAATTCCTTAATTTTCGTCCACCATTCATTTATTATTCTTGAAATCTCATCCACAACCAAATACCCATCACTTGTCGAAACGAACATTGACTTTTGAACAATTTGTACATAAGACATTGGAAATAGTCCACATTTTCCGTTTTTTTCGTCAAACTTCCGACCGTAACCCCATTCTCCGTGCTGCCCGTAAACACATATTCGATCGCCTATGAATAATTCTAGACGCGGTAAATTTTCAGTTGTTGGTAGAGGCTCGTCGAATGTGTATTGTGCTAGAGAATTTATGATTGGGAAAAACTTTTGTAGAAATAGACTTACCGATCGCGTATCTTAAACCCGTCGTAGCCATTATGAACGCATCTATCTGTAAAAGTGTGATATAAAAATTGACAATTCGTAATTAAAGAGGATACGTTTTCTGAGCATGAATAATACATATTTAGCAAACGTTTGTAGCTCTTTTTATTATTTTCGTACAATTCTGTTAAATATTTGATAGGAAAATTTCTAAAAACGTCAGCTATTCACTGAGAAAACAAAGCAAACAATGGAGCTCCATGGTTTTTCTTTTCTTCCTACGTTTGGATGATTCTTTTTTGATTTTTCTCAGTTTTACATAAAATTACTTTAATTAGGCAAACGCATTATTTTTTTTTACATGATAAGCAAAAAAATCACGATTTTTTATAACGGAACCAACGTAAAATCACGAGAATTGTTTATTTTTTGATGAGTAACTGTTTATCCGAGAGGAGTACACGGCAGGTGTACGAGGTTTTCCACCTCGGCCATCTCAAGAAATGGTACCGAATTGAAAGAGGAAACAAGCGGGAAACTGTGTGTCTGTGTGTTTTCAGTCAGTGTTCAGTTGTAAAATCAATATAGCTTATAGACTATTTGTTTTTTGCAAGACAATTTTAAGCGTTTCAGAATGGACAAGGAAAAGGAAGAACCAACATCGAGTGCTGCGTCAAAACCACCACCAAAGAAGAAGAGACGTGTGAAGAAGAAACGGAATGAAGATGAAGAATGTAAGAAAATAATATGTTTTCACCTTAGTTTTCACCAAATGTGTAATTCCAGACGCTGAAAACAAAGTATTCGCCAATAAAATAAATCAGAAGTTCGGCTCCTCAAAAAACTCGAAAAACAAAGATGAGACTCCAATGTTTGAAGTGAGAAACGGAAAAGCGTCGATCAAGAATTCAGGAAATCATCGTTCAACTGTGAATCGAACGTTGGAAAGTCACATGAATAAGCTGTTTCAATGGGAAGAAGCTCCAGAAGCAATTGAATCAGCTTATGTTTGTGCATTATGTCATGAAGCTGGAAGGAAGAGAGAGCTTTTTGGACCTTATTACATCACAAATTTAACTACTAATTTAAAACATTGGCCAACGTTTTTGGCTAAGAAACCGGTAAGTATAAAAAGTTATAATTTAAGATCTCGATCAATAAATAATAAAAGTTTCATATCAAAATCATCTTGATTTTAACTTCAGACCATTAAAAAAGAGCTGAAAATCGAGTTGTGGTTCCATGGATCGTGTATTCTCTGGGCTCCAAATGTACATCTTCACGGCAGTCAACTAACGAATCTCGATCATCAAATCGACGTTTTCTGGTCTCAGAATTGTGTAATTTGCCGGAAAACTGGAGCAGCGATTTCAGTTCAAAACAAGAAAAACACCTTTGTACACTATCAATGCGCTTTGAACAAAGGTGAGTGTTTTCACACTTTTCATTCAAAAAAGAGCTCCCCTTATCAGTGAATTTTCAGGCTATAAACTCGACGAGCACACTCTTTGCTGCAATTCCTAAAAATCGATAGCATTTGTTTTCTTTATTTGCATTTTCTCTTTTTTGTTCTTTCCAATCACCCCTGTGTATCTCATTCTGTTTTAACGTATTAGCTGATGAATAATAATTTGAACATTATTGAACGCTTTTTTTTCTATATTCGCTGAAGAAATAACTCTTCTTTCTATTTAAAGAAAAAAACTTGCCCCAGGCGAAATGGAACCTACTATAACCTGTAGGTTAAGAACATTCCCAACTGCGCCATTAAAAGTCTAAAATTGATCAACGATCTTTGAATTTTTCACAATAATGTCAATCAGATTTTCTATTCATCCAATAAGATACCAACCAAACATCTCCTTTTTCATTTGAATTGCCACGTCATTTATCCCAAATGAAAGCAGCCGGAGGAAATTAACATTTTCCATTTTTCCCCTTGCTTCTTTCATTTACTTTTCTTTTCCAGAGAGCTGAGATCTGGCGAAAAGAGCCGGCGCCCGGAGATTATAGAGACGCAGGAAATTGGGAAAAAACGCGCCTGAATAGCGAGAAAAACGGGCCCGACGTCATCTGAAATAAAGAAGAGAAGAGGAAAAAGCGCACGTGCTCTCTTCTCTCTATACTCTCTCTTCCTGACTCAGTGTGCTCCGCGTATTGATTGAAGGCGTGCTCTCTCTCTCTCTTTTTCAGAGAGCCCCAGAGTGTCCACGTCTTCTTCTTTCTTTCTTCATTCTAACATGCTGCACGCGATGCGGCCGGTGCTTCTGGCGACGGCTTTGCTCGCCGTCACCGCCCACGCCTTCTTGGGTTTCGGAGGTTCATCACGCAACAAGGCCGACGATGAAAAATGGGGACACTATCATAATCAGGAACAGCTGGAAACCAAATTGAACGAGATTAATGAGAAATGTCCAGAGGTTGGTTTTGGGTTGCGTGCCACGCTTTTTTTCAACTTCCGGGTTTTAGTTTTTGTCTTTGAGTTCTACTTTTCTATGTGGCGTGAGACGAAAATGCTTTCTACTTTTCATTATCCGAATATACCTTTCATCGAAAGCATATCCAAAAGTTAATTATGAATATTCGTATATGAATCGGCTGAGAGTTTTAAGACCAATAAAGCACTTTTCGAGCATAGTTATGACAAGTAATATAGTGTCATATTTTATCAAAACTAACTCATTATTATCATTTCCTTGTTATTTTGATTCTTCTAGTCACACCACCGGATTTGCTCTTTTTCTTCCCACTCATTTCGCATTCACAGAATAGAGATATTCACATAGACAGATGAGTCACTAGTCTCCCATTAAGCTTATTAGATTTCATAGAGAATGTTAGTCACTGAACTTTTGTAGTCTACAATATTTTTCTGGGTTACTGTATCAATACATTATCCCAAAAACAACTTCTCTAAAGACTTCTAAAAAATGTACCCAATCCTAAGCCTCCTCCCTTCAAAATGATGTCATCCGCTTTGAGCTCCTTTCCAGGGCTCTTCCTAGAATTAGCTTCTTAACCCACACGAAAAAGGGATGAATGGGGTTCTTTTTGGCCTTTTCCAGCTATCAATTTCTTTTATTGAGTATTAAATTTCACACTCCAAAAATGCACTTTTTCTAGCATCCGGCTTTCCAGACAGATTATTTCACTTTTTTTTGACATTTTCGAGAAAGGGAGATTGACGTCTGAAGCACTTATTTTGAAAGTTGAAAGAGCTTGGGGGAAGGTTTTGACGTCAAATTGTGTGGGAACTTGGAAATCGAACTTTTGATAGCTAATTCTGACATTTTCTATCCAGAAGATTGGATTTCATCTTCTAGATTTATTTGATAGCCAGCTCAGTATTATCGGTTTCTGGACAAGAGAGTTTTTCCAAAAATGTTCACAAACTTCAGAGGCTTCGTTTCGAAGTTTTGAGAAAAAAGCTTAGTAACTGTGACCTCTTGAAGTGATTGACATGTCTGTGGCGTCAAGCACGTACTTTATTATTCGGTCATATTTTTTGAGAGCGTCATGATTCGGAGAAATGACGTCTGGAGACACATCTTCTATCCCAAGTACAACCTTTTTAAAACTATAATCTTCCTTTTTGGCTGTTTCGAATTAAATAACTCAGACTTAAGATTTTCCCTAACTTTCAAAAAACGTTCGAAAAGCTTCCACAAACGTTTTCTTGGTTTTAGTACTTTTAGTTCTTTGTTAGTTTCAAACATCTTTCAACAATTTCATTTATTCAAAAACGAAAATAGTGGCATAGAAGCCCTTGATACCAGGAAATGAAAATTTCAGGTTTTTTGTTATTTTCCATGGAATTTTTTCCTCATCAGATGACGTACTTTCTCATCTGACTTCCTCTTGAGAATAAGCTCATTAGTGTCCCCTCACACCCCCACGAAGAAATGTGTTTTCTTCTTGCTCAGTCAGGCGCGAAATTCAAATTTTCAATTTTGAGATCTCAACCCTCTATGAAATCGGAAAATCAGTTGAAGGACGTTCATTGGTTGTCATTCACTTCTCAACAACCCCCGGAGAGCATGTGCCAACTAAGCCGGAAGTCAAACTCATCGGAAATATGCATGGAAATGAACCAATCGGAAGAGAATTACTTCTTCGTTTTGCTGAAACTCTCTGTGATGGAGCTGTTAACAATGATAAGGTTAGTATGGAGGGATACTGTAGTTTTAAGCTAATCCTTGGGAAGGGGAAGATTATAAAGAGATTAGACGAGATTAGTTGAAAAAATCTTGAGTATGTGGCCAACAAAAATATTCGGACATCAAACTTCTTTTTTTTTTAATTCGGGTAATTCTTCAAATAACTTGGAAACAAAATGAAAATTAATCCAGAAAATTCTAATCAAAATAAACTTTTCAGGAAGTGGTTCAACTCCTCAATTCCACCTCAATCCACATTCTTCCATCAATGAATCCAGATGGATTTGAACTTGCCCTTACAACTGAACCAGTTCAACGTCAATGGCTCACCGGACGTTCCAATATCAATGGAGTTGATCTTAACAGAGATTTCCCAGATTTGGATAGCATTTTCTATGAACTCCAAAAGATTGAAGTTCCAAAATTCGATCATCTTCTCTCTTTGTTCGATGATAATGTTGATCGTCAACCAGAAACCATCGCAGTTGGACAATGGACTCTTTCACTTCCATTTGTTCTTTCTGCTAATTTCCATGAAGGAGATCTTGTTGCCAATTATCCATTTGATGCTGCAATTGATGAATCTGCACAAAAGACTGCTTATTCTGCATCTCCAGATGATGGAACATTCCGTTGGTTGGCTAAATCCTATGCTGATAATCATGCTCATATGTCAAAGAATGATCATGCTCCATGTGATGGAAGCAGTCAGGATGCATTCGCTCGTCAAGGAGGAATCACCAATGGAGCTAAATGGTATTCGGTTGCCGGTGGAATGCAAGATTTCAACTATTTGGCCACCAATGCTATGGAAATCACTCTGGAGTTGAGCTGTGAAAAGGTAGCGTTTTTTATTTTTTTCTAACTTTGTTAGAATTGGTATAAACTTTAGAAATACCGCAGAATGTATATTATAACTCTCTCTTCTCCAATTTTTCATTCTTTTCTTTTCTAGATGCCAGCCGGATCCCAACTTCCACAATTCTGGGAGGATAACAAAAAGTCCATCTTCGAATATGTCTGGAAATCTCATTCTGGAGTCAAAGGACTTGTTGTTGATGCTAACACTGGAGAACCAATCAACCGTGCTGTTGTCTGGATTCGAAATGGAACTGAGACTGTTCCAATCAAGCATCCAGTTACCACATGGTCCGAAGGCGATTACTACCGTATCCTTCCAGCTGGACAATATGAAATCATCGTAGCCGCTGAGGGATATGAAATTGCCGCAAAGAATGTGACAATTGAGAATAAGGTCAGAGACTCTGCTCTTGTTGTCAACTTTGCCCTTTCTCCATCTGCTGAAGAGCCATCAGAGAATGAACAAGAACAAATTGCTGCTCTTGTCAATGAGATCACTCGTCGTTAACTTTTCTTTGATCCCCCCACATCTTCCCCCTTTTCTCAACGCATCTCATTTCTAAACACATTCACAAAAAGAAAGTTTTAATTTATATCGTACCCGGTTTACCTGAAGATCCCACCAACTTCCCCTCTCACACCCTGTCACACCAACACATTGTATATTGCATTTTTTGGCACCCACCCCCCGAATTGATTGAAAAAGAAAGAAACAGAGACTAATAAATCAATTTACATGTTTGTCGAAACGGGATTTTTATTATAGACATTGTTCAAGATTGATTCGAAAGTCTTTTGGAGGTTTCAGAAAACCCAAAATGTATGATTTCGGAATAGCTTGGGGTGGCTTCAAAACATTCCAAATTTCAGAATGCTTCAGAAAGTTACTATTTTGAACAACAATTTTGAAAAGTTGAGAATATATTTATAATTTTTCTATACTAAACCCGAAATAACACAAAAAGCCAATGTGAAAAAGAGATCTTCAATAAAGTTACATGACGAATTTACCACATTGATCAAAAGTATCCGGATATGTGCTATTGATATAATGCATGAATCGTTTGTAAGACCTGAATATCAACTGTTCATGCCCTTCTAATACAGGATCCTTACCTGGTCCTTAACCGCTTCTGATGAGTTAAAACAGCTGATGACAAATTCGTTTCTTGAGTTTTAACCCCACGATGAACATTGAAGACGTGGGATGCCAGGTGAAATGTATAATTAGCACGACATAATTCATAAACTAAACTCTGTTGATCACGAATTCGAGTTGGAAAGTATTCAGGATTGTAGGGATCTTTTCGATGAACTATTAGTTGAGCTTCCCAGGAACTGCTTCTGAAAACAATATAGTTTGTAGTCTATTTTTATTTTCTGTAGTTTCTGTATCGGTTATAATGAGTAAAAGTTTCCAGACCAACTCACTTGTATTCAATTTGCCATGCGTATGCATCTGTTTGATTCTTGCTCATCCTAAACCATTGCCATAAAGATTCTATAGTGTGTCCGGCTGGGAAATATTTGTGATGAAATTCAAATGCTCTTGAAAGAAATAAATTTTCAAATGGCGAACAAATTATATGTTACCGAAAAGCTTTGATCATGACAAACAGCTCCTTATGATCCACTGGAACATGTGCCTTGTTATCCACTTCGAATCTTCTGGAAGAAGATAGTTTTAAGTTATTGTAGTCTTTGTAGTCCTCCTTACCGTATCACCAACAATTTCTTATCTTTTCCATTGATATACTGATTGGCCAACGGCTTCATTTTTATTGCAAATCCCTCACTAAATACCATTTCCACGTCTGCTGTCATATGAATATAAGATAATGCTCCTTTTCTTGCAACATTTCTCATTACGTTGATTGGATAGATTTGAAATGGAGGAATCACTCTACTACGTTCTCGGGATCCTGCAATTTTAAATGTTTTTGTTTAAATTTTCTCCTAGTTGGAAACTTTTTGGATATATTCAGATATATATTAAAGAAATTGATTGCTTACTGATAGTCGCATTGAAAGTGTTGCATTTCCTTTGAGACCTTTTGACAAAAATTGGATCACAAACTTTTTGAAATGGAGACATTCGGTAGACGATGTGGAGGCTTAGCTGAAATTCAGAAGTCTTTGCGGCAGAAAAATACAGAGATGACTATACTTTTTGATTAACTTTTGACGAGCATCTATGAACTTCATGAAGGTAATCAACAGCTTCACTTGACGTACGATCCACGAATAATGATACTGATATTGGACCATTCCAATTGCGAGAGGAACACTAAAAAATGTTTATTTGAAATTTTCAATTTGGAGCTTTGAGAAAAAACGCTCTGTTGTTTTTCCATTGGCTATAAAAACGTTCGTTTTCATTTTTCGAACTTTTTTAAACAGACTATTCGGTCAAAGATTTGCTTGCCAGGATTACTACAATAAAATTTGGAGTTTGACCGTTTCATATGACATCATTTTTAACTTTTTGGACTGTCAAAGTGTAAAACAAAATTAGCCGACAAATAGAACGGATTTCTGTTTAAAAAAATTCAGCTTATGTTACCTGTCCCTCAATTTCCCTCATAAAATGTGATGTTGCATGAAGTACTAATGAAATTGGTTCCAATCCATCATCTCGAAAACTTCCAGTAGCTCTTGTTACATTATAAGCCACACAGAAATCAGGACCATATTTTTTGGTTTCATATTTTATGTACTCTCCTTCGTATTTTCGGTTTGGAGTATCGGAATATTCTAAAGCGAATCCTTGTCGGTGACGGATCTGAAAATTATTTTAATATATTCTATATGGTTTTTAGATATGTTTCAATAGGTTTAGAAAAAGATAAAAAGAAATCAAAAAAGTTCAGTTTGTTTTTTATGAAAAGTGCATTAGTTTCACAATTTCATTAGCTAATCAAGGTAACTCTAGAGTCGCCGTTTTGAGCATACCTCAAAATTAAGAGAGCTCTTAATTGATCCGGATTCCGAAACTCCTCAGTTAGTTTTGGTGAGTTACAAAATACTATAAACCTAAAATAATTGAAAGCCACCCAAAAGTCTTACCATATTAGACGCATAATAAACACAACACATGATCTGAATAAATACAAGAAAATGGACAATTGTCCTAGAGATTCCCCTCATCCGATGCTCTTCTTTAATCAAATTCTGTCCAGACCAGGAAACAGAAACAAGAGAGAAAAAAGGATAAAAAGAATGGGCAAGTTTTCAAAAAAGACCTCTTTTTTTCATTCCCTCTTCACTCGATTTTGAAAGATAATCCGTGCCTACGTATAGGTGATGTTATACAGGGGGAAGAGACGGCAACGGGTTCAATGTTCTGGTTTAGATTATTTTTTTTAGGAAATACTATACTCGTTTTCCCCGGTTAAAATAACTGGAGTTCACGATTATCAGATATAATCATCCATCAGTTCATTATCGCTGGGGGACATACAAAAACACTTTCAGAAACCGATTTCCAGCATCGTCTATCTCCAAACAGGACTATCAACAGACCACAGCTGCTTGGACATCCAAGTCATACCGTATTTATTATGTCGAAGTTTGAGCAGCCTGAAAATCATCTGAAATATTTGATAACTGCCATAGTCAGCATCAATAATTATTCCGCGCTTTGTGTATCCAACCACAAACATTCATTCCATTCATAGTTCACAATGATCATCATGAAACCAGTTGGAAGTTTATGAAGGACCCCCCGCTTTCATATTTATAAATAGTGGCTCATTGTGAGCAAATATTGAAATGGATAGAAGATTACTCACTGATTAATCATTAAAAAAAGGTAATAACTTTTTGAGGATGCGAAGGATGAGATTGGATTCTGGTAGATTTCAGATAACGTCCAAAGAGAACGGTAGTTGGAAAAACTACAGTATTCAGAAAGCTACAGTAATATTGGTCTGTGAGAAACTAGAAGTTGAAACTATACGTGTTTCTTGAATAATCAGTTTCCGAGAACTAATATAAAAGACGCTGGAATCTTCAGATTATTCAAGATATCAGCATACCTAATCTCCTATCCATTTGACACCAATTGGCACAAAAACTAAACAAATAATTGCGGGTCAATATTGTTACTTATATTGGCACTTCTTTGCTTTTCGGCAAGGTAAGACAATAAGAGAGATAGATATTGAAAACTTTTGCCACTTTAATTTTCGTTATCTGTTCAATTCTTAGACTTTATGTCTGTTTTTTTAGCTAACAAGTTCTAAGAAAGTTTGCAGAATGAAGCGACAGAGTACTGTAGAATTGGCAAGTATTCATGAGAGTGATGAGTCAATTGATGGATTGAGAGTAGGTTCAA
This sequence comes from Caenorhabditis doughertyi, assembly GCA_963572265.1. Classification (NCBI taxonomy): domain Eukaryota; kingdom Metazoa; phylum Nematoda; class Chromadorea; order Rhabditida; family Rhabditidae; genus Caenorhabditis; species Caenorhabditis doughertyi. The sequence goes on along the minus strand of OY751556.1, from coordinate 11,689,765 downwards.
AAATATTATTTAAAAAAGTTTATTCATCATGAAAACGTTTCAAAAAACTCCAATGTTTCATTTTCGATGTTTTGGCTGAATTCCTTTAACTTTTTTGCTTGCATTCCATTTTCTTTCGATATTATTTTCAGGACATACTTGCTCAAACTGAAACAACTCCATTCCCAAGTCAAGCCTCAACTCCAACAAGAACAATAATTCCAAGATTCGAGAGAATGTCAAGTCAAATGACATGCCCTATTATTAGAGAGGAGACTTCTTATGGTAAGTTTCTTTTTTCGCTGACTAACTCCAATGAGCACATAGAACGGAGCATCATTCCCGGAGCATGTTTCAAGTTGCCGCCAAAGCGACATGATCCTTTTTTCTTCATCATGTTGTACATGATATTTGTTGTGTTATTGACCGTGGAACAGGTTCTTCTTCCCTCTTCTCTCCGTCATATTTCCGATCTTTCGAGCTTCCTGTGCCATGCCAAAAGATGGCTTATATGAATGAATGCCAATGCTCACTTACCTGTCTGGGGAGAATCTACGTCACTTTTTTTTACAAAAGTTTTACATTTGGTTTTTTGTCTCAGTTTTTTTTCCAGAATCCTACTGACCAAAAAAGCTAAGAACAGACGTAAATAAATTTTTTTATTGGTCTAAAATTGGGGTTTTTTGACCCACTTCGCTGTGTTTACAGTTTCAGAACTCAGAAAAGTACTGCTGAGCTTCAAAATTAAAGTAAAGTATTGGTCAAAATTTATAGAATGTGTCATGTTCGTTTCATATTGTTTCCATTCTTTTTCATTTCTTAATATTATTAGTAATTCGACCGACCGTCCATCTGTCTGTCTGGTGCTGTCTGGGGTTTGACCAAACAAACTGACCCTTCTCTTTTTCTTCTTGCTCCGAAGAGCTCTTTTCTCCACTCCCCCGCCCGTGGTAATTCCCATTTCACGCTTCTCTTTTTGAACAATGTGTGGCTGCTGCCGAATTTGAAAGAGCATGAGATCAGAGGCACTTTCTTCTTTTTTCGATTCCAAAGAGACAGAGAGAAAGAGTTCAAATCGAAATCAGAGAAGAGAAACCGGACTTTTTCTCCTGTCAAGAAATTTATTGACGCTTTTCCTTTTTTTTTCTTTTTTTTTCCGTCCAAATTGTTTTACCGGTTCAGTTTTGACTTGAGTTATCTCAACTTTTGAGACTTACTGCTATTTCATAGTTCAATTTAATTTCGGGAAATTTTTTTTAACTACTGTAGTGGCGCCACATCAAAGGATTGTTTTTTATCTTAGTTCTTGAAACCTTCCAGTTTCAGAAGGTCTGAAAATACGAAATATTCAACTGTAATTAGTATTTTGCATTGAATCAGTCTCTAGTTCCTTGTTTTTTCCCTGTTCTGATGAGAACAGACAGTTGAGCAATTATCTACAGCTGCTCAAACTTTTCATTTCAAACGGATTTTTTTTCAGAAAAAGTGTGCAAATTGTTCCAATTTCCTTTAATTTAATTATTTTGGTTTTTCCTCTCTATCGCTTTAGCCCTTCAAGCTTTAGCTCTCGCTATTATTAAACTTAGGTATATTAGTTTCTGTGTTTGCGATATTTTTAGATTTCTTTTTTCTACAGTAATCCATAGCACTTCATTTTCACATAAAGTCAATCGACAGTATGCCAGTATCCCTAAACTATCCATTTTCAGGTGTCGAGCCAGATCGTCCTTTGAGTCGGTGTCTTTCGGAACTCCGTCCGGCTCCCCTACCGTATCCTCAACATCATAATCCACCGACTCGTCGTTTCTCACTGTTCCGACGACCATCATCACAATCTGGGCATACTGTAGAGGATCGGAGGGCTTCTTGTGATTTCACTTCTGCTTGGTTGAGAACTTCGAATTTCGAGTAAGTTTCTTTTTTCTAAGAAAGCAGAGCAACGTAAGTCATTTCAGTTTACGAGACAGTGGAGGGGATCAAGGGGAGCAGCAAAATCAGCAGGAACCAGAGGAAATGGGTATTCCATCGGTAAGTTAGAACGACCAAAAAGACTACAATTACTAAAATATTTTATAGCAAGCCAACACATTGGATCATGTCCGCTTCGCATCCGAACGTATCGAACGACCTGCTCAGGTTAGTATCGATCTTTGTTATCTGAAAATATCTATTGGTCCGAATATTAGTCTATTTGATTCTACAAAAGACATGAGAAAATCTAGACAGTTTCAGCTAACACGAATTGATTCGAATTATTCGATTCAAAGCGAAGAAGACGAAGAAGACGAAGAAGAGACGATCGACAAAACACCGGAATCAGCAGAGACAACTTGGATGAGAGATAAAATTGCAAAGTGGGTTACTGTTGTTTATTTTTGTGGTACTGTAATATGGGATACTGTAGTTTCACGTAACCTAGAGATTCGGATCATAACAACTTATAGCTAAGGCAACTGTGATACTGTAGTAAGGATTGCTGTATTACGGTTGTTTTAATTATGGATAACTTCAAAATTGTAGTCTGTTTCCCATTCGTTTCCGGGTGCAAACATCTGAGATCAAAATCAAAAAGTATTCATCCAAATAATTTTTGTTCTGTTCATCTACAGTAATCCTGCCTCTAAATACCATAATGAGGTTGTTCTAAGAGAGCGAAGAACAACCAAAAAGTTGTTTCTCTGTTCCTTTCTTCTTCACCAACCCCTGACGTCTTTTTCATCTGAATACTACTTTTTCTTGTATTTATTCTTCTAAAATGCCACACCTTTTTGTCTTGGAAACTAGTAGGAATCCCCTTCATCGGATGACAGTGAAAGCTTCTGAGAATAGACGGATGAATGGAAATAAAGGGGAAAGACGTTCATTTATTCAGACGATCATGTTGAGATTATTGTCTGTCAATGATGAGAATTATAAAAGTGCTAGGTATGTAGTTTGTAGGATTCGTAGTATTTGTAGTCTTTTCAGTTCCAAAATTTCTCATTTCAGAACATCTCTTCTTACCGCCTGTACAGTATTTTATGCCCTATTTTTGACCATTTTTTCATTGGTTTTGGAATTGGCGCATCTTTTGAATGATGAAGAATCAAGAAAATTGAACAAAAAAGATATTGTGAGTTCAAAATTTTATTTTTTTTTTCGATCAATATTCAATTCAAATATTTCAGATTTTTGGTTTATACATGTACGGTGGCTCTTTGGTGTTCTTTTTTTATATGTACATAGTTCTTTTATTAAATCCAAGATGGTATTCAACTATGGACTATTTGAGGGTAAGATATTATCTGAGTCTCTTCTTTTCACATACTCTTTGCTTTCAGAAAATGTTTGGGGTATGTCTGACACAACCAAAAGTGAGTCCATCATCAGATTCTCTGAGTTCTGCTGCTGCTACAGTAAGAAAAGTAACCCACAGTAGTCCATCGGCTGGAAGTCTTTTTTTGAGATTAGGATCAGTTGGTGAGTGATTGACTACAAATACTACAAACTACAAACTAAATTCTTCCAGTATTCGGAGTAACTGGGGTCGTTTACTACGCATTTCTTGTCTTTCTTTGTGAACTTGATACCAATTGTTCCGCCCTTTCAACTTCTTTGGATATCTGTGCAATTTTCTTTATTTTCATTCAAATGCATTTTATATTCTGTAATTGGAAACTATCAATAACTGGATCTCATATGGTTGCGAGAATTGGAACAATGCATTTAGTTGCTGCTAATTTATGGACATGGATTCGATATGTTTTGATGGAAGAAGGAGTTATGGAGAAGGAGATTAGGTAGGATTAGGAACGGGAAAACGTAAATCTAGCATAATGTTCAATTTTCAGAGAAGTATTCAAACATCGCCCAATGAATGGTCACATCAGTAATAGTTCATCTGAAGACTCTTCTATGGAATCACTTTTAGATAATTCAAGGGAAGATGAGCATGAAAAGAAGATAATGCCAGGAAGTTGTCAGGCTGTCGAGTGCTTTTTAGGTACGTTTTGTTTTGAAATTCACCGAGCACTCTATTCTAGTGCCCTACTATTACAGGAAGTCTCTCCGAAATTATGTTCACATCAATCGTAGAGTATTCTCTGATAGCTGCAGCTGTTATGTACATAGTTTGGAGGAATATAGGTAAGCCAAGCCTATTGTATTCTTTAGCTAATTATCTTTCCAGGCCGTCAAGATCATGGTTCCACTTATGTCAAAAGAAAGCATCAAATTCGTGTGGATTGCTCTAAAACAACAACTGGATTGTTTCTTGGATTAGCTTTTCTTGCTGTAACATTCACTTCAATGGTCGTTTATTATGGATTTACAATGATGAATAAGTCAACAAGTGCTGCATATGTTTATGCATTTACAGATATGTTTCAGGTGAGAATAGGGTTAGAAAGACTATAAAAGAAAATCCTTCTTGCAGTACGTCCTATCAACAATTGGTGTCTTAACTGCCATTTATCAAATGCGGGCTCTAAAATATTTCAATAAAAAGACTCATATTCAAAATTCTGATCAAGAATTACTAGATCAAATTCTTCTTTCAATTGGTCTAGTTGGAGAATTGATCTATTCAGTGGCTGGATTAGTAGGACTAACTGGAGAAAAAGAATGGACTAGATTCTCATTTGTCCTTCTTTTTGTACATATTTTCCGGTTGATTCAGGTATTTTTTCATAGAGAAATAACACTTTTAAATTAGCAATGAAGCTTCAGGTCGGTACCCAAACATTCCTACTTCACGTGGCAAGAAGTGTACGAATGGGTTGTCAGGATAGAGAATCTCAACCTGGAAAACAGGCAATTACTTTCCTTCTGACAGCAAATTTGGCTATATTTTTTATGAATTTATTTGAAAGTGAAAAGGCAGGGGTCTCTGAGATTATTATAGGTAAGTCTCTGAAATTCTTTTTTAGGTACCAATAATTCTAAATTTCAGAATATTATGGAAAACGATCTTGGGTGTTTTTGGTCCGAAGTTTCTCTCCACTGACAATTTTCTATCGATTTCACAGTTCGGTTTGTTTTGCGGAAATCTGGAAGAACGTTTATGCGGCGAAAACTCATCCAGTACATAATACCGCTACTTCTACAGCGACGCCAATTAATATTTGAAAGAGGAAAAATCACAAATTTGTTGTATTTATAAATTTACGGGTTTAGAAAAGTTTATAAATCAGTTTTTGTTTTTTACGTGCTATTTTTTTTTACGTTTTCCTTATCGAAAAAGTGAACAAAAAAGAAAACTCAAAAATGAATCATTTTCATATTCGCAAATTCAATCGATATCGTATTAAAATAATATGGCGAAAGAAGAAGAAGATCAGAAGAAGGTTCGAGGATTCGTTCAAAGAATTATTGGAAAGTTAATGTTCAAATGGAAACATAACACATCGATGAACTTGTTTTGTGCTGCAGAATTAGCAGAACTCTGTCTAAGAGCACGAGAATTGATTTGGACAGAACCAATTTGTCTGAAAATAGAGGCACCGATTTGTGTAATGGGAGATTTACATGGACAATTTGATGATTTATTGGGAATGTTTGATTCGAATGGATGGCCATTGACTGATTCAGAGAGACAATGGTTTCAGGTAAATGTAGTTTGTAGTCTTTGTATTCTCACCATTTTCTGGTTTTCTATATAATTAATTTTCCAGGACAAAACTTTGAAGAAGAAAAGTCAGCAAAAAAGTGAGCCAAAATCGAATCAACAAGACTCCGCCCCTCAAAGATCTGGAGCCGGTGGAGACGTAAAATCTGAAAAAGAGGAAAATGGATATAAAAGATATTTATTCCTCGGTGATTATGTTGATCGTGGACCGTATTCAATGGAAGTTGTCACTCTTCTAATTGCATTGAAAATGGTATATCCTGATCGTATCTATATGCTTCGTGGCAATCATGAATCACGTTCTGTCAATTGTCATTATGGATTCTATCGTGAGGTTACTTATAGGTAAGTTAGAACTACAGTAATTTCAGGAGGTAGATCAAAAAGTTTTTTAGTAAATCAGCCATTTTCAGATACGATACCCAACTCTATGAATGTTATCAGAATCTTTTTAACGTCCTCCCATTTTGTGCTATTATTGAAAATTCAATTATTTGTATGCATGGAGGAATAAGTGAACAATTGACACATCTTAATCAATTTACTGCATTCAAAAGACCCCTTGAAGTGCCCGATGTTGGAGTTTTAGCCGATTTGACATGGGCTGATCCGGATCCCGTATGTAACATTTTTCTTTTCCATTTTTGCCTTGAACACGTTTGTGTTCTTGAATATAATCCTTTTATTTTCAGTCTGTGAAAATGTACAAAGCGTCTTCACGTGGTGCTTCGTATGTATTCGGATCTCAGGCTCTTCGTGCTTTTCTCAAAAAACTCAATCTTCAAATGGTGATTCGTGCTCATCAAGTCGTCGAAGACGGTTATGAATTCTTTGATGGACGTCGTCTTGTTACAATATTCTCGGCTCCAAACTATTGTGGACAGAATGATAATACAGCAGCTATCATGTGTATTGATAAGAAAATGAAGATATCGATTGTCGTGTATCGTCCTGCGGCTAGAGATAAAAAGTTTGAAAAGGAGAAGAGAACAAAGAGTCCGAGTAATAAATAATTTTTTTGTGAAACTCTACTCATCCGGTAGTGTGACTGTGGTGCAGAGTTGTACGGAATTCCGGATTCCGGATTCCGAATTCCGTATACCGGGCTTTTTTTCATTCCGTATTCCGAATTCCGGATTCCGAAAAATTGGATTTCATTCCGGATTCCGTTTTCCGGATTCCGCGAAATAAAATTTCATTTCGTTACAACTGAAATTTTTCAAGTAAATAAAAATAGCAGAATTATGGAGAATATTCGAACGATACTTCAGTATTCAATGCTTATAACATGAAATTTCTCCTAAAAAGCACTGAAAAACGGAGCCAAACTACTTTTCGAGCTCAATCGCAGTTTTAAGCTTTGAATCTCGCAATTCCAATCATTCCGGATTCCGAATTCCGTATTCCGGGAAAAAAGAGATTATTCCGAATTCCGGATTCCGGATTCCGTAGTTTCGAAGGTCATTCCGGATTCCGAATTCCGGGAACAAGAATATCCATTCCGTACAACTCTGCTGTGGTGCCAAGCTTGATCCACTTTTTTGGTTTTTTTTTAAATATCGACCGCTGTTGGTTATTTCCAAGAAAACATGGACAGAGTTTTTTTCGTTCCCTTTTTTTCGTTCCCTTTTTTTCGTTCCCTTTTTTTCGTTCCCTTTTTTTCGTTCCCTTTTTTTCGTTCCCTTTTTTTCGTTCCCTTTTTTTCGTTCCCTTTTTTTCGTTCCCTTTTTTTCGTTCCCTTTTTTTCGTTCCCTTTTTTTCGTTCCCTTTTTTTCGTTCCCTTTTTTTCGTTCCCTTTTTTTCGTTCCCTTTTTTTCGTTCCCTTTTTTTCGTTCCCTTTTTTTCGTTCCTTTTTTTTCGTTCCCTTTTTTTCGTTCCCTTTTTTTCGTTCCCTTTTTTTCGTTCCCTTTTTTTCGTTCCCTTTTTTTCGTTCCCTTTTTTTCGTTCCCTTTTTTTCGTTCCCTTTTTTTCGTTCCCTTTTTTTCGTTCCCTTTTTTTCGTTCCCTTTTTTTCGTTCCCTGATATTAACTCGTTGTACTTAGTGAAAAAATTTTTCAGGACGGAAGTACAAAGTGTGAGAAATGACATATTGAGGAACAAATCAAAGTTTTCTCCATGAAGACGTCGAACTGGAATTTGCTCCGAGAGGCAATAAATACTCAATATGAGGCCATCTATCGACTTCCGTTGAGACCTTGCCAATATCTCGATCGGCTCAAAAAATTTTTATTCAGGGGACTTAGGGTGATGCCACAAAACGTCAATAGCCGAAAAAAAAAACCAACTTGAAAATTTTGTGCCAACTGATGTTAAGGTTTGCTAAACTTTCTCACAGAATGTCAGATAAATTCTGAAATGTTCATAGTTTTCTCCAGAGTTCCCACTTACTGAAGTGTATCGGAAGTGTATTAGAGCTCATCAAAGTTCAAAAAAAAACAAATAAATAATTATTTTATTATGCCATGAGTGAATATATACACAAATGAACTTATCAATCCTTCATCCCTCAGTCACTTGAGACTTCCATGGAATAGCGTCTCGAATAGTTCTACCAGTCGTCGCATCTCTTTTCTGAAAATATGGGGGAATGTTATTCAGGAAAGTGTATTTTCAGATTTTTTTAGTATAATGCAGATGATTACAGCTAGAATGATGAAAACTAGATATAATTAAAACTATGTTAGGTTATTAGAGATATTACTCACATCTGTGTTGCCAACTTCTGTACATTTCCCATTGACTGATTGACTTCTTCCACTTTCGCCAGCATTGCATATGTCGCTTTGACATTTGAATCCGCCGCATCACACGCTTTCTCGACTCCCGAATTGTAGCATTGAAGTGACTCCAGTGTCAAATCTGACATTCCATGAAGGCTTCCTCTCATATCCCTCAACATCGTATCCATATTCGAAACGATTTCCTTCGTGTGGGTCTCCAAATCCACTAGAATTTTCGGATCGGGTAGTTGAGTTCCTTGAGTTCCGACGGCTCTTTTTGGACTTCCAATTCGAGCACTTTCACGAATTCTTGCCTCGAGATCATCAACTACAAATGTCGTTTGATTTGGAAGAGTCTCAGTGATGGAAGAGGAGAGGAGAAGGGGTTGCGATGATGTTGGGGTATCCGGGCTTTCAGTGGATGTTGACATTTTCTGAAACAGTTCAAATGTTGGATTACTGTGAGTACCATAGCCCTTGAAAAACAAGTTTCATTTGTTTCCGTGAAGCATGGAAGTTTAGAGATACACATATGAAAACCGAATTGAAAACGGTCTGGCCAAAAAGCAACATAAGAAAACTCATATTAAATTATCAATAATTTATTTATCAAAGCTCAAAAAAAGAAGTAAACAAAGGAAAAAGAATAAACCGTAAAGAAATGGTGTTGAGGAGAAAAGTAGAGTAAAGGGAGCAGTATAAAAAAGAAATGCATAGTACCCGATGATTAGATAAAAAGGGGAAAAGATAGAAATGAATACTTGGAAAGAGACGAAGAATCAATGCATCAAATTCATCATCTCATCACCAAAATCTCGTTTTGGTGGTGGCGATCTTCGCGCAGCTTCGTATCCACTGTTGTGCCATTGTGAAGTTGAAAGTGTGCTTGCCGCATTCGGTACAGTAACATAACAACGATGAATTCCGGATGATTCGTTTGGACCATCAAGAGCTGGAGGAACTCCAAGAGCATACAGAGAATAGTAGACGTCAACGAAACCACTTCGAATACAGCCATCGATTCGGGGATTTGTGCAGAGACGCCACAGTTTTTCAGCAGTTTCAGAGGTGTTACAAGGGTTTTCGTAGTTGAACTTGGTGCTGAAAAGAAGGATTTTCAGTTATGATTCATCACCTAATCTTGAACTCACTTATTTGTAGTAGCAAATGGAGGAGTACTCGCCAACAACTTTGGAATCATAATACGAATCGAAGGGTCTTCTTCTGTCTCTATCAAATCTAATAACTTTGAAAAATCCTCCATTTTTATCATCGTCGCATGAGAATCATTAGTAATCCGATCAATAATCAAAGTGATTGCACATCGACGCATTTGAATACATGAATTTCTATGGGCAAATGTCCAAAGAAGACTGGAATCAAGTGGAAGATATCCACATTTTTGTAATTGATAGAGGCCACTCAAAGCGGCAATTCCAACGACACGACCCCATGATGGATTGACTGTATCCATATTCAATGCATACGTGAACTCTTTGATTAATATCCGATATTCATGACTTAAATTCTCTGGAATTTCCACTCTTGCTGGAAGCTTCTCTAATGGGAAAACACTGGCAGCCAGAGAATTATAAAGGGCTGCACGATAGAAATCATCTGAATATCGATTCGTTGAATTATCATTAAATTTGATAAGATCGAGAAGAAATGGTTGAACTTCATCATGGCAATCTCCGTGTTTTCGAAGACGTGAAATTGCTTGTGGAAGAGCTTGCATTACAAAATATTGTTGCAGATTTTGGGCCGTCACCACGAAATTATTCGAACGAGGAATAGTTTTTGCTGCTTTTGAACCGAAGTTTTCTCTAAAATCAAAACAATTTTGTGAATTTGCATAACTCCCGGTTTGAAAATATAGCAACTCACCGAAACATGTTGATAAGAACCGGTGTTCCTTGCTGTATCGCTTCTGATTTTCGATTCTGTACCGACGTCAACACAAAAGCGGCACGACTACGTATCCTATAGAAGAACTGCTCATTCGTCACTGCATCGACTATAATACTTCTACTGTGTGCCGACGGTAACACCTGAATCCTTTCCAACGCCTCCATCTGAGCAATCACATCTCTTTCGTATTTCAGCATGTACTCCCAATGAAACATTGGTTGACTGATTGTGATCTCTCGAATTAAAAGATAATCATGATCAACTCGAAGCCAAAGAATCGGAGATTCAGCATCCATATTTGTCAAATCAATCTCGATTTCTTCTCCTGTTAATATCGGAACTTTCTTCTTTTTCTGTTTTCGGCCTTTTGAATGACATGAGATTTCCGCATGAGATGTGGCTCCATCAATTTGTATCGTATGACTGAATGCTCCATCAACTTCTTGAACAACTACAGATAAAGGTCCTGTGTACTGCGTTCTTCCCATTCCTTCACTTTCTTCTTGTTTCACTTCAATCTCAACTATATTTCGTTTTCGATTGAAATCAAACTTGATAGCAAATGCCGCATGTCCTCCACTTCTCACCCAATGAGACAAAAACGTTGGGATTTCTCTTCCAGTCACTGAGCTAACACTCCGAAAGAATGCTTCAGTAGTTGTCAGTAAATGTCTCCATGCAGCCGGCGTCGCTTTCTTCTCACTCATATCCAATCCTACGGTAAGTACTCGATGTAGCACCCGCATAAAAGGTTCTAATCCTATCCTCTTCTGAAGCATTCTCATCGTTAGAAATCCCTTTTTGAGCATTGCATCCACATATACAGGAGAGGCAGTCCGTTCATGTCTAGGATCTGAATGAAGTGGCAGCTTTTTGTTTTCCAATTGATCCGGTGACAAAATAATCTTTCCCCATTGATGCTCGTAATCACATACATCATCCATAGCTCTCTTCAATTGCCATCTAGCTTCAGCTGTTCCTAACTTTGTTTCTACATATAAACTGGTCAAAAATCTGGCAATAGAAATGGGAATCCACCAATGACACCAGTGACCAGGGGAGATTAGGCATCCAAAGAACTGTTGCGCAATGGCAAATATCAATTTCTGTCGGGCTTCTTGTACGACGTCTATGATTTTTTTGTGATAGAGAAGAGTGGTGGGAGCGATGAGAAGTGAACTGTATACTTGAATTTCTTCCGGTGATTCATCGACAAATACCACTTTCAAAGTGGGATATGGGAAGCGGCAAGAGAGCTTTTCTTCAAGGAATTCCACCATTTTATCGAGGTACATTGTAGTGTGATTGACGAATGGTTCTAGTCCAGGAAGAGCGAATGTGTAGATCTGAAAATATAATTTGAATTTGGCGGGGCAGGTCTTCAGAAGGGGACTAGGTTTTCCTCTTATAGCTAGAGATTTCGCAATATCCTAAAAATCAAATGGTTTGGATGTTTCGATTTTTCAAAATTTACAAGTTCACAAAAGTCTATTGTTTTTCTAAACTTACTGTAGGTGATTCCGGATGTGGTTCCAATTTGAACTTTCCCACAGCCCATCCAATATTACATCCATTCGTTGGAACTGTTTGATGAAACTTGTATCGAATCTTTCCATTTTTCTGTCTCTTTTCTGTCAATTCTCCAGAAGTTACTGGAATCAAATGAGGATCCAATTCGAAAGTTAATTCCCAGAGAGATAACTGATCTGGTTCATCCAGACAAACTGTCCATTCCCTGGCTCCAGAAATATAAGGAGTATGATATGTGAAGACGTGAACATCTTGATCTTCTCTTGTAAAATTCACAAATTGAATACCACGTGTTGGATTCTGAACTACCGTATCCACTCGTAATCGAACCGCTTTTCGATGTTTCACTTTCTTTTTTACTTCTTTCGGAACAATAATTTGTAGCTCATAATCATTCTCTTGTAATTTTTCGCTTATTTTTGGCTCCAGATTTGGAATACACTTTTCTTTTGACGAAGACTGCATGATATCTTCTAGATTTCTTCGTCGAGAGTATTCACATTCTACACCATTCAATGTGACTACTTTATTAGTTGACCCGGGTATTTCATTGGGTAAAAGGGAGCAGTTTCCAATGTGCAGATCAAGGGAATGAAGGGATTTCTCCAGTGGAAGGAGTACGATTTCTGTTCGTACATCAAAACTTCGGTTTTTTATTGATAAATTTGAGATTTCAACCTGAAACAAAAAGCATTTAGATGGTCTGGGAAGCTCATTTCTGAACGACAAACCTGTTGAGAAAGTACTCGAAACTGTGACTTTTCTTTTACTCCGGGTACATAATACTTTTCAGGAGCATCTACTACAGGAGCTGTTGCTACAGAAGGAGTTGATATAGAAGATGTTGCTACAGTGATCGCTGATGACGTCGCAAGATCTTGTGCTGACGTGGAAATTCGGGGTTTTGGAGGGAATGGCTTGGCGAACCCATTGACACGTTGCCCACCACCATCCGACCCATCCATACTATCTGAAATTTGAATTTTGTTGAAATTAGAATTTGAGAAAAGTAACTAAGAGTTCACATAGTTATCAAGAGATAGTAGTAATCAGGTATGATAACCTGGGAACAACTGTTTTCATATCGGGAAAATCAAAACATTTTTATTATAAAAGTTTAGTAAAGTGAGAGAAATCAACAGGAAATAAACGAAAACAGGTGAAAGCTAACAAGGAATTTTAAGGCTATTTTATGATTTTGAAAAAACGAAAAGAAAACACCTAGTAAGAACTAGCTTTATGCTTCGGAATGAAAGTGAATCCTTCTGGAGTTGGACCCAATAATCTCGTCGAAATTTCAATCCAATCATCGGCTTTTTGAGAAGAGAGTAACGTTTCCAGCTCATTTCTTCCCTGGTATCTGGGCGGTCTATCATTGATTCTTTGTGGAAGACGTTCCAGAATACCAACTGGGATGTAACGACATTGAAATGAGAGGAATTCGAGAAGAAAACGACGAGTGCGTTCGACTCCAGCGTCATCTGACCCCCAATGGTCTAGACCGTAGTTGACGAATCTGAAGAAAAGATCATCGACTGTAGAAAAGGACGTTGTGCAGTTTCACTGTGTCAATCAATAACTAAAAAAAAGGAGCGTAGTAAATAGCGTAATGTACTGTTACGGTGTGCGTACACAACAAATTATCTAGTTCTTGTTTCTGTTTTTGTCTAGATCACAATTTCAAAGATAGAAACATAGAGCTTGAACAGCATTACCGTAACCCAAAAACTCACTTTTTGAGTAAATCTAATCTTTCTGTTGCTGTGATATCCCATGTTCTTCTCTCATCAATCTCCGTGAAAATCCATGGTTTAATCAGTGCTCCTCTTCCAATCATAATTCCATTAACGGGGTAATTCTCAAGTCTCTCATAATAGTCCTCCCAACTCAATACATCTCCACAAACCCACAGGGGAACTGGTTTAGCGGCTTCGAACACTGGATTACAGTAATCCCAGTTGGCTAGTTTTGTGTATCGTTGCTCCTTGCTTCGCGGGTGGAATGTGATGAGATCGGGAAGGTGCCATGGGTTCTTTTTCATGAATTCGACGGTTTCTGGGGCTTTAAGAATTCCCTCTTTTTGACCAGTTCGGATCTCAAAATTGTATCTTTAACCACGGTTTACATATTCTCATTTCTCCATCAAATTAAAAAAAAAGTTGTATAGAAATCAAAAAAACTTACCTTAACAGTCATTGGACAGTTTCCAAGGACACTTTTCGTTGCTGCAAGTACTTCATATAATTTATTCGGTCGACTCGGAAGTGCACATCCTCCACCCTTCTGATTGACTACATCAATTGGACATCCCATATTGATATCCACAAAGTCTACATCGAAATTTTCTACTACAATTTGTGCTGCTTTAGCCATTGTATCCGCAAATCCTCCAGCCAACTGAACTCCAAAAATCTTCTCTGATGGATGACGTTTGAGCAGTGAATATTCAGATGCTGTTCCAGAAAGAATACTCGTGGCAAGTGCCATTTCTCCACAAGTAATATCTGCTCCATAATCTACACAGATTCGCCGAAAAGGGAGGTTTCCCACCGTGGTTAATGGCGCCAGATATTTCTTCCCGTCTAATTTCTTCATATCTAACTTTAGTTTCGGCTCTTGCCACATAGCTCCGATTGTCTCATTCTTAATAGCTTCTAATGCTTTCTCTGTCTTTTCAAAGTCATAATCATGCTTCCGAAGTGCCACTTGAATCTTCATGGAATGACAATTCGTAGTCGCTTCATATGGTTTCTCTGGTGTTTTTTCGGCTTGTTTTCCATCTTCTTCAGTGTGAGCTAATCCAAATCGACAAGCATAACTGAATGGACAAGTTCCACGTGCATCATAAAGTGGACATTCTGGAGCGATATCAGCTGGTTTCTTGGAGAGAAATGTGGAGATGTCATGTTCGCAGTTGCATTTTTCTCCGAACTTGCAAGCAACTGGTTGAATAACTGACGGACAAAGTCTCACCGCAGCTGCACGAATTCGTGTTTCAGCATGTTTCATGTCCTTCCTTCTAGTCTTATTCATTCCACGTCGCTCTCTTTTCGGCAGAGCTTGAACTTCCGCTGGTAATTCGTGATCTTCTTTCTGCAAACTTTTTTTGGTGAAAATTCCAAAGAATCATAAAAGCTCACGGGAAGAACAAACTCCTCTTTAATCGGAGCCACATTCACATCGCGTGAATCTTGGACCAGTTCCTCAATGATTTCCGTCATCTTATTAATGTTATGTGTTAGGTACGATTTTCTGAGAATGACGATATGATTTGGATGAGAAACCAAGTAAATGGGAACAAGAAAAATGATGAAAGTAAAATATTTTATTAAAAACTTTTTCAAGCACCGGTTTTATTAGTGATTGCCATCCGTTCTTTGAGTTGTTTTCCGTACCCGTCTTTCGTCATATAATTCCGTTCTTTATAGCAATTTCCACACTTTTCAGTGATAGATCCTCGTTGTTTTATTGAGATTTCGGTTTTTTCGTACTTAAATATCAACTTTGAATAACAACATTCATTTGAAACACTTACACTTCCAACGAGAACTTCTCGGCAATGTTTGCAAAACTGTTGCTTTTGTTCTCTCTCCAAGTGAACCATTTCTGTGTCCATTACTTGTCGACATAATTTCGAAATATGTCTGCTTGTTTTGGAGAATCCATCGTTATTTTTTGCACCTGAAATACATTTTATTGGATTAATATAATCAATAGAAACACAAAAATGTGTAGGAACTCACCGAGTTTTGACAGGAAAATTGCACAACGATGAAGATGTTCGGCTCGTGCGTATCCTAATTTATTTTTTACATTTTTCTTCCCTTTATTTTCTGTTTTGTTTCCCTTTTTATTTCGTCCCATTTTGTGGTTAAAAAATGGCTGAAGAAATCGTAAAATTGAGGAAACCGCCGACGTTCATGCTGAACATTGTGTCTGCGTATCCTCAATCCGCCTACTCTTTTTCGCTTTCTCTCAGTACAGTAGGGCGCGCTTGCATTTCCACCACAACAGCGAAATTCGCCCACTTTTTTGCGGTGAATTTGAATTTCACTGCAAGAAATTCAAGTTTCAATAAGGAGTCAGCAGAAACTTTCTCTATTATATTGAAAACCATTATAAAAATGATTACAAAATCAATATTAAAACTCTATATTTCCCGAAATTCTGTCGAAATTGCTCTTCCTCAGTTCTAACGCAGATTAAATAATTCAAATTATTTTTTCTCAGGTTTTCCTCAGACTTCAGGCAGAAATGGAAATGAAAATCGACAAAGACCATATCGGAAACTATTATGTCACAAATTCAAGGTATTTTTGTGAGAAAATTTTGACTTGAAATAACGATAATACTACTACAGACTGGTAAAAATCAAAGAGACGTTGTCAAAAACTGAGGAAGACAAAAACGGGTTGATAAAACAAATTGGAGAGAAATGTGTACCGAAACAATTAGTTACAGTGTTAAAAAGAGGTAAGTTTTTGTTTATGAAATTGATTTGAAATTGAATAAAATACAGAAATGAAAGAAGAAGGATCACAAACAGAAGATATATTAAAATCAAAAAGGAAATGTATCGAAAAACAATCTCCATCTACAATAACAGTCTCAGAACCTCGTCCGACGCCTTCTTTGGATCAAGTCATCGGAATTCTTTCTCAAACATCCTTAGATTTTTCAAATCTCGGTAGAATGTTAACACAAGAAGCCGCAAATACAATCGGCGGATGTACTCGATTAATTCTTCGAACAATCATTGAAAATTCGAAAAAAGCAGCGAATCGAGAGAATCGGAAGCGAATAATCCCTTCTGATGTGGATATGGCGATTAGTTCAGCTCAGATTAATTATGATTTGACGTGTCCGCTCCTGAAGCCGACGCCTTCGACGGATCGAATGTATTGGGGAAGAAAACTCACAAAACAACATCATACTATTGGTAAGCTTTAATAGTTTGAAATAAAAAATAACGGAATAATAGACAGAAATTCGACAGAAATTCGACAGAAATGACAGTTCTGTTGATAAAAATTTTACATTTCGATCGGAAGATTTTTGTTCAAAAAGTATATCGAAAAAGAGTTTTAAAAAAACAAACAACCTCGATTGGAGAATTATCAATTTTACATTCTTAATTCTCTCCAAGAATGTATTAGTGGGTGACATAAAACCTTGGTGCTTAAAAAAACTTAAATACCCAAAATTTTTATTATTTCGATTCACAAATCCTCAATGACTTACAGACGCTACATCTCAAGATATTGTCTCGCATGAGCGGTTTTGTGACTCAATAATGATAAAAGATCATTGGCTAGTTGTTGAAGGAATCCAACCATGTGTACCTGAAAATGTGATACCATCAGAAGTGAAACAAAAGTTTCAAGAGCAACAAGAAGAAACTCAAAGAGTATACGGATATGGTGTTCCTGGAATAAAACGAGAACCAATGCCCGAAAAACGGATGTCAACACAGAATTTCTCAATAGTAAGCGTTTCTCAAATAATTATTATAACCCCTCATTGAGATTCAGGAACATCAAGTACTCTACACGGAAGTGACAAAAATCCTCACAAATGGAAGTGCGTTAGAACGACAAAAAGTACTAGAAACCATTGAAAATGATACTGGAATTCAATTCCTGGCTGGTCGCTTTGTCATTCTAATTGCTGAAGGAATTCGATTACATATTGGAACGAGGAATACACGTGGATTAGCCAATCTGATGAAGTTGACATGGAGTCTTATGAAGAACAAAAATATTCGATTAGAGAAATATGTGAGTGTTTATTGCCAAATATTATCTGCAAAGTTTCATTTTAATCCAATTTTCAGCTCTACGTACTTGTCCCCTCATTAATATCATGTGTTGTTAGCAAATCAATGGTTCCCTTAGTAGACAGTAATAGAGCGAGTCTCAAGACAAAATCAACGTTACCTGTCATTGGAACTCCTGAATTAAACGATGAGGATCGTGAACGAATTATTCGAGATTTGGAATTCGAATTCAGACTAAGAGAAGCTGCTGGAAAACTGCTTTCAGAGCTCTCAAATCAATATGAAAGTCAGAATTTGAGTGTTCGAATTATTCAAACTCTTCGAAAAGTTCTTACTGGAAATAAGGATCCCGCTGCGATATATGGTGTCCTTTGCACTTTTTTTGCTTTTGGAAGTCTCGTAAGTTGTTTTTTCAATGGTGTCTGACTTTGAATTATATTATTTTCAGACGATAAATACCGTGGTTCTCCCCAAACTCCACGACATTTTCTGTTCTCTAAAAGCCTCTCTTGCTGATGTTCCAATTGTTAAAGCGACAATGACAAGGCTGAGAAAATTGATAGTAGAAACAGAAATGGAAAGGATGGAAGTAGTACAGAATAGGACGATCGAGCTAATTATGAAAATTATTTTTGAAAATGAAATTTTCAACGAAAGAAAACTGGCGGATCGAGATGCCTATGTGGCACTGTACGCAGAGTTTGGAGCACTTTTTTATGAGTAAGTATCTTCTTTTTGACGTTAAGAAACCCTACTTCATTACTTTAATTTCAGCTACGCTCTCAACACGGAAATGGTAAATGAAAACACTGGACACTTAAAAGTAAATCGCCCATCACTTCTCTTAAAACCTCAAACATTTCAATTCGAACTGGAAAAATTTCGAAAACCAAAGAAGTCTGCAGTCAATTCACATCATCAAAATAATCAATTGATTACTGATGAATCAATGCTTGATCATTTACTAGATGATTCATTTCGTCCATGGGTCAAACCCGCTTCTCAAGTAGAAGAAATGGAGCCATCGCCAGTGAATCTACAAGAAAAACAGACATTTTTTCGAAAGCCAAAACTATTTTTAGTTCGTAAAGAGAAATCGGCAAATGGACAACTGGTTGCCTCATTCATTCGACCATTAGAATATGGATACATGCCGACACTTCCCTCTTCGAAAAGTTCTAGAAGAGCCATGGAAAATGGGATTCCACGTGAGACAATGGCTCGTGAAAGCATTCTTGGACAGTCAATATACGCATCTCGTGCTTCAGAATCAATGAAGAATCCAAAAGAAACTGATGAGATTCTGAAACGATTTGTAGAACGAGACGATGATAGATCAGGTGCTATCATCTATGGTAGAAGCATGATGATGTCAGAAGATAAACGTCTCAAATTAGACGATGAAATCTCTCGAGCCGCTCTACATTTATCAAATATGCGATGTGAGAATTCTGTGGCCAATCCGACGATTGCCGGAAAAAGAGAAGAAATGAATCGAGGGCGGTTTTTGAGCCACAAGTATTCCAAATAATAATTTTGCCGCCTAATTCTGAGCATTTTCCTCTAGCGGACTAGATTTTTTTGCAGAGTTAGGCCATTTTATTTCGCACCAAAAATTTCGAAACAAAAAAAGTTTTCTAGGTATAAAATCTCACAATTTGTTGTTATTATTTTTCTCTTTTTCTGATGATCTTTTTTCTCCATTTTCTCTCTTTTCCCCATGTCAATCGATCTCTTCATTTTTATATCCATTTTATGCCATTTTAGCCCTTCACCAAAAACCTCATTATCCCCCAATTTGCTGCTCAAAAAAAGTATCCCCGTTGTTCTCTTTTTTCCTACTTTCGTTGTTAATATTATCATTATGTCATACAAGTTATTTCTATGATTATTACAAATATTCAAAATCTTTATTAACACCTACAGGTTTTTTGCCACTGCTTCACAGAAAAAAGTTCTATAAAGAAATGTGATAAAATTTAATTGCCTTTGATTGTTTTTGTTGTTGATCTTTCTAAGGCTTTTTTGTTGTTCTCAAGACACAAAGTCTTATCTATCTCATTTTTTCGCAGAGTTTTCAGGTATATTTTGTTTCAGATGGACGACATGGCGGGTAAAGTTTGCATTGGGTGCAGGAAGCCGGCGAAGCTTCGGTGCCCAACATGCATTAAATTGTCGCTTCCAAACTCGTTTTTCTGTGACCAGGTAAAATATATTATTCCGATAACTGGGCAAAACTAGAAACATTCTAGACATGCTTCAAGCAGTTCTGGCCGATTCACAAGATTCTTCACACCGATCCAAGTGGTCCGTACAATCCGTGGCCTAACTTTTCGGTGAGTATTCGAAAGAACAGAATGTAAAAACTGAGAAATGAATATCCGAACTCTTCTATTCAATTATTTTCTTTTAGTTCACTGGTCCTCTCCGTCCAGCACGTGTCACCGATCGTCGGCATGTACCAGCAGAGATTGGACGTCCTGATTACGCTCTTCACCCAGAAGGTGTTTCTCTAGAAGAAAGACAATCAAAAAGTGAACGAATTATCAAAGTATTGACGGATGAGGAGAAGGAAGGACTCAAAGTGGCTTGTAAACTCGGAAGAGAGTGTCTGAATGAGGCCGCCCGTGCTTGTGAACCAGGAATCACCACTGATGAATTGGATCGTGTTGTTCATGAGGCAGCAATCGAAAGAGAATGTTATCCGAGTCCATTGGGTTATTATAAATTCCCAAAAAGTTGTTGTACTTCTGTCAATGAGGTCATTTGCCATGGAATCCCAGATTTGCGAAAGTTGGAAAACGGAGATCTCTGCAATGGTAAATTAGTTTTCCGTTTCAATTTTCCATCCCCTTATTTCCCTCTTTTCAGTGGATGTCACTGTATACCATCGCGGATTTCATGGAGATTTGAACGAGACATTCCTGGTTGGTGATGGCGTTGATGCGGAATCCCGAAAGCTTGTCCAAGTGACCTTTGAATGTCTTCAACAGGCAATCGCCATCGGTATATTAATCCTATTCTTATAAATCAAAAATAATCCACTTTTCAGTGAAACCCGGCGTTAAGTTCCGTGAAATCGGGAATGTGATTCAGAAGCATGCGAATGCCAATGGATTCTCTGTTGTCAAAGGATATTGTGGGCACGGAATTCATCGTCTCTTCCACACCGCACCCAATGTTCCCCATTATGCAAGTGAGTACGCTTTCGAAAGTAATAAGAAAACAGTTCTAAGATATCAACAGTATCCCACAGTCCTCCTATTTCGTTTTACAAACTTCCCAACCTTTCAGAGAACAATGCCATTGGAGTCATGAAAGCTGGTAACTCATTCACCATCGAACCGATGATCAACGCTGGATCATTCCACGACGAGAAATGGCCAGATGATTGGACTGCGGTTACGGTAGTTTCTTTCCAAACCGAAACTATAAGCAACACATAATATTTTCAGAGAGACGGAAAACGTTCTGCCCAATTCGAACAAACTCTTTTGGTTACAGACACTGGCTGCGAGATTTTGACACAAAGAGAGGGAAATCGCCCGTGGTTTATGGACCAAATCGAGCAGAAGTATTGATCTTGACATAATTTTCACTGTATTTTATTTTTGAGTTTTCTTTTTTGGTTTTCCCGATTCGAATTTCCCCGTTATATAAAAGACAGATTGTGAACCTTCATCTCCCTGACTATTGCTATAATTATGCAGAAACATGAAGTAGGTGCAAATGAGTTCCCTCTCTTCCAACAACGCAACCTTTTCACGTAACACACCCACTGATTTCTAATTCATGAGCCTCTCTTCTGAAGCCTTCATTATGAACACATTAGAGAGTATAGAAGAGGAAGAGACATCAGAGGTTTGTGACAAATGTGTGGTGCACAGGTGAGGTGGAAGAAGCGATGCAACATCTTTTTTCACTTTCGGAACCGTCTCTTGATTACTATCTTTCTCTTATCGTTTTCATGACTGCTTGGCGCAATGGTAGCGCGTTCGACTCCAGATCGAAAGGTTGGGCGTTCGATCCGCTCAGTGGTCAAAGTTTTTTCGTTTTTTTCTCAGACCACAGTGAAAAACAAATAAATTCAAGCACGTTTTGATAGTTTCAGAATACCAAAATTAAAAATCCCTTAGTTCTTGTTTCTCAACTTCTTCTAATAGAGACCTATGTATAGCTTCCGGAAGATCCAGTTCAGTACCTTTTCCTCCAAAAGTTCTTTGGTTCTATTGTTCTCTTTCCTTATTCTTGACACCCTCTCATTTCAATGTCCACAAAAGAATAGAGAGAGGGTCAGTGGTCACTCCCTTACCTCCATTTCCAAACTTTTTTCGAAAAGTAATGTGCTCTTTTTCTCTTTTTCTCTCTCATTGCTCCAAATTTTTTCACAAAAGGACGGTACTACACACCTCTCCTCTCTCTTTGGGGGCTCCTAATGGGTCACTTGCCCTTTTTGAAGCATTGTTCGTTTGTCCGTTTTCCTCCTCTCCAGGAAGGGCATGAAGGCTCGACATAATAGACTGAATCATTTTAAAAGAAGCTTGTTGTATGAAGTGGACAAAACTTTCGGAATTTTGGAATTTGTTTTCAAAATCTCAGAATACTACTATTTTCTGTTGTTGTCCCACTCAATTCTATCATTATCCACCATCAAAAACCCAATTTTTTGGAGACATTTCTCGACACATTTTTTATCGCTTCCTTCCATCTTCTTGTACCCATCCCACTCTTTTCCCAAAATCCAAGATTGCAACATTTTCTTTTGTTTTCTTTAGAACTTCCTTCCTCAACTCTCCTTTTTTTTCTCGATTTGTCCTTGAAATGATGACGAATATGAAAATGAAAAAAAAGGGGAAGAGAAAAGTGCAATTTTTGTTTAATTTAGAGAAGAAACTTTTTGCTACTTTTTCTTTTCTTTTTCTCAATGAGTTCAGAGGTCTTGAGACGAAAAAGGTCAATGGTTATAAGCTTATATAGTTCAAGTTTTAGTTTAAAGTTTCCTTGAATAGAATGTTCTGGAAGGTTCAATTGAACCTGAACTTTTTAAATGAAATAGCTTGCTTTCCATTTTAGCTAAGTTTCAAGGATGACTCTTATATAACGGCACTCCGAAAATAAGTCAATGAACAAAACAAAATCATCTTCGCCTCTGCAATTCTAGTATCTGGAGTCACGATTTTAACCTATCACAAGGAAGAAGCAAAGACTCAAAATTGATGCTAGTGCTTCCACCTTTTCCTCCATATCTACAGTGGCGAGCAAAACTGAGTGTACCTTTTGTTTTTTGCTAATAACTAGGTCAAAAGTAAGCCGATTGGTCTGAAAATTTTTTTGGGCACTCCTTGGTAGACCAGGAACACAATCCCAGTTTTTTTTTCTAAAAAAATATTTTCGCGCGGGAAAATTTTTCTGATGACTGCTGAGATTTCAGGTGACAATTTTGAAACTTTTTTTTGGTCAACTGGAGGTATTCTTTTTTCTGTTGGAAAATGTTGTCCCCTGTCCCAATGAACCATTTCCGTGAAAATTTCGAATATGTCGCCACCGTCCGTGACCATATTTCAGTCAACATCCCTACAGGGGTGCTTGCTCCAAACGAAATTTGTCGAGTGGAAGTGTTTCAAATGGGCTAAAAATTTGAGGAAGGGTCACTTTTGAGTCCCCAAACAAAATTCTATGGATAGAATTGGGTTTAGAAAAAATATATTTTTTGACTTTTCAGTTGATTTTCAATACAACCCAAAACCAGTACAAAAGTCAAAAAGTGAATTTTATTTAAACCCAATTCTATCCATAGAATTTTGTTTGAGAACTCAAAAGTGACCCATTCGCAAATTTACAGCCCATTTGGAGCATTTTCAGCCGAGTAATTTTGTCTGGATCAAGCACCTCTGTAGGGATGTTGGCTGAAATAAGGTCGCGGACGGAGGCGGCATATCCGATATTTTCACGGAAATGGTTCATTGGGACTTGGGGCAACATTTTAGGACAGAAAAAAGAATACCTCCAGTGGACCAAAAAAAAGTTTCAAAATTGTCACCTGAAATTTCAGCAGTCATCAGAAAAATTTTTTGCTCAAAAATATTTTTTTTGACAAAAAAAACTGGGATTGTATTCCTGGTCTACCAAGGAGTCCCCAAAAAAATTTTCAGACAAATCGGACTACTTTTGACCTAGTTATTAACAAAAAACAAAAGGTACACTCAGTTTTGCTCGCCACTGTATATACTTTTTCTCATCTCACTAATCGAGTTGGATTTCAATCTCTCTTCCTCTTCCTTTTATTTTTTCAAACCCATAAATCCGTCATGTTTCGACTTCTCTCTTTGGCTCAAAAAGCTTTTTTTTAGCACACTCCTCCTATGGAAAGAAGATATTGATTCATTTTTTTTTCGTTGTCTTCCTTGATTTCACTTCTTCTATATATTATTCTCGGAATACGGATTACCTTTCCCCTTAATTCCATTTAGAGGTGCTTGGCTAATCAAAACGAAAACATTTGCTCATTTTTCTCTTCTCAATAAGGGGGCAGCAGGTGAGGAAAAAGAAGAAGGAGAAGGAGATAATCTTCTTATAATTACTGTATTGTTTTTCTTCATTTACCCACATGCACACATGCAGAATATGGAGAGAGACAGAAGGTTTGTTTTAGGCTTGATTAGGAGAAAAAAGAGGAGGAGGAAGGTTTGTTAATCCAAAAAACGGAAGGAGGAGAAACGTGATATCGGTAGACAAGTCCAGCCATCCGTTAGGCAGAATCATTCTGGTTTTATTTCTGATTACTTTGAAAAAGAAATATCGTAATCCTACAGTAACCCTCCTGAAGTTATCCACAGAAAGTACAGTAATCTTACAGAAAGACTGTTAAAAAGAATCACTAATCTCCTGGCTTCTGACCGTTTTCAAAAAGATAGTAGCTACAGTAGTCCTACCTTATTCCTTTGTTTCCTCTAGTTCTCATTTTCGAGCACTTAAATTTCCGAACAGAAAAAACAGTTTCCCGAGACCTCTCTATTCAAATTGCGCAGGTGTTGCGTAGTGTCGAGAATGGCTTTTTTGGAAATGTCTAGCTTTTTTATCTGGGAACTACATATTTATGTTTAGAATTCAATTTCCTCAACTTGGTCCAACTTTGAATTCAACTTGGATTTTTTGAAATAAATATAAAGACCAACTGTTCAAGATCCTCTTGCTTTATAGACCAAAAAAGGAAAGGAGATCATACGTCCCAATTTTTTTGAATCTTCCATAATCCTCCTTTTCAAATTAATCCGGAAGATTTCTTATTCTTTTTATTCAATTCCTTATCCCTGTTTTTGGTATAAAATAAGAAGGATTCGACTATATATTAGGTTGGTCCATAAGTCTTAACCCATTTTTGACAGCAATTTTTGTATGACTGTATTTCGTTACCTGGAGAGTGTTATTGCTCGGGTTTTGACCGAAAGTTAGAGTCACTATACCCCTTCAAAAAACAAATTTGGAAAGCAACCTCCAGCCCCTCTTCTGAGAGATACATCACATCTCGCAAACTTAAAATTTTTGCTTTTTTGATTGATTCCATATCATTGTTTGTGGGAACACTAAATAGAGACCCTAAAGTTTCAAATCTGTGGCTATAATATAGTAATGGACTGAGGATTACAAAACCGCGATCGTTCAGTTTTGATTTGTCTTAGCACTGTCTTAGCAAGAAACACTATGTCAAAGTTGGCCCTTTACTTCACAAGAACCTCAGCTCCCAGGCACATTGTAAAGCGTGTCTTCGCGCGATTTGGTTAGAGCATTGACCATTTTTTAGCCACTGTTGATGGCTGTAACATCAACCACTAACAAGGATTTATCAACTTCAAATAGCTCGAAAAATCGAGAAAACATTATCCCGATAATTTCGTCCTTACTTCATTAACTGAGAAAACCACTTTACAGAAACTTTTCCAATGTAGACATCTTCAAAGAACGTACAATTTTGGTTATTTAGTGAGTATTGAGAGTTCATCTACTGTTGTAAAAGGTAGTTCAACCGGGATTGGATTTGTGTACAAACACTTGCATTAGAAGTCATCATCCGAATAATATGGGGAAGTGGCTCATTTGATCCCATAAATTATTTACTTGAACAGATTCAGTTGAGTGGTTTGACGGTAACATCAAGCCATCCAAGCTCTCTGAAATTAAAAAAGAAACTGTCTGAAAAGCTTCACAAACTGAAGACTATAGTTAAAATGAACTCATCATCTGTGACCATCATGAGATGTGATAATAAAACCGATTATATCTGTAAAGCCAGAAGGGATCGAATCATTTTTTTTGTTATTTTTGCTTGGTTTTTCTCCCCCTAAACACTCACAAAAAATCAGGATTGAAAAATGCCCAGTCATGAAATTAAGTTATTTTTCATAACACACATCAAAATCGGGGTAAGCGACTACACTCTGTTCTAGCTTGCCCCATCTTGACCCTAACTCTTCAGAAAATTGTTGAAATACAGTAACATAGAAGGGAATAAAACCCATGAATAGGTTAAGGATAATCTATTTTAGTTGCCTTTCTATAACACTTTAAAAACTACGGTCAAAATGGGTTAAGACTTTTGGACCAACCTAATAGTTTTTGAGGTAAGAGTTTATTCTTGGACAGATTTATTTTCAAAGTTTTGAACTAGTCTTCCGAAATTTATTTGGTCTGTCTAGTTTCACCTCTGATCGCTTTCAATATTGTGGACCACCCATTAATTTCATCCCTAGATCTCCTCCAATTTTCTGTTCTTACCCTTTTAAAAGGGGGGAACCCTCCTCTTTCATCTTCATTCATCTTCCAATTTTCTCACAGACCCTTTCCTTTTTGGTTTCCCTCTCTTCCTTCCAATTTGGGTCCCTTGAGCACTCACTTGTCCGTTTTTCGAAATTCGAAGCAATCGGAAAGCATTTTAAAGAAGAGAGAGAGAGGAATGTCCTTCTACAATTAATCGCTTCTCCTTTTCCTCTCTTACTCCTCATTCATTTATTAAATAAAAAGAGAACAAATACATGTGTCAGAATACATTGAATAAACAGTACGTGGATTTGTATTTATGTGTTCTTTTTGGAAATTGGAAAAGAAGGCGGAGAAGGGGATGAAATGTTAATTGAATAAGCGACAAAAACAGAGAGAGAATGAGAAGGAGGAGGACAGTCTCGGATTTCAATGATTTCCTCGCCTTTCCTTCTTCTCTCACTTTAGATGAAGATGGCCTTCTTACTACTCTTCATTTCACTAAAAAGGGCCTGGATACTACTTTTCTAAATCTGAAAATTGGATTTTTGCAAAGTTTCAAGAAGTTTGCATGTCCAGTTCATGGGTTACAAAAGCACTGATAAAAAAGACTACGAGGTTTTGAAACGAGCTTTTTCCAAGGGCACTTTTTGAAAGTTTCACCAGGCGTCTGACTTGAAATTTTCGGTCCCAAAACGACCTTTTTTTCGCCCAATCGCTCTTCTGTGACACCTATTCGAGCACTTAATTAAAGACCATTTTTCATGTCTTTCATTCCTTTTTTTTTGAGAAATTTGAACCAATAATTATTGTCTCTTCCTCACCTTTCTTTTCCCTATTTAAAACAGTCCAAAAAAAAAAAAAGAGAAAGAGACCGCCGAAAGAAACATCTGGTCTCCTGTCTCCTTTCACAGCTTCTTCATGCATTTCTGATGGTCCTTTTTCACCTCTTCTTCTCTTTTTTTCCTTCCAACGATTTCTAAGGATTTAGTATTTATGTAAGAAGTATTTGTCATGATGATCATTCTTCTATTTTTGAATATGTGGAGACAGGATGGTCACAGTCCATTTACTATTATTTACATTTCTTGTGCTTTTTTGATGATTTTGACCTAGTTTTATAGATGTTTTGAACAGTTGAGAGTGTCTTTTCAGACTTTTTAGCTCTGTAAACTGATACATAATGGCCTCAATCGAAGCTTAGTCTCACCTTGCAAATTCCATCAATTTGCAACAATAGAGCTGAAATTTTTCTGGAAAAAGATGATACTCATCCGTAAAAAGATACCGAACCCTTCCGATTCTAAACAGGACACCGTAAATTGAGCCCAGCCACCTAAAGACTAGCTTCCTCGCCACAACAACTTACCACAGTTCTTCCCTCAGTTTCTCTCAAAAGTTTCTTCTTGACCTAAAATGACCCAAAGTCCAAAATGACCGGATAATAGTACAAAAGATGGTCCTTTTCTTATATAAGATGCGATTTCCTTTCTTTTGCTAAGCACTTAAAAATTCATCTTGTTGCCCTCTTCCTTTTGGACCGCCCATCATTCTTTTCCCTCCTTTCTAACACATATTTCATTGTCCTTTTTGCTCCTCTTCTTCCTCCCCCTGCTCACAACTTTTTTCCCTTTCTCCCCAGATTTCTTTTTTTTTCTCAGGATCCCCCGGGGAACCACCTTCCATTTCCACTGACAAATCGACGTTGAAGTGGAATTGGGAATAGATGGACACTGGGCAAAAAAAAGGGAAAAAGTTTCAACGCCTCTCCCTTTTTTCCTCTTTGTCCCTTTCGATGCCTATTCGGGTCATAAATTTATGACGTGGAATGGGAAAAAAGGGGTTCACTTTTGAGAAGAAGATCCACATGCAAATGACATATTGTTCTGGTTGTTTTTTTTTCTTGTGTGTACGTTTTGTTATATAGTCATGGAACTTCAACTATAATTAGGCTTCCATTGAAATCGGATGGATATATATATAGCTAGAAAAAGAGTGTGAATGCGACCACGAGACCCAAAGAAATTTCTGCGTCTCCTGCTTGCATGTGATCTCTCTTCTCTCCTTCCCTCCTTTAGCTAATAACTCCAATCATTCAAATTTCGATACCTCTTCCGTTTATTCATTACCTATTCATTAACCCATTACTTATTCTCCTTTTTATGATCTCATATATCAATTTCAAAATCACATTGCACTTTTTTAATGGTTTTTCACCAGGTACAGCCTGTCTGCCTAGGTATTATTGCGTGTGAACTTTGATAGATGACCTAGTTGTTTAGTTTTTTTCCGAAGTGCTCCATTTTGAACGTTGAGTTAACAGTACCAAAAAAGCCATAATGGTTAGTCTGAAGATTTCCCTGTTTTTCCCCTGTCTGACCTTCTTTCTAACCGTCGGCATCTATCAAAGTGATATAATATTTGCACACACACGTTCACTTTTTTTCCAGATTCCTCCTTTTTCTTCTTTTTCCGCCTTCCCATAATAATTCAAATCATCATTCTTTCTCCCCTTTTACCTCTCTTTTCTCCCCAATTTTTCCGTATTCGTTCTTAATTGACCGTGACAAATTCTCTGCATCATCTGCCCTTCTTCTCTTCCTTCCTTCCTGCCGCATTTCTGTATTTGATATCGAAATTTATATTTATGAAAAGAGAGAGAAACTGATTCCAGGATGGTCACTTTACCGGACTAGTCGATTCCATTACATTCTAATAAAGAGAGAAGAAAGGAGAAGAGAGGAGGAGGTGATCCGTGTTAATGTATATTTATATTCCGATAGAAAGATGAGGAGTAACGGTTTTAATTACAGGTTATAATGTCTTTTTGGATGCTTTTAGAGTGCCTGCAGAGGTGGATGGCATTAGTAATTTTTAGCTACTAGTTCGGCATTTTAGCTACTACTAGGCAGCTAAGACTAGCTAAGGTTATATTAGCTAGATCTGGTGCACATAGTGTAGGCCAACTGGCTGGTTGAGGCTCACTAGGGAATGGTCAGAACTTATGGTGAGCTTTTGGAACGTGTGATAGCTCATTTGAAAGCTGAGAGCACGCTGATCACGAATCTAAAGTCAGTTTTTGCCACCGATGCTTCAGAAAAGAGCTGTGACCTCGATTATGACCAATTTTCGTCAAAATCACTACTTTGGAGCGGCTTTTGAGCAAGATCCAGTCATAGTAAAGTCCCCAAATTGTGTCAAAATGCCAAACTAACCATCCTCTAACACCCCAAAATTTTTGGAAATGTTTTGAAAAAAAAAATTTTTGGACTCAAAAATTTTCTTAAAGCCCATACCCGAGGTTACAAAAATTTTCAGTCCAAAAAAAATTTTTTTTTCAAAACTTTTCCAAAAATTTTGGGGTGTTAGAGGATAGTTAGTTTGGCATTTTGACACAATTTGGGGACTTTACTATGACTGGATCTTGCTCAAAAGCCGCTCCAAAGTAGTGATTTTGACGAAAATTGGTCATAATCGAGGTCACAGCTCTTTTCTGAAGCGTCGGTGGCAAAAACTGACTTTAGATTCGTGATCAGCGTGCTCTCAGCTTTCAAATGAGCTATCACACGTCCCAAAAGCTCACCTTAAGTTCTGACCATTCCCTAGTCAGAGTACTCAGTTTGATTCAGGCCTATCAGAAAAGTTTTAGCTTTAGGTCAGCCAATTTCAGATGACTGCCTAGAATTAAATTATTTTGGTCAGTTGATGTTTGTTAATAGCAAGTCTACAGTTGCTCATTGAGCTTCTCATCGTCAGATCAGGTAGTTTGACTCTTGTTCCTAGTGAAATAGCAACGACTGGCTTTAAGAAATCAGCTTTGATCAGTCTAAAAAGTAATCCCTTACCATACCTTGTTGTTTAAGCTCTACACATTCTCTATTAATCTACACAAGCCCTTTTTTTGAACTTTTATTCATACCTAAACTAAAGCTATCTCTTCGTTTGCCTGACTGCTCTTCTTCATGTTCCCTTAATTCAATGTGACACACTGTTCTATCCTCTTCTTTCAACAATCTCCCCTCTTCAACTACTCTTTTTTTTAACCATTCATTCCATTATACTCTCTTCTTTTTTCTCTCTTATGCCTATTTCAATCCACCGTCCTCCCCTTATATTCATCATTTCTTTAAATCTTCTTCTTCTTTTTCTTCTAAAGGTTTCTAATCTGCCGGATTACTGTAACTGGTTTTGCATATATAGAAGTGTTGAAAAAGTGGATGGGAGATTGTAAATCTGTTCGTTTCTTTGTTTTTCTTGAGTTATTTATTCTGCAGAGAAGAAAAACAACAGATTGACGTCAAGGAAATTTCAGATTTCAGTTTGTATTCTGAGAAAAAAAGGCAGCTTGACTAGGAGCTGACTTATCAGCGATGCTGATTATTTCTGCAATAGTTTTCGGAACGAGACCTATTACAGCAAGATTTTCCACATTTTTGTTCTTACCACTTTACAGTAACTCCCATTTCTAGAAACCTCTTAACAGCTCCGTCTGTTTTCGAATGTTACCAAATGTTACGTCTTCATCTTCTCCTCCTCATTCTTACCCTAATGACTAGTGCATATGTTCCCTTTAGTCGGGTCGGCTTAAAGGGTCTTGGGTGCCCTCCTTTTCCTTCTTCCTTCCTCTCTATCACCTCACTTAAGTGCTTGAGCATCTGGAGATACAAAAAATACACTAATCTTCTCGCTCGGTGTATCCCCGGCTGTTCTTTTTCTTACCCATTTCCGATCGAATTTCTCATAATAATATAATTTTGACTCTGGCCAGGAGCACATGTTCGCAAAACCTTGAAGAAATTGAAAAAAGAAAGGAAGAATGCTTGTTTCCGTTTTGATTGGTTTTCTCCCCCCTTTTCTCCTGCTTTTTTTCCATTTTCTATCATTTGTGAACAACAAAAAGGGAGGAGAGAAGACGTCAGGATCATTACTGATCATCTGTCGTAAACAAGAGAAAAAAACGAATGAGCTTTTTTGAATCGAGAGAAGAGATTACGGAACTTTATATGCTATATATTGATACTGGCACAAAAATCGTAATAAAAGATCATCGTCACTTTTTACTATTTTGGGCGACACCCTCCTCACTCAACTTCCTCTCGCTCCCCTTTGCATTCTCTTTCTCCTCCGTACTTCTGGCGCCAGGGCCTCCTTAGCTCAGTTGGTAGAGCGTGAGACTTTTAATCTTAAGGTCAGGGGTTCGAGTCCCCTAGGTGGCTTGATTTTTTTGTTTTTGTAGATGGGCAGGTTACTGTAGTGATAAGCTTTATAGTTTTCGTTCCCCGATTTTAGAGT
Source organism: Caenorhabditis doughertyi (assembly GCA_963572265.1). Classification (NCBI taxonomy): domain Eukaryota; kingdom Metazoa; phylum Nematoda; class Chromadorea; order Rhabditida; family Rhabditidae; genus Caenorhabditis; species Caenorhabditis doughertyi. Next base: position 11,658,198 of record OY751556.1, on the reverse strand, counting down.
TTTGCTATCTGTGAGCTGACTTTGTAAAACATTCTCTCTGTAAGGACATTTTCTAGGAAGAACAACTGGTTGAAAAATCCTCGGTTTCTTCATTTCACTGTAGCATTTAGATGCACAATATGTTCTCTTTTAAACTCCTTCTTCAAAACAAAACAAGGTCAAAGTGGGCGTGGCCTCCTTCTCTTCTCACATACGGAAACAACCTCAGCTTCTTCTTCTTCTTCTACTCCCCTTCTATTTCTTTTTCTTCTTCACATAACATGCTCACATTAGGAAAGGGGAGGGTCCGGGACCCCCTTATAAGTATCCATTCCGAATATAAGTTGTCCCTTCTTTTTTTATGTTTAGAGAAGAAGCGTAGTCCTCATATCTTACTTCTTTCTCTCTCTTTTTCCTCTATTCTCACCTGCTTTTTTTCCACGACTTTTTTTGCCCGGATAGAGAAAAAACGACATTTTTTTTATGTCTCTCTGAATATCCATAAATCTCTATCTCTCAACTCTCGGGCCGTCATGTTTTTGTTGTTCTCCTTCGCATTCAAAAGAATCCGTTTGATCTGCAATTCAATTTTTCTGAGTAGGGCTGAAACTACTTTCTTAAAATATGTTTTTCTTGAAGAAAATATTTTTTGTATCTGGAAAAGATGAGCACAAAGTCTCGATTTTCAGAAGCTGTTTCCAACCTTTCTGGAAGTTTTATTTTGCAATATCATGATCATTTTTCAAAAAATCTAGAGTTCCTCTGCTTTTTACTGCTTCTTTATTTTGTCCATTTTATCTGTTTTCTTAACTTCCATATCATTTTTCTTCTACTTTCTCTTGGCTTTTTCCTCCAAAATCTCTAAAATTAATCATTTTCAGATCCCTCTTCCCATCCAATTTCTATCATCCAATGCACAAAAAGAAATGTATTCGTGTGGTCCTTCATCAATAGTTCTTCCTTTTCTATTCCTTTACTTAATCCACTCTGTGTGGTCATCAGAAGGTAAGACAAGAAAAAAAGAAATCAAATTTTCCTTTTTTTTTTCTCCTCGAAAATTGAATTACCCTCTCTTTCCGCCCCGGGAAGCCAGGTGTCAGTCTCATGGGGCCACAAAAAAATGACCAAAAAAGCTCTATAAAACATGAAAAAAGGCCTTTTCCATCCCGACGTCTTCTGCTTTTTCTTCATCAGATGCTTTAGAATAATTCATGAGAAAAGAGGCTAACTACGACTTCTAATAGTTTGTTGATTCGTGTCTTCTTCGGGATGTATATACGGAATACATGTTTTTTCAAGAGGGGGAAGAGAGCACGTCTTCTGAATTTGGAATCTGGATTCAGAAGACGTGCAGAAGGAATACGTGGCAGATTCAGGGAGAATTTTTGAAGTTTTCAACAGAAGAGGTTACAAGTTTCAAGAAGGAGCAAAACCCGATTTGTGTCTGCGTCTCCATTTCTTGTATACTATTTCTTTAGGAAGTGGACATTATTCTATTGTGGTGTGTTGAGTTGAGAAGAGGAATAGAAAAAGTGCATAGCTTTATCTTTTCGAAAAAGTGGAAAGAAAATGACAATAAAAGGCGAAAATTAGTTTTTTGGGTAGACTGGGACACTAGCTATTACAGTAATCCTACAGTAATTCTTCCACCGTAAATCGACATTACAGATGGGTTTCCAATCGAAACAATACATGCTCCAATGTTCGAAGGTTTGATTGATTTTAGTAGAATTCTCTTTCCTCTCTACCCATCTTTTCACACCTTTTCACTTTTTTCCCTTTAGAGTTTCCACAACTTTCAGATGGTGGCCGAGCTTTTTCTTCTGGAAAACTAGGCCGCCATAAAAATTCGATTGAAAATGCACGCTTCAAATATGCATAATCAACAGAAAATCGATCCAAGGAAAATTGATTGTTTTCAGATGTATTCGATGTGCGGATTCACGAAGGAGCCGACAAAGGGAGTAGGCTAACTATGAGCCAGGAGTTGCAAAAGTATACAGAACCCCTCGGGCATTGTTTTGGACAATTGGAAACTGATGTGGATTGGATTGAATGGAAATCAAGTCGAAGTGCTTTTTATACTTCGGCGCAAATGCCACTTTCAGCCACAAAAAATTCAAACAATTTAGTAGGAACTCTTCATTTGTGAGTCTTTTCCCAATACAATTCTGTACTCTTCAATTTCAGATTATGTGCTGGAAATCAAATGCATACATTCCCATTTCGAATTCATATAACTCATCGAAACCATCATCCACCTACATTTTCAAGAAATTCCTACAAATTTTATGTGCCCACGACGCTTCCAATTGGCTCTGTTATCGGAATTCTTGAAGTAAAAGATCAAGATCCAGTGATTTATAATTCGGAAAGAAAATTGGCTTTCACAAAAGATGAACCACTCGTTGAAGTATTACAAGATGGAACATTCAAATTGAAATCAGATTTGAGTATTATCACTCCATATACTCCACAAAGAATGCAAATTCTTGCAATTGATTATGGAAGTCCCCAATTGTTCACAATTGCAAATATCACTCTGATTCCGGTTACTGTATCAATGGTTAGAGAATTACATGTCAACGTGGCAACTGAAGAATATCAAATATTTGAATGGGAACATCCAGAATATGGAACAGTTGATAAATATCGATTAGGAATTAGAAGAGATGATCAAGTGGTTTATGAAGAGGAATTGGAAGCAGCTAAATCATTGGCTTTGACAAAGGTAAGTGTTTTTTTTGTGGAGAATTCCTCTAATATAAAGGCATTTCAAGATCTCCTTATCAAACACTATGAATGTCAGTTTTCAAGTGACAGCGATTGACGAGAATGGGGAGACGTCAAGTGAATGGACACAGATTGGACCTATTGATAGAGGTAAGTGTTCTTTTTTTTGAGGTAGAAAAGATGAAATCGGGATTTCCAAAACGTTTTTTTTTTTGAAAGTTCATGACCAAATTTTTTCAAAATTTGTATCATTCAAACTTCGAGCTAATTTCTATTAAACATTTACAGATGTTATCTGTAAAGGAGAATGCTCACGTGGAGGAACTCCTCTCTGCTACGTCGGCGCTTTCAATCGTGTGGAACAATTTGTTGATGCTCGTGGAGCTCATTGCCTCTGCTATCCAGGATTTATGGGTGTCTCGTGTGAAACCATTGGTAAGACACGGGGTAAAATGATGAATTACGCAACATTTTCTCTTGCGGCAAAAGGTGCACATCTGGTACATCCGGAACGAAAAGGGGAATGTCAAACAGATGCCGCTTTAGAAGGGTCACACACATATATACACACGCTTGCCTGATTTAGCCAATCATAATTCGTTCGTTTCGCACCGGAAATCGTCTAGTCCCGAAAAGAGAGAAAAAGGGGGAGAAAGAGTGGCTTACTTCCGCGATTAAATACTTAATTATTATTTATATATGTGTCTTATTTCTCAATTTCTAGATCGATGTGCTCCAGAAAGAACAGTTGATGTATGGGGAGGGGTTGATTGGACAGAGGTTAATACAAATATTTCATTGCTGGTTCCATGTAAGTTTTTTGATTTTTGAGCTGTAGAGAGAATAGATTTATAGGGGTATGCCGTGTCAGAACCGTGTCCTTAATCAGAACTGTCCCAAGCCAGAACTGTCCCGAATCAGAACTACTTCACTTGAAATAATAGTTCTGATGCGGGACACGGTTCTGATTAGAGGCAGTTCTGATACGGGAAAGTTCTGATTCGGCATATCCCCGATTTATGGTATTGTACAAAAAACTCAAAAAGTGTACAATTCTTCAAATTTTAGCTTAAACATTTTCTCCAGACTATTATATTCTTTCAAAAACTTTTCCATCATTCAATCCTCAATTTGTGTAATAATCGGAACCTCATAAACTATATATCTTTCTTCTTCAGGCCCATACAACCCAATAACCGAGAATAAATTTCTCGAACGACGCTGTTCATGGGACTCGGAAGCTGGTCGTGCTGTATGGGAACGACCTCAGGATCGAAATTCTTGTCAGACACAAACATCTGTCTTAGCACATCTGGGTCTGATTGGCACCTATTCAGCAAAAGCCGCAACGATTTCTGCGATAAATACGGTGACGAGGTAGGGATTATTTGGGGTTGGACTTTTAGAAATTGAAAGTATTTTCAGATTTGTTCGTGATCTTTTATCCTATCCATCATTCTCTCGAGAACTCTCTAAACATGCACATTTTGATCAAAAGATTGCTGAAATGACTGCCCTTATATTAGATGCAGTTGTTCAAGCTGATCTTGATAGAATACCTGGAAACACTTCAATGGTTCGAGCAGAGACTTGGAGAACTATCGAAGCATTCTCTTCAACTCTCCCTGTTCCTTATTCTTTATCTTCTCCGGATAATGGAATACATATGAAATCAATTGAATGGGTCAAACATGCAGAACCAAATGATAATTTAATTGGAAAGAAATGTCGATTACAACTTCCATCAACAGATGAAAACCATGTTATCAGAGTGGTTTGCACTTCAAATGCAACGTTATTTGAATTATTGGAACCTAAAAGTCCAGTAATATCAGTTAAACCGGATAGTCAAGATCCATTTGGATCAACGAGAATGTCCATTTATATGAGGTATCCTGATACTTTGGATAACTATACTTGTGTTTATTTTGATGAAGAAGAGAAGGCGTGGTCAACAAAAGGAATTCGAAGAATTGAGTATAATTATCATGGATATGTCAAGTGTGAAACGAATCATTTTGGAGTTTTTGCTTTGTTGCCGGTGAGTTATTTTTCTTATTTATGAGAAACAGAAGATAGGAAGTTAATTTTTTTGAAAATTCTAAAACTACAGTTAGTATTCTTTTTCCATAACTTTGAATAATTATAACTATAAATATTGTTTCCAGGACCGCCTATTCTATAATTCGGAGTCATTCTGGAAGGATCTTGCATCTCATATGCCTACAGTGACCTCATTTGTCACACTGATCTGCACAGTATTACTCTTGTTTATGGCGGCAGTTCAAAAGTAAGTTTTTTGTCATTTTTTGTAAAAAATGGCGAAAAGAGAAGCTAAATGTTATTCGAATCATATAAACTTGAAAGTTTTTGCATTCTCTAACATCTTTCAAACCAAACCCTAAAAGTTTCATGAATTTTTTTAAACATCGTCTACTCGTCTAAACCTTACTTATTTCCAGAAACCAACCAATCGACTGTGCCTTCCTCTTCTACCTCTTCTTCGTTTTCATGATTCATTTATCTCATCTTCTTCTTTTCCTGGCTCCACAAGTCGGCGAACCATTCACATTCTCCACACTTTTACATTTTGTCCTTCAATTCTGTGTTATTGCCTCTTCTGGACTTTTGTGTCTGGGTAAGAAACATATCGAAAAAATGAAAACAAAACATTATTATTCCAGTTCTCTACTCTATTCACACCACTATTATCTGTTATGATATCAAGGAGGAAGAACCCCAAGGATGCTTTTCTAAACCTTTCCACGTGTTCGGAATGGGTCTTTGTAAGTTTTTCCATGAATTTTTTAAAAACAATAGCAATCTTGTTACAGTAACCCCATCAATATTCACATTCACCACCTATTACTTTTTGGATGGAAGAGATTTGGATATTGGAAGACTTTTTGAGAGGACAGATTGGCTTTTTATTTCAAATTATCTTCTTCCAACGGCAGTTCTGTTTTCCATTTCGATTGTTTATGCAGTTTGGAATGTTTATATAGCTAGTGGAACGAGGTATGTTTGAGAAAAAAATTGGGGATTAGTAATCCGACTGGACCATCGGAGGACTATCTCTCGCTAAATTTGGATTCCTAGGCCACAATAACAATATTTTTCAGAAACAATCGCAGATGCTCTTCTGAAAGACTCTTGGCTCTTGGACCTGCTATTAGTGCATCAGTTACATCCCTCTTCATGGTCTTCTTTTTCTGCTCAGCTCTCCTTTTATTCTTCTTCCGTGAACATTCTCCAATGGCAATCTTCTTTTTCTGCCTTTTCCAATTCTTCCACGTCGTCACTGCATTCTTTTTCGCTTCTTATCTTTTTAGGTGAGTACAGTAGGAGAATGAAAAAAATAACATTCCATTTTTTAATTGGTTTGTTTTGATTATTTTAACAATGGGGTGATAATCTTTTTTATTAGTTGAAATTGAACTTTCCACTTTCGACCCAAAAATGATATTTTCACGTGGAGAGAAACCATCGAAACATCTTGATGTGAAGGATACTGTAGAATTTCTAGCTTACTGTAGCTATGAATTCAATTTTTTCTTTATTAGAATTTATCCACAGTATCTTCAAAAGTTCAACATTCCACTTTCGAACTTCCATATGTAAAATATAGCAATTGAGAATCTCACAAGATTCCGGAAAAACTTTCAGAAAATCATTAGTTATATCTCGCAGCTCATTTGTTAGTTTCAAATAATTTCATATTTTTAGACTCCGTTTCCTTCTCCAACGTGGATTTGACAGTAACGACTCTACTGATTCCCTCGAAAGAAAACGTGATATCTCTCGAGCTCTTTTGGAGCATGTCGACACTAAAAGTGATATTGCTTCGGATCGTGTCGTAGTCGATGGAGGATTCACTGAAGCTGGTTTTACTCCAGCCACTCATTATCAATATTCTCCATCGGAATACATTGCACCTGGATCAATGAGTCATATTGAAAATAATAATCGATATTTGGCACTTCATCAAAATATCTTCGAACGTGCCCCGATGGTCAGTATTGTATAATTTAATTACTCAAAATTCCCGAAAATCTCATTTTCCTCTGTTCTTTCATTCATGTCATTCAACCTCATTTTTTGATACCGGTATTTGATTTGTGTTGTGTCTCGGTACTTTTTTCTTTTTTTCATTCCCATCGAGACCTTAAACTTCAATAAATATTATTATTTTTAGAGCGGATGCCTAATTTTTTGAAAGATATCATTAGGAAACAAAGAGAGCGCAGACAGTTATACACTTTAGTTTCTCTGCACTCTAGCTTTTCTAAATATGCGCTTTATTTTAGAAACAAAAGGAGCTATAGAACTGCTTCCTCTGAGCTTAAAATTCTTTGAAATTATAGAAATCAGTCCCTGTTTTCTTCATTAATGAGTGGTGAGTCAATTAGTAGGCAACCGTGTATACACATGCACCACCACGTATACAATAATAACCATATTTGCAGAGAGTCATAATCATCAACAATCATTCTGATAACGATGATTTTACTGAACTCTTTTCTCCCTATCATTTAGCACTACCGGGCACAAAAGTGTAGTTTTTACACGTGAATAAAATGTGTTGAAGAGTACTGTAGGTGTTAGAAGAACAAGAAAGTATGTGAAAACAGCCTGGGACATATAAACATTCTCTCCCGGTGAGAAAAAAAAATGAGAAGAAATGATTGATTGATAAGGTGATAGAATATACTAGTAAGGTTTTTTTGATTGCAAATAGACAAGCGAAAAACAACTAATTGGACTGGAAAATGTGTAATTTTTGCAAAAGGATAGTGTGTATATTGATATTGTAGGTAGTTGTTTGATTTGTTTTTCAGTATTTGTTTTCAAAATAATAATAATAATCGTGAAATGCTGTTTTGGTTGATTTTACAAATCAAAAGTACTGAAATCATGTAGTTTGAGGTTTAAACATAAGGGCGAGAGACCTGAAAGCAGAGGAACCTACAGTAAGAAAAATTAAAATAGTAAAGCTTAGAAAATAGGAATGCTTTTGGAACCTGCATAGTCACATATTCAGCTTCGCAATCGTGCCTCAGTGTTTATTCATAGCAAAATGTGATTTTATTGATTTTATTATTATCTGATGATTTTATCTGATTTTATTGCAGAAATGTGGGCTCTAGTCGGGAAGAATGGACAGAAGCTAAAAAAGAATGGACCCAAAATGAGAAAAGGATGGACCCATGACCAATATCAGTAGTACCTAAAATTCATTTATTTGAACACTCAGGCACTCTCGAAGCGCTTATGTGAACGAAAGTCTCATTCCCGAGACAAAGGATATATAGTTCAGGAAAGTGCTTTGAGATTGCCTAAGCCTTCAAAACAGTGCCTTTTTGATTTTTACCCTGGTCCATTCTTTTTTTTTTGGGTCCATACTTTTTTTGCTTAGGTACATTCTTCCCTATTGAAGCCGAAGTGTGAACGTTCGATAACAATTTCAAAAAACCTGGACCACTTTGAGATCGTTTCATTTAATGAGAAGAGCCTGGAAATTTAAACTTTTTGACATCGCCAGTTGATTTCTGATTCAAAATGAGCACCACTTTTTCGAAATCGCGCTACAATATACACAGAAGCCATGCTGCTCCCAAATATTACTGTAGTCCCTGGAAAAAGCAACATTACTGACCAATGAGCGTCGCAACTTTTCAACTCTCTACAGTAACAGGGTCCACCTCTTTTGGAATTTTATAGGTACTTGAAAGCGGTAAAATGAAATAAGGAAACTCCACAAACCTACTGAATCCCTGAAAGAATCCTCAACCTGTAACGTTCCTAAAGGCGGGAGACATCGAACGACAGTAAGCCAAGAATGTGGAACAGAAGCACTGATGAAAACAATCACAGGAGAGGCGGGTCGATTTCTTAAGCTTATTCCTTCCTTGTTATTCTAAAAACATTGTTTTTCAATTTTTCTTTCATTTCTGTTCATCCTAAATCAGCCCGTAAATCGGACCTACAGTATCCCGGTCCCCAACTTCTCACTAAACATTATCTGTCATAAATCACACCAGAGAAAGTAGTAGAAGTAGTTTCCAATGATCTACCGGAAATGTTTTCGGTGTTTCGCACGGCTTATTTGTCGTAGATCTTTGGCGTAGAATCTACAGTAATCTGAACATTATCATTATTGAGAAACGGCGATAAAAACGTGAAAATTTGTTGCAAGATTGGTGGGAGAGGTACTGTAGTCATGGAGGGATCTTCAGAACCAACCTGGTAGTTCTCGACTAAAAATGGTAGAAAATATAAGTTGACAAAGTAATCCAATAGTGTTGCCTGGCTTCTAAACTTATTTCAAATTAGATTACTGTAGGTTTCTGTAGTCCCTTGAATAATCCCTTAAAATGACGATTGAGTTACTACTCGGAACAGTCATCCTCGTCCATCAGAAGTATAAGACCATAGAAATTATAGTCTTCTATTTGTGTTCAAGCTTCTTTTTCTATTGCACCTGCTAATCATCTTGGTCCCTGAGATGACCCATCTCCAAGGTGTTGACGATTATCTGGCGTGTATCTGCACCCGAATAATAACATTGATGTTTCATTCTGATCTCTTATCCCCTTCATCTTCATCTTCCAATTCGTCTTCAGCTGTTGTTCAACTTCAATCTCTGATGAGCTTCTTTTTTCTCTCTTTTTGTACAACTACCACCAGTTGGTTCTCCATTTTCCCCTTCTCTATTTGCTTGTCCCCAATTGCTTTTCCTTCTTCTCCTTAGTTGTTTTGATTGATTTGATCAACTTCAGTTCTTCGATTCGTAGATCATCTTGTTCACATACAGTACTCCTCTCTCCTCTTCTATATACAGTGCACCAATGATCAATGATCATAACGGACTGGATGGTTGATGGTGGCCAAAAGAAAGAGATGAGAAGAAAAAGAAGAAGAACGAAAACAATATCGATGATCAATTGATGATAACAGACACACTTTTTGTTTGTTTTTAAAGAAAAGGGAATTGGGTGCACAACGAACTCATTTGTAGAAAATTCCAATGTTCTCTAAAAATAACAAAAAAGTACTAACTAAAAAGACAGCTGTCCTTTGTGACAACTGTCATTTAGCTCTGTGACATGCACATTGAAATTCAATAAGATCGAAAGTTCAAATTCTTCTTTGAAAATCTTTGAAGAGAAGCATTTTGAAAGGTGATAGAAAAATGAAAAGATCCCTAGAAAAAAGAGGAGCCTAGGCTTTTCAAAATGTTAGATTGAGAGAAGGCTAGGAGTTGTGATATGGCAAAGGTAGCCACTTATCTTTTCGGATTTGGAAAAGAAACTCCTGACTTCTAAGTTTCAGAAAGTAAGGCCACGAGCAATAAAATTTTCAGAGTAGTACAAGTTTTAGAGCATTATCAGGTTGTCTAGAATCTTCTAGTCCGTAGAAGTTGCTCAGGCTACAAGATATATCCGAACGAGATATATCAATGGACCTCAAAAAGAAATCCAAATCTTTTCAGATAAAAGATCTTCTCTACTTTAACCTGATCACAAAAATAACCGACTTATCATAGAAGTTTCTAGAAACCACATATCAAAAAACATGGAAAAAACAGGTCGCTACCACCACAAAAAGTGACACCACTCTCGGGGGAAAAACTACCATTATGTTCTGTTTTTAAAGGTTTCCCTCCCTTCTTAACACCATATTTACAAGTTCCAATGTGATATTCATGTTCATAGTCCATGAATAACATCATCTGTCTCTCTCTCTCTGCAGATTTTCAGGTGATATCATCATCCAGAGAAGGAGGGAAGGTATGTTTTCATATAGGCAACCTACTCAGGTAGGCCAGGTTATTTTGAGAAATGGTTGGCTGAAAATAGGTTTTTTTTCCAATTTTAGACCTTCATGGGTACTGTCCTATTTCTGTTTATGATATCACTTGCATATGATTCCCAGATGCTGAGTGCTCCACCAGATGTAGTCCGCGCAAGATGAATGCCTGTTTATTTCGAACTTTAAACATCTGGTGACCTCAGTTTGGAGTGTATGAGCATGTTCTTTTAGAGCACTTGAAGCTATTTTCATACTTTACCCTACGTCTCAACTTCCCTTCTTTTTTAAGTTTCTCTGCTTCCTTTTGTGATCCAGATTCGGTTAGGCTCAAATTATATCAGTAAAATATAGCTTTTGTTTCTGCTGTGGGCGTTTTTCGAGATCTTACAGTACGCGATTTGAAATCATTTCAAAAAGAGAGAGAATAGAGAAACGAGTGTCTGGTTTCTCTGCGCTCTAGCCTGACATTCCTGTGCCTTGTTTATGTAGTAACATCTTGGAAACTAGACTCTAGCAAAAAAACAAAAAAAAAAAGAAAATCTAGATAATTGCTAAGATCATGCACCCCCGAAGTGTCGTTCGACAACTTGAGTTCCCAAAAACTTTGTGAATATCCCTTGCCTTGCCATCTCATACTTTGATCTTCATCAGAAAACTAGAGCTTTCGAAAACGAAAAAAAGTTTCAAAAAATCATTCTTCCCTTCTCGAAAACTTGTGTCTTCCTCTCTATCTGTGCAAACAGAACGTGGTTGTTTTTTCTTCGCATTTGCAAAGAAAAATGAGTGCTCAATGCTCTTTTCTTCTCTTTTCCATCAATTTGTGAGTGTCCATCGAGTTGTCCGGTGCAGAGAAATCAACAGTTGTCTTTCGTCTCTTCTGGTCCTAATCCTGAACCATCTATCACCCCATCTACTCCCCCGTCCACCAGAATCCTCCAAAGATCTCTCTTCTCTTTTTCTCTTCTTCTCGTTAAAATGCGTATTTTGTTGACAAAATGTTGCTCTGATTGGATTAGAGGACGTGTCGGTTTTTTGGTCCTTGCAAGAAAAAAGAAAGAAGGGTCATGCGCCCTTTCTTCTTATTCTTTTTCTTCTTTTTATGGTGATGATGTTCCCTTTCGTTTGGAGAAGAGATATTTATAGAGGGTAGCTTCTGTTACTTGGTTTTATTGGCTAGACTTGATTTATCGGAACAAGAGGAATTTGTAGACTGTGTAAGATTTGCACTATTTTGTAGTTCGGAATGGTTCCTCGTGTGGCTTGTTTTAGCAGTTTCAGCATTTCATCAACTTTTAGCTTTGGTGGCTTAACTTTCTTTATTGGCCTAGTTTCTCACAGTTGAGTCCTTCCTTTCAGAAGTTCTAGTTCCCAAAATATCCCGAAACTTGTTAGAGCGCAGAGAAACGAGACTGTCTAACTGTCTGAGCCCACTCTCTCATCTTATTTTTTCTGTCAAAACCATCACTTTGGAACCTTTGTAACTTGAGAACGAAAAGAGTTACAAAAAGTTTGCCAACTAAGAAAAAGTGTACACATTCTTCAGGTCAAAACTTCATTGTAGCCTTTTTGTGTTCGAGAAACGAAGGCTGGAAAAAATGGAGAGAAAGGAGTGCCCAGTCAGTTGCACTGGCCACCTTTATTCTAATGTTTTCTAGGCCATCAAGCTGAGATTCCGGGATCACGGCTGTCAAGCTCCCCTGATCTCTGTTGTGGATCTCATCAAGCTCTTCACCTCCACGTTTCTCTTTTTTCATGGCCCAACTTTGTTCAATTTCTAGGCCAACACTTCTCATTCTGAAACCTTTCAGCTCTCTCTTCTTTCTTCTTTTACCTACTTTTTCAAAAACCGTTCGATATGATACAATCACATCACTATTCTCTCCTGACATTCAAATTGAGTTGTTGCGAAAAGAAAGTACTCTGCTCAATATGCTGACCTAGTTACTCTGATAAAGGTTAATAACTACTATAAAAACTGATAACTCGCCCCACTCAATTCACTGACCATTCTCCTCTTTTCTCCATTCTTTTTTACCACCATCTCACCCGATTTTTCTTTGCTTTTTTCTCCACTTTTTACACACAAATGGGGGATTCTCCTCTTCTTCTTGTGAGGTGTTTCACGTGAAAATCGACAGATTTTCTTCTGATGTTTCTATTTCAAATAATACAAGAGAGGCTTCTTCTTCATCTTCTCAGAGGAATCTTCTCTTTCTCTCTCATTTTCGTTAGGGTTGTTTGTCTCTTTTTTCTTTGTTCTTCAACTTTTTCTCCGACTCTTGATACCCTTTCATACCTACCCAAACAATACCACTGGCGCCACACAGCTGATATTTCGGTGATTTCGGTTTTCGGGCGGTGGTGGTGTAAGAAGAGTCTCTTGTTTACAGTTCTTTTTTGTTCGATTTGGAAAACTTCTCTGCTAATACGATTTGCTTCTTTGAGAGATAAGAGTTGAAAGGTTCAGAGATTATCGAGGCCTATTTTTATCTTCTTTTGCAAAAGTTAGGCCATAGAATGTTCTGGTTGAACCGGTAATGGCTGATTGATGATGGCCTATCATTTCCCAAATCGGTTTCTATCTAGACGATATCTTTTATCGGTTGGGCGAGAGGATCTGAGCTGTCCCCAGGTTACTTTCAAGGTACATGCTTGAAATGAAAAGTGGGCGGAGCTTACACTATCCTGAACTGTTGTACCTGCTTATCAGCATATTTCGCTTCTGTAGATTACATGCATTTTCGGTGAATTGAACTCTAGGAAAAAACTTTCGAAAATTTGCAAAAACTTAAAAAGCCGAAAATGGTTTTATTTTTTACTTGCACCGAATTTTGGACTCTCCTCAAAATTCCGTCTACTTGACCATCTTCCTCTAGCTCATAGTGTTCCTCTCCTCGTGAAAAGCTAGAGCACAGAGAAACCAGACACTCTCGTTTCTCTGCGCTCTCGCCTTCCTTCTATTTTTGGTACACCCGTCCTCAGTCTTTTGATAAGGAACGACGTCTTCTCTCTTTATATCAACATTAAGAAGAAAATGGTGTGAATGAACAACATGATACGGTTGAAGAAGACAAATTGAATTAGGATAAATAGTGTGTGTAGTAGAGAGACGCAGACTATGTCTGCATCTCTTCTGTATCCCATACTCTCTAATTGATATCAATGCAAACAGTTCGGACAATGTTTTGATAGTGATTGCCTACCACCGCCTTCTTGCAATCATGACCCTTTTTATTGCCTACCGTACTCGTTTTTAGGAGAAAATAAAGAAGAAACTGTTAGATATTCACGTGAAAATGTGTCAATTATTTGATAGTTTTCTGAATTTTCCCTCTTTCCGCAAAAAGAAAGATACCGTATCCCTTTTTTGAAAGATTAAAGCGATCGGATCATTTTATGAACCTTTCTTCTCCTCTTTTTTTGGCGCCTCTTTTTCTTTCTTGCGCAGTGGTTTGGTCATTCTGATGAAAACCGTTAAGAAAGGAACGGGTTTTTTGAGTGATATCATTTTGTGATGGAGAGGTGATAGGTGGTCAAATATGGTTTAATTGAAGCTCTAAGTGCTCAAAAAAGGAACCGAGATCAGTTGAAAGTAGTTCAAATAGCTGGAATTGGTCCATAAACGATTCATTAAACTTGAGGATCGCCCACAGAAATTAGCTGGGCCAAAAAGGTTAAGAATAGTTCAAAAATGAGCCAAAAAGTTACGTTGTGGAATAGCTCACATCAGTTAAGATTGATTGCCTGAACTAGAAAAAACCAGCTTTCTTTCAAGATTGCTGAAAACCTAGCTCCATTCTCTTCTATCCATCTCCTCATTTTGAAGAGAAAAGACAGTTGCTCATTTCAGTGTGGCCTGACTTTTTTTCCCATTTTTCCAGACAATTCTGGAGCCGGGTCAGGTGTTCCAGTAGGATCTCTCGTACCCATCATTAACAGTTGTTACCAACTTTTCCACGGATTTCTTTTTCTACGATCAAAATATTTTCGGATCAAAGTTGAGACTGGATATAAATTGGGTGCTTCTGTCATTAAATCTTGAGAATATTTTGAAATCTAAGATGCTTGATGATGGAGTTCACGTGAACTAGTTTAGAAGTCATAATCTAGAAGTTCCAGATGAACTGAACCTCGATCAATCAAGTCTGCCCTTTATCAGATATGATAATGAGCTTCACGACCCCGAACAAGATTCGGAATGATACGTTAGGTAAAATTGTTCTATCTCTGATTCCGGAAGGTTGACATAACTGTCTTTCGTTTAACGATAAGTTATCTAGAAACTTCTAAAATTCTTTCCGATTTCTTGACTTTTCCAACATCAAGAATCTCGTTTCTCCTGGGGGGTTACGGTACTTATGACTTCATAGTTTTCTCACTCCCAACTACTTCTTCATTTCTTATCAAACATCGTCGTTTGATTCAGAAGACCATCATCATCATCCTTCGTCACTATATATTATCTATTCGGATAATAGGAGTGGGGGCTTTCGCTTCCAAATCACACCATGTTTATATAATCCTTTCCCCTCTTTTTTATCTTCCAAATCGTCAAATTATCTCGTCTCTTTTCTTTCTTCCAATTAAATCTGTCCCTTTGTCGGCATATACTCTCCCGTCACAATCTATTAAGAGAGGGGTTTCCCCCGCGAAGAAGAAACAAACTTTGTCTTAAAAAAACATTGTGATTTCACATGACGCTTATATGCCTTTCCGTGTCAATTTTCACATGTTGGACACGTGAAACTACTGTATCTGATGCAATATTTCCTGCTCCCTGTCGTACGGCATCAGCTGTTTGGCAGAGAGTGAGAAAAAAGAAGGGGCGGAGCTTAAAGAAAGAGTACTTTCATATCAAATTGAAGAAAATGCGACTTTTGAAAGACACATTTTGTCTTTCGACAGATGGGTTCAGGTTGAACCGGGGATTTGAGTGGTGAGTCTTTTTTTTTCATGGGATTGGGGAAAAGGCCAAGTGCTGATGGTGTTGACTTTTGGGTAGGAGGGGTTCTAGAATGAAATAGGGATACTGTAGATGAAAAGTTCATGAGCCGTGTGACCTAGTTTTGATGGCTTCTAGAAAAAAGTTAGGCCAGGAATAACTTTTAGAGTAGTTCTGCTGTCCTAGAAACCGAGGTGTGAAAAATAAGAGGTCTAGATCCCATAGGTTACTGTAGGTGTTTATCAACTTGCCAAGCCGAAGGCAGAGTGCAGACAACCCCCGAAACACGTTTTTTCTGCTCTGAACTTCTGATCTTTTGAAACCATCATCTCTCGAAAAAGAGAAAAACCTCAATAAGCTTACTGAATAAGGAAGCTGATCTAAAAAAGTCTTGCTCCATTTCTCTGGTTGGTCACTTGCTGATGGCTCATATGGTTCCCAAGTTACGGTAGCTCTAAACAATCAATTTTTCCAGTCTTCCTAACTCAAAATGGGAAAATATCAACAAATCGCCAACTAGAAACAACTGAAAAATAGAATATTTTCTTCGTTATCAAGTTTTCCATCTAGTATCAAGATTACGGTAGTTTGAAAATGCGCTTTAAAAGTTACAGTCTCTTGTCATATCAAATAATTCTCACCTGATTAGTGAAACAATAGGGTAGTTGACTAGAAAATACACCTACAACCTATAATTCAGAATAATAATGAATCAATAATAATTCATATCAAGTCTCGGACATCTTCTTCTTATTCTATCGATCCTAATCTTTTCCCCCAGATAATATATTCTTCCCGTATTCCACCTCATCCTTCATTCTATCTTCTCCTCCTCCTCTCAGGCCTCTATAGTTTACAATATGAGGACATTTGGACCTATCCAAGGGTTATTGCGCACTCCTCGAATGACGTGTCTGTGACCCCTCTTTCTGTTGCTCTCTCCATTCTCTTGCAACCTTCGATTTTTTATTTGTTTACCTCCTTCATTTCTTTTTCCTGTCCATTCAGCGAGTTTTTTAGTGTTCGAGAAGAAGAAGAAGGAGAAGACACCACGTGGTGATTGTGATCGTTCCGGAATAATAACAAAAAAGATAGGGAGTTGCTGATCAAAGTGGTTTTTGGAGTGGAAAGAAATTCAAAACTTTTGTTTTCCAGCTAACTCAGGAATTAGATATACAAATCCAGAGTCATTTTCCCACCTAGTTCCACGAGTAAACTCTCTGTGAATACGTCAGATGAGTGCAGACTGCAAGGATGGCCTAATTTTCCAAATCGTATGAGACCTTTTTTGTTTGACATCAATACTCATGAATAGATTAGGTGGCCATCTTCAAATATACCGACATTCATTAACAAACGCCAACAATAATCCCATGAGCTACAGTAACCTTGGGAGTCATGCCGGAATACAATTCTGGCCTACAAAGATCACCTCTGACTAGTAAACACAAAAATTCCAAGACAAGCACAACTTTTGAAAAAATTCCAATTTTCAAAAATTTGAAAAAAGCAGGCCTAAGATTTTCCAATTTTCCACTTTTCCAACTTTTCTCCCATAATTTAGCGAATTCTCATCTCCCATTTTCTCATTTTCCATTACATTATCCTAAATAAGAAGAAGAAGACGCTCATAAATCCAAATTTCCGGCCTTGATCTCCCGAAGATTTTATGTCCGTTTCATTTCATTTCATTCCATGCAAAAACCAATCGTTTCCTATTTGTTTTTTTCCTAATCTCTCAATGCCATTTAATCCATTCCCCCTATAAAAAACAGATAATGATAATGGTCACTTCAAAGAGCGGCCTATTTAAGCTCCGCCCACTTTATTCTGCCTGTAGACCCACCTTTTTCATTTTTGATCTACCCTCTCTTTTTCTCTCTCCTACAAAAACAACCTTTAATCGGCGGAAAACGTGGAGGAGGCGGGAAGAAAAAAGGTGGTTTTTCGTTTGCAATCATCAAAAACAATTCATTCTTTTTCGAATTTTTTTTGGGTGCAAAACGCCCCTCCCCCCACTCCTGTATAAACATGGTCGCATTTGATGATAAGTCGAATGTTCTTCTCTTTCTTCTTTCTTCTTCTTTTGATACTGTAGGCGGTCTTCTGGTTTCCACGTCTTCTCTTTTATTCACCTTTCAAAGACAACCGTTAATATGTCTCCGTCTTCTTCTGTCCCTTCTCTTCTTTTCTACTTTTTCGTATTTTCCACGTGCGCATCTTTAAAAGATTTATCTCCTTAATTTCAGCCCCTCATACCGGATATGCTCAGTTTCGAGCCCTCTTCCTCCTCTACTACTACTACTACTATCAATGGCTCTCGTGTGAGCATGAAGCTGCTTTTGGAGCCAGCTACCACCTCCTCTTCCACGTCTACATCTTCATATTTCGACGATTCGTGCTGCTCCGAACCGAATTCACCCGACTCGGGATTCTCCTCAGATGATAGTATTGCATCTGATGTCTCATTCACTGAAAGACTGTAAGTTTATCGTTGAAAATTGGGGTACGGGAAAGGTTCTAGGTCTTGGTGATGTTCGTAGAAGATTCTGAAGAATCTGACTATCTTTAGACATTCTACTAGGCTTATTAGGGTCTTTCTAGACTTCCTTAGCCTTTCCATCATGCTCAAAAGCTCTAATTTGGGTACTTTCCTTCCTTAGATCCCTTTTTTGTCGTCATCCTCATCATCAAAAAATGTTATCATAAGACAATGTTTACTCTATTCTCTCACTTTACCTAACATAGAAAAAGTCGTCGGAAACCATCTGATTTATTATCTTTCTTCTTCTTTTTTCTTCTTTACCCTCTAATGTCTTTTGTTCCGTATCATTTTGGTTAGTAACGAGAAAAGGAATGAAAAAGCTCTCCCTTCCCTTGTTGTTACCACTTTTAAAGATAAACAAGGTTGATAAGATATCCTGACGTCAGTTGCTATCAATGATAGTGGCTGGGGTGGTTCTTGCTCCCCTTTTCTTTCTCTGGAAAACATTTGGGGAGTAGAAAAGAAGAAGAAGTAGGAAAAGATACGTGAGACATGCAACAAATTGTCTAAAGCAGCCTTCATTTCTTATCATCATAGTACATTCACCTTTCGCGAATCTTCAAGAAAAGACACGTGCTTTTTCGTTTTCCCGTTGACCTCTCATTATTTAAAGGTGGTCCCAATGGTGATCATGGAGGTTCTGGTGCCCTTATAATGAAGACTAAACCTATTGATAAAACTCTAGTTCAATTCTATCGACCTACTAGTAATACCCCTATTTGGATCCCTGATGATGATGAAAATGGGGATTCCGAATACCCTGGATTGAGATGGTCCCTTCTTTTTTAAGATTTTAAACTGAATTTCTTCCATTTTTCAGCACTCGCTCAAAAACTCTTCCATCAGCCCTTCGTCGGAGTCGATCGAAGCAGAGTGTGAAACGTGTTCGATTCGCCGATTCGTTGGGTCTGGATTTGGAGAATTTGCAGTATTTTGTGAAGGAAGCCGACCTTCAACAAACTCATCCATTCTCGATTCATTTCTCATCGACTCCATCGTCCTCTTCTCCTCCTCCACTGCTTCCGAATCTTCCGAAGACGTTGATCAATCAACCGGCACCCCGTCTTGTCCTCCACAATTTCCCTTATCGATCTGAGCATGAGTATGCGTTGAAGACACGCCAGTCAAGAGTCTGTGTGGCGGCTCTTCGTGCTTCTGGAAGTTCGATTGTCGGACAAGTCAATCTGTTGAATGTGGCATTTGATAAGGTTGTCGTGGTGAGATACACGACTGATGGATGGATGACACAGGATCAGATTATTGCCAATTATAGTCATCGACTATTCGCCACTGAAGATATTGACGCCTTCAATTTCACGATTGCCATTCCAATCAAGCTCACGGTTAGTCTTTTCTTCTTGTCTCCCCTTTCAAATCACTACCTGATGTCCCTACCACTGACCCTTCCGCGTCTCTTTCTTGTCATTAATTTTTTTTCATTTTTCAGGAAGGAAAATGCGAATTCTGTGTGCAATATCAAGTGGCTGGCGAAGAGTTCTGGGACAACAATGACGGACAAAACTATATTGTGAATGTGTCGCTCAAATCGTGTGGATCATTGTCCCCATTTGCCTCGACGTCGTCTTCTTCCACATCTTCTCGATATGGTACTCATCCAGGAGCTTTGATGCCACGTGGCATCTCATCTGCCGCGTCACGTCGTCAACAACAACGTCGTTGGGGACGATCATTGGAAGAATCTGATGAGGAGAAGGAGGCGTATGTGCCGTCTCGACGATTGAACTTCCATTGAGCACAAAACTTCTCTCTATAAATATTCTATATTTTCACCCCCCATCATATAAAATATCTTTTTCTTGTCATTATAATCTAATTTTGCTCTCTTGTACCACACTATTTTCTCTTATTTTCCCTATTTTCCCATGACTTGTCATTTGGCTCCGCCCCCTTTTGAACTAGGATCCCTCTTCCGGACTACTCTAAATTATACTGGTGCACCCTCCCTTCCCCTTCACCCCATTAGACAATTTTAATCCGGTTTCCCACTTCCATTTCTTGACGTTTTTTTTGCGAATTTCCCGGGTAAAAACACTAAAGCCGCCGCCTGAAACAAATTATTTTGTTGAAATTGTACACGGGTTCTCTTCTCTTTTTCTTCTTTTCTCTGTAAAATATCATATTGATATTCTGTGTCTGATCCTTTTTTGAAATGTCTATTTTGCATGCTTTTTGAATTGGGAATAAAGATTAATTCGACACAATTTGTTCTTTTTTTAACACTGAAATTACAGTTAAAGAAATGAGCCAATTGACAAACAGAAGCAGTCAACTGCCAAAGATATAAGTGACGGAGCCTGCGTACAGCGGATAGAAGAGATGCCTTTACAATTTACCAAAAATACTAAAAAAGAGAATATTAAATCTAAAAATAAAGTTGTCTTCGGAAGGAAATAATTTCCAATTCGTAAGAAGTTCAAGATGGAACCAATGAAAATGCTCATTGAAAAATCTGCATCTACAATCCAGTAATAATTTTGTTCTTTAAAAATTTTCAGAACTAATTTTCGGCTGTAGCCCAGTTTCCCTTCATCATTGAAATATTGGAAAATGCCCTACGATTTAAGAGTGCTCTTCTATTGCAGGGTGTTTTCCTATTGTTCAATGCTATCAAAAGAGTGTATTTTTATTACAGGTGTGCTTCTAATAAATCTTTCCTTCTATTACAGATTTAACCGTATTCCAGAAACGCATCAAAAGAGCACCACCCGGCTGGTTTAGGTTAGGTACGCAACGCAGCCGCAACGCATCCTTTTTGGGATTATAAACGGCACTCAACACACCAATCAATTCCTCTGAATCCTTTTTCCTCACCTGTAATTCACTATTTCTTGAAAAGAATGCAAGTTGTTCGTACTGCCGAATTCGTATTCCCTCTTCTGAAACTTCCTCATTTTGCTTTGAAAGAAGTTTTTCATCAATTGAATCTCACAGATTTGTAAGTAAATTCTTTGGAAATAAAAACAATATTTCTTGGTTTTTCAGAATAAACTTCAGTGTTATATCCAAAAAATCCAAACAAATAATCACATCACTTGTAAATTATAAGCTGAATTTATTTGTATGTTTTGGAACGATTCCTGCGATTGATCTTTGTTTGGATCCAGATATTCCTCTTTATTCCTTTAAAATTATAGGAGAAAGAAGAGAAAGAAGAGCCTTCCGTCTTGTTCAGAACACTAGGCATATCTGTGAATTGTTCAAATTAAAAGTTCGAGATCTGAACATAAGTTCGGATATTACAATAGAAGAAGCAACATTGATTGCAAATTGGTTGAAAGAGCATCAAGAATTTACGAAAAGAATAACTTTTGAAGGCTTTACAACGAATAGAGATGCTATTTTTTCGTTTGTCAAAACTTGTAGAGCAAGTACTCTACGGCTTTTTCTACGCCAGAACCATCTAATTGAGCCATTTGATTTTGAGCTTAATATGGATTGTTTTGTTGCAACTGCAGCCTTTCCAAAAGTTCATTGGATTACTGTAGATCAAATAATCAATTCTTCTTGCATTCATATATTTTTGAGTGAGGTGTTGTTCAATGAAAAAGATATGAATCGATTCTTAAAGTCGTGGATTAATGGAGGGATTAGTAGATTAGTTTACTTTCGTACACACACGAAACGATTGAATCGTGAACAGCTTATTGATGGAATTGAAGTGGAAGAAAGAGATGTTTCAGTTGTCAGATCATATATGGAGTGAGTTTTCCAATGTAGCTGTTGATAACAAATATACAAAGTAGAACTGGTCAGATTGAGAACTTTAACAGTCTGAGCTCATTTTTAAAACCACCAGACAGTTAAAATGTGATAATTCTAAATCTAATTTTCAGTGAACATTTGAAAGAGCAAGCCGTTATAAAAGGAGGAATAGATATCAAAAACAACGAAGGAAAAATCGCAACATTCAAACATGAAACTGAAAATGAAACCGAATGTTCTTTCATGATGATAGTTTGGCCAGAATCTTTGTGAATTTTCTCTTTCATTTTGTTTATTTTTTGTATTATTTTACTAACTTTCCATGTGTAATTCATGAAGTGCATTTTGACTGACATTTTCCAATAAACCAAGTGTCATCTGACACAAAAAAAAAGAAGATCGTCACCATTTTTCTTCTTCTCATCATGAAAACGGAGAATGTATCCAGGGACCAGTTGCCTGGTGACCACCCGGCGCGCGCACGTTTGGCTTCTTTTCATCCTTTTTTGTTCGTAAACTCAGCTATTTTTTGTTTTTTTTCTTCCGAAATGTCCTTCCCAGTTCATCCGTCTTATGGAGGACAACAATATGATGGAGGTCCAGTATTCACACAACAACCATATCCTAATCAGCAACCAGTTATTATGTGAGTAAATTTTGAGAAAGTTTCAAATAAATTTAGACTAGTTTGGTGTAAATTTTTTGAGCCTAGTTTCTGCTATGACAGATCCTTTTTAATAAACAGTTTTCGGCCCATAAAGTTCAGGCTTGAATGGTCTATGTTATTTGAGACAATTAGTTCAGAACAATGTACACGGGAAGCTTCCACTGACATCCGGTTGTTGAGACTGAAATAAAATTATCCCCATAATTGACACTAGGGGTCTTATTTCATATTCCTCGGGCTTGGAGACTTGAAAAATCATCAGCTCAAAGTCAAGCACAGGAAGAAGACCCTTCCATATTCTAACTGAGGTCTATGAGAACTTTTGAATATTAATAGAAACTTAAAAAATGAAAAGCCTTGTCTGCAAGTATTCAAGTACACTTTAGATGTACAATATTTCAGTTACCAACAACAGCCTGGTTATCAGCAACCTCAACGTCAAAACTCTTCCAGCTGTTGTGATTGTTGTGCATGTTGCCAATGCTGTCTAATGTGTTGTGCATGCAGTTATCTTCTTTCTTGTTGGGCAGAACTCTGTTGCTCAGTTTTTGATTGAAATCCTCTAATAAAAGTGCACTATCAATAACGTTTTTATGTATATGTTTATATCACGAATCTATGTTCACAACAAGAAAAAAAAGTACAGAAATGAAAACAGGGATAAAACGGTGGGGAAACAGGGGGGAAGGGGGGCTAAACGATTGGGAATGTCTAAACGGGGAAGAAGGAAAAGTGTACACATATGACCTAGATTCGGATTTCTAGGCCATCAAAAAGCTCTGCTACGTCGAGAACGAAAAAGCTATCACTGGGAATTAAGGAAATATTGAAATCATAAATGAGAGAGAAACAGAGAGAGCGATTCATAAATTGGCCATTTTTGGTGGATTTTTCAAAAGTGAAACGGGTAGACGAGATGGATTATGAGCATCAGACACGGGGGAGTTTTATGTTTTTAGAATGGGCTCAATATTGGAAAATTGACCCAAAAAGTGTATGTTCAAGATGTGCTTGGTGTTGGAGGCGTAAATTGTGCATCGAAAATCGCTTTCAACACTTGCAACTTTGCAATTTCTTTGGTCCTCGCATCCAATTTACTCAGCTTTATTGATATCATTCTTGCAAATATTTCATCCTCTTCTTCCTCTCGAGTTGTTGCCCATTGGGATAAACCAGGGAAAAAAGAGAGACCAAGACTGGTGGCAGCGGCAACGGCAGCATTTCGAGAGGATCTGGAAATGAGTTTGATTTAGGTTTCTGGAAGTTTCTTGGTAATTTTTGGGTGCCTAAAACTAGAACCCATCTCATTTCTTTTTTTGATTTTTCAAACAGTTTTGTATCCCATGGTTAAAAAATATATTGGAAAACCACTTTGACATTTTAGGGAAAAATTATGGGTTACAAATTATAAAAATGTATAATTATGGAGTAAACACTATGGACCAAAAAACAAAATCTAATTTGAGAAGCCAGCAAGATAATACAGATTATAAAACAAATTGAGAAACCGTGGTTTCAATCTTTCAGGAATTAGAGGTCAGGGATGCAGTGTGTCTGGGTTCTCTTAGCACTAAGTTCAAAAAGCTATAATAAGGGTTATCACGGCTTGTGGGTACTTTTCTGCATTGACCAGCTGATTATGAAAATACTGTTTTCATAAGACTTTAGTCAAATCCTACAATGTTAAAATGATCCTTTTATTTTTCAACTACCCCCCAATACCAGACTACAATAACACTGCCTTTCCCTCTCTAACTCGACTCAAATTTCTGATTTATATTTTCCATTTTGATTTCAGTCAACATTTCTATTTCTATTCGTTCCCGAAAAAAGGTGTGGAGAGACGCAGACATGCATATGACCGATTTTTTTGGGGGTCTGTTTGTTTACTTTTTTCTATTCTCTCTTTTTTCTCTTCCTGTCATCCTATTCTTTTTCCGTCGGAGGGAAAAAGTTCAGAACGGTTCTTTCTATCTGTTTACTTCTTCCAAATCGGGCTTTCACAAAAGAGGTACTGTAGTTTTGACCGTTTTCAAGAAGAATCTGCTCTTATATTAGAGGCTTCAGGTCACTTGGAATAATAGCTAACAGTTGGAAACTGTGAAACCAACCCCACAAGAATATGCCCCAAGACCCTAAAAACCATTTGAACTTACAATGGAGTCAACCCTTCAGTCAATGATACACGACTTCTTTTCATTGGTGGTCCTGCAATTCCATTGCTACTGTTGTTATTGTTATTATGATTTGAAGCAGATGACGTGGCAGATGGAGAAGGCGTCACAGCCATTGGAATTGGAAGAGGTGGAGGTGTCACTACATTTCCTTCTGCATTTCTCTCTTGATTTGCATTCTTAGAACTTGAACTTGAAGCCGTCGACGCTGCACTTGAATCCACATCAGTTGATGATTTTGATGAATTTGTTTCATGTGTTCTGCTTAGCTCATTTTCAATGAATGACATTGCTGCTTCCATTGGAGACACGTGGCCAGGACCATTTGATTCTGTTTTTGAGGAATGATCGGAAGAAGGATTTGAATCGGTTTCATCAGTGCTGAAAATACACCATAAACTACATTTTCAGCATGGGAAAAATCTTACTGTCGATCCTTCAAATGTGCCTGAATGAATTTCAATGGCCTCTGAAACACCCAACTAGATGGTTTTTTAGATACCCTCTCCTTCTTTTCCTCTTTCTTATATCGATCTCGAAGAGTCTTCCATCTTGTTTTAACATGTTCCGCTGCAAAATAATCAACTTTTTCCTCCATAATTATCTCATTTCAAACTCACAAGTGGTCTCTAAATTCTCTGCAATTTCATTCCATGCCGAGTTTCTCCATGATAAAAGATTGTATCCTTCATCTGACTGATCATATAAAAAGGGGCGGGACTTCACTTCGGCAATTAGTCGGATGTTGAAAACGGGCGTTTCTTCGATTTTCATGTTTTTACTACTTGCCAGAAGGAAATTTATCTGCAAATTTTTTGACATTTTTAGAGAGGGAGTGAAAATTTTATGTTGCACATGTGGTGGGTTTTATGTTTGTACTAATTTTTATGCAGATATTTTCTTTTTTTCTAAATCTGTTCAGATATCAGAATATCCGAATGTTCATAAAAACTAACTTCCTTAATCGGATCCGACTCCATACAATCGTCTGGCGGCGATGTGGCTGTGGAAATGGTTGGTTTAATATCCTCTGCGTCTTCTGATTGTTCTGACATTCTGGAAAAAAAACGAAGATGGATTAGGAGTCAAAAAAGACGTGGAAAAAGGATAAAATATAGTCAGAAGACGTTTGGAAAAAATACTGGAAATGAAGATTCTGGAATGTTCAGAGTTAATTTTGAGAAAGCATGGTACTGAAAAACAAATTGCATAACAAAGTCATCTGAC
Source organism: Caenorhabditis doughertyi (assembly GCA_963572265.1). Lineage (NCBI taxonomy): Eukaryota > Metazoa > Nematoda > Chromadorea > Rhabditida > Rhabditidae > Caenorhabditis > Caenorhabditis doughertyi. The sequence goes on along the minus strand of OY751556.1, from coordinate 11,632,396 downwards.
CAAATGACAATATTAAGAGACTGTTTTTGGAAGTTTTGAAATGGTTTGCATCCAAGTGTCTGAAGGAGATTCAAAAAGAACACGAATTAAGAACAAAACGTGAGGAAAAAGATGAAACGAATTAAGAGAAAGCAGGTGGAAATGAGAACGTCTGAAAGTTGTGCAAAAAGTTTCCAGATTAAAATTGAGGAAAGAAGATGAGCAGGTCTCCGAAAAGGTAAAAGCTAAATCATGGGAAAGTAAGGCAGTGGTAAAATCCATCAGATCGTCAAGAGGTAGAAGGATCATGATGCTCTGCTCGAAGTTTCAGACCCTAACTCTTCAAAAAAGAAAAAAACCGAATGGAGCCATTGAAAAACTTCAAGGTAGCAGAATAAGCACACATATAGGCACACCGCATTGAGTGTGGGAAAAAATAGAAAAAAAAATGGGCGATCGTCTCTCTCTCTCTCTCCCTCTCTCTGTGTCGCGGGTTATGTTGGTAGTATGTGTGTGCGGTTGGGAGGCGGCAAGTAACAAAATATACACACAGAGAGAAACGAAAGAAAAGAGGAAAAAGAGATGAACAAAAAGCAGTAGAAAGAGAAGAGAAATTGAGACGACGGCGTCGTTGCGTGCGTGCGGAGGAGGGCGCGCGACACACGCGCGTCAAAAACAGTAGGGGCGCCGGGCCGAGAAACGAGGAGAGTGGTTAGAGAAATTTAGAAGAGAGATGAAAATAGAGAGTATTGGAACAAGAAGAGAGCCTGCGGTAAACATCTTGTGCCGCCGTCGAGGGAGCGGGGCGGAGTGCTCCCCTTTCTCTTCTCTTCTGTCTCTCTATGTCCGTCTAACGTCTTCCGCCCTTTAACCTTTGCCATCTCTTCGCCGCGCGGTCCCTCCGTCTACTCTTTTCTATTGCGCAATGTCTGTTGTCTGTTTAACTGAAGGGAAAAGAGAGAAAGACTGTTGGAAACGCTTTGGAGCGAGAGGCGAGCGCCGCGCCACGGGACAAGCAAACTAAACAAGTAATAAGGATGGCGAACTAATCCGCGCGCCCCGCTCACACAGACAGAGGTCGGAGGTTGTTGAGGAGAAGGTATTGCAAAGGTTTGGTTCGGAGTTTAACAGGGGGATTCAGGGGTGAAAGTTGAGTTGAGGAGCGGAAACAGTTTAGAAGCGTTCAGAATCTAGTGGGAACTGAAAATTGAAATTTGAACTCTGCTGAGCTTCATAATCTCCAAATTTAAGTATCATTCATGCAGTCATTCAAGCCGTTGTGAGGCTTAATCTTGATGTTTGCAGTATTGAAAAGTAGGCGAAGAATACAATTTCAGAATTTTTCCGACTTTCAAGAAATTAGTTTTTGGCTGCGAGTTTCTGGATGAGCTTCGTGGCTTTTGTAGTCTAATAAACTAATTTATGACAGCTACATTGAGATTCAGATTCTGGATGAATGGCAACAATAACTTCCGAAAAGAAAGTCTGAAATCTAGGCAAAATTTGGAGACCGTATTCAAAAATATATCAAAGATTTAAATTTTGTTTTTGTTGTTGTTTTGACTTTCCGATACATCCCATATAACTTAATTCTCTAATATATTTCACAATTTTCTCAACCGCTGTCAAATTATAAACTTCATTTTTTGCCTCTGTTAAAGACCATATTCCGCATGTTTCCGCTCTCCCCGGACCTCTACCCTTAAGCCAATTTCCATTGTCCCCCATTTTCCATCTCAAGGTCATCTGAAAAAAAAAACACCTCTTCCGCCTCATCATCGACGTCTTCTTTCACTTTTTCTTCTCTTCCATCTAAAGCCACGTCTTCTATCTCGAACAAAGACCGTCCAAAATGGACGAGAAGTAGAAGTACCCCACCTCATGTAGAAAAAAAACAGCACTTGAAAAGGTTGGACATATGAGAAAAAGGAAAAAGAACTAAAAAGAAGAAGAAGGAGAAAAAAGGGAGGCGATTGCATGCGGAAAAACCAAAAAGAGAGGGAGACTCAGAATGTTGTCACGCGGAGAGAGAAAAAGAAGAAATTTGAAAGAAAAAGGGAGTTACATACTTTTTTTTGGAGAGAGTGAATAAAAAAGTAATAATGATAGTGCATAACAACATTACTATTTTAGGAGGTGATAATTCTTTGCTTAACCCCCAAAAAGTTCTAATCCAAGTCCATTTTAGCAAAAAAAAAGAACAAAAGTGCATTGCACTTTCCCTCTCAAATCATAAATTGCTACAAAAAACTTTTGAATCGACGCGGCGGCAGTTAAAACAGTCTACCGCATTGCCCCCTTCTCTCAACCCTCGAGAAATAAAGATGAACAAGTTTTTTGTTCAATGCGCATCGATGGATGGCATCGGTGTCATGTAGACATTTTGAAAAAGTTTTGGAAGAATTAAAAAAAACGAGTTTATTTGGAACTTTTTTATTTATTGAAAAAAAGAGTAAAATGCAAAGATGGACCCGTTTAATTCAAGGTGTATATCTGAATATCAAAAAATTTCCAACAAATTATAAACTTTTTGATTTTTGCAGTCGAGGCATGCAGCTCTATTAAAGGTGTCTATCGGAATCTGGGCAGACGAATTGGGCAAGGAATAACACAACAGAGCATTGGACTATCACAACAGACCTCTCCAATTAGACATCCACAACATAAGGCAAGAATTGAGGTTAACCAACAATTGCCATCGGATTGACGTTGTTGTTGAGGAGCTGGTTGTTGTACATATCTGAAATGAATGGATTTGAAGGCTGTTTGAAGGCTGAACTACAAAAACTACAATCATAGGCTTTGACCTGAACCAAACTCCTGGCCAAGTATAGCTCCAACCTCCATCTCTTTCCCATTTCTTCCATTTTTTTTCCAAAAAGTTTTTCGAATGCGGCATAACTCTGGAATAGAGAGTAACTCGCAAATAGACCCTACTGCCTGCTGCCGCCCGGAAAATGAACACTGTGCAAATAGAAAAAAAAACGAAAGAGGAAAAAAAAATGGAAAGAGGTAAATGTGGTTTGTAGGAAAGAGGGAAAAGGAGACTCTCGTTGCACATCACATTCGTTTAACGAGTTCACAGTTCATGGGTGGGTGAAAGCGGTACAACTTTAGCGGCGACAAACCTGGGGTAAAGAAATTGTCTTGAAAAGAAGTCCAAGATAACCTGAGTAAGAAAAAAGTGGTTCAAAAATAAAACTCGTTCAATTTCTGGTAGTTTACCAGTAGAACCTAGGCAACAGCGGAATTTAGGCGGAGCAGCACTCAAATATTTTTTTCGAACAACTAAAAAAAACTAACATTACTTGTGGCTGATTTGGATTATAATATCCTTGTGGATACGGTCCTTGAGGTGGGTATGGATTCTGTCCCTGTGGTACATATCCTCCCTGTAATTATTTTTTTTAGTCTGTCGTTAAACTTTCAAAAAAAACTTACATTTCCATATGGTTGAGGCTGAGAAGTATACGGCGGTGGAGCTCCTGACATTTTTTGGATCTAAAACTCTGAATATAAAAATCGAAAGAACAAAGAAAAAATAATAAGAATGTAACAGAATAACCCAAGAGAAAGAGGGCAGAATAAATATAGAGAAAGGTGGGTTGAAAGGTAAAAAAAACGAATAGAAGAGAGAAGAGAGACGGAGAGAAATAGAGAAAAAAGGAAGCGCAAAGGGCTGTTTTGACTGTTATGATGGAAAAAGAAATGAGAGGCAAAACAGTGATAAGGCAGGGAACTGAATATCAATCCCTGCTCAAATTCTATCAAGAATTGTCCACTTAGATTATCATTTTTAAAATTCGAAAACAGAAATTTTGAACATTTTGAACATTTCGGAAAAACGAAAACACAATCACCTCCCACAACGATAATTTTTCAATTGGGAGTAGAGGAATATCAGAATTGTGAAATAAAAAAACAATGAGAGCTACATTCAAAAATCTTAGGAGTTCAAATGTAGACCACAAGTAAAGAAAACTAAGAAACACAAGATCGAAAAAAAGTGATTGTAGCATTTGTAGTTTTACATTTTGCGAATACTACCACTACAGTTTTTTGATAGCCGGCATCGAAAGTCGAAGTTCTAAGTTTTTAAAAAGGCAAAACGATTACTAAAAATCAGAAAGAATACTCTCTGTTATATTGTGCTCAAATAATACGAAGCAGAAAAGAAAGAACAGTGATCAGGACAGAAGGAAAGAGCTCAAACATGTACTAATATATTGAAAACCGCTGGGAAAAGTAAAATTAAATGAAGAACTTTCAGGTCAACATATCTGGTAAAAACATTGAAAATTCAAATAGTTTTAGGAGGTTTTTCTTGAAAAAAAAACAAAGAAAAAATCTAAGAGAAATAAGAAGAAAAAACAAGAGAATTGCGAAATTTGAGATTTAGAGAGTCCGAAAACGATGCTCCCGACCAGCTGTTTTCAAATGAGAGATACTCGAAAATCTTTGATCGTTCAACAAAAACTCACAGAAAAAGTTAGTTTGAACATAATAAACTGATTTTCATGGAAGTACATCTGCCCAACATTTCGCCTACAAAAGTCAGAAAAAAAAAGAAAATTGGAGTACTTATATATGGATAAATAGTGAGGAGAAAAGAACGGAAAGGTTTTGAAATGGGAGGAAGAAAAGGGAAAGAGAAAGAGAAAATGATGAGTCATGTTATTCGATTCGATTCGAGAAGAGAAAAAAGAAGAAAAGAATGGTTACGCCCTAGTAATTTTGAAATACAAAAGATGAGATGATGATGTTGGTCAGGTGATGGTTTTGAAAAGGCCGTAAGAAGTGAGAGGTATTGGAACCGCAAATTTCAAATTTTATTTGAATATGGAAGTTACATAAAACACAGAGGATGCCAATTGCGTAAACCTGTACTGTTTCGAAAGTTTTTTTATTAGTGTGGATAATCAAGAAAGTTCGAATTTTCGTGGTTATGGGATCTTCCAAATTTACTTAAAGATCCCCTGTTTCCATCTTCACAAGAGATTGAACAACAACAAAAGAATACCTGGAATTCGAGACGCTCCCCTTGTTTTTTGTAGTTAAGCAAGTTGACTAAGAATTTGAACGTGTACACTACATTCACATAACTACAATAATTTCAGTATAAAGGAATTATGAATAAAGAATTTCATTCATTTGTATAACTCACTTCCCTGTTCTTTCTCTCAACTTTTGCTAATAAAACTGTTGATGATTGCGTCTCGTTTTCATTCCAAAAGCTCATTGTTTCCGGGAGACCGGTACTCTAATTATGACAAAGAGCACGTTTTCGGATAGATTACTCGATATTGTTGGTCGGAAATGCAATTGTGTTAGAGGTTTGACAGTGAGGGACGTAAAGTTCTAACTGTTAAGACAGTACTATCAAAAAAGCTTCACCTCTCTAGCGTGAGCATATGTGAGAGTCTTAACTCAGAAACCCACAGGGCTCTTCAAGTATGAAGCTATGCTCACGGCATGATAACTCCAGGGAGCTAGAGCTAAATATCATGGATTTTCGACACTGTTTGAATACTCTACTGAGCTTTTTCAAAACGCGTACTGTAAAAACTACAAAGTTTCTGAAGACTACAACAAGCGATTTCCCTCAATTCTTCCCTTTCCTTGAATCAAAAAATCCCGGGACTAAAATTCGTATTTTCTTCCGACAAATCTTTTTTCTTTTTTCATGTCCGTAACGAATAGTAACGTATGTTTTTCTCATTCAAATTTCCCATAAAAACGGACGGCTCTAGCTTAACAACACACCTGCTTTTGTCTCGTAAATGGTGCTCTTTTTGAGAAGGTCGTAACGTTTTTTGTTTCGGGTTTCGGAAAAAGAATGGGAAAATTGGAAAACGGGATGAATGAAAATGAGGAAAAATGAAGAAGAGAAAAAAGGAACGTCATGGAAACGAAATGAGAAGAAGGAAAATGGAATAAAAGAAAGAAGAGTTTTATAGAGAGAAAATCGATTTAGTTGTGTCTTAAAACCTGGATAATCTTCAGATTTTGAAGCAACTCTTTTTCTTTTTTTCTAGTTTTTATTTTTGATTTTTCTGATAGACTTCGTTAATTTAGATGTTTTTGGGCTAGTTGTTCTTCTAATAATGGCTGATCAGCGATAAAGTTCACCTTTACTTTCATGAACTTCTGACAACATCCCACCCTTTCTAAGCCATATATTGACGTCTTTTTCCCCAAGTTCCCCCTAAAATTTTCACAGATTTTGTTGTCTAAATTTATCCATAGTACAGATGAAATCCGAAACCAAGATTCTTCTTTTTTTTCAAATTCAAATTCACTTAACGCCATCGTCCCGCCGTTGTCGTCACCCTTCCACCAGAAAAAAAAAAGGAGAAGGCGCATCATTTTTCAATCCGGCAACCCTTTTCCTTCTTCTGTCATCACATTCGAATATATACGGGGGATAAAACCTCGGACACTATTTCGCTTTTTTTTTGGTTATTTTTTTATTTCGAAAGCGTTCTGAGATGAAGAAAACACGTACAAATTCTTTTGATTCCCATGATATCATGTAGAGTATGAACAGAAAAAAAGGAGTGAAAATAATAATAATAATGATAAGGAATATTCCCACAGGATCATGGTTTTCTATTAGGCACGTAGGCAGATGTGGTTGAAGCAATCGTAATATATATCTACTGCTTCAAGCTTTAGAGCATTATATAGTACTGTACTAAGAGATGATCAAAAAAGGTTTGGAGCTTTGGTTTTAGTTTTAGATGATTTCATATCTGAAAAGGGCCGATTACCATTTTGAGCAACTTTTTGCGAGAACTGATTTAATCTTTCACGATGTTCCCAAACAAAACAAAATACCAATTTTGAAACAATCGAATCAATTTAGAATTCAAATTTTTATGTGAAACCTCTGTGACAAGAATGACATTAATGAGTGTGGTGTTCCCAGTTTCAGATTTCAAATAACTTTAACCGAATTGCCCCATTTTTCTTTTTGTTTCTAATATTGAAAACGTTAAAAACTGCTTGCTCTGAGTTCTGAAATTAAGAATAGACAACTTTGAGGTCTTGAACTTCCCTCCTAAGCAGTGCCACCACGATACAAGAATCATGCACAACCTTTCCATCGGCAAGTCAAAAATCTAGTCAAATCACTCTCTGATCTTTTTCTCAAAAGACCAAAAATGTGGAGTCATAATCTGCAAATTTGTATTCCCAAGGACTAAAAATAAAGATTGTAGTTCTATAATTACTCGGTCTGATTTCATTTATTTTATCGAATGACGCAACAGATATTATTCATATTTCTATATCAAAAATATTGTAGATAATGACGATATTTTCAAAATGATGAAATTTATATAAATATATCTTCAGAATCTTCAAATACTCCCCCAGATTCCAAAAAGGTCTTTTCTCTTTCTCTCAACTTTTCGGCTTGCCTCAATTTCGAATGCTCAATTGCCCCAAAGTGTACTTTTCGTTGAAATCCCGTCCTCTATAATTCTTCAAATTCCATGCGCTTTTTTGGTTTTTTTCTCTTCTCGGTTTCCACCAATTTAGCCGTCAATCTTCCCGTGGATTGAAGGAGAAGCAGAAGGAGAGAGGAACGAATCCTGTCATCATTTTGAGAAAAAGAGGGTGTGAAGAGTTGTTCCGGAGAGCCAGGAAAAAAAAGAAGTGGTTTCAACTGAACAGCGTCAGAAATTCAAGCAACATCTGAAACAAAGAGCTCTGAGAGTTGATTAAGCAGCGCCCAATCTTTGAGAAGCACCTCTTTTCCACCCACTCATCCACACTCCTTACTTCTTATTTTCTCCCTGTCATCATCTGTTTTTCTTCCCCACGTCTTCTGATTTTTGAGAAGAAGTAGTCGAATTTCGAGCCAGATTCCTAATTACAGGCTTTCTCACTCTCTCTTTCTTTCTCTCTTCTGGCTCTTCTAACCAATTATTAGAAGACTCAGAATACGAATCTCACTTCTTCATGTTTTCTCCGTTTTCTTTTTTCTTCGTCTTTTTTTCCTATATTTTCATGATTTTGTAGATGAAGAGTGTGTGAAAAAAAGCAACCCGAAAAGCAGATATCTCCCCCAGTTTTCTCATGATTTATTCCGTTTCGTATCACCAAACGGATTTCTTTTTTTTTTCATCGGTTTTGCTTTTTTTTTGGTTGGTAAGAATAATGAATCACTATAGTCTATACATGAATTGGTGTCCTTTGAAGAGGTCATTTCGTATTCTGAAGTTGAGAACTCTTAGAAACTACAAACTACAATCTGACCTCCAGCTTCTCATCTGAATTTCAAAATTCTGCGTCTCTTCCCTCTCTCCCAATTTCAAAAAAAAGGGAATATGTTCATCTCCTTCTTTTTTTGATTCATAACGGCTACACCAATCATTTTCTCCATTCGCTCTTCTCTCCTTTTTATTCGGAAACGATGACATTTGTTCTCTTCAATATATATGTAGTCGTCATGACAAATTCGTTTTCTGAAGGAATACGGTAGGTGTACACAAAACGAGGCCACGCCCCCATTTAGAAGACGTTGAGGAGCACAAGAAGGAGAAGACGTTAGCTCTTCGGCCCCGACGAAAAAAAAAGTGACGTGGAGGAGGATTTTCCTTTCCCTTTTTCGCAAGTTTCGTTAGATTTTGTAGTTTTGGCAGGCAGGCGGATCGAAACGGTCCCCGGGGAGTATTACATTTATACATAGACTTTGGAAGAGATAGAAAAACGAAAGAAGACTCATCCTCAGCTATCACTTTCTTCTTCTTTTCTCTTTCTTTCTTCTATGTATGTTTTCAAATTCAGGCTTCAACTTTTCCCACATTTATTGGTTTTTTTTAACCGATGCTCAGTTCCAGAATCTGAGATCTGAACGCTGCAGAACTATGAAAACTAAAAACTGAATTCTAGCAAAGGCGGCTATGTTTGACAGCGGAGCTGAAAATGCCACACTCTCTCGTACTGGAAAATACTGTAATCGTGACGAGTTGTTTTTTTTCATGGATTTTCCACTATATTACTTGAACGCTGCTTAAGCTAAGCTTGACCATTTTACCTCTGCTAAACTACAAAAACTACAATTTGAATCCTCTACCCGATTCTAATCCATTCTTCATTCTTTAAATCTCTCATTTCATTTCAATCTGTAAAGCCATTTTTTCCCCTTAAGCTTTTTCTTATTCACCATCTTCCATTCCATTTTTCTCTCTATAGCCATGCAGTTTTTTCCAAACTGCACTTACTTAAATATTCCTCTCTTTTCAACTTAGAAATTCGTCGAAAAAAAAGGCAAGAGGTGGTGGGAAGAAGACGTCGTCGCACTCTCTGGAAGTCTCTTCGATGACGACGACGACATCCTTCGAAATCTGAAGACAAAAATAGTATTTGGATTCAGGAGACGTAGACGTTAACTCAGTTTCCGCGAACAATCCCAATCAGTGCCTTCTTTTGCGTCAACGTCTTCTGAAGGGATGGGACGTCTTCTGAGGAAAATAAACTTTCGAAAAAAGACGCTTTTTGTTACTTTTTCGTTTTGTTAGATTCTGAGATTTTAGAATTTTGAGCAACGAACTATTGAAAACAGTTTAGAATCGCTAAAAACTAAGATCATTCCTTCCGTTTTTTTGTTCTACCGCCTCCAATATTCTGATGACGTGTCTTCTCTTCTTCCGTGCGATTCAACTGTGTGGATACCGTGGGAATTCATTTTCCTTCATCTACTTTTTCTTGAATATCTCATATTTCTTTTCGTTTTCTCTGTTATATTGAATTCAGTTTGAATTGGTTGTTGCTGGGGATGAAGAAGCTTCTTCATTTTCTAAGAAATCTCTTCGGCACATTCAAATTGAGCCAATTTCTTTCGTTCTTCATCGCACGTGTGTGCGCCTGTGAATAGGATTCTAATTGGTTTCATTTTCGAGATGTTTTGAATTTAAAGAAAGTTTTTTAATGCTGTTTAGCTCAGGTTTTGAATTTTCTAAGCTTAAGTTTCAAGGTTTCTTTGTAATTCTAGGAACTTACAGAACTTTCAATAAGTTTTATAGGTCGTTGGAAAAAAAAAGCATCCTGAAAATGGATCTAAAGTGAGCTTTCAGAAATAGAATTCTGAAGAAATATAAAGAAATTTAGATGTAAAAATTTACGCTGGATTGTCTATTCAAAACTTTACTGACAGTAAAAATTGATTTCAGAATCCTTAGCAGCTCGGTTTTGTTCATCGCTAAGCCCCAGACCAGTCGTTGGTAATATTTCAGCGCTTCTTATGCTCTTACAGTTAATGAGCTCCCAGTTTCACGATGCTCAGTCCAGCTTTTACCTCAATTTGTTCCAGTTTTTCTCTTTCCAAAATCTGCATCATCCTCCTCCTCCCGCACCAACTCCCTCCTCCTCTTTTTTCCCCTTCCGGCTCTCTACCAATCAATCATGCGCATTTTGAATTGGCGCCAAGGCGATCCTCTCTCTCCAAACAATAACAATAGAAAGTCCCCCTCTCTCTCTCTTTGAATTTGGAAACCCTCCCCTTCTCAAATACACATGTCATCCATTTCTGCTTTTTTCTTTGCTTTTTTTTTGTTCTCCGAATTCTGAATATTGATTTTGGGATTTCCAGGTAATTTCTGGAATGTCCTGCTGAAACAGACGGAATCATTTGTAAGCTGAAGTCTCAAGGTGAGTTTTTTTATGGTTTTCAGAAGGTTCGACTGGATGAAAATGGGGTTTGGAGGTGGTGGAGGTTCTATGAATTTCTGAGATTCTTGTTGACGTATCCTAGCAATTTTCAGAGTCGAAAATAGTGATTCAAGCTTAATCATAGGATACAGAGTTTTTTGAAATTTGAGTTTTTAGACATTTTTTAAAGCAGGTCTTTTTGTAGTTCTGCAGGCTAAGTTTTCAGGTTTTAGAGTAGGCAGGTCATAAATATTTTTGTAATCTGAGCAACATTAAAAGACCTTTTCAGCATTTTTAACCTCCAGTTTTTTCCAGTCTAACCTTCTATTTGTTGTCAAAATACAATTCAAACCGCCAACAAATTTTCAAATATATTTTCCAATTTTCAAATGTTTTCAATTTTCAAACTTATCGATCATCATTATTTTTCTCTATTCTTTATCCATCACCTTTTTTTATTATCCAATCAAATAAAAACAATAAAAAACTGCTGAAAAAGAAGCCGTGAGGGGCGTGGTCTCCGTTCCCTCGTCATCTCTGCGTCTCTCTCCCATTTGAGCGTCTCTATCTGAAAAGGGGGCGGGGCCAAGTGGTCCCAAGCCAAAGAGAAACGGGGCCACGTCACTCTCTCTGTCTTTTTGATTCCTATTCTCTTTTGTTTTAATTTTTAGAAATTAAAATTAGAAAGCTTACAGAGTAGGGAGAGAGACGCAGACATCAAAGATGGGCTTCAACGTGCCTGTCATCAATCGAGATTCGGAAATATTGAAACAAGAAGCAAAGAAATGGTTGGAACAACAAGAGAATCAAAAGAAATGCGTCTTAGTTATTGTATCAATTGCTCTTCTTCTTGACAATATGCTTTATATGGTTATCGTACCAATTATTCCAAAATATCTTCGTGATATTCATAATTATCAAGTCACTTTCGAAGGATATCATAATGAAACTCATCAATTGGCAAATGGAACATATTTGGTTCGAGAAGTTGGTGGAAGAATTGAATATTTGGATGAAGAGCTTGAATTGGGATGGTTATTTGCATCAAAAGCACTTCTTCAAATCTTTGTTAATCCATTCTCTGGATATATTATTGATCGAGTTGGTTATGAGATTCCAATGATTCTTGGATTGTGTACAATGTTCTTCTCAACGGCCATTTTTGCATTGGGAAAGAGTTATGGAGTATTGCTGTTTGCTAGATCTCTACAGGTTAGTTGTTGAAAAAAGTTTTTGGGTGGTTAGGAGTCTGGTGGGAAAAATAAAAAATGGAACAACATTTGCTTGCTATGTGGCTCAGAAGTTTGAAAAAAAGTGCAGCAGAAGGAGCCTACAAAACTTAGAGCTCTTGCCTTCACTTTTAGGAGATGTAAGACTGTTCGCATCATTTTTCAGAAGCGTGTTAATGATGGGTTTGATTTTGGAGTTTAGAAGGATAACTTTTTGAAATCAAGGTTTTCTAGGCCATAAAAACATTCTCCAACCTGATCGGTTTGCTAGAGAATTGTTCAAGTTATTCAAGGATATTTGGAGCTTTCTTTCTTATTTTTTACCATTTTGAGACTTCAAAAACTGTCAAAACCATTCAGTTTTCTAGGTCACCCAGATTAAAAAAATTCCACCAAACTTTCGAAAAGGAAGAATCTTGATCTTTTTCAGTTTCTTAAAAGAACAATTTTCGGAAATTTGTCATTTTCCCCTTTTTCCTTTCTTTTCTCCTGTTACGACCCAAGGGACATAGACACTTATCACCCCTGGACCATCTATTTTTCTGTTTCAACGACTTTTTTCCATTCTTCTTCTTTTCCAACGTCTTCTCCTCCTTTTCTTTCAGTTAATTAGCACGATGGCGTGTATATACTGAAATACAGGAGATAGTATTAAGAGATGAGAGAGTGCAGACATTTTTCTGAAATCCTTTTTCTCTTGCTTTCTCCACCCGTTTTTTGATACGATTTTTTTTTGAAATCGAAATATACATTTGATGCCTTTTGGAAGACTAGAAAAGCACACCGGTGTCTGTCCAATTTGGTGGAATTGAGTAGAAAAAAAGAGAAAAAAGAAAGAAGGAAAAGGGGAAGAAACCAAATCGAATTGTTCGTCTTCTTTTCCTTTTTCTCAACTTTTGGGTGGGAGAAAATGGAAGAAATAGAGAAAAGACGTTAGGGAAAAGGGGAAAAAGAAGGAGGAGGAACAAAGATTTTTGAAGATAAGGATAGAGAGAAAAAATAAACAAAACACAAGAAGAAAAAAGTTGGAACAAATACCAGAATAGAATCTAGGAAAGTTAGTTGAAGATGACCTACATAACAAGACTGTTCAAAACAGTCTCAGAGCTCAACTCTAAAAAAAAAGCTTCAAAAATTAAACACACCTCTTCCAGGGCTTCGGATCCGCATTCGCTGACACCTCCGGTCTTGCCATGATTGCTGATCGTTTCACTGAAGAGAATGAAAGATCAGCTGCATTGGGAATTGCACTTGCATTCATTTCATTCGGATGCCTTGTTGCTCCACCATTTGGTTCTGTTCTCTATTCAATTGCCGGAAAACCCGTCCCATTCTTAATTCTGTCATTTGTTTGTTTGGCTGATGCACTTGCTGTTTTTATGGTCATCAATCCACATCGGCGTGGAACTGATTCTCATGGAGAAAAAGTTCAAGGTAAGGGCATTCTAAAGCTTTAATAGTTTCAAAAAGGATGAAATACCAAAAAGTTCTTCATTAGCAAATGGTCCCACCAAAACGCTTTATTTGAGGTTTTTTTTAGAATATGTGGACTACCTCCATTTCACTATATTATTTCAGTTTCCGATTTTGAAATTAAAAACTGGAAAACTTGAAAAAAAAAATCAACTGACGACTGAGAACTCCTCTTACAGTAACCTCATTCTCTTCGTTTTCCAGGAACCCCAATGTGGCGTCTCTTCATGGATCCTTTCATCGCCTGTTGTTCCGGTGCTCTCATTATGGCCAATGTCTCTCTTGCCTTCCTTGAACCAACCATAACCACATGGATGTCTGAAATGATGCCTGACACTCCTGGATGGCTTGTTGGAGTCATCTGGCTCCCACCTTTCTTCCCTCACGTTCTCGGAGTTTATGTCACTGTAAAACTTCTAAAATCATTCCCTGGACACACTTGGGCAATTGCAATGATTGGTTTGGCAATGGAAGGATTTGCCTGTTTTGCTATTCCATATACAACTTCTGTAATGCAATTGGTTCTTCCATTATCTTTTGTCTGTTTTGGAATTGCTCTAATCGATACTTCTCTTCTTCCAATGTTAGGACATCTTGTGGATACTCGCCACGTTTCTGTCTATGGATCCGTCTATGCTATTGCTGATATTTCCTATTCTTTGGCTTATGCATTTGGACCAATTATTGCTGGATGGATTGTCACTAATTGGGGATTCACTGCTCTCAATATCATAATCTTTGCCACAAATGTTGCATATGCTCCAGTCTTATTCCTCCTGAGAAAAGTACATTCTTATGATAGTCTCAATGGAGCAGCTGCATCTGGAACCACTGGAGCTGGACCTCAAAATGGAGAAATGACTCAATTGAATAACGGACAAGGTGGATATGGACAAGTTGGAGGAAAGACTGAAACTACCGTATTCAATGATTCTTATCAAGGATGGGATGATCAACAATCCTATCAGAATCAACCAACAATTCCAAATCATGGAGTTACATTCCAAGATACTAGGCCTCAGGCTAATTATCCTGCTGGTTATGATCCGATGAATCCACAGTGGTAGAATAGATTCATCATTTTCTTTAAAAGTTGGCGGCGATGATTATTTGGGGATAAAAGTGGGAGAAAAATAGGGAAAAGTGGTGTAAATTTATCCGGAATTTCAAAGTTTGAAAACATATTTTTGGGCTGTTTTAGATCAGTGTGAACTGAGCTAGACTGAAAAATATCTTTGAATATTTGAGTTACATGAAATACAGTCTGTGAACTTTAAAAACTATTTCTTGAATTTGGCTCGAACAGTCCCATAAACTATATTCCCACTTCCCTTTTTCCTTAAAATTTTCAGATTTCGCCCACTACTTTTCCCCATATTCTCCCACTTTTCCCTCTAATCAACTTGCACATTTTGTGATCTCAAAAAACTAAAGAATTATGCCAAAATAACCAATGGCCAAATGACTAGCCTAGATCGCTTCTTCTATTTTTTTTTCTCATCTCATTCTCCTTTTTCTCATACATACGTACTTTTTATTCCAATTCTTTTTTCCCCCATTCCTTTCATTCATTTTTTTTTCATCCAACTTCCCCGTCTTGTTCCAAAAATGTTCGTTTATAGTTTATTTCTCTCCTGAATCTGTATTAATTTATTATTTTTCTGATAAACAAAGATGATGATCGATCAATTTGATGGAAACCATATTAAAATTTGTTGGTGGTTTGAAAATTAAAAAATTGGGTTGAAAAGAGAAAAAATTTCAGATGGAACCGAAAAATGAATCTTCAGAGAAAAAAGTTTGCGATGAAGATTGGTATGAGGTAAGTGGAATAAAATGTTTATTTTTTAGTCTAACTTTCAAAAAGACCCTTAAAAGTCCCTAGATCTGAAAAAGCATAATTTAACTCTAGGAAAGTTTTGAACCCTTTTGGCCATGAAAAATGTTCCACTTTGGTTGAATTAAACCTTTTTGCCCTTTTCTTTTTTTCCAACTTTTTTCGTACAAAACCCTTTTTCTGATTTTTCACTCCGCACCTCTTCTTTTTTTTTCAATTCTTTCCCCCCTTGGGACCATCTCCAACCTTTCGATTTAATTAGATTTCGATTTGTGAAAAAGGAAGAAGACGTGCAAAAAATATAGTATCTAGTGAGTGCATCTTCTGAAGACAGAAGACGTCCCTCTTTGGCTTCTTCTTATTCCCCATTAACAACGTCTTCTGCTCATTTTCTCTTGAGAAAAGAACTGGTGTCGGAAGAGAAAAATAGAAGAGAAAAAGAAGAAGAACTAATTAGTTCGAAACACTTTTTTTGGGCCTTCTATTCTCTTTTTCGGATATTCGGAGAGTATGAGAATTGTTTCATTATTCTTAAAGAAACAATTTTTGTCAACTCAGATTGCCTACCGTAATCTGAAGACTGTTAAGGTAACGTTTATGCTTCAGAAGGTTTCTATCGTTTTTTAAAACTAGTTTTCTATTTTGCTTCATTACTCGCAAAACTTTAAAATGAGAGCCCATATCTTTATTGTTTCGTGAGCCACAGTCATCTAATTTATAGGAAAACTGACTTCCCAACTTTTAACACCGGTTCCTCCTTGAAATATCGAAAATGAGGATTTCATATCACCAAGATCAGTTGACACTTCCACTTTTTATCAATTTTTCCGATCAAAAAGTCATAATCTAACAAAAATCGTTTGATCACACATTGCCCTATCTAAACCTGATCCAAAACAAAATAAGTTTTTCTGCAGAAAAAAAACTGCCTAAATTGATCCAGAAAGTTCAAAATAAATGTTTGTGATATTTTTCTGATCAGAAAGACACATTTGGAACCTGATTTTTTCTCTTATTTTTCAAATGTTTTTACGCCTCCATACCACATCCGGAAAAACTGTAATTCATGTGATCAAAATATTTCTTGTATCATAAAATTTTCTGTAATTTGACGCAGAAAGCGGTGTATAAAAAGAAAAAAACATTATGTGATTTTGATCAATAGATCTGGCAACCTTTGTCCATATTCTATTTTTATCCAAGAATGATGTTGGCTCGCACTTTCCAGATCTTGAATGTACGAACTCTCTTAGGTTGCATTTATACAAAATATGAGATCGATTAGTTGTCGCTCTACCTTTGTTTTAATTCCACATTTCCAGACTTCTCTGCCAAAACCACCGGTTCCAACTCTTGAGGCCACTCTTGACAGGTACACTTTTTCATAATTAAACAAATAAAATCCAACTTTTTGAAGATATCTTGAATATGCTGCCGTAGTAGCTGTTGGCCAACGTGCCTCTCTTGCCACAACCCATGATGCTGCTCAGAAATTCATTCGTCAAGCCACTCCGATTCAGGAACAACTTTTGGAAATTGCAGAGAAATCGCCGAATTGGGTAAGTTAAATATGGAGAGCACCCTAAGAAAAGAGGTTTTAGGCCACAAAATTCTGGCTTCCTGAAATGTATATGAGAGTTAGAATTCCAACTCCTGTCAATTCGAATCCTGGATATATTTTTCCAAGGGCAAAATTTGAATCAAAGGAGGATCATTTGAAATATACAGCATTGTTAACAAGAGGATTACTTGAGTATAAAAATCAAATTGATACGTAAGTTGACTTTTTCATAACTGATAACCCATATTTTCTTTCAGAAAACAAGTGTGCCGAGAGAAATCAACTGGAGCTCAGAAGCTTCAAATGTGTATGGAGCAATACGATCGGGTGCTCAATTGCTATCGTGAACCTGGAATTGGAGAAGATACACAAATAAGAAAACCAAAAACAAATGATGGAAACGAGCATATTTTGGTGATGTGTAGAAATCAAACATTTGTTCTTCACACAAGAATTAATGGAGCTTTAGTGTCATACGCAGATGTTGAACATCAATTGACAAAGATTGAGGAGATTGCCAAGATTAATCAAAATGCAAGTCCCCAGTTTTGTATAATAAACTTCTTTTTTTTAAATTTAGAACTCCATAAAAATTGGTGCTGCTGGAGTTGGTCCACGTGACGATGCAGCTTTATTCTGGCAAGATATGTTGACGGTCGAACAGAATTCAAAATCTTATGAATGGGTCAAGTCGGCTCTTTTTGTGGTGTGTTTGGATATGGAAGACACTGTGGATTATGGAAAAAATGGTCAGTTGAAAACACTTTTATCGTCTAATCACAATTTTTAGATACAGTAAGCAAAACTGAAAAAGAAAAAGAGTTTATTGCACGTGGATACTCTACTCTAACCGGTCATGGAGCATCTCAATTCGGTCTAAATCGTTGGTATGATGCCACAATTCAATTAGTTGTCTCTTCGAGTGGAGTTAATGGATTATGTATTGAACACTCAACTGCAGAAGGAATTGTTATTATCAATATGGCAGAAAGTGCAATCAGATATGCTCAGAAGTATTTTAAGAGCAAAATGGTGTGGAATGATGCCAGAAATGTTTATCCGAAGAGTCTTACGTGGCATTTTAGTGAGAATTCTCGAAAGAATTTGAAGAAACAAGCAGAAGTTTTTGATGAATTAGCAGAAGAACTAGAGTTGGAAGTTCTCATTTTTGATGAATTCGGGAAAGATTCAATTAAGAAATGGGGTGTTAGTCCAGATGGTTTTATTCAGTTGATTATGCAATTGGCACATTACAAGTTAGTTGACTTTGTAGTTTTCTTTATTTGATTTCGATTTTTCCAGAACCCATGGACATCTTGTATCCACTTATGAATCTGCATCAGTCAGAAGGTTCGGGGCTGGAAGAGTGGATAATATCAGAGCAAACACTCAGGAAGCATTGGAATGGGTGACTGCTATGACAAATAAAAAGGAGAGTAAGGAGAGAAAATTGGAATTATTCAAGAAAGCAGTGTTAAAGCAAGTGAAGGTTACTTTGGAGGTAAGGAAGACCTTATATTAGGGGTTTTACCATTTTCATTGCAGAACATCAGTGGATATGGAATCGACAACCACCTCTGCGCCCTCTTTTGTTTAGCTCGTGAAAGAGAAGAAATAACTGGAGAAGAAATTCCTTCTCTTTTTATGGATCCTCTTTGGGGAGAAGTTATGAGATTCCCATTATCAACAAGTCAAGTGACTACTTCTTTGGACATTCCAGATTGTTATTTGACATATGGAGCAGTTGTTAGAGATGGTTATGGATGTCCATATAACATTCAACCAGATCGTGTTATCTTTGCTCCAACTGCTTTTAAAAGTGATCGTAGAACTGATTTACAGCATTTTAAGAAAAGTTTGGCAGATGCAATGAGAGATGTAAAGCAGCTTTTGAGCAATTAATTTATACTTTTTCGACTTTGCTTATTTCTTCTTTCCGTGACCCAATTTTCTTGTAATTTATTTGGCAATAACGAACCATAGGACACATGTAGAACTTTTTTTGAGAACTATATTTATTTGTAAAAGTATTTATTTATTTATTTCAAATGTATATAGCCTAGACTATTTTATTTGGGAATAAAGTATTTTATGATTTATCAGAAATCGTATTAAAAGTACAACATGTCAATCAAATCGAGACTTTTGGGAAAAGTACAAATTCTAAGAACATGTACTTTTACCACATATTTCGACATACAGAAACATCATGATCAAGCTGGTAGGTTCTAGAAACAAAAAAAGGAATCAAAGTTTCATTTCCGTTTTCATAGTCATCATAATGATTTTTTGGTTTCTCTGCCACGTCATTATTCTATTCTTCTACACCTGTTTCCTTCTAAGCTCCGCCCCTTTTTGTCTCCAAATGTGCTCTTTTTTCGACACGTTACGTCAGCCTTAAAAACGTCTTTTAGAGCGCCTTCAATCAGCTTATCGTGAGTGTTTCAAGCCCTCTCCTCAAAAGACGCTGATAAAATGGGCGGTATTTCATTTGTCCTACAAAATGAATTCTCATTTTGATTTATTTCCCCCATCATCACAAATTCCACATTTTTCGAGAAGAGATTTCTTGGTAAAGTATATGATAAGAGGTTTTAAAATGTGCTGAATTCGGCAAAAAGTGACCGGAGGAGACTCATGACGGGACACTTTCAACTTCTTATCAGTATTACTTGTGACCTGTCCGCCCCACTCATTTCTTTTATTCCGAATTCATTTTCACACTTTTCCGGTTTTAAAAGACACATTTTTGTTGAATTTCAGAGGAAAAAAAGAATAAAGAAGGAGATTGAAAATGTGTCAACATCATCATAATCGTCCAAAGAGGGATCCGTGTTCAGCTGCTAACAATAATGAGGTAAGCAAAGGGGGAAAGGTTTTTTCTAGTTTTGAACGCTATGAACAATTGACGTGCTCATAGTCAGAGCAATAGCTCGAGAGTCGCAAGTTCAAAAAAGCGTGTTTCGTTTTTTATGGAGAGACAATCGAAGCTCATTCCCAGCCTGTTTTTGACTCGCAAAACTTCTAGAATTTTTTAATTTTTCAAAACTGATATATTGTTCTCAGTTGGTGGCTGTGTCATAGCTTGTAATATAATTTTACAGCGTCTCAACTTTGAACTTCTCAGTTCCATTTTCAATTTTGAGATCTTTCCAGCTATCAGAATTCAGTCTGTCACATGATAACTCTTATCAATTTCTTCTCTACTTCGCACCCCCCACCCCTACCCACTTTTTTTCAATTCTCTCATCCCAATACAAAATACACTCTTCAATTTCAGATTACTGTCGAGCACACTGCAATCAAATGGACCGTTTCGTTTCAATTGAAAATGATAATCGGACAAGCGACACTCAGATGCAGATGCCTCACCGACGCCACAAAGCTTGTAAGAGTCTATAAATTATTTGAGGAAAGAAGAGAAAGAGTGTCACGTGTGGGACTGATATTCTTATCAGTTTTTTCTTCTCTTTGTTCTAATACAATTCCAGTCATAAGCTGATAAGTAGAAGAGTTTTTAGTGTAGAATAGAGAAAAAAGACTGATTTTTTGGAAGAAAAAGGGGACACATGATATGGAAAGGAACATTTAAAGAATCAGTTCCTGGTTGAAATGTTTACTTAACCACAAAAACTAAAATCATTCAAGTGCTTTGTTCTCGATGCTTGACTATATCACAAATTTGGCGCACAGTATAGATTATAACATAAAAGTACACACTAACTGATACGACTATTACAGGTTCTCGATGTCCGTGATCTTTCGATCCGCTCTGTATCCATCAATGGAGTCGATTGTGACTTTAGAATTGCTCCAAATGTTTACACTTTCTTTGGATCCAAAATGAGTGTCTACTTGCCACCTCAGTTCCAGAAAGCTGGAACTATTTTGTAAGATTTTCAAGATGAAGAAAAAAATAAGTTTGGTTTATTTCAGGCAAGTCACTGTGGCTTATGGAACATCTCCAGATGCAACTGCTCTTCAATGGATGAAGAAGGAACAAACTGCGGATAAGAGGGTAAGGAGATTAAAGCGAAACCTTTCACAAATACAATTTCCAGATGCCATATCTCTTTTCCCAATGCCAAGCTATCCATGCTCGTTCTATTGTCCCATGCATGGACACTCCTTCTGTCAAAAGTACATATGAAGCTGAAGTCACTGTCCCAACTGGAATGACTTGTCTGATGTCTGCAATTGGCCAAGGATCAAAAGGAGATGATGAGACTACAACTTTCTTCTATAAACAACCAGTTGCTATTCCATCTTATTTGATTGCTATTGTTGTTGGATGCTTAGAAAAGAGAGATATCAGTGATAGATGTGCAGTGTGGGCGGAGCCATCCGTCGTCGATAAGGCTCATTGGGAATTCGCTGAAACTGAGGATATTCTTGCTTCCGCTGAAGAAATTGCCGGGAAATACATCTGGGGAAGATATGATATGGTCTGTTTGCCACCTTCATTCCCATTCGGAGGAATGGAAAATCCATGTTTGACATTCTTGACGCCTACTTTAATTGCTGGAGATAGATCATTGGTTAGTGTGATTGCTCATGAAATTGCACATAGTTGGTCTGGAAATCTTGTGACAAATTCAAGTTGGGAACACTTTTGGTTGAATGAAGGATTTACAATGTTTATTGAGAGAAAGATTTGTGGAAGATTGGTATCCGAGGATTATAGACAATTTATGGCATTCAATGGATGGACTAATTCTTTGATTCCAGCGGTTCGCTTTTTTTTTCATTTTTGATAAAACTTTAGGAATGAACTCTGCTAGAGATCCTAAAAGATTATGAATAGATCTATCATGATTTCAGCATTCTGGAGTTCTCTAAGTAACGTTTGAAGCAATTTTGGAGCATATTGAATAGCTCCGAAAGTCTCCACATAGTATTAAAATTGATTATAATAGCTCCAGAACCTTTCTGTAAGATACTCAAAAATTTTGATACAGTTGTTGGTTTTTTGATCTTTTTCTAGTCTAGACTGGCATATTTCCCAATCATGATCTACTAGTGCTTTTTGTATTTTTTGCAATTTCTCCGAATCACACCACTTACTTCCAATCATCCTTACAAAACTTGCATTTTGAACCCTTAACTCTCAGAATAAATGACACCTGATAAGCAGCTTATCACACATTCTTTTCTCTGAAAAACGAGGAGACAAAGTTCACAATTTGCAGGTCTATGAACAATTCACACCAACTCATCAATTCACAAAATTGATTCAAGATCATACAAATGTTGATCCAGATGTTGCATTCTCTTGTGTTCCATATGAAAAAGGATCTGCGTTGCTCTTCTTTTTGGAACAAAAACTCGGAGGAAGTGAAGTTTTTGAAGCTTATCTCAAGGATTATCTCAAGACTTTTGCCCATCAAGCAATCGATAGTTGGCAATGGAAGGATCATTTATACAAATATTTTGCTGATCGAAAAGAAGTTCTTGATTCAATTAATTTCGATGTTTGGTTCAATGGAGTTGGAATGCCACCAGAGAAACCAAATTACGGACAGTCAATGGTTGAAGCATGTGAAGTTCTTTTGAAGAAATGGTTAGATGCTGATGAGAATACTGTAGGAGATATCACTTCTGAAGATTATTATTCAATGCAACCACTTCAACAAATCGAGTTGTTATCTCAATTGTGGCAACATAATCCTCCAATTGAACACTATAAATTGGATGCATTGAATAAGTTGTACAAGTTGAATGAGTCTCAGAACTCAGAGTTACTATTGAAGTAGGTTTTTATTCTGAAAAAAGAAAAATAATGGAGATTTGTTTTCAGCTGGCTTCGTTTGTGCATCAAGTCCAAGTGGGAGGCTTGTATTCCAAAAGCATTGGACTTTGTCAACTCGCAAGGACGTCTCAAATTCTGTAGACCTATTTACAGGTGAGTTATCTCAATTGGCGTTCGTCCAGTTGGAAAAATTTTGAGGCGTTCGAAGCATTCAAAATCTAACCGCCTTCTAACTATTTTCCATTTCCAGAGACCTCGCCCAATGGCCAATTGCCAATAAAAAGGCACGTGACGTCTATTTGAAGGGACGTAGTCAAATGCATCCAATCACTGCTGAAATGATTGCAAAGGACCTTCACATCAGACATTCCACTCATACTGTTTGCTTCTAATTTCTTTAATGGGATTGTAAATTTGTTGGAATTTGTACATACTTTCTGACTTTTTCTTTTCGAATGTTTTTTGTAGGTCTTTCTTTTTTTCTATGAACCTATTTTTGTTTTACAATTTATTACTTCCAAATAAAAATTTATTCGAACAAAAATGTGCAGGTCCAATTCGGTAGCGGACGTTTTCTTCCCGGTCCCTTTCTAACTGACTTCCCCACTCCCATCCCTCTGCCACGCGGTCAGATCAATCAAATCAAATCGTTTACGATAAAAAGTGAAACGTCTTCTATTCTCGACGTCTTCTAAATCAACCCCTCTTTTTCATCAGGGGGTACATCGCTATCTTTCAAAGACCAACATGTTTGATGACGGCCGTCGACTATTGAACTGTCTTTTCTCTCTGAACTTTATCGTTGAATTCTTCGTTTTCTCACGATCTTCTTCGTCTTTATGTTTCTTATTTTGTCTTGATTTGGAAATAGATGAGAATACATGCAGAGGATCACTAGATCATTGAGTAAGGGTTACGGTAGTATTGTAGGAAACAAAAACAAAAAGAATTAAAATAGGATGTTGAAGTTAGTGAAAAAAAGTGAATCTCGGTTAGAAAAAATGTTGAGATATATATCCGGTTAGATTGAAAGTGTTTCGGCAGCATTAAGCTTATTGGCTTGGAGCATTCATTGTTTTTGCTCACAAAACTGTAAACATTGGGTAAGAACACAAACATTCCATAATCCAAAGCTTTGATCGTTCGAGTCGTACTGAACGATTGTGAAAGCTTCCTATTCCGAAAATGAAATGAATACGAAGTAGCACGATTAAACAGTTCATCCTCATTCGAAGTTAGTCAAAAGTTGATTGGTGACTTGTATGCTATATCGCTCAGTACAGAAGTTTTTTCAATATATTGAATTCGAAAATAAACTGTCATTGGTTCAATTTTGTCTAGCTGATAGTTTGTCGGGAGCTCCACTTTTGCTAGCTTTTACAAAGGTACTGTCGAAACATCAAAACCTTTTGTGACGTGCAAGATTATTCTGGAAATGGCTGTTATTCAGAAAATAGTACGAGAAACGCTTTATTTCTGTACTCTTTTTGAGAGCGAGCATTTTTCTTATATTTAAAGAAATGATTGACACTTGGTATATGGAAAATGGGCGTTTTGTCCAATCTTTACAGCTTTGAGAGCAAAAATAAGGAACGCTCTAGGCCAATAAGCTGGAAGTTTCACAAACAGTTTCTTTTGAACCAGATATGAATCTCAACAAAAATTTATCTCCAACTTTATACTACTTTATGTATACCACTGTTCCCAGCTATGTCCAGGGTTACGGTATATCAGTTTCACCGAATACGTATCATTTTCTTTGACATCAATATCAGTTTTTATTTATTATCCTAACCACAAAACATGAAAACATGTGCAAACAATATTATGATCTGGAAAAAAAATAACCGTTTGCAAAGTAACTCATGACTAACTAATATGGAAACCCCTTTTTTTCTTATATTTTTTAATCATTATTTCCCAATGCTCCTCTACTTTTCCAAATAACCTTTCCAAGCTCCTCCCCTTTTCGTTCTAGACTCAAAGGCGTGTATTCCAATCTGAATGCATGATTGGATGATGTTTACTGTACCCAAATAAAAAAGATGATTCTCTACTTTTCCATCGTCATCATCTTCTCTTCTTTTGCTTCGTTTTCTTCTATATCACGTCATCAAAGAGTGTACAATAGACATATATAAACTGAAGGTTTTTAGAAGACGATCAACAATTTTCTTTTATTTTTGAAGAAGACGAAAAGAAATATGAAGGCGTTGACGATAGTATTGCTACTGGTTCTGGTGGAAGGTAAGCTTTTTTTGTGATAATTTACATTTCGAATTACAATTGAGTTTTTCTCACTGAAGATTATTAGTATTAATATTTTTATATCTTATGTTTTCATGCGTTGCTCACCCCAAAACTTTTTCTATCTACTTTCAAACGTGCTCTATTGACAACTTTTTCAGTTTCATTATCTCTGACAATGTTGGGCCTTGAACGTGGATCACGAATTGGTAGTTCAAGAGAAGAACCTCCATATTTCCCAGAAGAAGATGATCTACCTCCGGCAAGGAATCCAAATGTGGCACCTACATATGCCAAAGCAATTGGGACCGTTGCGGGAAGAGATGTACGTTTTTTCTGAATTTCAACACTTCCTAGTTTATTATTTTTTGATAAAACCATTCCATTTCAGTTAGTAGCTCGCCGATGGAAAGAAAATGAACCAATCCGTCGTGAAATTCTTGATGCTCAAGGTGTTCCATTGAGAAGAAGACCATTAATTTCAAGAGTGCTTGGCAGGGGCGGCGGACTACATATACTATAAATCTCTTCTTTTTTTTTTGTCTATGATCTCATGATGTTTTGGTCTTTTTTGTATTCAATTCCGGTTATTAATAGTGAAAATGATCCACGTATTGTACTTTTTGTTTTTAATTACGTGGGAACTTTTTTAGATGCTTTTTTCAAAAAAAAAAACGTGTTGTCCTATAAACATAAAGACCCTGAGGTCATTTCAAGGGCATTTTGAATAATTCCGAACGGAAAAATTCAATTTTTGGTATCTTTACCATGAGTGATCCTCCTGTGCATCACGAAAAACGATCCAACCCGAAAAAGGCTCCAGGCAAGTTCAATCTAGAAGTTTTCGAAATAAATAACTCTATTTTCCAGACCTTCCCGGAGATTTATTTCTCCAAGTTGTCAAGAACTTGAGTTCTTACGCAAGAGTCTTGAATGGTGTTGTCATAAGCGATGGTTTGAAAAATGGAAGTATTAATAAGGCAGCTCTTGCCCATGAGTTTCTCAATACAAATCCAGAATTGACGTTGGAATCTCTGAAAAAGATGAAAGTTGCTGAAATTGCAAAGGATATTTCTGCATTGGCCAGTAAAGTTTCGGCTGGATGTGCTCAAAATGAGAAGCCGTGTGATGGGTTGAAGGAAATAAGCAACCATATCACAAGCTTAGAAACAGTCGGTCAAAAAGTTGGAAATGTATCCGAGGTGTTCAAGGAGCGGAGTGCTTCACAGCTTCTTGTAGTTATAAAAACTACTGATAAAGAGACTTCCGAAATAATTAGAGAAGTGGATCAACTCAATAAAGTTGTTGAAGAAGTTCAAAAAACGGTGATTGATGATTCAAAAAAAGCTTTCAAAAAAGCGGCTCCTATCTTTACTTCACTGGAACGTATTGTTAACTCAAAAAATACTTTTTCAAAGCAATTCACGCCTCAAGAATTAGAGTTGTTTGTAAACGCCAATCTTGTTGCTCATCTCAATATCATGTCTCAACTCGGGACTATTTCTTCGGATATTCAAAAAATGAATTTTCAGCCGATAAAGGCAAAACTGGCTAGTTTGAAGAAATTGGCATCAGAAGCGAAGCCGCATTTAACGGGCAATACCTACAATGAGATTCAAAAAAGATTGAAAATGTTGACAGCGATCAGTGACTTGCCACTTGAGAGAATCAATCTCAAAAGTTATACTCATGCATTTTTCATGGGTTTCAAGGACCTGTCTAGACTTTTTCTCGACGTTGAATCTCCGTTTATCAAGAATGCCGTCATGAAAGGCGCAAATCCGAAGCTTTTGAAGAAAATAATAGCTCCCCTTGCAAGTTTTGAAAAAGAGATAGAGCCAGTCTATAATTCTCTTCACAGCGGAAACGCCAAGGACGGAAAACATGTGATGAAGATTCTGAAGGATGCTGCCGCAGATGTGGAAGGTGTCGAAACGTTGGAGCCATTGAATAAGTGTATTCCGGAGATCGAGAAGTTCAACGTCAAAATCGATTTGGGACCATGGGAAAATGAAAAGAAACTTTTGGGAGCTGTCGGTGACAACTTCAAGATATACGCACAAAAGTTCAACTCTGTCTCTTTCGATTTGTCAGCAACCGAGAAGTTTATTATAGATTTTTCCGATGATATCACAGCAACAGAACGGATGAAAATGGTCAAAGGTGAAGCAATAAAGAAAGTTCTCGAGGAAGTGAATGCTCTAAAGACTTCTTTGTCACCCTTGTCTATAAAGGAAGTTTCGGAATGGGCAGCAAAAACTCAAATTGAAAATTTGATTCCAACTGCAAAAACTTCCTTGGAATCTCCGGAAACGGCATCGGCATTGCAATGTCTTCAGAACAAACAAATGTTTGATGGAATCAAAGGATTCATTGCAGATCGTGACACCTTGTCTGATCTGAAGAGCCTAACACCAACTAACAAATACCTGGCTTCACTTGATACTGCTGCCAATTCGTTGAAAGGATCTATTGCAAAATGGGAAAAACTTGTGAGTTCATACAAAAATAGAAGAGCGAGAGCGACGGATAAACCCACAAGAATAGAAAACGGTTTGGAGATAACTCGTGATTTGGCTTCAGCTCTCAAGGTGTACTTTGACTTGGCAAGTGCTCATTCATCAGAGGGCGAAATTCGAGCTCTGTTGGCTGCTGAGAACACTATCGACAATGCCATTAAAAAGTTAAAGGATCCCGAGCAGAAAAGCAGAATGACTAAGTTGTGGAGTGGTGAGACGAAAACGACGTTGAGAAATCTGCCGAGTTTCGTGGATAATTTGAATAAGAAGATCACTTCGATTCCAACCAAACTAGAAAAGTACTCGGAAGTATTAAATAACACAAATTTCGATGGATTAGGAGACGTTGATATGAAAGAATTGATGGATGAGCTTCAATTGATGAATCTACCGGAGCCAAATCAAAACGTGATGGGAAAACTTCGGAATCTTGATTTGGAGTTTGCAAATGCCAAATCCAAGATAAACCCGGGACTGAAGTCATTCCTTCTTTCTTTGCCATTTTTTTCTTCTTTTTCTTCAATAGATAAAAATGGCTCTTCTAATGATGGTTCAAAATCAACGGATGGAATTCCTGGGTAAATCATTCCGTAAAAATTTCAACTCCTTCATAATCAACTAACAATTTCTTACAGAGGCATAATTATAATTGCGTTCGGTGTTGTGCTCTTTATTTGTTTAATTATCACACTTATTCTCTTCTTCGTAAACTATCATCAACTCAAAAATGAGGAGAACCGTAAAAAAGAAGCATTTAAAAAAACGTTCTGTTGTGGCAAAAAGAAGGAAACAAAAGGTGAGGTTGATAGAAAGTTGAGTTATTTTCTTGAGAGATTTTTAGCAGGCGAGACAGACAATCCAGATAGATCCACTGTTACCACTGATTCCACTGATAATCAGCCGAAGGTTTTTAGAACAGCTGACGGTGAGGCTTAGCAACGGCTTTCCAGTTTAATTAAAATCAATTTTCGCAGGTGGTTATTATGTGAAACCACCTCCGGAGAAGGATTCTTTCAGCACCAAGACAGCTATATCAAAAGACTTTAAAAAGCCTGAAGAGACGACAGAGGCTGATGAAGTGAATAAGGATAAAGAAGTTAAAGATGATTTGCCAAAAGAATTTAAAAAGCAAGTCGAGCTAATGAATTCTCTGATAGATCAACAGATAAAGAACAACGAGATTTTCGCAGCTGAGCCAACCGGATTTAAAAACATTAAATTTAAGAAGTACACTCCGGCAGACGTGAGTGAAGTGATTTATAAAACTCAATTTCAATCAAAATTACTAAGTTCAACATGACTCAATACTCGGGTGTTGCTGCCAACTTTTTAGCAAAAGTTTGGTGTTTTTTTGCCCAAAATAGAGTTAAAAAAATTTTGAGCAGTTGTTCCTACTCGGGGTCTCCGTATTTTTCGTTGGTTGTTTTTAGCGGCCAAATGATTAAGAATGTTTTTTAAAAACTAGTTGTTTCGCTAATTAAAATTATTAAATTGCAGATTGAAGAGTCGTGCTCTATAAAACCTGAAGAAGCTGTTGGGGAGTCCAATAATCGAATAGTGTTCAATGCTCCAAGTCATTACCTTGTCGGAAGGAAACTTGACACGTTCGAGGTACAGTTAATTGAACCTTTTTGAAAATGAGACTGTTTTTTGTCAGGAAGATGATGTGCCCGATGTGAACGAAACTGAAGAACAACTAAAGACAATGGGTGCGATAAGTGAAAAGAATGGCAAGCAGAAAGAAGAAGATGTTGAAATGAAATCAGCAAAGGCGCCCACAGTTGAGAGTAAAGAAAACCTCAAACAGTTGAGAAGCCTGTCTGAAAAGTTTAAACCAGCTGTAATAACTGAAGTGGTATGTTTTACTTCTCCTAAAAAGAACTTCGAAAAAAAGTGGATTTAGACTCAAGAGGACTATGTAAATAGTCGGAAAGGGGCTGGTCACGACCGCAAAACTACCGGTGAAACAATTTCTGATCGTTGGAATTTTTCTGCTATAAAGGTTCTGCAAAAAGTTGGAGAGAATTTGCCAAAGGACATGAAAGAAGATAAAAAAGATCAAAACCAAGATTTTTCCAGTGAATATTTTAAATACCCAATTTCAAAAGACGACAAGACTGTAAGTATAAAAGAAAATCGATTTTTGAAACTTTTCTATTTTGTAAATTAAGTTATAAATTGCTCTGATTTTCGGACATTACTCCTGACCTTACTCCTGACCAGTAACATAAATGTGCTTTTCGATTCTAGAAAATGGGAATTGTAGAAATCAATAAAACAATAGAATAAAACAATTTTAATTTTGTTTTTTTTTTGTATGATTTCAACCTGACTTTCGAATCGCCTGCTCCAAATCAGGGCTGTCTAGTCTTTTGACGCTTACGCTGCCTTTTAACATAAGCCACTGCCGATCCATCTATTGAAGCTAAGCCTCTCTTCAAATGCCACCGGCTCCAGTGTAGAATGATTTTTGGTACGCGCCGATTTCAGTAGGGAACCAAACTAAAAGAATATAAACTACAATTAAAAAAAACATTTTTCAGCCAAACTATTATGCATTCCGTGCTGGATGTATGAGTAAGACGATGATACAGTTTCCCGGATATCCGAAAACAACAAAAAACGCCGAAGTTCATGTGAGAACTTTCGTATGAAATAAATAGTCACACATTCACTTTTCTAGGCTCCTGTTCCGTTGAACTACGCTCGGAAAATGGTTTCTGAAGCAACTAAAAAATTCAGAAAGGAGCCGGCTGTGTGGAAAATAAATCGTCGTAATACGAGAGTTGTTGGTGACATTCACGGAGACTATGTTGAAATGGCACGTCAAATTGAATTGGGTGTTGCTGATGGTGCTTCGTAAGTTTTTATTTTATTCTTCTGATAATTAGGAAAGTTTGAAATGACATCATGGAATAGTGTCCAAAAACCGCCTTCTCTCTTTTTCGGGACCAGACAAACGGGAATATGTTCTCGGGAAGACTTCTTGGATATTATTAATTTTTTCCGGACATTTTTTTGCTTCTAAATAGAAAAAACTACACGAAAACTTATGAAAAACAAAAAATCAAAGAAGGGGTTCGAAAAGTTCTTGAACGGTGCGTAGTGCGTACCACAAGCAATCTTATCATTTTTTTTTGTATTCCAGAACTTTCTTGTTTACCGGAGACATTGTCGATCGGGGATTGAGAAGCATTGACTGTGTTCTTCATATGTGTGCTTTGAAAGTAGGTTTATAGAATCCTTTTTCTAAAAATTCCAATTCAATTTTTCAGATAACACACGGATTAAGATTCATCTTCTTACGTGGAAATCACGAAATGGCTGCATTGAATTTTAGCGGAGGGTTTTATGTGGGGATTAATTTAAAAATAAATGGGGAAATAAAACGTTTTCCAGGATGAGTGCATTAGAATTTACGGTGCAAAAGGCGGTAAACAATTCTGGATTGACTGCAACAATATGTTTGTGGAAATGCCTCTTGTTTGTATTCTCAACAAGAAAATCTGGTGTGCACATGGAGGAATTTCTCCTTTGATGGTTGAGGGAGAAAAAGTGTTTGGAGAGGTACGTAGTTTTTCAATTTCGTTATGGATGTTTCTGTCCCTCTACAAGGATGTTCGCGGGGTGAACCTCCGGTGAATTTTCTTTTTGGCGAAGATCAAAAAAAAATGTCACGTCACAGACCTCCAACAACTCTACCATTTCATGAAATTTTCGAACTTTCAGATCAAGAAAAAACCACTAACAGATAGACAGTGGACACTGCACATTGATATTCTCTGGAGCGATCCTGTTGAGACTTACCCTTTCACCCAGAACATGTGAGAGAAATTGTATTTTTCAAATTATCAAATCATCAAGTTTAGAAATATTCTGTTTCCGCGTAGCAAACGAGACAAGAAGGCTGAAGATATTTCCAATTTCACTGCCCTTGGCTTAGTCATGGTATTAGATGCATGCAAATTAGAAGGTTGTATCAGAGGACACGAGGTTAGATTTTGGTCACAAAATGCTTTTTTTTTAATCTTTTTTTCCGATTAAATTCATTAAAATTGTAGGAAGGTATGAACAAGGGTAGCACAGTTTTGAGATAATTTCAGGTTGTAAAACACGGAGTCAGATTATCTTCGGCGAACAAGTGTATTACCTCTTATGGAGCTAACAATCATTGCAAACAAGGAGTTTGTTTTTTATTTTAGTTTGATGTTTTCAAAGATTTTTTTTTAGAACTCCGCATGTCAAACCATTGTTCATGATAATATGACTATCGACTTTATTCAAATCGTGAGCGATGATTCACCAGCTAAATCTGACGACGATCAGAAGACTACAAAGGCACCATTGACGAAAAAGTCAAAGTCAAAGAATGAGAAAGACCAAAAGAAAGGACGATAGTTCTTCTACTCGATAAATGTTTCACAATGAATCTGTGCCATTATTGTTTTGGTATTCAAACACAACTAGAAAAACACGTTGAAGAACCTCTTTCATAAAAAAAAAGGAAACGAAAAAAAGTTGGCATGTTGAAAGTTGAGAGTTGAAATCGTGGAAAGTGTCTGTTGGCCGAAACTTCCCAAAATTTAATGGTGTCTGTCTGTTTCTTTTTCCCAGCCACAGCAGAAACGCTAACAAATTTTATAAGGATCCAAAATAGATGAGGAATTCTAATCTATTGCACAGAAGAAAAAAAACATATAGCAGATGGCAACACATTCTGACCAGTATATCTAAAAGCTTTCTCTCAAAGTCAGCTTTTGAGAAGAAAAAAGGTTTTACTTGATTTAATTTAATTATGGATCTTTTTTGAAAATATTATAAAAATCCGCAAACAAATACTGTTTTCATTAACAAGAAAAAAGCCATTATCAAAAGCAAATGGTTTTTTTAAACGTTGCTTATTAGAGGTCAATCGACTTCCTCAAGCTCATTCCTCTGTTCAACCACCGAAATTTCGATCACTTTTTCTGATGGTTTTCGTTGCCATTCATACCAATAATGTTCATAATTGAAATGTGTATCCACAGTACAAGCACAATATAGATCAACAGTGAAGAAGAAGGCAGCGATGAGAAGACAAATGCATTCTGGCCAGTGTTTCTGAAAGGCGTATTGACTTTCACAGTAACTAGAATTGTCTAAAGCTTTAACGACAAAATACTCACCAGAAAACGTTTGGCAAGTATTCCAAGAGTTATATAAAAGATTCCAATGACAAAAACATACGCCCTAATCTTGGAAAATGGCTTGTTTTCATACGGTATATGTACATATGAATCACAATTCCAACTTGCGAAAATTCCGAAAAACATAATGAGCACCGAAATTGATATGTCAAACATAATATCAAAAATATCCTGAATACAAATTCGAAATCAAATTTAGGTGCCAAGGACTCACCGATTGAGATGATGAAAACTGTCTGCCAATAATAGATCCGATTATGGTTCCGATAGAAATTAGCATTCCTATTAATCCAATTCTAATGTTTTTGATATCTTGACTCCCAGTATTTTTTGAGATACATAAATAGAAAAAAACGAAACTCATTATGAAATTTACGATATATGTACTCAAAATATCAATGAATTTCTTATAAAATAGAAAAGGTCCTCTTATAAATATGAAAGGGAAAATATGACAGAATACCATATTTGAAAAGAATGGAAACATCCAAGTGTATTTTAATGTGTATTTCAGAATAAAATACGGAGGATCAAGGAATAAAATCCATAAATCTTTAACAACATACTTCATTTTTCTTCTCATTTTGATATCTGTATAAAAGGAAAGTATGGGATTTCCGAATGAAATGTATTCCGGGGGGATAGTTGGAGGGGAAGTATACCTCTGGCACGTTTCGCGTAGCAGTAGGCGTCTGTTGAACAGAGGTGCACGAAGAAAACTTGGCATTGTGCCAAGACACGTAGCTAGTGGGCTTTGTTAACAGATCAATGCAGAGACACTGCGTATAATGAGAATATAACTTTTATTTTATCATTTTGAATTATGAAGGTTCACGACATTTTCTACGGCACTCGTAACACATGACAGCAAAGGCAGTAATAAAAATAAGAGAAAGTAAAGTATAAACCAAGGTCAAAAGGGTGGTAGTCGAAACATTATAAAAATTGAAATCCATAATTAGACAGTCTGAACAACATTCGGGGCATTCATCACAGCATTCGTAAGAATAGACCACAGTGCAATTCTTTTGACGCTGAAAAGAAAATTTTAGAAGGAAATAAGTCAAAAAGTAATATTGCACTTTTTGGATACAAAATAAGAAAGTTTAACCAGACGTTTATTTGCAGCATCCATTTTTACAACATTCATAGATCGCCCCAATACATATTCCAATCGTTAACAAGGTAAGTAAAATCGATAAAATGACAGTTAGAGAAATGAAAATTCCAAAAAGGATATCAGGTAAATTGAAATCCACAATTAGACAATCCGAACAACACTCTGGACATTCTTCGCAACATTCATAAGAATAAAGTAGAGTACAATTCTTCCGACTCTGAAAACCCAGTCCTCGGGAAACGAAAATGTAAAGCTTATAGTTTTTTAATAATCATTAAACCCCCTTAGAACATTCTTTAATTTCCGGTCCTTCCCAATTCCATAAAAAACAAATAATCACTCACCAAATTATAGACAACTGGATTATAATGATAACTGTGTCTCAAATCAGCACATGTTTCCGCTTGTTCCATATTCCGCTCTTTAAGTTTCGGAACAATCATATCCTTTGGTTCTCCATAAACTCTGACCAACGAAATACAAGTTTGTTCGGTGTTTCCATGGTTTCGATGGAAATTGAATTTCACTTTCGAAAAGTATACAGAGTGCAGATTCGATCGAATTTCACAGAATTGTTCCTGTTTGTTGTCGGTTGAAGAATAATGACAATTGACAGCGAGAGGTGTGATATCTTGACAATAAAAGTCGAAACACCCCTGAAAAAACGAAAACATGAGAACTGGTTATCGGATGAGAAACTCAAAATAAAGAATCACTCACCACAACATGATAACCTTTCGGAGCCCCATTAGGAACTACTCCATTCCATTGGAAATGTTGATAAGAGACAGCAGTTGGTCTAATATATTTAGCCAAATTAACAGTTAGAATAGAATCTGTAGC
Organism: Caenorhabditis doughertyi; assembly: GCA_963572265.1. Lineage (NCBI taxonomy): Eukaryota > Metazoa > Nematoda > Chromadorea > Rhabditida > Rhabditidae > Caenorhabditis > Caenorhabditis doughertyi. The sequence continues at coordinate 11,597,997 of OY751556.1, read as the reverse complement.
ACTTGTACACCATACTTTATCAGATGGAGGTTCAGGACGATCCAAAAGAACAAGACCACTTTGATCTCTTCCAATTAATGGAGATAGATTTGAACTTGATGATCTACTTGTATCTACTGAGGCTCCAAATAGGAAATTCGCTGCGTTGAAAGTCAAATTGGTTGGTTGAGGTGGTTTGAAAACAGGTGGAACAGGACGAAAGACAGGTGGTTCATTTATAAAAGAAGAGGGTTCAACTGAACTTGGAATAACTTTCTTTGGTTGAATTAGCCCTTCTGATTTTCCCGAATCAAACCCGTTGGTTTTTCTATTCTTCTCAAGATTTTCAATTCTTGCTTCTATATTTGAGATCTGAAATTAATCAGAAATATGAAAAGAAGAATAAATAATGAACCCACCATTTCAACTATTTTTTCATTTTGTGAAGTCAGTTTATAGGAATTTATGAGAACCAACATCAGAATAATAAAGAAAACTGCTTCCACGATCATGTAGTTTTTTATTCGATATTTTAGCCATTTGTACCTAAAAACTGATTGATTATGGAGATTTTTCGAAAATTCTAACCAAATTTCCTTATTTTTCGTTGCTGGCTCTTGGATCACAAAGTGTTGATTTGCATTGAATGAAGTTGAATTTGATTCGGAATCGGTATTCCATCTTGGATTAACCATTTAGTCACAGAATCAGTGAGAATAAAAATAATTCTATAGCGAACGACTGTTCAGGGTCAAGTGCAATAGGGCGCGCTTGCTTCGTTTTCTCTGCGTCTCTTTGATTTGCGTTCTGCCTCTTCAAGATATTTTTTGTTCATGTCAATCTGATGTAAATTGGACGATAAAGAGAAGGAGGAAGGGAAAAAAGGGATCAACTTCTTTGAGTATCACAATCATTCGGTTTTTAAAATATTCTTGAGTACATGATTTTGAACAGATATTCTTGAAAAAAATCACTTTGAAAGTTATATTTTTCAAAAAAAAAAGTTTCAAATGAGAACAACCGTGAACACAAGGGACTTTTCACGTTTCTGGAATGACATTAGCAACGAATCAGAAGTTTTTTCCAATCATTTCTGATTCTGAAATGTTTATATTAAATCGATTTTATCCGGAAATAGTTCAAAATGTGTTCCTTCTTGATATGCCGGATCTGGTGATGAAAAATATACTGAGATATTGTGGAACCATAGACAGGTGAGTGTGATCTAGAAGATTCTTTAAATGATTCCAAATAATTTCAGACTTCGGCTTCGTAAAGTTTGTTGTTCTCTTCGAAATTTTATCGACATGACACCTCAATTCACACTGAGATATGTGACAGTCTATATTCATCCGACTTACGTTTATTTAAACATCGGATTCAATAATTTCATAGATAATATGAATTTGAAATACTTCAAGTATCATGAAGGATGTGTCATCACTTTTGACGGAAGGTTTTTCAATAATCGATCCTTTTCAAAAATTGATCGAAAAGTCTGGTTGAAATGTGTGGATTTTATGACTGCATTCGAAAAGGATTTCAAGACTTTGATACAATCCCAAGAATCTCTTCCGTTTAGGTTTATGATTTGGGTATGTAAAGGAAATCCAAATGGAGAATCAGTCAAGCCAGACTTCAATTTATGGAATATTTTTGACATTATCAAAAATAATGTTTGGAACGTCTTCGGAAAACAAGACAAGAATTCAGAAGATTCTGAAGCTTTAGAAGTCACACTGATGAGAAATGAATCAAAAGCGATTGAATCGATTGCGAAGGTTTTGAAGGGTCGACGACGAGCTCTTCGTACAGAGCAGATGTGTTTCAAAGTCTATAATCCGGAAAGTGTACTGAAAATAATTCCTTTTATTGCACCAAGAGATTTGAAAAGACTAAACGTAGATGGAGAACGAAGTGTGAAATTGGATATTGGAGAGATAATGAAACATGAAATTTGGAAAAACATCGAAAATCTTTATGTTTCCGGCTTCTACGTTACGGCTCCAATGTCTTCATATGCTCACATCAATCATTCAAAAGTCACATACAACGAGTCATCCGTAGAGGATTTGATTGCTCTCAAAGAGGTAGCTATTTTTGTTTTTTGATAACTTTAATTATTCCATTGACTTCAGGCGATTGCCAATTCGACAAATGGCACTTCAATTATGATTTCGAAGAACGAAGAATTTGATCGAAATGAACTGATTGCTGCATTTGGAGATCCAGTTAACTATCAAGGAGGAGACACATGGTTTTTCAAGTCAAAATACAAAAATAAACATCTTCATACTAGAAAAGTGGGTGATGGTCAAACGTTGTGGATTAATGAAATTGAATCGGAAGAAATAGAAGGGATCTTGAATTGAACAATGTGTTTGATTGAATAATAAATCAGTTAGAAAAAATTTTAGTATTTTTGTTTTGAAAAGTATCAACATCTCACGGAGAAAAACCTACTTCAACAGAATCCTCATTCAATCTTCTTTTCTTTTCTGTAAATTCTGTAAATTCTGTAGTTTCTGTAAAGTCGAAAGGGTTGGGGGTTCAAGACAATCCAGTTTCATTTTTAATTCAATTTATTTTCACTAGTTCATAAACCATTAGGATTTTAATGCATTTTTTCAGCATAGCCGCCACAAGCCCTAGTTCCTGAGGAACGCCAACTGCAACGGTTGCAACGATCAGAAACATACGATTTTCAGTTGAAAACGGTTTATTCTTTGAAAAAAAATATAAGCAGACAATTGATCAGAGTCGACAAATCAGAACATAGAAATCATAAAAAACAGAATACGTAAACATGTTTCTAGCCGCAGAGTCATGAGAAGAACACCTTTGCCGTGCTCTTTCAGCCTTTCCTCTTTTCAGCCTTCCTACCGTGCTCTTTTTCTCTGTTCCTCTCGAGCTTTTCCGGTTAGGATCTCCTTAAATAATAGAGGTAATGTAATGATGAAGCAGAAAATGAAAAGAAGGAGAATGAAACCGAAGAAAGTGAATACAACACTGAAAAAAACATTTTCTCCATTTATATCGGTAATCAAACATTCTTCACAACATTCTGGGCATTCATCACAGCATCCTTGCGAATATAGCGTTTCGCAATTCTTTCGTCTCTAAAAATAATAATTTCAAAATGGAAACTTATAGAAAAATAAATTTCCCGTTGACTTACAATGTTATAAGAAATTGGGTTGTTATAATACGCGGAAGCCAGAATGGAGCATTCTTTTGCATTTTTCAGTGTTTTCGGTTCAACTATCGGAGCAACTTTAGATTCACCGTAAACACGAATTAAAGAAATACAAGTTTCTTTCACATTGCCATGGTTCTTTTGGAATTTGAATTGCACTTTTACAATGAGAGGCAATTCCAAATGAGGTGGAATCTGACACGATTGCTCTTGCTTACTATCGGATGTTGCCTTGTATTGACAGTTTGCTAAAAGTTTCGTTTTCTCACAGGAGAAGTCAAGACACGCCTGAAAATCATGAACTTTTACATTTTACAAGAAATTAAAAGTGTTCACCACAACACTATAACTCTTCGGAGCCCCATCAGGAACTGCTCCATTCCATTTGAAATGTTGATAAGAGATTGCAGTTGGTTTGATATATTTAGCCAAATTGACTGTTAAAATAGGCTCCAAATCACTTGAACACCATGTCTTATCAACTGGTGGATTAGCCCTATCGATAAGAACAAGACCACTTTGATCTCTTCCAATTAATGGAGATAGATTTGAACTTGATGATCTACTTGTATCCACTGAGGCTCCAAATAGGAAATTCGCTGCGTTGAATTCAAATGGAGAGTTGTTGTGCATTTCAGGTTGTTTTGGCGAAGTAAGATGTTCTTCTTTACTTTTGCTTTCAAAAGTTTCTGTCTTTGCATTAGAGTATTCTTCAGTTTTACTATTCTTCTTTTTACTGTAGATACCACCTTCCAATTTAGCTAGAATCACTTCGATACTTTTCTCCATGTTTTCGTATCGATTTTCTATTTTATTGATCTGAAAATAACTAATAAGGAGCTGGCACGAATCTGTGAATATCCCAATGCCCAAGACTCATCGAGTGTTTCGATTTCACTGTTAAAGTTTGAAAAAAACGTACCAAATCGATAATTTCCTTATCTCGAGGACGTGTCGTGTAAGAATTCAATAAAATTAGACTCAACATAACCAAAATAACAATTTCAATAGATTTGCAAGTCTTGATCTGGGATTTGAGCCATTCCAACCTGAAAACGATTCTTAAAATCAGATTTTTCTTTTCGAAAAAACATACCAAATTTCATTTTGTTTCAAAACCTTTGGATTTGGCTTGTTAGAAAGTGTTTCCGATACAATTTCATATCCTCCATCAGTATCTTTTTCTTCCTTTTCTACCATTTTCCCTGAAAATAATTTTGTAGTGAGAGAAAGAAAAGTTCAACAGCATTGATTTTATAAAAAAAATATACTTCCCGAGTACAAACGGGGCCTCATGACTAATAATGCAATAGAGCACACTTTCTTATTTTCTTTGCGTCTCTCTGAGGAGAGTTATCTCTCAACAAACATTTCTTGTCTTCCACTTTATTGAGAGAAACACAGCAAACGCACTTGATTTCAAAGCAAACTTCCTCATTTTCATTAGCTATATTCAAAACAAAACGATTTCCAATTCCTTTATTTTCAAAAAACCAAAAAAAGGTTTCAATTAACAAAGTACTCATTTTGATTAGTTCTCAATAAATTACAAACATGTTCCCGATTGAAAAGAGCCGCCAAGTAGGCCATAATGGCAATGAGAAAAGCAATAAAAATGTAGAAACGAAAGCTGCTTCCATTTGAATTTCCATTCATTTTTACATCATTTAACGCCTTCATTAGATCTCGTGAATTCACTTGTCCAGTCTAAAAAAGAATTGTGACGTCTTCTGAAGATTCTGAATTTCTGATTACCTGTTGCATACTTTTTCAAAGAAATGATTTTTGAAAACATTTATTGATTTTTTTTTGACAACTTTTTTTTTGAAAAAAACGTGTAAATTCAAACGTGGCTAAAGATAAAGGATATAGGGAGAGAAGAGGAAAAAACAACACTGGAAAGCTCGTATTGTAAAAAATTTTTTACAAAAGAATATTGTATTAAAAAAAAGAAATTGGAAAAAAACGGAAGAAAAAATGAAGCCGTAGTGTTATTATCTTATGAATTCTATACAGACAGAAGATGCATTTTTGGTGGGTTTTCATCAAAAAGAAATTTTCAGAAAAGTGCTTCAGAAATTCTGCGGATTCTGGAGCATCGATACTATAGCGAAAGCATTTAGACCTAGTATTCAAAGGAGAAGAGCCGTTTCAATGAAAAAAGAAGACGAAGAACTGATTGGGATGGTTTTCAAGTAGATTGATAAGGGGGAGATATGATTCAAAAATGGATTGAAAGAACAGAATAATGAAAAGAAAACTAGTCGATGTATTCAACTTCTGCAGCGTCGATTTCATTTGGATGGCGTCTGAAATAAAAGAAGGAGTTAGCGAAAAGAAAATCTCAAAAGAAATTTACCTTGGTTGTGTGTCTAGCCGGCTGATAGTGACGTTGATTCCGAGATTTCCGTTTTCTGAAAAAAGTTGAAATTATCTCTTGGTTATTTTCTCCGTTATTTTCAGCATGTTTTCAATTTCAGAATTTCTGTTTTGAGGTGCTAAAAATCCCCCATAAGTACTAACCGGCAAAAAGTTGTGCTGCACTAGTATCAAAAGCCAAACAATCTGACTGCTGAATCGCAAAAGCAACTCCTTCATGAATACTTCTTGGTGTTGCCTCCCAAGACATCCTCCTTCGATTTGCAGATAATTCCAAACGATATACAAAATTATCAGCTTCTTTCTTTGATCCGATTAATTGAACAACTGCATAAAACATTTGGGTCGACTCGGCGGGATTATATTTCTCTTGTTTCTCGAGAACCAACATAAAATTATAATCGAAACAACTTTGCATCATAACCCAATCAACAGCTCCTGGGAGATTAATATCAGTTGCCAAGAATACAATATCTTCTCCTTGTAGAGTTGTAATACTTTTATGTACTTTCTTCAAATGATCCATTACATCTCCAAGTGATCCTTGCCATTTACAACTGGCTCCAGGGCATGGACAAGAGTACGGTCGGCATTCACAAAGCTCTTCATGATCCATTTTTTGGAAGTGATGGAAAGTCAAAAGGCATCCAGAACTGGAGAATTTACAGGGAAAATGGACAGTATTGGCGATCTTCTCAAGACCCAGATTGCGGACAGATGCTGAAAAAAAACCCAGGAATGAGACGTTTATTTTTGAGAAACATTTGACAAATTTGATAGATGATTAAGGTATTTAGTCCGAAAATAACTCACGAGTAGGTCCTCTACAAGTCGGGCAACACTGCAATTTTGGTCGACAATTTGAGCAAACGAGATGTCCAGAAGAGCATTGCATATACGGTGGAAGCATGTATTCCAGACAAACTGGACACTCGAATACTGATAATATTTCGGCACTACTATCCTCTGAACCAGCTCCCGCATTCGGAATATGTGGTGGAACACTTTGCATTGCTTGGGCAGTTGGAGCAGAATGGGTAACTGGAAAAATTACACTTTGATGAATTCATGAAAAGAAAATCTTACTTCTAGAATCTGCACATCCTTGAATACGTCCAACTGTCTTTCCTTGTTGTACCGTACCCGAGGTTACTGTAGCTGATGGAGTCATTACTGTAGTTGGTGAAGCTGTTCTCTGTGTCAGTCTTTCATGTTGACACTGTGCAATTCCCGGTACAACTGGCGGTGGTGGACCTGAAACTTTTTGAAATGGAACTTCCAAAAATAAAATTTCTCTGTAATACCAAAAAACCATTCTAAAAGTGCTTCAACAATATGAAGTATATAGGCAGGTAGGTCAATTTCGCAGCATTCAGAACGCATTTTTAAACGGGTGGAAGTGAGAAGAAAGGGAAGAAGAAGAAGAGATGTTTTATAATCATAAAGAAGAGAAAAGAAGAGAAAGTAGACTCATGAAAAAACGAAAAAAAACATGATGCGTTCGAAAAGTGGAGAGAGATATAGAGAAGAATTTTTATGATACAAACATACATATGTCGATTATGAAAGAAGAATCAAGAGAGGAACATCTGAGCAATCATTCTGGATTGCTATATTGTTTTTTGTTAGGAAAATTGAAAACTGAATGAGCTTGGCATGGAAAAAAGAGCAAAACTTTGAACCGAGCCTTCAAAACAGCAAAAACATGTCAAAGGTTTATGAACGGGATGGTCCTAATTGGAACAAAAATAAACTACATTGAACTATTTGGTACTACGGTTAGTCAGATTTCCAATACTAAACTAAGACATGACATATTTCAAAATTATCCCAAAATTAGCCAAATCTCACTAGCCCAACCCCTCCATCCTTGAAACGATAATAAGAGAAAGTGGTCACCATAATTGAAGTCGTTTAGTCATTCTATATGTTGCCGGAAGGACCAAAACGGGCCAGGGAGACAAGAAGGAGAAAAATAAAAGGATAGAAAGAAATGGTTAATGACTACGGAGCACGCATGCGCGATTTGGAGCCGTAGGTTGGGGAGAAGAGAGGAGAGAGCCTTGGCAACCTGGGATTATGTATCCCTTTAGGAGGGTGGAACCACCACCTGGCACGTTTAGGTTGCTATTCATAACCTATTATTATTGCTCAACTCGGAAATTTAAAGGAAATCGAAACCCTTCGTTTTAAGCCGTTTGAAACAAACATCTCATTTTGGGAAAATCAAAAAAACTCACCCGCATTATGATTATTATTTGACATTTCTTCTGAAACTACACAACTATTATTTCCACCAGTCTGTTGTGTTAATCGATGACGTTGTTGTGAAGCTGAGACTGTTGTAGAATTATTCGATGAAGAATTCGTCGTTGTTGCTGTTGCTACCACTGGAGTTGATTCAGAATCACTATCACCGTTTCCGTCGAATATCAGTTGAGTCCGTCGAAGAGTTTCGATAACGTCGTGATAGTCACCACCACCTCCTCCACTGGCTCCGCCTCCTCCTCCACCTCCTCCGTTTCGAATACTCATCTGAGAAGACGACGACGGTGGTGGTGGTGGATGGTTTATTGTCTCCGGATGCCGCCGTCTGCCCGTCGTCTCTGAAAGTAAATATTGATTAGGAACTGTTGATAGTAGAGACAATTTTAGTAGTAAGAAAGTGTGTGAGATAAGAGTCTGAAAATGCCATTATTTGTCATACTATGACTTGAACAACAGAAATAGGAATTTTGGGAAAATGCTAAAACTGTGAGGAATGATGTAATTCAAAAAAGCAACAAAGTTTTCTCATCTGATGCTCCAATGTGGTTCCACAACAACAATATTGTTAAATGATTATCACCTTCTTATCAATTGGTCAAGTGTCTTGTTTACAAAATATTCATAAGTGATCATCAGACTGATGAAAATAATTGTGTGGGAAAATGGAAAAAGAAATTACTTTCTTCGGAATTGAAAATTGTTTCTGGTCATTGCTTGAATCATTGGTTTAGTTATTTTGCGAAATGATGTAAGTACTATCCGAGTTGGGAAAACACCGAATGAGTTAGGCCATCAATCTAAAACTAAGGAAAGATTTGTCAATGAAAGACGCAGTAAAGCTAATTATTAGCATTCAGAAATTTGTTGGTGGTATGGAATCATATAAAATTCTCTATGAAATAATACAGTATTTAAATTAAAAAGGGCCAAAATAGTGTTGTTTAGAAGCCGTCTGAGAACCCAGACTCATTTCAAACTGCTGGAAAATTAGTTCACTTGAACCAAAAGTTCACGATTAGAATCAAGGTTCTATCAAGTTAAAAATTAGTTGTGGAAAACTCTTGAGTCTATAGTTTCTATACTATTCAAAAACTTCACCTCTGTTTTATAAGATTCAGATTAAACCCGTTGAAATCTCTGAATAAGAAAAAGAATGAGAAATAAGGAAGAAGTAAGTGAAAACAAAAACCAAAAACTAGCAATTCATCTGTTATCGCGTCGTATCTTCCGGGGACATATTACACTTTTCCTTGTTTTTAGTTTTCTTTCTTTTTTTTTCAAAAATTTCAAAAACTTCCGGATAAAAATAACGAAGTTTATTTTTCTTCCAAAAAGACTAATTTGCATAAATAGACAGACAAAAAGGAGTGAAGAAGTTGGAAGAAAGAAAAGAAAAGGGACGAAATATGAAATAAAACGCGTTTCAATGTGTGTCTAACGAATAGAGAATTAGAGAAAAAGGGTGTCTAACAACGAATGACTGGGTTTCAGAAGAGATAGTATTGAAAATGAAGAGATGCTTGAGAGAAAAAGAAATGAGAGAGAATAAGAAACATAGAGGGTCTCTTTATGTTCACTCCAGCTGACATGGCGACCATCGGAGAGTAGAGGGAAAAGAAAGGGGAAAGAATCAAATCGATTGAACGGATGAAAAGAAAGAAGAAAGAACGTATAATAGTTATGGAGGATATAGATTAGATAAGATATGGATAAGGTTATCAGAGGACACTATAAAAAACGGTATATGAAAAGTTTCTATTTTTGGTGTTTCCAAAGATTTTTTGAAAATTAAAAAGATTATAGATACTCTGAAACTTTTGGATCAGCTAGTTTCGCTTAATATTTTAAAGCTCTCCTAATTCCTCAAATACAGTACCTACTAAATGCTCACAGATAATTCTCGAAACAAAATGTCATCAAACCCTTTTTTCCTAGACAATCTGATAACCAGTACCAGTTGTGTTCCAACCCCATGACATCAAAATTTATGAAATTTCAAATGATGATCATGCACTCAAAACTAACGAAAATCACGAGTAATTTTTGAAAAAAAAGGACAAGTTGGAATCAGCTGTTTTATGAGATTGGTGAGGTCAGGTGCTCTGGACAATAACGACATTTCATTTCAAAAAGCAACATTTTGGAAAAAGGGAGAATAGAATGACCGAAAGGACAAAAGTTTCTAAGCCGAATCAATCAAAAAATGAGAAAAAAAGTATACTACAAAAAAAAACTAATAAAAACCGGTTCGAAATGATGAGAAACGCCAGATGAAAAGGAGAACAATGTGTGGATGTACACACATATATGTTTTATACAATTGTGTTAAAACAATCGGAAGAGAAGAGAAAAAGTTGGGAAAGAAAAAACTAAAGAAACTTGAATCATCGAGAAATATTAGTTTTTTTTTGGTACTGCTGTACCCGGATCTGAATTTCCCTCTTGTAGAGAAAGGGGTGGGGGGAAACTTTTGGGATTTTCTGAATAAGTAAAGCATAATAATTTCTCAATAGGGTGAAAAATAGAGAAGCCTTCTAAAAAACAGAGGAATTGCTGCATGGCAGAATTTAGTACAGCCAATCCTCATGTATTCTTCAGAAGAAGCTGTTTAAGTTAGTTCTCTTTGAATATATAAAAGCAAGGTCAGCTGGAAAAATGTTCAACGTATTATACGGCACAATATCTTAGTTGACCAATTTTTGATATCTTTCAAAAGATTGAAAACGAAAAATAATCTTTTCAGACTATTTTCAGATTCTTCCAGGAATTAAGAAAAACACCGATATATATTCCAATAAAAGGTTTTCCATAGCTTACCCCCAAAAGATGAGCCAATTTCATCATCTTCAGTTAAATCTCGTTGTGAATCACTTTTGTGACCAACGGACACATATTTTTGTGCTCTTTTGTGTCCCGAATTGTAACAGACACTTATTATAAAACATCCACAAAAAGTGCAAAACTTTCCCAAGTTTCCACGTGAACACGTGGCATCAAAACCAGAAAAAGGCGAAAAAGCGAATAAACGGTCGGTGCATTTAACACACGCACGCGTGTGCCCGGTTGGAAGGTTTGCACAGCAGATTCTTCGTCTTTTTGTCTATCTGCGTCTCATCGGTTTCTATACTCTCTCATTTGGTTCTTTCTATTGGATATATTGTTTCGAGAAACGGTGAGTGAGTATATTGGCGGCGGAAGGAGAGTGAAGAAAAGCGGAAAAAGAGAGGAGAAAAATAATAATGAAGACAAGATTCCGGATACGGTTTTATCAATTAGTAACTACGAGTTTTGCTGGTGGTTTAGGAGTGAGTATGAATTTCACGTTAAAAAAAGCTTGAGTTCTAAGTTTTTGATTGGGTTTTTGGCTTATAGGCTAAAAAGAGTCAGGAAACGTGCTCCATTGAACGAGCACTTATTTTGGGTGTTAAGGTACTTATTTTGGGTGTTGAGGGCAACATCTTTAGAGAATTTAATGTAAAGGTGTGGAGATGAAAATAGTGTTTTCCAGAAAAATTGGGGGTTTCATCTAATTCGATTATAGTTCTAGTTTTACAATTACATATCCAGAAGACTCATAAACTTGTGACAGAATTTATAATTTGACTTAAATCTTCCCAATCCTGTTCTCTGAAACATTTCGATTCTTCCTCAGTTTTCAACAACAAGAAATCCATCCAAAACAGCTGTTCTTCATGCAATCTTTTTCTAATGATCCATCACCCTTTGATCATTTTTCACTTTTTGACCCAAGTTTCCGTTTTTTTCGGAGAGAAAGAGGAAAACAGATAGAAACTTCCTAGTCATTCTAGCCATTCTGACCTGCGAAAAATGTTGTTGAGACCTCCAATTCTATGGGTTTTTCTTTATGTAAATGTAGGTTTTTGAGTCTTGAGAAACTAAAAGCTTTCGAGAAGTTTCATGAAACCGATTCGATCTACAAGTTTATTTGTTGAATTATTAGCCCAACAAACTCTGGGAATCGAAAGTTCGACCTCATTAAATTCAATAATTATATAATAATTTGTGTGCGTTGACTAATTACATATTGTATTTAGGTGGCGATGAGTGTGCCGACGACCTCTTCTTCTTCAAAAAGAGACCAAGAAGAAGATCTAGATGAGGGATCCTCTTTTGCGAAGCCTATCAGGAATGGAAAAACGTAGGTTGTTTATTATGGGATGAGCAGATGGTCTAGGTTCATAGTGTTTCATAGAATATGATTAATTATAGAGGTAGTTGAGAGGTTGGAGCGTCAAGAGGTGGCTTAGATCAGAGTTTCTGAGTTTCTAGTTCATTCCATTTGAATCTACTTCTGAGCTTTCAAATTGAAACAAACCCATTATTTCAGATTCGACAATCCGAAATCTTTCAAAAACTGGGGAGGACTGCCCACTTTCTCTGCAGCTTTCAAATATAAATTCCGAGAAACAGACAACGAAAATGTGCCAACCGATAAGAAGATTCTTGACGTCGAAATTCCAGTTCACAGTATCAAATCATCAGATTTCAAAAGTGACAGTGACCTATTTGCCACTTGGTTAGGACATGCGACAGTACTTGTAAATTTGGAAGGAATCAATTTTATCACGGATCCAGTTTGGGCTGAAAGAGCATCTTTCACGAGTTTGATTGGACCAAAGAGATATAGAGCACCTCCAATGAAATTGAAGGATCTTCCGGAAATGGATTTTGCTGTTGTTTCACATGATCATTATGATCATTTAGATGCTGATGCGGTGAAGAAGATTACAGAGTAAGTATTGAAACAACTAGAATGCAGTTGTATTAGAGGTTTTACAGTGCACTTTATCTGAAACTTTTGAAAAACACATAAAACTTTCTTTTTCAGTCTAAATCCCCAAATCAAATGGTTTGTTCCAATGGGAATGAAAAGTTGGATGGAATCAAATGGAATCGGAATTGATGGTTCCTCTTCTGTCACTGAATTAAGTTGGGGAGAATCTGCTGAATTCGAAAAGAATGGAAAGAAATTCGAAATCTGGTGTCTACCAGCTCAACATTGGGGTCAACGTGGTCCATTTGACAGGAATCGACGTCTCTGGTCTGGATGGGCTGTTATTGGAGAGAATCGACGATTCTATTATTCTGGAGACACTGGAAATTGTGATTCTGAATTCAAAAAGTTTGGTGAGAAACTTGGTCCATTTGATTTGGCAGCTATTCCAATTGGAGCTTATGAGCCAAGATGGTTTATGAAGTCTCAGCATATCAATCCAGAAGAGGCAATTGGAGTTCATGAACTCATCCGAGCCAAAAATAGTATTGGAATTCATTGGGGAACTTATCATATGGGATCTTATGAGGTTTGTTAGACGGTGCCTTTCTATTAAAAATGTTTGTTTCAGTACTATTTGGAGCCACGTGACAAGTTGAAAGAGCTTATGGATGCTCGAGAAGATCTCAAAAACACTAGTTTTGTTACAATTGAAATGGGACGAATTTGGGAGGCGCCAGAGGAAAAATAAACTGATGAAAACAAATTATAATTTTATAAATTTTTATTCAAAAAATGTATTAATATTCAACATCATCTTCCAACTCTAATTTCGGTTTCTTTTGATCTTTTTCTTCTTTTTCTTCCCCGCCTTCTTTTTGTTTTTGTCTTTTCAACAACTTTTCATAATACGATTCTTTTGGAATCTCTTTCTTCTTTTTCTCCATTTTTTCAGCGTCTTCTATCATATCACGGGTTGGTGGACACATTATATCGGAGCGTAGTTCATCCATTACTTTTTGATCTTCATCTTCATTTTTCTCGGGATCATTTTCAACTGATTGGTCGTTCTTTTCGTATCGTTGAACAAGTTCGTCAACGTCTTCCTGGAAAAGAAATATTCAAAATTGTTTTTATACCAATTCTAGAAAAGTCGCTACTCTAAACCCTTTCCTTCTTACCTCTTTATCAATGCCCCCATCCGGAGAATGAATTCCGATTCCAGTCAACACTTTAGGTGGATGTACATTCCTTTTAATTGCCAATTCGATTCCTTTCTCCACAATTGATTGATTCAACAAGTCAATATATTTTGTCAATCTCCGACTGCTAAACCCTTCTTCTCCTACTAATTTCGATGCGAGCCCTTTTGTCAACTCATATCGAATCTCTTTTGCATCTAAAATAATACTTCGACAATCCTCTGCACTTCGGAATTTTAATTCTAAAAAGTCATCGACAATCAGTTGAGTCCAGCAGTCTTCAATAACAATCTTCTGCGCCACGAGAAGAGAATAGACAGCTGGAACAGGCATCACATTACAGATATATGGCTTAGTTGTCTCTAGAAGAAGTCCGTAGAATGGAATTTGATGAAGACGTGAGAATCCATCTGATGTTTGACGTGGATCGATGCTTTCTGGGTGATATTGGGCAATGGACGAGTTTGGGTGGATTTGAGTGAATGGTTTTAATCGGGTGTGAGCAAACATTTCTTGACCGTACTAAAATATAAAAAGATTGAATGAATCGTGAAATTTTGAACTCACCCCGTACTTATTAGCCGGATCCAAAATCGAGAAATTGGGATAGAGGCCAGCGGCGATGATAACTCTGACAACTTCAGCAGTTCTTCTGGATATTTTATGAGTTCTTCGAATAGTTTCCACGTCACGTTGCTTATGGCTTAACAAGAATTCAACAGTCTTCACATCAGCTTTTAATGGATCTTTTTCTGCTTCAAGATCTTCTTCCTCTTTGTCTTCCAAAATTTTATCGAAATGTTTGTTGGCGTTGAGAACTTTTTGACGACGATCATTGTTTCTGAAAGTCGCAAATTTAATTCATATATTTTACATTGAACTAAACCTTACCTCTGTGATTTTTTCAAATCAAACAATTTCCTTTTCTCTCCTTGATCAATCCTTCTCTGTCTCGAATCATCTTCTCCAGTCTCAGCAGCTGATGCCTTCTCGACTAATCCAGCATCTTCTAGAATTTGTCGATATTGAGATCTTAATTTACTGATTTCGTATAGCCTATGCTCGTCAATTCCATTTTCCATTGTCCATCGTCTAGCAGTTCCTTCGAATGCCTTCTGAAGAACCCATTCACGGAAAACAGCAATAAGAGTGAATGGATCACCCATTGGGGACGTCAACGATGCTCTTCTCTCCACAATGTCCAGTTCTCGATATGATCGATTTGTGAATGGAGATTGGACAGAGAGACCAGCAGCTACAGTAAGCATCACTTCTAATTCATCAACAACACATCCATAAACCAGCATCTTAGCAATTGGAACATCTACAGGAAGCTTCGAAACCATATTTCCAAGAGATGTGAGGGTTAGAAGTTCTCTGTCTGATCTCAGAACTCTTTGGAATTTCAACATTTCTAGACCTTCATTAAGCACGTCTTCTGATGGTTTTTCGATAAATGGGAAGGTACGTGGATCCACTGAAATTTAGAAAACATCATCCTCAATTTTTTTCATGCTTCAAAACTTACGTCCTAAATTCAAACTAATCATTTTCAATGACATCTCCTGAAGTGATACTCGATTGATTTCCGATTGTGTAAAGTCTTCCATTTTCTCAAACTGTTCTTGTGAATACAACCGATAACATATTCCTGGACCAGTTCTTCCTGCTCTTCCTTTCCTCTGATTCGCAGATGCTTTACTAACCCAGAACTCTGTTAGTTTCTGTGTTCCTGTTCCTGGTTCATGTTTGATCAAATTCACTTTTCCACTATCAATTACGAATCGAATTCCGTCAATTGTCACTGAAGTCTCGGCCACATTTGTCGATAGAATACACTTTCGAACTCCTTGAGGTGCTTGATCGAATACTTTATCTTGTTCTTCAACTGATAACGTGCTGTGAAGCATCAGAATGATCCAGCCTTTTGTTTGTTCCGCATAGTTCTGGAAAGAGAGAAAGTTGTGATCAATTCAAGTTTGAAATAGAAAAAAGTCACCTTCAAATGTTCAGCAACCATTGAAATCTCTGCAACTCCATTCAAAAAGATCAATGCGTCTCCTCTTTGGGTACTCGGGAATTGTTTATCTATCAACTCCAAAATGCGAAGATATGGTTCCGGATCAATTTTGTGAGTTTTCTTATCAGCCTGATCAATGAATTGTTTAATTGGATGCCATCGAACATCGATTGGGAACAGTCTTCCAGGAACTTGAACAACTGGCGCCCCTTCAAAATATCCTTTGAAAAGGTCCAAATTAATTGTGGCCGACATCAAAATCAGCTTTAAATCCTCTCGTTTTGCACATAAATCTCGAAGAAGTCCTATTAGAAGATCCGAGGTTAGATGACGTTCGTGTACTTCGTCGAGAATAATTACATTGTATTTCTCTAACAAAGAATCTTTCTCCATTTGTCTTAATAAAAGACCTTCTGTGAGAAATAAAAGCTTCGTTCGTTGCGATTTTGTTGTTTCGAATCTAGAATCAGTATGATTATAATAGAAAAGTTTATATTTTACAAATACCTAATTTGAAAAGCTACTTCACTTCCATATTGATTTAAAGTCTCGAAGGCAACTCGCCGAGCCAATGCTGTACAGGCGATTCTTCTTGGTTGGGTACAAGCTACCCCGGTGTAGCCTGCTTTCAGAAGATATTGAGGAACTTGTGTGGATTTTCCGCATCCTGTGTCACCGGCAACTATTAGCACTTGATTCTGCAACTTATTCTTTCTCGCTTTAGAGTAATTTATGTTTTCTTACCGTCTTCAATAGCTCCACAATTTCCGTAGATCTTTCGGCGATCGGAAGTTCTTTCTGTAGCTTCCTTAGCTTCTGAAGCTTTTGAAACTTTTGATGTTGATTGAATTGAAGGGCCACGTAATGAGCATACTCGAAATGTCGATATAACCACGGAGGAACATGATTTAATTGAGTGGGTATCACTCCAAGGTTTTCTCCTTTAAATCGAAGCCTATTCAATCCACCAGTGTCCTGCGGGATACCCATATCATCGTATTTTACCCGATTCAAATCGAACGCATCGTTCGTCTCTCCTTTTCGCTCTCTAATATACATTTTTATTGAATTGTGTGTTATTACTTGTAGTATCTTTTGTTTTTAATAAGCGGTGAACTGTAAGTATTTACCTGAAAAATCGATTGAAATAGCTTTGAATCGACTTTCTTTTTGTTTCTACTAACTCCTGTGCCGAGGATTTCTCTCCCCTCTGATTTTTGTTTCCTGAATTTGATATTAATCTTGTTTTCTCTTTTTACTCGTCTCTATCTAACCATCTCTGCTGGTTCCTGGCTCATCGGGCAGGAAATGCCTGAAGAGAGCTCCTCGATGCTTTTCGTATTCTTCTTGTGTCAATGAATACATTTTCGAAGCTGAAAATTGGTCTCTAAAGCTAGACTTTTCGAAATTTCAGAATGGAAGAAAAAAGAAAAATGTACTGGGTCTGCGAACACTGTCACGTCAAAATGCACGCTCAGTACATTTGAAAATTTTGCGCGTGTGAGCAAAATTTTTGCTTTTTGTCATTTTTAACAAGTTTTCTCCTACATCCGTTAAAAAAAAACAAAAAATCGAAAGCGTGTGAAAGCCGGAAAAAAACCATACACTCCATTGTAAAACAGGGACGAGTGGTGCTTTCGGGTAGCCAGTAAACTTCTGTAAAAATGTGTTTACAAAGCAATTTAATTATTTTTTCTTTGGACTCTTGTTCGTTGCTATTCACCACATGACGGTTGCTTTCCGCAATGAACAAAATAAAAACACCTCATCTTCTTTTCAAATAACCTTCAATTTCAAAAATATAATGGGTTTCAATGTCGTAAAAGGACAAAGTCGTTAAACCAGACATTAAAATTAACGGGAGAACCTAAATAGGCACGTTCCATACTGAGAAATTGGCAGTTTTCTGGGTTGGAGCGATAGGAATCGTTCCTTTTTCCATCATTACTTCGTTTCAATTCTCACAAATTTGTTTCTAAAAAGCCGAAAAACTAGTCGGCTTTCGAAATATTTCACGCCGTCTTTCATTTATCCTCTTTCCGTTTGCCACTACACCAGTTGAAAAATCCCATCAATAAACTTATTTTTGTTATTGTTTCTATTTCTTTTTTCTCCCTGGCGGCCTCGCTTGGAACGTCTCGTGGTTTCTTTTTCCTGTCCTCTCCGCTCTCAAAACAAGCAAGCGACCACAATCTATTGATTTTAAGCGTCCTCCTCTCTGTCTCTCCTCATGCTTTTCCTGTTTTGTTGGCTTTTTCTTTTTCTGGTTATCAACACATTTCCCCCAGTTTCTTTCATTCAAATTCGGTTCTTCTAGATTTTCGATGGATCTCAGCGAACGCGAAGACCAAACAAGCGATCCCGATGAGGAAGACGTTGAGTGTCGCGTAAGTTTCATGATTTCCCTCCAGTTTTGATCTCCGAATAGTTACAGAAAGTCTCCAAGAAGATCGCCAACGTAACCCTCGAATCGGATTCGTTGCCAGAGACGTCACAGACAGCCGAAGAGCGCACGGTTCGTCGCAAAAAGCGAACAAAGAAGAAGGGACAACAAATGGATGTTGATCCGACGCCAAAAGCAAAACCTGAAAGCAAGTACATGGATTGTGACGGCTTCGAATCGCACATCTCGTCCAGTGACGAATCGTTCTCTGGTGATAATGACAATAAAGGACGTGAGGCGGATGATGAGCAAAGTGATTGGGTTGGAGACACGACGCCGACAAGAAATCCATTTGAAACCCCATTCGATCGGCGTGTTCACATCAGAAGATCGCAGCCAAATGTTCATCAGACGTCTAGCATGCAGAAAAAGATAGAGAAGTAAGTATCGGTTATGAAAATCAGTTTAGAAGCGGAAAACTAACTGTCGAGCCTTCGAAAGTCTCTCAAATTGAAGAACTACTTGGGGAACATCCAATGATAAAAACTGAGGTGTCCTATAATTCCAAATGCAGCCGAAAACTAAAACGTATTCCTACCAAACGTGCCTGTTTTCAGGTTCGCTCGTGAAGGTGGACGTGGTGAGCTGGTCTTGGAAACTCGCTTCCGTGATCGTGCTTCAAGTTCTCTTCTTCAACGATACCTCTACAAATATCATTTGGAAGTTGTCCGGCGTCACCGTGGATCCATCACCCTTCGCAAGAAGTTTGAGACTCCAGCCACAGCCAATTCACGTTAATAATAACTTTTTTCTTCATCGACTGTACAAATTTATTTATCTGAATTAAATTCTGCCTGATCTAACAATTGTTTCCTAGAATCAAATCGAAGCCCATCACTCCCAATGCATACTTGATGTAAATACAAAATGTGAACTAATATATATTTCATCACACACATCTCTTTTCTTTTTTAGTTTCCTGTTTTTGTTGATGTTCCAGGCGATATCTTATAATTCCAGTTCTTCAGCAGCTCAAAATACTTTCAGATCTTTATATGGGAAATAATAAAGTAGTAAACCAAGTGGAAGCCGATTTCGCTCGTTTAGGAGTAAGAATGTAAGTGGAAACGGCAATATTTGTATAGCCACTACTCTATAATTTGCAGTGAATTACCTGATAAGAGAACATTCTCGATCGATCAATTCGAATTGTTCGTTCGTGAGGCAATTCGTGAGGTTTTCGGTCAGTGTGGACCGATTGTTAAGGTAAAAATTGTTTTCTTCAAAGAATAAATATAGTTTTTGTTATTTTCAATTGAGTATAATTTTTGAATTTGTTTAGTTTGTCCTTTTGCTATTGGACAACGCGAAAAGTTCCGTGTTGTGTATACTTTTGTGTACCTAGCGGGCAAGTTACTCATCGATTTCTGGTGTTATTCTCATCGAAAAAATAATTTTTATTCGAAGTTTGGATGATTATGTGTAAGAAAATGAAAATTTTCGTTCGTATTAAACATGCTAGGATGCTTCTACTCCTTTCGAAACACAACATTTCGAATGAAAATTTATTTGATTTAATTTTGCCCATTTCTCCGAAAGCTCTTCAAAAACGTGAACGTATTTATTTCTCCGTGACCTTCACTATTTTCTCCACGTTTCGCTTACAGATCTCTGAATACGACAGCGACTTGCGTCGTGGATCGGTCGTCGCTCCGGGCAACGAAATTCAGCAAGTTTGGGCGGCTCTCTCTTCAAAAGGCACTTTCCAAGGACAACGAATTGCCGCTCATCTACATACTGTGAGTTTTTCCGAAATTCTTCTTGCAAAATAGCGTATTTTTCAGCTAACCGAAACCACCGCTGCCTCAATCGTTTAGAAATGTCGTTGGTTTGGCTTGTTCTCATTCCTGTCATCGCTTTTATTCTATTCCTAATTGTTACCCTATTCATTTTCTTCTCTATTCCATCTCGACGCGATTTTCATTTCTTCCGTCGCCACGCGATTGTTACTGGTGGCTCCAAGGGAATCGGATATCAATTGGCTGTTGGATTGATTGAACGAGGATGTCATGTTACTATTGTGGCGAGAAATGTCAAAGATCTTCAGGTAAACAATAGAGAGTTTGGAGACCATTTTCATGTTTTGCTTTTCAGAGAGCCTGTTCCGATCTCCAAACTCTTGCTGATCAACGTGGACAACGTCAAAAAGTGCAATGGAAATCTATTGATATGACAGCCGAGTATGACGTCATTAAAGCAGCATTCGATGAATGTGCCAAAGAACTCGGTCCAATTGATATCCTAATTAACAATGCTGGGCATAGTGTTCAAGCCCCATTCTGTGATCTTCCAGTCACTGATTTTGAGAAACAAATGAAAGTGAACTATTTGAGTGCTGTCTATGCCACCCGCGCAGTTGTTGATGATATGAAAGCTCGGAAGACTGGACATATTTCATTCGTTTCGTCGGCAGCCGGACAATTTGCCATTTTTGGATATTCTGCATACTCGCCCACCAAGTTTGCTCTTCGTGGATTCGCTGACACTCTTCATATGGAGTTGTTGCCTTATAAAGTGAATGTGGGAGTACTGTACCCACCGAATACGGATACCGAAGGATTTAAGGTGAGTTCAATACCCCGTGGTTAACTTCTGCCATTCAATGAGCTTTTATATTTTCAGCTCGAAATGGAGACAATGCCCGAGGAAACTAAGCTGATGAGCGACGCGGCCGGTCTCTTCACTCCGAAATTCGTAGCTGAAGCTCATCTGAAAGACATCGCCGATGGAAACTACGCTACAACCATTGGTCTTGATGGATGGATGCTTGGAGTGTTAACTGCTGGAGCTTCCCCTGAAAAGTCTCTGTTCCGTGCATTGACTCAAGGAGCTTTGGCTGGAATATTCCGTGCTGTCACTCTGGTTTACCTCGGATATTTCAATGGAATCACTAAGAAATGCTTCAGAAGACGTTTGGCTGAAAAGGAGGAGCAAAAAGAAGAGGAAGAGAGAAAAGCCGAATAAAGTCAAAAACTCATTATGAAATTCCAATCAATATTCAATTGTTATTTTCTTTTTTCCTGTTTACTTACTGTTTTGTTTCTTCATAATTATCATTATTGAAATTAAGAACTTATTTTCATTATAATCATGACTAGATTTTCCTGTTTTAACCTCGTATATAAATACACCCGAATAGTAATTATGAGAAACAAAAATAATTAATATCATACAATTGCAATTGCCGAATGCCTTTTTATAAATGCACGAGGCATGAAAGCGGCACGATCATCATCCGAACACTGATTATTCGCTGATACCCACATCAACGCCATCCATGGATTATCCAATTTTTCTTGAGTTCGACGACGTTCAGAAAGTTGTTTTATTTCCTGAAAGAATTTGATTAATCTATGGAAATTAGAAAAAGGACTGCTACCTTCTTTTCTCGATCCCCACACAACATTATCCGGAACTGGGTCCGAATTTCAGAATTGCTGAAAATATGGGCGGGGCATCTGATTGCATTGCCAACAACTGTTAGAAGAGCAGCTGAATCAGTGGCAAGACGATTCAGATCGGGATGATGAACGTGGAGATAATCTAAAAGAAAAATTTAAGGTTTCAAAAAGTTAATTGTCTCCGAGATGAATCACTCACCTGGATTGAAGTATTCAGTAATAATCAGAATCAAACTGAGAAGATTAGAGATAAGATACGCAGAGATGATAACAATCAAAGTCCTTGTGGCACTTCTTAGATTCTTTCTTCGAATCTTTGATAAATCATGTCCGAGAGTTAATTCAGCAATCAAAGATCTCAATTGTTGAACATTCTGTTTTCTTAGCATTCGAACAATTCCTCCATTTAGGAATATTAAAGTGAAAAATGGAAGAAATATAGCCAATGAATGTAACCATCCCATATGTCCCAACTCTCCTCTTTGAATTTTCACCGCCCATCTTCTGAATCCAAAACAATTCTCTCGAGTCACTACGACTGCTTCTTCTGACATATATTTAATGAAAATGGCTGCACAGACAAGAAAGAAAAGGACCATCCATCGGGTACGCATTTCAAAACCCACAAACGTCCAGTGTTTTGTCATACAATATCTGAAATTTGGAGCATAGGAGTAAGTTTCCCACAGTTCAAGATTTCAACTATAGTGTTGTCCATGTACTATAGTGTTAATAAACATTCTAAATCATAATTGCTTACCTTTCAATACTAGCCATAATCAATGAGAAAACTGATGAGATCTTGACAATTTGAGCAAATAAATACACATGTCTTACATATTTTAGCCATATTTGATAGGCCACACTTTCTTCGTAATACACAGAACTGACTTCGAGGGGCTGAAATAATAAGTGGTTACTGTAGTTAGATTTTGAGCCTCTATTGAATTTGAAATTCTGATTTCTGAGTAATAAGGCTTTTCCCTCCAGGTATCCCATGCACAGGACCACGTGTTTTTTTTCACAATCTTCTTCCCTTATTTTCCCCTTTAGGTACTACACAACTGATGAGTACCATCGCCAAAAAGGATTAGAATACACTGATCCTTCTTTTTCGGACCAAAATGATGGACGCCCTCCACTGCTTGACACGCCATCAGTGCTGACGTAAAACAAAAAAAAAACAGAAAAAAAAGAAAAAAGAAATGCCGACACATTTAACAAAAAGTATGCACTACTTTTGATGATGATGAGAGCACAATTCGAAATGTTGGCCAGAAGTTTTTCTATTCTGATTGCTCGAAAATTAAAGTAGGAAATTTTAAAATACCATCCGAAAGCAACCTTAATAATATTTCAAACTTCCCTTCAATTTCTCTTCCAGAGTACCAAAACTCAATTCGAGCGCATTTGCAACATCCATAATAATTGGTCAGTTCCCTTCCGGATCTAGACAGTTTTCTTTTTTCTTTTTTTCCGGAAAGGTCCCTTTCTCGGAAACCGCCTATTTCGTGACCACTTCTTATTCTCCTTCTTTTCCTGTTTCGACCCCCAATTTTTATGGGTTTTAAATCCCAACCCCTCAAGACATTCTGATCATTTTCTCACCCACTAATGCTCTCTTTTTTTCGGGTTTTTCGGGTTAAGTCAAAAAAGATGAGCAATGAGCAAAACAGGGGGAAATTGGAGGGACAAAAAAGGAGGAGTCAAACATCAAATGTTTTGAGGTTACATTGGGTCAAAGAAATCCAAGATCTTTATCAGAATGTACTGGAATTGGAAAGGATAGACTGAAGATCAAAATTGTTGAATGTTTGGAAGATCTTCGGTAATCACAAATCAGAGCCCCTAGCATTGAAATCTTTTATCAACTCCAAGATCAAGAGACTGTCCAAGAAATCATTCCAAGAAATAGAGAGGAAACGGAAATTTGAAAAACTCACTAAAAGAAGTAGAAAAGTGGCATCCACCAATGTGTCGAATAGTGCGACGAACCCGAGAAAGAAGAACGGAGAATTCCTGGAAACTGGTTTCTTGATTTCTTGAACAAATAAAACCTTAGTTTCAAATGGAAATAGAAACAACCGTGGGAAAGACATGACCTATTTTAAGGATATGTGTAGTATGATGTTTCTTGAAAATTAGACCGAAGGAATGTGAGAAAACTTCTGTAACCGTACATATGATCTGGCTATCATAACACTGTTCGTACACAGTATCATAAAAAATTTTGATAGCTGGCTACTTTTCGATATCTCTTTTCTAGTTGAGACTATATTAATCCAAAATACTCTAAAAAATTTCTTTCTGGTCCCTCTCCTGCATAATGTTGCAAAAAAAAAAACGAAACATTCTTTGACCCTCAGTTGTTCCAATAGTATCCCCAACGATTTGTCATTCAGACTAGCACCCCTGAAGAAACCTCGAGACACGTTTTGCACACTTTTTCTTTTTTCTTCTCTTCCAATCACAAAAATTGGGAAAGAGAGAGAGAGAAAGAAAATAAAAGTGACCAGGTGCGTTTTCCCCTATGACCCTTTTAACCGACTATACGGATATAAAAAGTGGAAACACTTGCCTATAAATTGTTCTTGTTAAAAATAGAGAGGCAAGGAATCCATTTGCAATCACTCCAAATATAGCGATTACGGTACCAAATACTCCGTTTATGTAGAATCTGAAATATTATGATTAGAGACGGTTAAAAAGAATCTGAAGAAGTTTTTCTAATAAATCAAGGACAATAAGTCCTTTTTGTAATAAAATTAATCATAAGTTCAGAAAACGGTACATAAGCAACAGGGAAGTTCAGTTGATAAAAAATTCATAAAAACTGTTCAAGCTTGCAGAACTAAAAACTTGTAAGAAACTAAAAAAATATTTCAGTTTCTCTCGAAGTTTTCAAAAAAAAAATTTATCAAAGTTTTTCATGCAATTATTCAACCTTTTTACTTTTTTCTAAACAGTCAGTGCAGTCCAAAACTATTCCAAAACTGGATAAAAATCAGGCAACAGTTTTCCCCACCTCTCCTCCAATAATCGTTGCTCTGGAGACGTCAAACAACTTATCGGTTCCTCCATTTCCATATTATTCTGAAGACGAGGTATCATTCTTATTTTGCAGGAGATGAAGAAGAACACGAATGAGTAGAGAAAAGAAAAAAGAAGGCGAGAATGCAACAGAGCATGAGCACTTTTAGGCTCCGCCCACTTTTTGGACCCAGTTTTTCAAAAAGAAAATGATGAATGTCGAAAACAACTGGAAAGGAAAAGACAGCGAAGGGGGAAAAAAAGAATAAGAAGCATGTAAAAGAAGCATGAGGATTACTGTTGAGGAATTAATCAGGATCTAAGAAGGTCAGAAAATAGGATTTTTCAATAAGAAATGTAAAATTTGTGAAACTCTCTAAAAAGTGTAGACTTTGGTCTGAATAAAGTTTTCATAAGCTTTTTTTAGCGAAACTTTAAAGTAAAAAGTGTTCTACTGTCATAACCAATAATGATTTTTTGACAGTTTCGGTTGGAATGTTCAAAATTTAGAAAAATCCACTGCATTTTCCGACAAAAACTGTTTTTCATGCCAAAAGTTCTAATAGAATCAGTTGAATAAAACCATAGATCTATGGATCTCCAATTGAAGAAATCCACTCCATTTCCTTGATGCATCAATGGTCAAAAAGTGGCTAGCTAGTCTATCGAATAGGAATAATTAGGTTTTTCTTTTCCTTTCTTTTCTTTTTTTTCACCTGTTTATTCCTTATATCCACCCTCAACTCAACGTCCGGTGATCTCTTGTTTTTGATGTCTCGAAAAAGAAAAATGGAGTTATGTAGGTCAGAAAATTGGGTTAAGCAGTGGTAGAGTAAGTATTCGAATCAAAATGTTTCCTAACTCCCAGGAGCCCTCCCTAGACTTCCCTATACAATCTATCCGTAATATCTAAAGAAGTAAAAAATAAATAAAAAAGAAGAATTTTGAATATTTTCGACCAGAAGGTGTAGGTGGAATTGGAAAGGAGAGAACTAATAGAAAGAAAAAAGAAAAAGAAGGGAACGATTGGATCCTTCGAAGCTATTAAAAATGATATATTTGGTGGTTCGAAGGAATGTGTTTCGTGATGTCAAAAAGTGGAAAAAAGTGACGTTTTGCGGATTCTGGAACGGGAAATTTTGATATCTGGAACTGTAAACTTTGCTATACTTTTCTGATAACTTGGCTAAAATATTTGATATCTGATATTGTCCGAAATGGATAGATTAATTTTATTCCTAATATCAACTTTCAGAACATTCCAACACCTTCCTTAGTTCAAAAGCTAAGGCAGGTCAGATCTACACAGGTCAAACGTTGGACCAGATAAAGTAGTCACTGTCATGTGACCAAATGTTCATAGACCTTTTTTTTTCAAAAAAAAAAAAACAAAACAAAAAAAAGAGAATTTTTCAAAAGTCAAAAGGACCTCATTCCTCTTCTACAAAACATGATCATAAATAATACTTGAAGCAAAGAGAAAAAGAGAACGAAGAGAGTGAGAATGGAAGAAGATATCTATCAAACCAATTGCTCTTTACACTTTTCATCCCCACTTTTTTTTTGCTTTCTTAAGAAGAAAAAGGAAGAAAGATTCCTTCTGAGTTGGTGTTGAATTGAAATGAAATGAGTGACTCAAAATGGATGGAGAGCTGAAGAAATGAATGGGTGGGAAGATGGGAACCATTAGGAGTTGGAATCTGAATGGGAAAGAAGTCATAAAGGAAAAGAAAAGAGAGGAAGAACTATTTCGGGATTTTGACAAATTCCGAGATTTTATAGAAAAAAAAAACAGAAAAGTTGGGAAACTTCAGCGAAAACTATTTGAACTTTATTTAAAACTTCATGTTGCATTTCATAAAATGAGAAAAAGAACTGCTGAAAATACTGAATCATAGGAGATACTAACTGCGGAAAAAGGTGAACATGAACGACAGAAGGCCTCAATAGGTGTTCCAAAGTAAGTCAGCAAGAAGAGAAGTGAACTATTTCTCATGTTTTTCTATATTTAGAATGAAGGAAAAATTCTGGAGAAAACAATGAGAAAATATGTTCCGGGAAAGAACTGACAGGGTATATGTTCATATCCGGGAAGTAGAAACAACGTTTCTGATCTGAATTCCAAAAAAAGCCAAGATTCACAGTTTTTGCTGCTGATCAAAAACCTTATTTTTAAAAAGTGTTCTCCAAATTTGAAAGAAAAAACTCAATAGTGACTAACTACTTTTCGAAAATAAAACGGAACAAAATTGTCTGGAATGATGGACATTCCTCATTTGTTAGCACACCTCACGTCATTTCCAGACACTTTTTCAGCAATATTAGGAACGAGGGAATAAATTTTAGAAAACGGAGAAAGTCACTTTTCATGATAAATGTTCCCATTTTGAAACATTTGTGACATTCAGGATGATGTGGGGAGGGAGTTCAATTTTCAGCACAAACGGAAATGAATGGGTCTGTCGGATTGGCTTAAAATAGCGAAAAAGACTAAAAGAAATTGAATGAACCGGAAATTATAAATAGGTACAAACTACGAAGAATCTAACAAAAGTCGTGGTGGAATAATTTGCTGAAAATTGAGTTACAGTATTTCCAGAAGATAATTTGAATTCACTGAAGAACTACGATCCTCAGAAGGACAGAGACCCGGAATAAAACTAGATCTTTGAATTGGAAAAACTACTAATTGACACGCGAACTCAAAAATTAATCTACAGATAATTCGTTAAGCTGACAAATTCGCATAAATAATCATTATTTTTCTCTTTCCAATCAATGCGTGATATTGATGAAAAAGAGGTCAAAGATGCAGGTGGAAATGAAGTGAAAATCTAGAAAGTTCTAAGAACATTGGAGTATAGAAGAAGCAGTGAAGCGAAAGATTTTCTGTTCGAAAATCTGAACTTTTAACTCGAAAAAAAAAGAGTTCGGAGGATCAAAGAACTTTTTTGAGAAAAAAAGTCAAAAAATCAAAATTTCAAGGAAAACAGGAAATTCTAATCGTGGAGAATTTGAAATAGGCTGCTGGCTAAACCAAGCATACCAATAAAAAAACTTTTTGAACTTTTTGAAACGGTTCAATAAATTTCGACAGTTCCATTTTTCCGATATCACAAAAAATGAGATTTTACCATTCGTTTTTTGGTCCAGACATTACAATTTTGGTTTTATTTTTTCTTTTATTGTCAAAACATCGGACATTCAGAAATCAAACAAAAGCTTATTGAAAGAAAATAAACGGCGCTTTCAAAAAAAAAACAGGTGAAATATTCATGAATATTCCCGAATTTCCTGGAATTCTCACTGGAACGATGAACGAAATTTATTGGGTTGAATCAATTGAAAAGAACTGACTGGGCGAAAAAAACGCCGATATAATGGACCATCACATTTTCAGATACTAGGGAGAAAATAAAGAAAAAGTAGCAGCTGTTTTGTGCCAATACATGTTTATTGTGCGATGAAATGGGGGTGGAACATCAAGAAAAAATAAGATATTTGGAAGGGGGATGAAGGACCAGTAGGAAGTTGACGGTATATAAAAAGGAAGAGAATATCTGGTTTCTTTAGGTATGGAGGTCTCGAGAAATAAAAAGAAAAAGTATAAAGATCATGTGAAACATTGACAGAATACAGTAAGCCGTAGAACTTACTGTAGTATTAATTTCTTAAATTTTGCAGAAATAATTCACTGAACTTGAAATATTTTCCAAGCACACTTTTCAAGCAGTTCCTCATTCGCCTTGGACCACCACAAACCGCAAAAAACCCATCATTTACATACATAAAAATAAGGTGTGAAAACGGAACACTGAAAATAGAGGAAATGTTGCCGATGGGGGGTAAAGAAGGAAGAAAAATGGAACGAAAACAGAATAACAAAGGCTTTTTTTATGGAAAAAAAACTGGAAGGAAAGAACAAGAAAGATTCCCTCAAGCAATCAAAATTTTATGATTCAATTTGGTTCCAAATAATTTCAAACTCATCAGAAATCACAAAACTTGATCTGAGCAAATAGAACTAGGTGATATGATGAAAATAAGCCCAAGGTTCTGATTTTTTTCGAAGAAGATGTAAATTTGAAAGTGGTTCAAAAGTCGGAGTAAAAAATCCAGAGAGAGAGAGAATGATTCATTCTTGGTTTTTCTGATTTGTTCGCGTGTAGTTGAGAAGGATGGGGGAGGATGTAAATACAAAATGGAATCGAGACGATTCTGATTTTGAAGAGAAAGAGAACAGAATAATGAATGTGGACTTTTCTGTGTTTAAAAAATTTCGAAATTCTTCATATTCACTTATGTAGTTTTTGGTACCAATAATTCATGATCTAGAAAGTCTTAGTATATGCGAGGGCCGCTGCTAAATGCTCAAAAATAAAAAGATTCCTTTAGGCCACCTTTTGTACACACTCCTTTTGGTGTGCAACGTTTTCTAAAAAATCTAGAATAACCTGAAAAACCATCGAAAACCAAAAAGCTCCATGTGCTCCAAGCTCTAGTGTAATGAAGATTAGTTCATTAATATCTCCAAAAACTCGTTGAATGTAACCTCGTGTTTCTTTTCTTAAGAGTTGATCTTATCCTCTTTTTGTCTCACTCCAAAAAAACGAAAAAAAAAGGAATTGGGAGGTAATCCACATATATCCTATCAATCCCCCGTTGCTCTTGTTTTTCTAATCTATCTAGTTTCGTCTGGAAAGTTGCAAATTCTGGGAAAATTTGAATTTCCTTGAGTTCTAAACTTCAAGTGTTACCAGACGAATGAATCATTGAATAATTATCAACATGGTTGCAAAAATACCACCGGAAATGGAAAAACAACAAAATAAAAAGAATGGAAATTGTTTCAAAACAAAAGAAAATAGATGAAAAGTTAAACGAATTCCACTCTAGACACAACTCTCCACCCTCTTTTTCCTTTTTTTACTCCGGGTGTGCTCGTTTTAAAAAAACGACCACAATAACACAATTATTATGAAAGAAACGGGGATTGTAGTAGGAAGAAAAAATAAAGCCAAAATAGTAAAAGTACTTAGGCTCCGCCTCTTTTTCAGAAAAAGTTATTATCAAGGTGGCCAAACCTGAATAGAACAGGGCTGAAAAGGTGAAAAAGTGTGTTGTCTGGAAAACAATTTATACGCTATTCACTTTTCTGCGAACATTTTATAGTAGTTTTTGACTTTTCGGTTTTCCAAAAAACCAAAAATATATTAATTCCAGAGAAAAACAAGACACTTCTCACAGGGGAATCTTTTACTTCTGACTCTGTTCTGGAAATGTACCTAAAAAGCGTTTGAAAGTATATTTTATTCATTATTGTAAGTGTGTCACAAAGAAGTAAGTAGATGGTGAGTCAAAGGAAAGAAGAGGGTGAGAATCTGGAGGATCCTCTAGAAACTCAGTTTCCATGATGTCAGATAGTTTGCAGGGAAGATTTCCAAAAAAGAAAAAGTAACAGGATGCTGTTTATATATAAGAACGTAATCTTCATTCATTTGTCATTTTCTTTTATCTTGATTAAGGTTGGATCTTCTCAGAAATCACAAGAAATATGAAGCTCAATTTAGGATCGCGATGACTTTAGCGTTTAATTCATTCGTTTGATTTAAAAACATAAATGAACTATCCAGTTAATCTAACTCAAAAATCCCGATGTGATTTTCAGTCAGTCGTTCTAAGATTTTCAGTTATCACCAACAAGGTTATGGCTGTTTCAGATGCTAGCTTTGAAAAAAGTCAAAACTCATTTACTTCTTTTAATTCTTCAGTGTAAACCAATACAATGTTCAAGGTCGGACCAAAACACAAAGGAGTTGCAAAGCAATTCCTTCAAAAACGTTCGAAAATGCTTTAGCCCAAACATCATGATCCTTGTGTCTTTAAAACAAACGAAACCAAAGCAGAAAACTGACTAGACACACCCTCTTCGCCTCCTTAAAGACATCATCTAAAAAGATGTTTGCCCCAATAGAAGAAGAAAAAAAAGAACAAAACAAAACGAATTCCCTCTCTCTATCTTTTCTTGACCCGGAAACTGGGAACTCTTTCTCTCTTTTAACCCAACGAAATTCAAATTGAACTCGAAAACAAGCTCTCTCATGGAAAAGGCTCTCTCAAAACTCGCCCTGCGGTCATAAAGTTAACGAGCGGATTTCATTTAAGAATGGAAATCAGTTAAAATGTAAACAGATTTGGAATGAAAATGGAAATGTAGGGAGGATGAAAAGAAACCGGAAGTCATATAGTATCAGAATGTAAGTAAAAGTTCTTACTTTATGAAAGAATTCATGTGTGAATGAATTTGAAATATTAATCTTTGAAACACATTTTCTTTTTGTTTCTTGTAACTTTTATGCTTCATTATATTTGATGTTTCTTGTTCATTTGTTTTGATCAAAAACAGTGCAAAAAGCGAAAATGTAGTTTCATCGAAAATCCTGCAGACTTCTAAAAACTTTTGAAAAGTCATCGGGATTCATTGTGAGCTTTAAGTTTAAGCTCAACAAGAAAATCCAGAAAATTGCTACCTTCTTCTCCATCTTCTTCTCTCCGTGCCCACTTCAGATGACCGATGACAATCGACGTCCACCCACGTCTTCTTCTCATTCTATTCAAATATTCAGGAATTTTAAAATAAACACGGAAGAAACCTAAAAACACCTCAACACTTCGAAATAGGCAGATACTTGTGCTCTGAACTTTTCACACCTGATTGAATTTCATGAGTTTTTCCTTTCTTCTTCTTCATATTCTTCTGCTCTTCTATTGCTCATGTTCGTCAAGAGGATGTGGGAGGCAGTTTCCGGATATATTCTTGCACAAAAATCATCGTCATTTTTGAACTAAATAGAGGTAAACAAGTTGAAATTCCGGAGATATCTTGAAGGGAAGAGGGATTCTTATGTGTTGAATAGATCATAACATTCTTCAAAATCAATTTGCCTGAAAAACCGTTGTTCTATAGAAAAGATTTGTAGAAATCTTAGTGATGGTGTCTGAATTGAATCAAGATGATACAGAATCAGGTGGCTGGGCTCGTCTCTTCTTTTTCAGAACTGTTTCCATAGTGGGGTTCTAAAACACAAAAGTCTTAACGAATAGAAAACCAAAAGCTCGATTCTGAGGCAAACTTCAGAACACACAAGAAATTTCATAGGTGGAAACTCATCGATGAACTGGCTATATCTTTTCTTCAATTTCTTTCAAAACATTTGAAAAAAGTCAAAAATATTCATTCAAGCAATATCATTAATGAAATGTTTCTTCTCTTCAACAGCTGAACGGTTTTGCCATATCTTCATCGTACTTCTTTTTTGCCTGTTTTGCCTTCTCGTCACTTTCCTTCTTATCCTTCTCTGGATCCGCCGGCTTCAACTCAACATTCTGAGATGCATCAAGCATTGGACTCGCCGCGATCTTCTCCATTTGATCCATTTCTTTGGCCATTTGCATTGCCTTTTGGTACATGTTTTCGTAGTGCTGGAATTAAGAAAAAGAAGTTTCGAGGATGAAGAGAAAAAGCTTACAGAATCTCTGGCATCTGTGAAGGCGTTCTTTCCTTTCGGCATATCGTGCTGATTTCCGTCTTCAGCTATTTTGACGCAAGGAGTTGGCGGATCCGGCTGAAATTATATTTCAACATCTTTTGAATTCCAATTTTGTCACTTACCACAAAAAGATGTCCATGAGTACGATTCCGTGGCTGATACGTCTCCAACACATTTGCCACGTCGAAACAAGCACGACGGGTCCGAGTCATCGAAGAGAAGTGGAGACCGAGCCACTGAAATGATGTACTGTTACCATGGAATTGAGATAGGAATCAGAACAAACCTCATAAGTGAAAAGTGTGAGAAGAATGGAGGCAATTGAGCCAACGGATGGGACGAGAGCCGACACTTGAAGAGTGGCGATGATGGTGAGAATGGTGAAGAATGATGCATTGAAGGGAACTCTGGAAGGAAATTCATTCGCTTTCGACATTTATGAACAGAGATGTTTCAAAATAGGCAGTTGGACTTGTTTGTTTTTGGAAAAAATGAATAAATTTCGAACATTCCAGCATGAGTTTTCCGAATTCTAATGACAGAAAAGACGTCGCGAATTACCAAGTTTCTCGTTCATATACTTAGAATTACTCTTTCACTCACGTATTGTTGAGCATCGGTTTTCGGGCAGATACAGAATTTGAAATACTGTTTGTTGCTATCGGAGCAGCGACCGCAGTTCGAGTCGACATCGATTCGGACATCTTCTACTTCTTATTCAATTCGAAATAAACAACTAACCATGGAATTCTTCCACGTGTCAACGTGGCAAAATTATGTGGAAAATCGAAAAAAAAAGAGTTCACGGCGAAATTATTTCATTAAAACGAGAAATTTTATTCACAATTATATTTGAGAGTGCTGCACTACTACTTACACGGTGATTTTCTCAGTACCGGTAGGCGCGCTAGCTCTTCCAAGGCCAGCGACCCGCGGTCTAGTTTTTAACACTGA
The DNA here is from genome assembly GCA_963572265.1 of Caenorhabditis doughertyi. Taxonomy (NCBI): domain Eukaryota; kingdom Metazoa; phylum Nematoda; class Chromadorea; order Rhabditida; family Rhabditidae; genus Caenorhabditis; species Caenorhabditis doughertyi. The sequence continues at coordinate 11,564,840 of OY751556.1, read as the reverse complement.
AAAAAATTTTTTTCAACTTCAAAGAGGTTTTTCTCAAAAACGGCACCAACGATTTCTTATCGCCTCCAGCATTTTTTAGATAATTCATTCAAGAATATGTGGTAAAAAAATCATAACGTAAAAATGGTACCATCATACCTAAATTTGGTACATAAAAACGGCGGCCTAAGTTTCCATAGAGTTCGACCGGGGGCCGCCTTAATTTTGAACTGAAAAAGGCGGCGGGGCCGTGGCCGTGGCGGACTAACTTTATTTTTTTTGCTAGGTTACTAATCAGCGCTCGCCCCTCTCCGCTGATTATTGGCTGAACCCGCCTTTTTCGATGGACTAACTCCTCAAAACGCGTTCAACTAACCGGTACTCGAAAATTCACCGTGTACTTATTTTATGGGGGAACACCCGAGTAAAAACATTCGATGATACCGGAATCATAACTATTTTGGGGTTCCGGTTCTAATGGGAAAGGGGCGAGAAATGACATTTTTAAAAGAGATATGAACACTTTGGGAGATACGGAGATTGGATTAATACTCCATTTCATCATCATCGTCAAGGATATTTATGTCGTATGGGATTGGAGCGATGGTGCGGTGCACTGTTGGACGGTGGGTACGCACTTCGGAGGCCACTTCTAGTTGATAGTTTTCGATGATCTGGAAAAAAGGGAATTCTATTGAGTCGGATGATGATGCAGATTACGCTAGCAGCTCTATTATGAGAGAGCTACAGCTTTTCAGTTTCTATTGCACACTAGAAAAAAGTAATGAATACATTGGGAAAAGCTTTGTTGAAAAAAAGATTCTAGAACTGATGAGCAGAGGCTAGGGAAAACTTTTGGACGCTTTCTAGATGTCGTGCACACGTTTAGAGCTCGAAAAAAGTTAAAAATCAGAATCTTTGGTAGATTTTTGCTGCATACTCAGCTTGAGAGGCGCACGTTAACAACGACTTTGCTGTTAAGTTGAATATTCGCAGCCTTTCCGCTACTATACTCATTATTAAATTTTGCTTAACTCACTCTTCTCTCATCCAACGCATTGAATTCCAACTTCTTCTGTGGTGTCTGATATGGATCATCCTCATTTCTCTTTCGATTCTTTCTGCTCTTCTCAGCCTCTTTATTCTGTTTCTTCAGTTCCTCTCTCTGTTTATCCTGTCCACCACGTGTTCGAATACTCGGTCCATCAGACATTGGATATGTCTTTCCGAGTGCATTTCCACAAGATTTCGCTTTAACCTGCTCCATAATTCCCATTTTCCATTGCAATTGCTTCTGAAAGTCGACGCACGATTCGATTATAGACGCTTGACGGGAACTGAAAAATGAATTGCTTAGCTTCTTGTAAACGAATTTAAGGTTAACTAACTCTCTGAGCTCTTTGCTGGCACGTTTTTCGGGTCCATGATAATCGAGTCCTTTGTAGAGTATATCCTTTTCCTTTATTCCACACTCATCATGCAATTTACGACTCATTCGACGAGTAGTCACGCGTTTGTCGACTTCCAATTGTGCACCGGCGAGAGAGGCCTGAAATATGTTGAAAATTGGAGACTGCGAAGACTTGTGTATTGTTTTGCTTATGAAATTTGGTAAGCAAATGCGTTTTTTTACTGCGACCTTTCAGCTTAAAGCAGCTATTACAAGAAAATATGTTTTTGTTGTATTCCTCCGAGAAGAACTAACTGAAATGCCGAGAAAATCGACACAAATTGAGATTTCTCAGCGATTATCAATGTTTTCAAGCGAGATTATTCATGACATGTATCAAGATATAGCAAGAGGCAGACTTTTTCTTGAGAAAGAAACACGGTTTTTCCAGTTCTTATTCACACAGAGGACAGCTTTATAACTTACAACTCCGAAGTTCAGCTCAGTTTTTCTGTCGAAAAACTCTGAATCGCCGACCATTCGTCGAATTTCCTCTCTTTTCTGCATATATTCTTCCATTGTAGCCGCCGATGCGTCGAATCCTTTCAATTCTATGATTGCAGCTTCTGGAAGCTCGTTTTCTTCGAGAGCGTTATTCACAATTTCTTGGAGCTGCAAAGTTTTTAATTTTATGATTTTGTCAGAAATAATAGAATTTCCATTTTGGGAGGGAGGAAGAGGGCGCCCTCCACCCGGAAAAATCGCCCCTCATGGAAACTCTAAGAAATAAATCAATTCTTCCAGAGAAAACCATTGAACTTCTTGGTTTTAAATAACTTACATTGCTGATGACGACTTCTGGTGCCATATTCTCCTCTAAAAATGGCGATGACTCTTTGGACATTGACTTTTGACGCTGAAAAATATGAGAAGTCCGAAAAACCGAATTTTCTGTTGAAAAAAATGAAAAAAACAATACTTACCTTGTAATCCAAGTTTTCCTTGACCAATTCATTGCTTCTTCGCTTTGCTGTCTGTCGAGAACAACGCATTTTCAGCAATAAACAAGTATTTTTTTAGGTCGAGTGTTGTGCAATTCAAACGGTTAATCTACGCGGCGTCGGCGTTTTTGCGTTGGAGCGCGTTTGCTGCCAAACAGTGGAAAATCACGGCACGGCGGCGACTACTCGCGGACTAGAAAAAACGGTTACTCTTCCATCACTTTTTCTTAACCATTGCGCTTTTTGAGGTTAAATTCAGACTCGTTTTTCTTTGTTTTTCTTAGTTTTTTCTCATTTATTTCACAAATATAGCATAAAAAACGTTGATTCTGATCAGTTCAGGCCGTCTCCAGTAATCCGCCAACATAACACCTCCGAAAACGACGTGGGAAAAGTAAGGTAAGTTTCTTGCTTCATTTCTCAAAAAATCCTTGCTCAAACTTTCTCGAAAATAGCTTAAAAGATGCGCAAGAAAGTGCTCTTTCTAATATTCAGAAGGATATATACTGCTCATGTGCTCCCTGACGAGTTAAATTGAATAATGTTGACAATTTTGGTCAAAAAAGCACATATTTTGCAATTTCTCGAAATTTTCTTGCTCAAACTTTCTAAATTTTAGCTTAAAACATTCGTTGATTGTTGCTTCACAATAAACAATAGCGTTTGACCGGGCTTCATGCGTTCCCTATCGAGATAAATCACAAGATAACTATAAAATGCTGTAATTTTCGACTAACCGTTGTAAAACTTGAAAGTTTTTTATTGGATCTTTTTGAAAACTTGACAAATTACTCAAGATATTATGTTTGCAGAACGACAACACAAAACTTCGCTGCCCATGTCCGTTTTCAATGGAAAAAGAGCGATGATAAGGTACATTTAAAAAACGCCTGTAATCTTAGGTTTTCTGTTAAACTGTTGAATAAATTTTGTTTGTGTGCATAATAAATGATTTATCAATTAATTTTTGTTATGTTTCTCTACATTTCCGCAATTTTAAAGTCCTATATTCTCACTTTTTAGAAAAAAATTGGTTTAAAAATTGAATTTTTCGTCAAGTCATGGTAAGCAATCGAGCGATTTGACGACACATTGCACAGAAAACCATTTCGCTGCCGACGGCCACCGCTGAGTATTCAACGAATTTTTTTCGCGGCCATGAGTAGTCGCCGCCGTGCCGTGAAATGAGCGAATGTGAATATCGACGAAAAGAAGACGTTCTTGGGAAGTAGAGATGATGAAAAGAGTGAAAAAAAAAATCAAAAAAAAAGTTTTCAATCAAACAAAATAAAAATAAACTGAAAGTTTAGTTGTAGTGGGAGAAATTAGTCTCGGAAAGACAACAAACGAGGGTAAAACTTTTCTGTGACGGATTTGTTTGTGTAGAACTCGTTTCATATGGAAAATGAAGGTCTAGAACGTAACAATTGGATGAAACTTTGAAGGCATGTAGATCTATTGTAGACTCATTCTGAATTGCAATACAGTAATCGCCCTTGGCTCTTCTCACAAATGGATGAGCCACATCGCGAGGATGTTTTTCAATCCCTCGATCGAAAAGGATGTATTCTGAAAACTTGTGAAGTTTTATTTGATTATCTACTTATCACGCGTTTTCATATACGGGCTGTACTAGTCCGAGAAGTTTGACCATGATGAGCAAGATCAAGCAGCTCCGGGAACCTTCGGAAAGAATTAAGAACTGAAGAACGAATATATAAAAGTTTTTGGATACGTTACGTTTTGGAGCTTCTTGATTGATTCGACATGTTCTAATTATCAAAAATTATCAACGTGCTCAACAAAATATTCTGATTGGTAAAAAAAAACTTCTGATAAAATGCGAAATATTCAATCACCTTATCTAATTAGCCGTAATATATCCATTATCTTTATCCAAGCCTCGCCTATAATCCGTCCCTAAATTCGTATATTGCCCCTGCCCATGACTAAGCTCCAAGACTACGGTAACACTCTCCCCTTCCCTTCAAACATTCAGTCTTTCCTCCTTTTCATTGCATTCATATCTTCTTCTTCTTCTCCCTTCAACTACCCCCTTTTCTTCTTCTTATTTTCCTTCCCATAGCATACACATACACCCAGCCTTCCCCCCTTCTGTCCGTCCGTTGTATAAGACCCTAGGCCGTCGTTTGCGTCGCTCGCTCGGTCGCTGCCTGCTGGCTGCACAGCCCCGCTGTCCTCCTCTGTCAAATAAATGAATGGCTAGAGAACGAGACGAACAGAGTGTTTTTTCTCCGTCTCTTCTCTTTTCATACTATCTCATTTGAGGCCTTCCAACGAGTGCTGGCCTCGACTGCGCGCGTCCTCCACAGCCATTCAAACCTCCCTCTCCCCCCATTTTAAGGGTCTAGATGCAGTTTTACCCCTATTTGGACCATTTCTTCTGGAATTTCGAGTTGGATACGTGAGCTAGGGGTTGACATATCACTGTTCCTATCAATGATAAGTCTAGATCCATCTAGAAGTCTACCGGGCTACAGATATACTACGTCTTTGACATTGATTGATATCGATTTTTCTAGTTTTTTGTTTTCCTTTGAAAAAATTTATAGTTTTTCATTCTTATCATATTCCAGGGTGTTTTAAGAGGGTGCCCTTCTATTACGCGCGTTCTGTTAATTTCAAATACGCGCCGAAAAGTTTATTCTTCTTTTCATCGGGCACCCTCTTTTCTTCTACCACTATCTCCTCTCTTTCTTTCTCTATTTCTCTTTTTTCTAGTTCCATTTTGCGGTTTTTAGGAACATAGTTTTCAAGGTTTCCTTGAGCTTGGCTATGTTTGAAAGTTCTGAAAATTTCAGATTTTCTAAAAAATTGTATTTTTTGATTTTGTTCTTGTTTTTTGGGAAAGGACCATAAGATTGCAAATTTGCTCTATTGTATTTCCATAGACCATTTGGATTAATACGTATTCTTATTGTATTATTGATCTTTCTAGTCTTGTTTCCCACGTCATCTATTTATCTTCTGGTTCACTGACAGATGTCTTCAGATAGTCTAGTCTTACTATTAGTCTATAAGACCTGTTATTTCTGGAAAACTGTGTATGTTGTGACTTTTCTTCTCCTCATCTGAAACCTTCTCATTCTTGTACCTTCAATTCTCCATCCCCATCCCCATATCCCCTCTAAATCTTCCATATTTCAGGTTCTTCCATATTCCAAATAATCATCCTCGAGCTTAAACCTTCCCCGTCACCATGAGCACTCGACCGGCGTTCGAGCAGTTCACTGCTCAACCCCCTCAACCAGCCGGAGAAGTCGTCGCACAACAATCCGGCGATCCAGCCCAAGGCCAAGAATTGACCATTTCAAAATTGGAAAATGCGATTAGTTCAATGGAAGACCAAGGTCTTCAAAATGACCATCGACATGCCAAAGCAATGCTTTTAAAACACAAGCTTCAAGCAGGAGTTCCAGAACCATCTGAAAATGGAAATGCAGTAAATGGAGCAGGAGGAAATGCACAAATCTCTGCTTCTCAACTTGCCCAGCTTAAAGCACAAGTGTCTGCGTATCGTCTTTTGGCTCGAAATGAACAAGTTCCAGAGAATTTGATTGCTGAGGCTGTTATGTTACGTCCAAAGATTACCACATTGTTGCCAGATCCATATGAGTTTCCAGGAGAAGCTGAGAATGGAGAAAAGTTGCCGTATGATTTGATGAGGGTTAGTTTGGGGAAAACAATATCTTCGATTTAACTTATCAGTTGATTTTGGATAGCTTCACAAGACTCCGATATCCTCTAGTTTTCTAAATATTCAATCCCTAATTTTCAGGTGTTCAATCTGCACCAAATGCGTTGTAATCGCCCAACTACTATTGCTCCTCCTAATGGAATCGATCCAGTTGGAATGTTGAAACAACGTGAAAACATGATTCAGAATCGTATTGGTCTCCGTATGAAACTTCTCAACAACCTTCCAGCCGACATTCCGGATCATATGAAACTAAAAGCTGAAATTGAACTTCGCGCCCTCAGAATGGTCAATCTCCAGACTCAGGTTCGAAGTGAAGTGATGGCTTGTATGAGAAGAGATACCACTCTGGAAACTGCTTTGAATCCATATGCATATCGTCGTGTGAAGAGACAATCTCTTCGTGAGGCACGTGTGACAGAGACATTGGAGAAGCAGCAAAAGATGGAACAAGAGAGAAAGAGACGACAGAAACATACTGATTTGATGCAGGCTATCATTCAGCATGGAAAGGAGTTCAAGGAATATCACAGGTAAGAAAAAATCCTTTGTGGAGGGTTTTACAGCATCTGTAGTTATTTGAAAAAAATTTGCTAAATTTCAATTTTCAGAAACAACCTTCTCAAAACAGCCAAGACCAAAAAAGCCGTCTCCATCTACCATCAAAACAATGAGCGTGAACGTAAAAAGGATGAGATTCGTAACGAAAAACTTCGTATGCAACGTCTTATGCAAGAAGATGAAGAAGGTTATCGTGCACTTCTTGATGAGAAAAAAGATCAACGTCTTGTGTATCTCCTTCAACAAACTGATGAATATGTGGATTCCCTTTGCTCTCTTCTTCGTCAACATCAAACTACAGAGAAGAAAAAGAAAAAAGAAGATAAGAGACTTGAGAAAGGATCTCAAATGGATGATGAAGCTCGTGTACATGTTCGTGATGTGAGCACTGGTGTCATCTTAACCGGAGATCAGGCTCCAAAACCAGAAGAAATTGAAATCTGGTTGGAGACTCATCCAGGATACGTGCTGGTTCCACGTGATCAACTCAGTGATGATGATGACGATGATGAGGAAGAAGTTGTAGAGCAGCCACAGGAAGATAAGGATGATCAGTATGCTGGAATGGATGATGAGATGAAGGCAAAAATGATTCTCGAGAAAGCTAGAAATGAGGAGGATGAATATGATCAAAGAACTAAGAAACAAGAAGCTGATTACTATGCTACTGCTCACAAGATCAAGGAGAAAGTTGTCAAACAGCATGAATCAATGGGTGGAGGTGATTCGACCCTTCAATTGAAGCCTTATCAATTGAAAGGTCTTGAGTGGATGGTCTCTCTTTATAACAACAACCTTAATGGAATTTTGGCTGATGAAATGGGTCTTGGAAAGACTATTCAGACAATTTCCCTACTCACATATCTCATGGAAGTAAAACAGAACAACGGACCATATCTCGTTATTGTTCCTCTATCAACCCTCTCCAATTGGCAATCTGAGTTTGCTAAATGGGCTCCAAATGTCAAATCGGTGACCTACAAAGGAACCAAAGATGCTCGTCGTCGTGTTGAAGGACAGATTCGCAAAGTTGATTTCAATGTTTTGATGACAACTTATGAATATGTCATCAAGGAGAAGGCCTTGCTTGGAAAAATCCGTTGGAAGTATATGATTATCGATGAGGGACATCGTCTGAAGAATCATAACAGTAAACTGACATCAATGCTCAATGGATTCTTCCATGCTCAACATAGACTTTTGTTGACTGGAACTCCATTGCAAAACAAGCTTCCGGAATTGTGGGCTCTTCTCAATTTCTTGCTTCCGTCTATTTTCTCGTCTTGTGATACTTTTGAGCAATGGTTCAATGCTCCATTTGCTACTACCGGAGAGAAAGTGGAATTGAATCAGGAAGAGACAATGCTGATTATCAGAAGATTGCACAAAGTTCTCCGTCCATTCCTTTTGAGACGTTTGAAGAAAGAAGTAGAATCAGAGTTGCCAGATAAGACTGAATATGTTATCAAATGTGATATGTCTGCCCTTCAAAAGGTTATCTATCGTCATATGAAGAAGGGACTTCTTCTGGATGCCAAGGCTTCATCTGGAGCCCGTTCCCTCTCAAACACCATTGTTCACCTCCGCAAACTTTGCAACCATCCTTTCCTCTTCCAAAACATCGAAGATTCTTGCCGTGCTCACTGGAAGGTTGAAGAAGTCAACGGAAAAGAATTGATGAGAGTTGCTGGAAAATTGGAACTTCTTGATCGTATTCTTCCAAAACTCAAAGCCACTGGACATCGTGTTTTGATGTTCTTCCAGATGACAAAAATGATGGATATCTTTGAAGATTTCTTGGGATCACGTGGATACAGATATCTTAGATTGGATGGATCTACGAAACCAGATGAACGTGGAGATCTTCTTGCTAAATACAATGCAGTTGACAGTGAATACTTCCTTTTCATGCTTTCTACCAGAGCCGGAGGTCTTGGATTGAATCTTCAAACTGCTGATACTGTTATCATTTTTGATTCTGATTGGAATCCTCATCAAGATATGCAAGCTCAGGATCGTGCTCATCGTATCGGTCAAAAGAAGGAAGTCCGAGTTTTGAGATTGATCACTGCAAATTCAGTTGAAGAGAAGATGTTGGCTGTGGCTCGTTACAAGTTGAACGTCGACGAGAAAGTTATTCAAGCTGGTAAATTCGACCAACGGTCAACTGGAGCTGAGAGAAAGTTGATGCTTGAAAGAATCATTCAAGCCGATGAGGAGGAAGACGAGGAAGAAGTCGTGCCAGATGATGAGACTGTTAATCAGATGGTTGCTCGTTCTGAGGATGAATTCAACACATTCCAATCAATGGATATTGATCGTCGTCGTGAGGAGGCAAATCAGTTGCATCGGAAACCACGTCTTCTGGAAGAACAGGAGATTCCAGATGATATCGTTAAGTTATCATTTGATTTCGAGGAAGCAGAGAAGGCTAAAGAGGAAGGAAGAGAGATTGTGGATACTAATCCAAACCAGAGAAGACGTAGAAAGGAGGTAAGAAACTTTTGATTTTTCGAGGTTTTAGGCCAATTTCATTATTATATTTTCAGGTTGACTACTCCACTGACAACATGTCCGAAGAGCAATTTATGCAACAAGTTGAAGAAAACGAAGATGAGCAAGAAAGACAGATTGCTGAAAGGAAGAAGCAACGAAAGAGAAAGTTGGCTGGTCTTGATGAGAATGATGACTCGATGGATGACGTCGTCCTTCAACATAAGAAAAAGAAGACTGATCCAGAGCTTGTGGAGAAAATGAATGCCATGTTGGCAGTTATTCTCAACTATCGTGACGAAGACGATGACGTCATTGCCGAACCATTCCAAACTTTGCCAACGAAGAAGGAGCTTCCAGAATACTATCAAATCATTTCTAAGCCAATGGATTTTGATCGTATTCAGAAGAAGATTGACACTGGAAGATATATTGGAATGGAAGAGTTGAATGATGATATGACACTTCTTGTCACAAATGCACAGACTTTTAATGAGGAGGACAGTCCAATCTTTGATAGCTCTAAGATTATTATGAGAATGTGGAAGGCCCAGTATGAGAAGGTAAATAGAATAATATTTTTGATCTCAAAAAACAACTTATTTTCAGTTCAACGCACCACCGAAACCAGTAGAACCACCAGCTGCTGCCACTCCAGTCAAAAAGGAAGCTCCAACTCCAGCGACTCCCTCCACCTCATCTCGTGCTTCTACCAGTAGTGCTGCTGCTACTCCAGGAGTCTCTGAACGACAACGTCAACAAGCTCAAACTATCAATCAACAACAACAGCTTTTGGCCTACATTGCTCAACTTCCACCAAATCAACAAGCTCAACAAATGATGGCAATTCAAATGATGGCTGCTGCAAATCCAGCGATGTTGCTTCAAATGCAACAAGCCCAGGCTCAGGCTCAAATGCAGCAGGCACTTCAAGCCATGTTGGGAGGAGCTGGAGCAGCAGCTGCAGCAGCACAGACTAAGAAAAAGGAAGAGGTAAAGAAAGAGGAAGTTGTGGCGGCGGCTAAGAAGGAAGAAGAGACGACTTCTGATGCCAAGAAACCACAGAAAAAGGAGGCGGAGAAAGAGGCGGAGCCAATGGAAGAAGATGAAGAGGAAGAGGAGGAAGAGATTATTGGAAAGAAGAAGGTAATGGTTTACAACATTAATAATTATTTCTAAATTATATTTTTTCCAGGAACCAGCATCCGGTCGCCGTAAGTCCCGCCCAACTCGTCGCTACTCCAATGAAGATTATGACGAGGAGGACGATGATGAGGAATAATCTTTCTTTTATTTATTTCTCACAATTCCAATGATCCTCAACTTGACTATCCCTCTGATTTCTCGTTATTTATATCTACCAAAAAGTATCTTTTTGTAACTAATTTTTGTAACTTCACACAGAAATTTTTGTATAACCTTTATTTATCTCGACCAATTAATTGAATAAATGCAAATTTGAATAATTTTCTAGCCATAAGCCACCAAATCAATAGAGCAAACCTTATCGATAACAACCAGAATAAACGAGATGACCATCTTTGATAAGCATGAAAAGAAATGGATGATCTGCTAAAAACTCTTTCTTTTCTGTTTTCACCAACTCGTCTAATTTAGAATAAGTTCGACCAGAATCAACCACGCCACACCAGTCGGTTTCAATCAAATTCCCTGGAATTTCATTTAACTGAAAATCAATAGTTTTGTGATCGAATTTGATTTTGTATCATTTCACCTCTGCTTGACATCTGTGAACAAAAAATATATCTTTATTTGAAAGTATCAACGATTTTGAAACGTCTTCCATCAATGTTTTCTCAACTCCCATGTTAAGAGGAACTATCCCTACGATGGAGACTTCCACTGGCACAAAAACAAAAACTTATTTCGATTCAAATGATTGGTTGATAGTATGTACCAATAGATAACGTATTTCCAAAAAAGGTACCACCAAGTACCTGTGACGTCATCACCCTGAGATAAAGCTGGTAATAGGGATTCCAGCTTCAAAAGTAGATTTTTTTTTCAACTTTGAGATAACTTTCTGAAATTTTTAGGGTAACATTCGGTAAGTTAGGAGCATATGCACAACCATTTTCAGCCGGATACAACTACTGAAAACATGTTTTTCAAAAAAATTGTAACGTTTTTTTGATTTTTCTCGAAAAAAATATACAGACCGGGTATTTGAAATTTTTTTCCCAGATTCCCCATGCAATTTGCTACAAAAAAGTCTCTTGGACCATACCAAAATTCGAGGACTCAAATTTGCTACGCGCGATTTTCCAAAAAACAGAGAAGGGTCTCCCCTTATGAAAGTTTATTTTCGGAAAAAAATGAAAAAATTTTTTTTCTTTGAACAATCGATTTTATTGAAGTATTCAGCATAAAAAGCTGTTTGGCAAAGTTTGAGACCTCAATTCCAACTTTTGACCGAATTGGAGTTCATAATCTAGTATCAATGGATTCTCCCATCAGTTTTTCGAGGATTCGACAGGTTGAACTTCAATTCGGTCAAAAGTTGGAATTGAGGTCTCAAACTTTGCCAAACAGCTTTTTATGCTGAATACTTCAATAAAATCGATTGTTCAAAGAAAAAAAATTTTTTCATTTTTTTCCGAAAATAAACTTTCATAAGGGGGGACCCTTCTCTGTTTTTTGGAAAATCGCGCGTAGCAAATTTGAGTCCTCGAATTTTAATATAGTCCAAGAGACTTTTTTGTAGCAAATTGCATGGGGAATCTGGGAAAAAAATTTCAAATACCCGGTCTGTATATTTTTTTCGAGAAAAATCAAAAAAACGTTAAAATTTTTTTGAAAAACATGTTTTCAGTAGTTGTATCCGGCTGAAAATGGTTGTGCATATGCTCCTAACTTACCAAATGTTACCCTAAAAATTTCAGAAAGTTATCTCAAAGTTGAAAAAAAATCTACTTTTGAAGCTGGAATCCCTATTACCAGCTTTATCTCAGGGTGATGACGTCACAGGTACTTGATGGTATGTTTTTTGGAAACACTTTACCCATAAAGTCTTACTAACACAGAAGTAATTCCGGTTTGAGAAACTTTTTGTTTTTGTGCCAAGGCCTAGTGGGGAAAGTCTCGTTCTTAGAGATTTCTCCTCTTAATTAGAGTTGGTCTCAATGAAGTTTCCGTTGTGATTTTAAACCTAGGAATTGAAATCTGAAAAAAAGGAATTGAGAAAATGAAAAAATTCAAAACTCACAACAATATAAACTGTTTTTCTACGACGTGCCAAATCATACAACTCTTTTGCATTCAGACTTTAGTCCAAAAATTTTCTGACTTTAGTCCAAAACGAATTTTCGGAAGAAAGAAATAAAATGAAATGAATTCTTTCATTTTCACTTCAACCATTTCAAATCGCTCGTTCTCCGAAAATCCATGCATGTGACTCGGAAATTTTATGAATTGTTCGTCACGTTGAGAATCCTTACAACTATGAAATCAGATCATTTTCTGATTTCAGTCCAAAACGAATTTTCGGAAGAAAGAAAAAAAATGAAATGAATTCTTTCATTTTCACTTCAACCATTTCAAATCGCTCGTTCTCCGAAAATCCATGCATGTGACTCGGAAATTTTATGAATTGTTCGTCACGTTGAGAATCCTTACAAGTATGAAAAACACCTTTGAATGGAAAATAACGCTGGAAAATATCATTGAGTGAATAGCAATGTTCAAGAGAATTCATAATGAATGATGATTTCAAAGTCACTGGACTTTTCTGTAATTCCAGATATTTTAATTTGGTCGATAGAAAATCTTCAACAATATTTTCATCAAGTGGCGGGTGATCGCTGAAAATTTTACAAAAAATTCATTCAATAATAGTAAGCACAATGACTTACTTTACAAAATATCGAACATCTTTCTTATAGTCAGTCCAATCACTCAAAATTTGAGGTTTTGATAAATGAGCCATCAATGAGCTCAAAAAGTAATCGATAGTTTCCTGTTCAGTGGCTTCTCCCAGTATCGATGAAATGATTTTTGCACGAATTTTCGAATTGGCGTGTTTGAAAAATGGATAAATACCAAGAATAATTGCAAGAGGAGAAATGACGAATGATTTTGAAATATTTTGATTTTTGAATAATTTCAATGCAAGGCAATTTCCATTTGTAGTTTTGGAGTAATCACTTTTTGGGGTACGACGATTCTTGGTATATAGAAATCTTGAAATTCCAATTACTTTTTCTTTTTTTTTATTATAATCAACATACTTCTAGTTTGTATTCCATTTCCCTGCATGTCTAATTTCTCCAATCTCTTTATACAACTATCCATTTTCTGATGCAACGAAGATAATGATGGTTCCATAACTGATTTCAGAGCCGCTTGAAATTCCATTGACATAAAACATTTGCTTAATTCTTCTTCATTCATTTTTTCTGTAAAAAGTTTTTTATTAAAACGAATGCATGAAACATAACATAGACTACTGTTTCGGACTGATAGAAGTCAACAGAAATAGAAGGAAAAAGATGAAAATGATAAACTGTACGGACAAAGATTGCGGAATGTTTGCATACGACCTTGAATAAAACGAACATAACAAAAAGTATAGTTTATCTGTATTTATAAGATAAAAAAGATTGTTTGAGTTTCAGTAATAACAACCAAAAGAGAACTTTAATTAACATGCTTCTTCATCTTGAATTAAAATTTCTATTAATTTTCCTTTTTTACGCAAGCACGATTATCAAAACCCCAAATCTTCAAGATGCTTCAACTAATAATGTATTCACTCACCAATAGTTTATCTATACGATTCTTGTTCAAACCTTTTTCGTTTTTGTGTTAAATTCAAATGAAGTGCCGTAAATCAAAAAAAGTAAATCATAAAACAGAAATTGAAAGGTATATTTAACGTTTCGAAAGATTCAGGGTGCAACAAAATGGAGATCAAAGAATAATTTAACAGATTTTCACAAAAATTCATCTTCTAGTGGGTAATTGCACACTCTTCGCTTTTGTTATTATTCCAATATTTCTTGATGTTGGACTTGGATTCGGTTGTCGATTCAGCAAACCTATAATTTCAGCTGATATCTTCAAATGTTGATAATGCGTTCTATTGAGAAATATTACCAGTTTCATAAATGGATCGTCCAATGAACTGTGAAAGAGGATATTGGTCAATGCCGGTTGTTCCGAACGGATTATATATAGAAGATGTTCCGATTCCGTTGAGACCGCCGAGACCAGAAGCGCCTCAAAATTTTGTAGTTTATAGTCGAGTTGAAATAAAAAAACTCACAGGTTCCGCAAGACAAAGCACAAGTTTGACGCATCATCAAAGCATTTGTAGAACATTGACCTAAATTTTTGCTTTAGATTCCCGCCAAAATTCTGAAAATACCTGTACTAGCCCAGACGGAACACTGTGGATTCGTATCCATACATCCAGTAGCTCCCATAATTCCCATTGGATTTCCAAGACCTCCACCGTATCTGCAAAGACTTCTGGATCTCATTGATGGAAGTCCCCGGCAATCACGAGTTTCACTTTCTGGAGGATTTGGAGGGGAGACTGGAGGAAGAGGAGGAGGAAGATCCGGGTTAGATCTGACAGTAAACAAAAAGGTCCCAAGACGAACAGAGGGTAAAGAGGCATGCACTACTATTAAAGGGAGTCTAATTCTCCATAGAACAAAGGAAAAACGAATAAAAACTTACCCATAACCCATAAACGGGTTTCCTCCGAATGGCATACCGTATCCTCCATATCCAGGGAAGCCGCCGCCGTATCCATAGCCACCGTAACCGCTACCGTAACCACCGTATCCACCGCCATACCCTCCATACATTCCATATTGCCCAAGGCAAATGGGAAGAAGAGTAGCTGGAAAAGTTATCGTAAAGGAGCTCCTAAATCGACGCGAAATTCCATAAATGTAAAAAAGGAATACGAGGTGTGATCAGAATTATTTTTTCAGATATTTTTTTCACTCAAAACCCTTACAAAAGTCAAATGAAAAACCAACCCATCAATAACAACAATAGCAATAAACCTTTCATAGTCAATGTAAGCAAGTAGATCTAAACCAAATATCCGGTACACCTCACTCTTTTATACCATTTCTCTTCATTTTTTCTCCGCTAAACTCGTTTTTTTTTCGATTCAGCTTTGTTTTTTAATCCCTCTCTTTCCGTAAGGTAACCGAAATGTCATACTAGGTGTAATCCGGCCGGTTTCGAACTTATTGACTGAACTTATAAATAAATATTCGAAATTTATATTTATGACGATGATGAAATTTGAATAATTTATGGAGAGGGCGTGAACTTTCTTTCAAAAAAGACAGATGAACGAACAAATATGAGAATGCGTGAATGAGTCGGACGAAAAAAAGGAAAAAGTTGAACACTGTAGGATTGCGGTAGAACACTGTTAAAGATATTTAGCTACGTTTTCGATGAAGCTTATATACTGTAGGCGGGGGTATGCCAAATCAGAACTGACCCTAATCAGAACCGTGTCCCGCATCAGAACTATAATTTCACGTGAAGTAGTTCTGATACGAGACAGTTTTGATTCGGGACAGTTCTGATTAGGTACACGGTTCTGATTTGGCATACCCTCCGGTAGGCAAGTTTAGTTTACAGTAGATGAATGCAGAGTATCAAATGTGATTTCAATTTAACGTTGATAAAGGTTCAGGCCCCTGCAAAAAGATTTTAGATAGTGTGGTTTATTGTTGACAACTTCATACTACTGTAGGCATTTTTCACTGAACGCCAGGTTACTGAACCCCAACATTTCGAATACGGTAGACGTCTGTATTCATCGTTTTTTTTTAGATTACTGTGCTTTCTCAAACGGTTTACGAATCTAGAATTACATCATGTGAGCATGTATTTACAGTCGAATAATCAGAAAACAACCAGTTTATAAAACTGACACATAACATTTAAATTACAAACTAAAAAAAAAAGAAAAGCAAGAGAAGGAAAAAAGAGAACCCGGTGAGAAGAAGATTGTTGATTTGGAAGCATCTAGAAGGAAGAATTACACGAAACGAAAGCACCCGTTTGATTTTTTGGATGATGATAATGATGGGGAAAAAACAATTAAATTATTATACTTCAACAAAATATCCGAATGTTTCTGGAGGTGGAACTGGTTTTGTCGCATTCTTCTTAGATTGTACAATGTTTGGAGTACTCGTTTTGGTGTGCCACACGAAGATTTCACGATTTTTCTGAAAATTTTTTCAGGTTTTCACCGAAAACTTTGAAGAAAAAAGCCTCTACCAACCTCTTTCTCATGTCCAAATGGCTCAATATCTTCTCTTTCTAATCCCATATCCTCGAGAAGACATGTCTCTGGAGCACCTCCACCACGTTTACATGAAGTTCCAAAAACTGCATCAGAATTCAAAACGACTTTTAGATTCACTGCGAATCCAGCCATATCCACTGCGAAACGTCGTTTTGGATTCCATTTTACATCGAAGGCCACCACTTTTCCATCGACTACTTTTGGAGCTTCAACTACAGTACCACCGACGAGTCCTGGAAATGAAAGAGTTTCGATATTTTGTGCAAAGTTTAACTATCTGATTGAAGTTGGAATTATTTAAGGTAGTTTTGTAAGCCGAAAACTTTTGTGAATTCATCAAAATTACAAATTTTGATATTGACGCACTTGTCATGTCTCTATTTCCATCGAAAAACTAAAAAATTTCAAGAGAAAACTCACCAACAGCCCAAATTCCGAGTTGTTTGACATTTCGAATATATTCCGTAAATAATCGAATATCATAAGAATTATCATCGTCTCCAAAATAGACGACACCTTCTTTATGATCCGGCCCAAGAAGTTGTGATGTATTTGAACGAATTAATCTCAGAGCCATTGTTCTTTGATACCATCCTCTTCTTGGGTATCCGACGGCTGTTTTATGTGCCACATAGGTATACGGTAGATTTGTTCTCTCCAGAATATCCCTCACGGCAGGTACTGTATGATTTCCATCTTCTACTACAATCCAATGAAGATCTTTAACGTGAGAAAGTGTGTTTGCCATTCTGAAAATATGTTTACTTTTTTGAATTTTGCAATAATAAAATTTTGAAAAGAAGAGGAAGAAAAGCAAATACATACCTCAACATATCAGCAATTCTAGTCATTCGTTTGTAGGTGGGCGTCACTACGAATATCATTGGATTTGTGATATTTGCTTCGATTTTTTTGAATTCTGGATATAATGGTTGCCTTCTGAAATAAATCAGTATTATTTTATAAAATTTTCTGAAAAAAGAAAGCTCACAAATCTGCGCTGAACTGAAAAACCATGGCAAATAGGAGCATGAAAAATAATACATAGATTCCATATTTCCGAAGTTTGTTCATTGTTCGCATTGTCGGGTAACCTGGAAGAAAAATTATAGGTTAGTGGCCTAGAAAAACAGAAATGTAAGTCCGGTGGCCTATTTTCTTCAGGATTAAACGCTGATGGCCTAGAAAAACCTCTTCCACCCATTTCAAAATCACTTACCTATGCACCGTCTACAATGCTTTTCGAGATCCTCCTCACACCCTTTTTGAAGTGCCTGCGACTCCAGTTTGTCTCCGAACACTGAAATGAAAACACTAATTATTTTCATCAAAAAAGAGAAATTTTTACAAAAAATGTTGAAAATAAAGAAATTTTTTTGGTCCCGATGTATTTTATGCTTTGTCATCATACACCAACGCGCATCAACTAGAAAAGGAGAGAAGAAGTAGGGAATAATTCAAGACGGAGTTGCTAAGGAATTCCGACGGATGTGGAGTCAAGAAAAGAAAGAGAACAATAGAGAATGTTTTATGACGAAAAAACAAGGAGAAAGCAGAAAGAATGTGATTTTTAAAAATGGAATGGATCTTTGTTCCGCATATTTGCTCCAGGGATAATTTTGAGATTTTTAAGCTTTGATAGCTATTATTGACATTAGCTTCAAATACATTCCAAGGAAACCCTCTAGAAAATGTGGAGCTAAATTTTCTGATTTTCCTAAATTTAGCTTTTTTTATAATTTTTTTTTGAAAAAAAAAACGGAATATAAACGGTGAAAGTTATTTTTTCTCTATGTCTCTAACTTGCGCTTACTTTCTCACAGTACAATTAGAGAAATTCTACAAATGCCAAGACTTCAAAATCATGTGTGTAGACAGTTCAAGGCACAAAATGAAACATTTTCTTTCTTCAAAACGAAGAGGTGTGTGTGTGTGTGTACTTCCAACTGATAACAAGAACCATTTTGGAATATGTGGAGGAGGAGGAAAAAGGAGGAGACAGATGATAAAAATATGAATGTAATGACGTCCAAAACTCAAATTAAACTTTACGATTGATTTTTGGGCTTAAAATAGTTCAGAAGCACGTCAAAAAACTGAAATTGTCTGAAAATTTTGGCCAAACCGAGAAACTTTGTATTGGACTGAAACTTTTGTATTCGACAGAGAAAAAATGTCAAAAACTAGTTAAGAATGAATCTAAAGCCAAAAACAGTCAAAAGTTTCAGATCTGAAAAAGGCTGAAATATCCCAAAACCCCTAATTTTCTTCAAAGTTCAGTTTCAAAACTCAAACAAAAAAGAATCAAACAGCGTGTAATCTCCTTATTTCTAGCAGGTGTTAAATATATGCACATACTTATAAAAATATGTAAAACTTTTTCTATTTTTCGTCATTTTCTATATCATAAAACATAGGAATTAAGTCACCTATATTTGACTTCGTCAAATATACAAAAAGTGTCAAAAATCCCTCTTGAATGACCTCAAGAAAGGGAACATGCAAGAATTGAGACTAAGCCAGATGACGGAAATATAGAACGAAGAGAGAAAAAAAAACATGTTGAACCCAAAAATCTCATTCAAAAAACGAGGTGTGACCTTGTGAGGGGATTTTAGGCAATATCTGCGTACTTTTTGAAGGGGAACAAGTACAAAAACTTTTATTGAATAAGAGGGAAAATGGTTTTTTGATCTGGAAAAAAAGTTCAAGAGGTTTTTGGTAGATAATCGGAAATATTGCTCTTTCGATGGGTAACTTTCACACTCGGACTAGCAAAACTAAATTGGAAATTCAGGTCTCGATGAAACTAAAATGTGGTCTGTCTTTAAAAAATCAAAATTTAGATCCTAGAGAAATGCTCGAAATGGTTATCCGAATTTTCACATTCTGGTATCCGTCAGAAATGCACTTTTAAAACAGACTTTCCAGAACTCTTTTTTTTCGAACTTTTTCGAAATGTATCCATTACAAAAACGTCCATTAAATTGTTGCCTAGGAAAGTAACAAAGAGAGAAAGGGAGTATAATTGGATTGAGGGACAAGAGAGAGAAAGTTTTGAAAAAAGAGAGAAAGATAGAAAAGTAAAAACAACAGGAAAAGTGAGGATTGATGATGATCGTTCTCAAAGTTATGCGAAGTTTATACATGATGTTTTCAGAATTTTTTGAGTAGAATATCCTTTTCCGTAAAACGTCTACTAGTGGTGCTCCTTGAATGGAAAAAACCCTTTTTGATAAGAACCCCAATTTACAAGGTTCTAAAACTCACAACGCCAGATCCCAGTCAGGTTCAAATCGATGAAAATAGAAATAACATGAATTTAAAGCTACGTGGACCATACTTTTTTGCAACGTGTAAACGAAAAAATAGGAAAAAAGGAAATACAAAATGAAAGGTCACGTCCCAAAAAAGGATGATTATCAAACATTGATATTGTTTTTGTAGTTTTTCAAAATCTCAGAAAAAAAAACAGAAAATTGGCCGAAACTTGTCATTCTCAGCTATCAATTTTTAAAAATTCCATCTGGAAAAATATATAAAGTTCAAGAAAATCGATGAAAAGTACACAGAAAACAGCACCTCTATTCGAAAAAAGTTCACAAGAATCATCTAAGCTCCGCCCATTATCCGCCCATTATCCGCCCATCCGCCCTTAAGATCCTTCTTTTTTGTGTTCCTAATCCAGAGACTAATATGAAAAGAAATAAATGCTCCCTGCTGTGAGTTCTTCTTTCAAGAAAACAATGCGATTTATGAAGATTCTCAAAATGAAAAAATGTACCTTTAATCGCATCTTCTTCTTCGATGTCTGACATATTTCTTTTGATTTATAGTCTGGATACAGAAAATAGAATTTTCAGAAGTTTGAGAATTTCCAAAAAAAAGTATGTTGTGGTGGTAAGTTTCCGACACGCCCCTTTATGTTCAACAACATTTGGAATTAGAGAAAAAGAGAAAAAAAACGAGAAGATAAGACTGTTCGAAAAATAGTTGAATGAGCAAACTTCTCGATCAGTAGACAACTTGTCAGGTGAATATTTTAATAAATTATTGATCATCATCAACAAAAAAACAATATGGAAGTTGATAAAACTTGTGGAAATCATAGATGGGTAAAAATTTGTAGGAACAAATAGAGGTTTATCAGGAAGAAAAGTCCGGGAAAGGATAGGAAAAAAGGCTTCAAAACTATCAAAATTTCACAAAATTTTACACAAGAAAGCCACTAAAAAACTATAAAGTAACTAAGAAAATATGTGCAAGCTAGTAATCAAAACGGCCTATCAGTAGTGCTATAATAATATGACTCATAGTACACATTCCTTTAAAAAACAGTATATTTTCAATTGAAAGGAAGTTCATTAGACTCCTTTTTTCCCGCTGGGAAACTATTCGAAAATGGGAAGTACGCAAAAGAATTAGAGTTTTGAAATCAAAAATAGTTGGATTGTATTAAAACCGGGCTAAGTTAGCCCAAGAATTCAAAAAACCTGATTTTAAAAAAGGAAAAAAAAAACTATACCTTTTGAGCTAATGTCAACCATCGTTTTTTTATTTCCTAATTATTTCAAAATTCTTGGAAAATACTCAATGATGACGAAAAACGCCCCATACGTCGAACTTAAAATAGCAAAATTCGAATAGATAAGAGAAAAATGAGGCATAGTCCACTCCTCCCTATTGTCAACCACACCCTACTTTCAGTTCGTTTGCTCTTCTGAAATCATCAAATACGTTTTTACTATGAATAGTGATGTGTGTGGAAGATCTTCCATGTTTTAGATATTTTAATTTGAAAAAATGATGAGAAATGATGATAATTTTTCAAAATTTTTGAACTGAATTGTTTGGAATTTTCTCATAATTCAAAAAACTTGTCTAGAGTTCGAACTATTGATTTAATTCCAAAATAAAAAATTTAGAAAATAAAAAAAAGATTGAAAAAATCCAAACCTGTACAACTAAAAAGGAGAGGGTGAATGTCAATTCTTTCTCTCTATTTCAAACTCTCTCTACATTTTCCCGATAATCTTCTACCTGATGTGTAGACCAACCATCACACCTCTATTTAACTATACTATTACTACTTTAGTTTTATGGCATATTCATGAAAAGTTGAAGTGAGAAAAAGAGCATAGATGGGATGGAAGTGAAGATAAATATGAGGTAAGGTTAGGTTCGGTTAGAAAAGAAACAGGAAGTATTATGTTGATACTTCAAAACTCATTTATATAGATTCTCTATGTTGTGCAATAAAACAAAAACAATTTTTGTGCGTGTCTTAGTTTGTTCCTGGATGCAACATTATCAAAATATATCAGCATTGAATCTGTTCCTCATTCTTCTGTGAGTCACGGACACCATTGAAACGACAGGCCTAGGCAAGTTTGAAATAGTGATTGACTTCTCGATCAACTTTAGGCCTTGTAGGCAAATGAAAAATTACTCAAAAATGGAGAGAAGTTTAGAGAAGTTTAGTTTTGGAAACTCCGTGTTTTGTCGTAAAAAATTGTGTACACTAATTTGCCAATTATGAATATTTCGAGTAAAAACCAAAAACGATCACATCTAGAGGTCCAACGAGGCCCAGAACACAGTCTAGATGGTATTTGCCTGAATTCGAATATGGGTTCAGAATGGTCCTTGAAAAACAATCTGCCCTAGTCTGAGGTTCTTCAATCCTTTGGTTCAAAATTAAATCTCAAAGACTCACTGTCTTCAATTTCTTGTGTTGTCGTTTTATTCACCAACAACAACTGTTTCTTTTCTTCCGATTCATGCACAAGAGGTGTCGAGGAGGACAGTGGAATGGGCGGAGTCGAAGACTTCTGAAAAGTAAGAAAACGGAAGTATTGATAAGAAAACATGAAGAATTTGCAAATGGAAGGTGTTAAAACTGATAAAACATAAATGGAAAAGGGGAAAATATGGAAGAAGAGTAAAACCTGGATGTTTAGAAACTAAAAACAAGATGATTTGAAGACTTCTTCAAAAAGTTTTGAATCTCTAATATACCAAAAGATTTTGGAATGATAAAGACATAGAAAGTCGAAATTCAGATCTCAAAACCCAAAAATTTGAATGAGTTTTCAGATAACTCCTCAGAATGTTTACTTGTGAATTTTGGAAAAAAAAACAAAACTTATGTTTTCTAGACTAGTTTCTTTCAAGGTTTTCATTGAAATGAGTTTAACAAATAGAAAATAAATGAATAAAAATGTTCTTCTCTTCAGAATCACAAAAGTCAAGTACTCCCTCTCTCTCTTCTATTCTAACTAGTTCCACCATTCTCTCTCTCTCTTTGCCGCCTGACCAATAATCACCCACCTTTTTCTTCATTCTTCTTCTTCTTTTTAAAAATCTTCAAACATTATCAATTTTGAATTTGGAAAATCATAGCAGAAGAGAAAATAGGGAAAGGGAGAAAAGGGAGAATAATGAAGTCTGGATATGAAGAATATGAAGCAAGTTTCGATTTCTCTCTTGGAGAAAAGATAAAAGAGAAAGGAGGAAGAAGAGGAACTTGTTCTTTTTGATATGTTTAGGTTTAGAAAGAGGGGAGGGAACGGATTACTCGTATATTACTGTTTCATATCTCCCCCTCCCTACCAACAACTTTCTTTCGGTTTTTTTTGATGGGGAGCGAGAGAAGAGACCCAGAACAATAGAATTTATCTATGATCTTTGCGGAGAGCAATCGCGCTCCATCCTGCTTGTTTTTCACATCTTCTGATGAGAAACTTTTAAGAAATTTATCTAATATTTTATTGGTTTCAAGTTCGAGTATATTCGACTCACATATTTACTGTAATTTGTATTTTGTAGTTTTTTGTCTTTTCAGTTTTTTATGTTTTTTGAAATTTTTTAAAGATATAAACTGAAAAGTGGCCGGTAGGTGTAGTCTCCCTAAATTTGTATTCTTGAACTCTTTCATTTTGAAATTATTTCAAAATAAGAATTTTTCACATTTTTGCATTCGTTTCCTCTCTGCTGCTAACATTATTTCTCACTGTAGTTGTTTCAGTTTCCAGTTTTTACTTCTATAACTACCAATTAATCCGATTCCTCCTGTTTCCTTTCTTATCATTCCTCCTAATCATTGGTCAATTATTTTCCTCCTTCTGTTATTATTTATAGAATTGAAATTCCTCAAATTTGAAAAAAGAGTGCGTCATTTGCAATGTGTGTATGTGCAAATCAAACCACACACACACACACACACACACGTAAATAGACCGAAAATTGGGTGGAAATATTTGATCGGAGAGGTTTTTCGGTTTATGATTCAGATGTAATGGAGGGAAATAATGAGAATGTGGTTGATTATTTGGATTTTTGACAAAAAAGGAGTGAAGGATTTCTTATTTCAATGAACTTAGTTCAAAATGACGTATTTAAAAAATCTGACTTTTATATTCTGATATTCAAAAATCAACACCAAAACACAAAATTTTGAATCTATAAACAATAGTCCAATGAGAAACTAATCCACATTTGAATGGATAAATTTTGATCGCACAAAAAGTATAAGTTCCGCTTTTTTTGAATTCATGAAAAAAGTTGGTGGTCATTGATTAAAAAACATTCAGATTATATGGTAGCATGAACAAAAAATGAAACATGATATGATTTTTAAAAAGTTATTCAGAAAGAAAGAATAAGGGCATTCTGTTATTCATTCCACCTGCTTGCTCACTCAATTATGAGCAAACATCAGATTAGAGAAAAAGAGAACCTTTAAAGAATGAAAAAAGAATATGAGAATGAGTTGATATTATTGAGAAAAAAGTAAGCCTTTTTAAATGTGTTACTTCAACTATGATTTTATGAAAAAAAAAAGGAAAACGTACAGTAATCCCAAAAAGCTCCAAAATCCTGAAATCGAAATCCACAATATTAAAATACAGAAAATTATCTACATCTATGTATACAAATGTTCTCTCGATCATTGAATATCATTAAAAACAAAGAATCATCATTCTATTGTCGTTGATGGGAAGGTGGCAAAATGTAAATGAAGGAGGCAATGTGTATATTGTGATGTGGGTGTTTGGAGGCGTATTAAAATGCAAAAAATTTGGAGCAAAATATGGAAAATGGGGTGAATATTTAGGGGAGAAGGCTTCGAAATAATAGGAGAATGATAGATCCCTCGGCTAAAAAAAGATCCGAAAAAAAACGGAAAATTAATATGAAACTACTTCACACAGTATTTTTGATCCTCTAAATTCTTGGAAGTTTGGTTCAAACTGTCAAAATATAAATCCTTATTTACCCATAACAAGAAAAATTCCTCAGGAAAACTATCTAACTTCAAAAGTTGCTCCATTAAACGAAAAGCAATAAATTAAAAGTATTAGTAAACAACAAATTTGAAAAAGAAGATTCAAAATGAAAAAGAGATGGAGTAAAACGTGTGAAATTCCGGCTGTCATTCAAACTATCCTCCTCTTTCTTTTCTCATATTCTTCTTCTTCTTCTTTGAGTTGATTAGACAAGTGATGTCCCAACCCCTTGTCAAGATCTGATATGAAAGGAGGAGCAGAAGAACCAAGAGGAAGAGATCAAAATGTTTGGAGAGTTTTTGAAAGGTTTGAAAGTGCAAAATGGAAAGGTTTGTTATAGAACTGAAGGAATTTCGAGGAATGACGTTCTTGGCGAGTATATATATCAGAAATTTGAGTCTTGGAGTCCGCCGTTCTAGAAATCTTGTATGTATTCCTAGTGACCGAAGCCGAAAAAGAATTTGATTCAGCTTGTACAAGTCGTCTGATTGTAAGATCAATGAACTTTATCAGTCTTAGATAGGCTTCAGCTTCACTAGTAAGGCAGGGTGAATTAGGACAAAGCATGAATGAACTGGCCCTCAATTTAGTCAGAGTTATCAGCTGTGCTTAAGCTTTAATAGCTCCCTTCTAAAGGAACCACTCATTATCAAAATGGGTTAGAAAATACTGAGCCTAAAGCAAAACGTAAGTTTGAGTGTCTTTAGCGTGAAAAATGATAGAAAACGATCTTAAATGAGCATCTAAAAACCATTAAAGAACACACACAAAGGGGCTTCCCTTCTCTTTCAAACAATAACTAGCCACCAAGACAAATGGCTAGTCATCAAAAATCTGGAACACCGTTACCTCCAATTCATCAAATGAAACTTGATATGAAATTAGTGTGAAATGAAGAATGAAAGAACGTGTGTGCTCAAAGAGAAACTAAGGAGGATGCGCGAAAAGTGGGAAAAGGGGGGGGGGGGGTGCAAATAGAAAATTACGGACTGTTTTTATGTTTCAACTAAGATATATGACATATGAGGGCAACCAAGGCCAATTATTTGCTCTTTCACACGAAATTGCCAAAAAAAAAGAGAATTCGCGGCGGTCAAAATGTGTCTAGGGGGCTGTGCTCTTGGGTCAAGGACAGTTTTAGAGGCTCATTTTTGAAACCCACGCGGCCTTAAGCTCAACTGAAAAGAAGATTGCACTATTAGAAGATGTCAGATTTTATAGATTGTATTGAAAAAGAACGATCCAAGCTCTAGGTCCTAAAGCTATACAAAAATGAAAAACGTACATATCATCTTCAAAAAAACTAGCTGAAATCAAAAGGATAGTAAGTTTCAACGAACCAAAAACTTAGATCAAACAGCGGAGAAGAAAAAAAAGAAATGGAAGTGATCAAAGTAAAGTTTTTGAACAAATATTGGGAATCATGGAAGCTCCGGTGGGTTCAGTTCAGGTGTAGAACCGATCTTTGAAGTTCATTTGTAGTCTGTACACAATTGTTGGAACAAAGTTGGATTTCAAAGAACACTGTTAGAATAGAAGACAGAAATGTCTAAAACGAGTTTAGATCACATTTTCATTTGCGAAAAGTTATAGGAAGCCATGATGGGTCTTAAAAACCTTAACGCAATACTTTGGCACGTAAGGCCACCTCACCAACTAGCTTCTGATACAAAAAGTAAAGTCCATCACACTAAAAAAGAACTAAAAAGCCAAAAGGTGAAAAGTAGAATCGGAAGGGTAAAGGGACCACAGGAAAAGTGAATAGCCTCCTCCTCCTCCTTTTTTCCATCAAAAAGTGGAGAGTTTTTTGTCTCTCCACTACCACACAGCATGAAACCAAATACCTTCATCACCATCAAAAAAAGCGAAAAAAGAATTGGAAAAGAAAGGAGAAGGGCCAATCAGAAGTGGGTCCTTTCATCATAAGTTTTGTTTGTTCTCTTTGGAACAGGTTCATATGGAGAGGAGGAAAAAAGGTGGAGAATTTCAGAGAAATTGGGATAGAAATGATACTGAAATATCAAGAAAAACACGTTTTTTATTAGAAAAATGTTGGAAACAGTATAATCTAGAACCAGAGAGCGTTTGCTAGTAAGAGACGCCGACACAAAAATTTCTCTGCGTATCCATGCCGCATGTACTCTTTTCTTCAATCCATTTTTTCTCAAGACCGTTGGCATACTGTCAACTAAAAAAAATGCGCCCTCCGCTGAGAAAAAACTGACACTTTTTTGTTTGCACAAAAACGAATTTAGCGGATATTTCTCGGTTCAAAAAAACAGAACACTAGCGGGATTTCAATGAATTTTGATGATCAACATTAGGTTTGTTTTCTTCATTAAAAAACTGAAATGAGCAATTTTTAAACGATGATTATGATCTTTAAAAAAACGCTTAGGCTTCTTTTTAAGAATTGCAAGAAGAGAAGGAAAAATAGGAAGAAGGAAGAGAAGATTTTGGAAATTTAATCCTTGTGAACTTTTTTGGTAAAGAAAAAAGAATAGAATAAAAGCGGAAACTCGAAGGCTGAAAGGTTGAAAAAGGTGCATACTTAGCCTAAAACTCTAAAAATTTGGAAAAAATATAGTGCAACTTACGACTGACTTCTGGAGGTCTTAGATTTATTTACTGTAGTTGAGGATTACTGTAAGAAATATATTAGTACTGTCGAATACTCCAAAATGCACAATATTGATAGCCAAAAACTGTATAAAATGAACGTTTGATCTCGAAACCAAACAAAATCAGCAAAAGATGAAAATGTAAATTGAGATAGATCAATAGATGATTGCCCTGTTGTCAAATTGATTTTATTATAATTGCTAATCAGAAAATTGATATTGATCTTTCATTATTAAATTGATTTTTAGCCTATGAAGCGATTTATAAAGATGTGGAAAAAAAATAATCCAGCTATGTTTATGAAATTACATCTGGCCTTGAAATATAAACAAAAAACCGGATATTCTTCTCATATGGGGACTATAATTTGTTATGATGTTGGGTTAACTTTTTGAACAAATTATTTTATTAAAGATTTAAAAAAAGTAATCTGAAGAATTGAAACATCAGAATGCTCTTCTGTTGAAGGTCTGATCAAATCATCTTGTTTGGGAAGTGAGCTTGATGTAATGTTTCAGAAGAATTATCAATTTTTTCGCGATACAAAAGGATCCAAGGCTCATGATGGGTCACCATTGCTTTCCTATTGTTTTCATCGCAAGCGAAATATGAACTTCAAAACAAAACGTCCTCTTTTCTTTTGCACTTTTATAATTTCATCCACCGTACTCCTCTTCTTTCTTCGTATGCACTTATTAAAGGACGATTCATTAATAATTGTGCACTTTCTTTCATAAAGCTTTTATTTAATTTATTGTAATCATCCAGTTGAGAAGAGAATTCATGCCGTCATCTGAGTCTGATCAGAATGTCTAGAAGCTTTTTTCGAAAACATCAGATGTCAAGATGACAAAGGAAACCAAGTAATACATGAAAGAAAGAGAAATCAAATGATTGTTTTCATAATCTAGAAGATTTTTGATCAGGTGAAAATCTATTCCAGTCGAGATGACGTTTCCTGATTTTTGTCCAAATCTGAAAGAGACCTGGAGAAGGCGCCGCGGCCTGAAGCGATTAGGCTCATTGGGAAAATTTCAGTCTAAATTCATCACGGCTCAATCAATTGGCAAATCAAAAACTCAAAGTTTTCCTCGGGGGCCCAAAAACATAGCAAGGCTCATTCGAAGCTCAGTTCTCAGCGGAATTGATTAGAGAAGGAAAGAGGCTTGAAGCAGTCATAACTCCTTCTGCTATCTCATAGATACTTCATTTTCTTCAGAAAAGTTTGTACTCTTTTTTTTCAACACCCTTCATTGAATTTCAGATGACTGTCAAAGTTGATCCAGCTCCTCCACCTTCAAAAGTTCCTCGACTATCGAAAAAATATGCCAGTCGTGCAGAGAAAACAAGATTGATTCAAATCTTTATTGAGCTTTTCTTCTATTCAATCTTCCTTGTTATCTCTTTATCATTATATACTGGAACCAATTATCAATCTTTGATGACAATCAAAGAACCATTCACATGCCCTCCCGGAGAGATGTTCCTTTTTTGGTTTGCCTTGGCCATGATTTTCAAAACGTTAACTTTGTTTTGTATGATCTTCTCACTCAACTATTTGAAAAGTCGCAACTGGAAAGATGTAGATTCTTTCTGTTGTCTAGCCCTTTCAACTATTCTCGTCCGAGTTGCTTCCACAGTTTTCTTCATGTTTATGATTTTGCAATACAATTTTACCATCCGAAGTGAAGACTCTCCATTGTTTCTATTCATTGATCTTGTCTCTTTGTTCGTTCTTGAAGTTATCTATGATATCGGTAAGTGATCTGCGTCTCTTGATAACCCACACTCTCTCATTTAATCTCTTTTTAGCGTTCTCAATCTTTCTATATCACGAGAATTATCTGTCAAACTTCGTGGAAGAAGCTCGTGCTATTTATTTGGAAACTTCAGAAGGGAAAGCCAAAGCAGAAAATTTCCTAACGAATATGCAATCCGCTGGGCTGGCATGATTCAAATTAATTGTTTTCTTTACAATTTTCAATTCTCGTGCATTTTCTTTTTGATTAAAAAATGAGTTTGGAATGAACTGAAAAATCTTCTTGCAAAAATTGTAATGATGATTTTTTCACATCGAATCATTTTTGAATAAAATTCGAAAATAAGTTCAAAAAACCGAAGTTCTAATTAAGAAAAAAGGAAAGAAATCGCACTCACGCTTGTGAAACCCTCATAAAACTCGCACCTACCGTAGTCTTTTTTTTTCAAAGATAGCCTGCTGGAAAATTCAAAAAAACTCAGCCTTCCTGAAGTTCAAAAAAAAGTTCAAAAAGCCAAAATGGACTTCAGGCAAGAACTCACACGACAATTAGAAAGAGACGAGAGTGCAGGTGGGGGATTAAAAAGGCTTTAGAAAATACAACGGCATAGACCACCCGGCAACAAACGGCCGTAACAATCATGTCTTCTCAGTAATGATAAAAAAGTTAACGGAACCTCAAGTCATGGGAAGAAGGAGCTTGTGGCTTTTATCAGGGAAACTCCACGACCTCTCCCAGATTAAAGATAATTGTGACTGTATGAAAATTGTATTGATAGGATTGTTTGCGTTTTAAAAGAAGCCGACATTTTCTTGCGAAGAAATCATCTACCGTAATCATACCGTATACAATGTTAGTCAAAACGCAGCATACCTTCAAAAAAGTAAGACTAGAAATTAGCACAAATGAGCTGTTTCATTTAAGTAGGGCTGAAACCCCTCAATTTCATCGTTGTTCCTCGAAGATAGTTCTGCCTAGATAAAAATCTTTGTGGGTGTTTCTTTTAAAACTATTTTTAATTCGTACGAACGACTTGAAAACTACAGTCACAATCTGAATGACCGTTTCGGAAATTTTAGGTTCAGAGATTTTAGGCCCACCGTATAGGCAGAAGAGATCACTTAAGGACTCAGCAAGTGAGGCCTATTTGAATACCTGAAGTATCTTCGTTTTCTCACCTGTGAATGATTTTTCTTTGTAGAGGAAAGGCTTTACAGAGAACAAAAGCTTTACAGTGATAAACGGAGAATAATTCACAACTTGGACCTACCGTGCCCCGTCATTGATATAGCACCGGCGAATCTCGTTTTTTCTTTCCACCCAAGTTTCGAACTTGTATCCTTCCGAGAGCTATATTAACCTTTAGAGTGATTGTACAATAATGGGTTCAACTACAAATGTGCAAAGCATATCTCACTATCCGATAGAGATTCCAAAAAGTTTCCAACTTTCAAATCAATTAACGTAAGATGGGGTACATTTCATTCGTTAAAAGCTTCTCGATATCAAAAGTGTCAGCTGAGTTAAAGCCGTTTGAATGAGCGCTATTGAATGCCCCACGCGGCCAAGGTCTCGCAACGAAGTTATGTGAACCGCCCATCGTATCAGCTCCTCCCCTTTTTTATTTCTCTGGACCCCAGCCCATATAAAAGCACCCATTTTGATGAAAATTTCATTTCAGTTCATCACCTCTACAGCTGCCACCTCGTATTCCTTTCCACCTCGTGTGCCGCTACAATGGCACCTCTGAAAGATCCTCCACCGACTCCTTCTCTACCTAAACCAGCTGCTGCCATCGGGGCCGCCCATCTCAAAAGATCGAGACAAGCCGTGAAGATTCAACTCGTCGCCGACGTTATGGTCCTTTTCAGCTTCTGTTTCATGGTTTACCTATTGAGCAAGAACATCGAAGAACCATGGAGATACGGAGCCGTTCAGACTGCTACCACCATCGGAAAGTTGGCCATCATCTTGGGTGAATCTCATGTCATCGACATGATCGACTACGGAACTTATCAATCCGTTGAACGTGCTTATGGATTCCTCACTCTCGTCACCGTCTGCCGGTTCTACGCAGTGGTCATCGACTTTGCCATTGCCATTGCCTTGATGTCGCCAGTCGTCCCAATTGTCTTCATCATTGAGAACCTCGGAATCATGGTCTTCCTCCATATGATCTACACTTGGTGTAAGTTTATTGCAGACTCAACTGTTACAGAATCGGGCTTCCATTGAAAGACGCAACGACAAACAACCGTGGTCTCTTGTACTCGTGGCAAGATACTAACCGAATTTGCCGTTGCGCCTTTGAACGGATTCTCTCTCAGAGCAGCAAGATAAAGATCTTATTTCAGTATGTTGGGCGTGGGCATCGGAGATCTGGGCCGACTTGGACTTGTACAAAAGGGCGTTCGTAGCTAAGGTCTACGCTTCGAGAATGGCACAACTCGAGGCAAGCAAACCGGAGCCCGAAATGCCAAAGCAACAGTTCTACGATATTGTTTGATCTCTTGTCCGTTCAAATGGTTTCTTGTCTGTGTTGCCTGTTGAATAAAACCCCCACTTGTTATCTCATTTTCTTACAGCTATCCTAGCCTAATATGCTACGGAAGAGTGCCAACATCGAGCCTTATGCGTTCAGTTTCAGGTTCAGAATTTTAGATGTACGAATTTAAAGGGGCTGGGGTGCTTAGCTGGGCAATAGGGTTTCGAATAGACTTCAGAAGCCATGATCCCGCAGAACGTTTAAGAAGGACTGGAAACCTGTTATTCTGCCTATCCTGCTGAACAGCTTGACCTCTAAATCTTCAATGAAATAATCATTGAAAGTCTATACAAGATCCGTCTGGGGGTCCTCAGAATCCACCTACATGCTCCAAGTAGTCAGGATGCTAACGGACTTTCAGCTATCCTAGCCTAATAAACTTCAAACAAATATCTAAAAAAAAGCTTCTCGTATAGGCCGCAGCAATGTTTTATAATTTCGCTGTCTCGGCTGAGTATTCAACTTTTAGCACATGTAAATAGACAGCGAATTTCAATTACACATTAACGGTGGCTACCCTGTCTCAGGAGACAAAAATGGTTTAAAAAATGCCATTCTAAAATACTTTTCACGGTCATGCATTAGATCATCTGAACAACATCGAATCAACGGCAGCAACGCAGTGAAATCTGTTTGAATCTAATCGAATATGAGCCTTGAAAGATCATGAACTTTGAAAGATCATGAACAGAATCCTTTTGCAAAGTGCCAATTGGACTAATTCAGAAATGCTACAGAAGATTACAATGAGTCAAAAGATCTCACACAAAATTGGTCTGTAAATCATCTTGGCTCAAACGATCATTTTTCTCAGAATCATGAACTAAACCCTATAAATCATCACGATTCATCACTCAATCACTTCCTTGTTTCCAATTTTAGATTTTTCCTAATATTGTTTTGATTATCCTCCGTTTAATTTGTCCTAAGTTCTTTCGACGCTTTCGTGGTTTCCATGGAGAAGTTAAACTCCGCCCATTAGCCCCCGTGCTTGTTTATCTCTTCTTTATCAAAACAACCTTCCTGAAGTTTGATTTTCTTTCTTTTTGTTCTAGAATGGCTACCGTAACCGGTTCTAGAAATCAAAATGAGGTCTTTGGGAGTCAAAGATTACCACGAATCCAACAAATCAAAGTGATCCTCATATTGACAATCCCTTTGATTTTCGATGTATTGTTCCTTGGATTCTACAGTATTCTCCACTTCTTCTACTTCGGTAATCATATTCATGAGACATTTCATTTTGTTTACGGAATATTGGCACTTGTGAAAGTTTTCGTGTTTGTGTATCACAAGAAAACAATGAAGAAAGTCCTTAGAGCAACTATCGATTCGATGGAAGAAGCGATAGAAGGATTTCTGATTCTTATCCTTTTTCGATTGATTTCCCTTCCATTTGAAGCTATGTATGTAGCATTTCCAGATTGGTTTTATGAAATAGATAAACATAATATTTCGACAATAGAGGGAATATTGATTGGAGGATACTTATTGCATATTATAGGTTAGTCAAAACTTTCTTAGGAGTCTGAGCACCAGTAGAAGGGCCAAAAACTTGGAATTGAACAAGAACTTCCATTAGCCGCAGGTTTGGTTTTACCCATCTACCCATCATGCTGGGCTTGTCTAAAGGGAAAGGGCCGCTCTTATAATAGAGGTATCAGAACATCCGTCAGACGAATATTTTCAGCATTGGTTTTCGCACTCTCAGTCGCTATCTACATTGTCTATGATTTCGTCCAAGGCGGAGAAACGATGATGGCTTGGATTTGAAAATAAATTTCCATTTTCCTTTTCCAAATTGTTTCAAAGGTAAGAATTCCATAGAATCGTGGTCACATATCTATGGTTATCTATTTGGCAATTTAGCTACAAACTAGATTCCATTTCGAAAGTTCAAGAAACCGATCATGCTGATTTCATACATCAACAACAGAAATTCTGAGAATTTGAATGACTTGGGACTCTTTTTAATGCTACTCATTAGTAATATTAACATTGGCAATAACAAGTCTGACGCACGTAAGACTACGGTACTCATAAGGGAATTTAGAGAAAAAGCAGAGAAAAAGAGAAAATAGACTCCGCCTCCTACCGTAGCTTTTCTCTATTTTTTAAGGGAAAATCTGCGCAAGAGCTACTTTTTTAATAGTTTTTTTCCAACTTTGAAAGATTTTCATTGTTTTATTGAAGAGAACTTAATTCTAGGAAATACTCTTACCGAAAGTTCAAAACTTGTTGGAAACAATTTTTCCAATCTTTTTGTATTTCGAAATATAATTGCTGTTTTTTCAGAATGCCCAAAGTAACTCCGGTTGCCAATTTAATCGATAAGCCAATATCTCGATCGTATTTTTTGGAAGCAAGAAAAAATCAATTGATTCCTCTGTTTATTGACAGTTTCTATACTATTGGCTTCTCTTCTTTCTATGGGTACATCTCTTATTTCAAATGGAATAAGGATACTTTACATTATATCATTGGCCATGTTATCAGTAGTTGGATAGTTTTCTTGCTTCAAATCTATTTGGTTTATACTCTGGGCGCGAAATTCAAAAAGTCAATATCAAGAGTTTCAAAACTCGTTATTCTCGTTTCTTTTATTCGAATTCCAATTGCGTTTTACGGTTCAATTTGCTTTCTTATGGTGTATAACGGAGCACAATTTGATATGAGTTCGGAATATATGACCAGTATTACAGTATTCGGAGTGGTATACGTTCTTAATGCGGCACGTAAGTTACTGTAGATTTTGTAATAAACTAATTGACAGGTTATAGCAACTGTGATTGTTGCTTTTTTTTATCACACAAAAAAGGAAATTTACAGTTATCCCAATAAATGCTATGCATACATTGAATATGCTTAAAGATTCTCTTCGACACTTGAATCAGATTCACACTATCCGTGGACAAGTTCAAGAATCGAATGTTTGAAGGGATGATTGCAATTTGCTCCATTGAACAATATAATTTTTTTTCACCTTATCAAAAGATGAACCTGTTTTTCTCTGATGTATCTCGTGAATTTTCTTGCTGCTAGTTGAATTTAATCTTTTTTAATACTGTACTTCTCTCAAATAAAACGCGTCCTTCTCTTCTTCAGATTACGGTAAAAAATCGTAAATGGTGGGCGAAAATATTTCGAGGAGTTTCATGAATTCTGCTGTACCAGGAAAAATTTGAGAAATTTCAGTTCTTTGTCCGAGAGTACTACACAGCAGATTTTTTCTCTTCCACGGCCATCAAAATCTACCCACCGGAAAAAAACTTTGAATTGCGCTACTGATCAGATGGACTTTTCCATAATAATTTAAACATGGATTAAGAGTACACAAAAATCTCATAATATATTTTTTCACTTGAATGGTAAAAAAAGGGCAAGTGGCGTTTGAGATACGGTAGTCATCAAAGGCTAATAGACTCTTTCTATTTTGAAAATAAATGGCCGTTGAAAATGTCTTACCTTGTCCGCAAAAGCAAGGAGAAACTCACATAGAAGTAAAACCTAATAAAAGTACTTTTGGAAATGAACCTTCATTTCCGGAAGGCAACAACCTTTATTCGCTTGTGCTTATTGATTTCGGTCGTTCCGCTCCTTCATTTTATTTGAAACGGATTATAACAGGATTCAAATTTCAGTGTCAAATTGTGCGGATTATAGGAGGGGCCTAATGATCCAAAAGAAGGGGAATGGCATTTTTTTTCGAAGAGGTTTGGGCTTTTAATTTTTGAGGACCTCATGGTTTTTAGGCAGATATATAAAGAAATGAGTTAGCTTGTGTTTTAGCAACATTTCAAAGAAGATCAGAAAAAATGAAAGAAATAACAAGAATTTGTTTCATTCAACATGGAAAAACAAATCAGATAGCTTCAACTTGACGAATCAGAATGTTAGCACATTGATCACCACAAGTTTCTGGATAGGGATCCAAAGTCAACTGGCAGGTGCACTGTGGTGGAGGAATTGATGGCTCTTGGACTGTCCTCTTTGGTTCCTCAGCAAGCTTCTTCTCTTGCTTCTTTTTCTCCGTCTTCTTCCTCTTCATCTCTTGCTTTTCATGAACTTCAAAACAGAAAATGAACAGGTCCAAATCTTGGAATATTTTAGGCAGGGCTTTGGCTTGGACTGAAAATCAGATTACGGTAACTTCCTAGCCTTTTAGATCTGAATGCTTACTACACACATTGATAAGATGGAAGAGCATTAAGATAAGAGCCACCGAAATAATTGCAGGACTTTGATCGAAACTGGTAGAATAAATGCACATAATGGTATCCCAAACAATCAAAAAGTATCGGAAAATGAAGGAATCAGATCTATAACGAGCAATTCTGATTGCACAAAGAGTTCCATTCCATTCGATCAATTGATAAACATGAAGAGAACATGAGAAGAGAAATGCCTTGAGTAGAAGAGATACAATTTCCAGTGCGTAGGCCAAAACGGTGCGGATTGGTGACTGAGGATGTTCTATAGGATGTTCATTGAGGGCGAGTTTTTCGGTGGTGATCAGAACAAAAACCATTGCGAGGACATGAAAATCGGCGATCATTGACATGAAAACGAATGGTTTGAGTCTTTTTTGGGCTCGCTTTGACATTCGATATGTCCTTTTACGGCGTCTGAGTTGCCCAGTTTGAACTTCCATGATTATCTGGAAAAGAGGAAATCACTTCTGAAAGTAAGGGGAAAAGTAAGGGAGAGCTAATGATTCGTCGACGTCGAAAGGACTAAGCAGAGGATCTCTAGATGGGCGGAGCTTCTATCTTGTTATTGTGGAAAAAGAATATTCTAGAAGGTGTGCACGTGACTTCGATGATTAGCGCGTTTTGAGAATTATATAATAATGATTACAATGATTAATGAAAAGAGAAGAGAGCAAATTGAATATAATTTTGATTTTTTGAACATTCATGAATCAGGTGAAACATCTGTAATCACTCGAAGAGCTCTGAAAATTAACAAGATGTGCAGGTGATTAGGTTTACTGTAACTTTTATTTTGGAAGCTCGCTTAGGTTCCATAAAGTCTATGGAACATTAAAAAGTTTATTGATAAATAAGATGAGAAAGTTCATATGTTTGCATTTTGAATTTAACAGAGACAATTAAAAACAAAAGAGATCAACAATTTTCATTATACAACGGCATTCTTCCCTCCATTGAAATCAATTCCACAGTCTCTCCATTCTCCAAAAGAAACTCATCAAACTCAGCGATTATCTTTTTGGCGACGTGAATGGATCCTAAAATCTCTTTTTTTGTAAGAACCTTCCAAACTATCACTAACCAAAGCTACACACAACTTCGAATAGAACCAAAAGAGACCCAAATGCAATGAATTGAATGGAAACAACTCCAATTATTTTGATATTTCCAAAAATGATAATAAGATAATCCAATTGTCCAGCCAGTACACGAACAATCATGAGAACCTTGATCGCAAGTCTTGCTCTCTTCACTGATTTTTGGCTTGCATCATCAATATAAGCAACAACTATCATATTTGAAATCATAAGAATAGCCTTGACAGCCTCCGAAGTCCAGAAATATGGGTAAACCTGTCGGAATTTTTCAGGGTTCCAGTTGGATGGACCCGTTACATTTGGAATATTTCCATTGTCACTGTGAACAAGTGAGTTTCCAATACTGACATAGAAGAAGACAAAGGCCAAAATGAAGAAAACGTCCATCAGAAATATGTTGAGAGCATGCTTTCCTATCTTTGCTTCTTGTCTCATAGATATTCTAGTAACGCTCATATTGGTTGGTGGGCAGAGGAGATACTCAATGAAATGCTTTAATAGGAAGATGAAGAGGTGGAGCTTCGTCTCATTTTCTGTCTAGGGAAATCTTCTGTTTACCAGGTATAAAGAAAAAGGGGCGGAGCTTGTGTGTAAGCGGGTGTTGCTCTCTTTCTGTTAATGTGTTTCATATCACATGCCTTCTATGAGTTAAGAGATGTGTGAGAGATGCAGACTCCGCCCATTCTCTGACTCTTCTACCTTTAAATCAAAAAGAACACATCACTTCATAAAGAGCTGTAATATGTATGTTGTAAGAGAAACAATTGAACTTTCTAAATAACCAATTTCAAACACGATTTATTCAAAAAGTCTCTACACTTATACGAGAAATTCAAGTAATATTTTTTCGGTGGCCTAAACCTGCATCATGTTTTTATGTGGATCCGCGGAAGATGGTCTAGCTCCTTGTGGCGACTTCGATTTGGATTTGGATTTCTTATTTTTCGGTTTTTGAGATTGCTTCGTAGCTGCTTTATCATCATCATCACCTCCATCGACAGTTTCCTCATCTTCAGCTGGTGTCAGCGTGTCTTGTGGTTTGAAAATGATAAAATCCACTTTCAAATTCTCATGAATTATCATTTGGCATGCTTTGTTCTGAAATTTTAAAGCGTTTGGTTTTGATTTCTCTAAAACTATTTTACATTATCTTCTTGATTAACTGCTCCATAAGTGGTAATGCATTTGAATGAATAAAACTGCTCAAAGCCTGCTTCTACTATCTGAAAATGATAAGCTCAGAAAACGACATAGCCATGGGAAAAGAATAACCTGATGCCCTCTGACAATGAATGCGAAACCACATTCATCCAAAACTTTCTTCAAACCAAGAGGAGTGTAATTGCAAACAAAATCCGATCTAATGCCTATTGGAAACAAATCATTTCTGAATATTTTCATGTTTTTTAAGGGTTTTAATTCAAAATAAACTGACACTCCACAGGTGCTTGGAAACCGTTCATCTGGATCAGACCACAGAATATCGCTGAACAGTTTCCACTGTTGAATTGTCTCCGGATGTTTTTTGAGGTTCTGAAAGACTATAGTATTCGATCTTGGAAAAAACAGACGGGTTCCCAGCGAGGGTAGGAAAGCGCGCTCTAATGATAAATTGATAATTTCGCTGTGTACCTCAATTTTGGACGAATTTTTTCGACCGAATTTTTAGGGAAATGGGGCGAAACTGAGTATTCGATGTTTTTATCATTAGTTTATCATTGTTATTATAGTTTATTATTTATCATTGTTTTTATCACTTTCCTACCCTCGCTGGGAACCCGTGTGAAAAAGTAGCCCACATACCTCTTCAAGCCACTTCCGTCCGTTCAACATCAACGGCGAAACTCCACCATGAGAACAAAAGATTTTATTCTGAAGTATCGATGCGAGTGGCATCTTTTCGAACATATCATTTGCAAGTTTCCAAAACTTTTCTCCGTTCGTTCGTCCGTATTTTTCGATGCATTCACTCTACAAAAAGAAATAGTATGGTAATAGAAAACGGCACTTCTTCCTATAACAGTTTACCATAAACGATTTCCAGTTGACGCTTCTTAACTCATGATTTCCACGCAAGAAATAGTATCTCGTAGGGCAACTTATTTTGAGAATACACAAATTCATGAGAGTATCAATACATCTGTCACCACGATCCACATAATCTCCCAAAAATAAATAAGTTCTGAAAATAGAAATAATTTTATGAAACTTTCTTTTCTAAATTACGATTCAAGATCATCCATTCCAACTTCCAATTGTCGAGCCATATCATTATAAGATCCATGAATGTCTCCAACAACTCTCATTTTTTTGCGATTCAATTTGATAATTGCATTTTCATTATCAAACTCATTTCCAGCCATCCTCAGAATTTCGCAAGCCTTTTCAAAACCAATCATTGCCTAAAAACGAGAAGATTGTGCAGAAAAATATAAATACTTCATACCCTCGAAGTGTTATTCTTGGAGTTTTTCAGATTAGTAATCACTTCTTCAGAATGCATCAAACGTTGAAAGCGACCATAATCAAGCTGAAATTTGAAAAAAAGTTAATTTTTTTCAGATTCCAGATGTTCTCAGATGGTTTATTAAAACTGACCGGTTCGTTATTCATGAACACCTTCTTTCCTTGAAAATAATCATCATCGTAAATTCCAGATAGATCCGGAGAATCGATGTGTGAGTGCTTATGGTGATGAGCATTAATATAATTCTTGTATGGTTTTATCCAATTCGTTTCAATGCCTTCCTTAATTTCCAACTCGTCAAGATTTATTTTCTCTTCCGAACCAGCCGAAGCACGATTTTTTTCAGAAGTTTGAGGCTGAAAAACATACAGTTTTCGAAAATGAGTTTGAACTAAATCTTTTAGATTCCAGTAAGAAAAAAACCGAAAGCTTTAATATTACAAAACTACCTTGATTTCTACTAATGATGGATTTCTGATGACTTTTCTTGAATATTCTTGAACATCGCGAGCAGTTCTGAGTTGAAGTTCATTCAAAAGTTTTTCATCGTCTTCTTTCATTCTGTTTCCAGGCTGCTCATTATTCACGGCAGCATCCAAAGCTCTTCTTACTTCTTCTGATGGCAAATCGTCGAACGATGCCTGAATATTATTCATCAAACTCTAGAAATGACAAGAGTATTCACCTCAAACTTATCCCATTCAAGTCCCACAAAGTAAGTAACTAATGGTACTCGGAAATCTGGATCGGGTGGGTTTGGGAAGAGTACGTCCGCGTATATCTGATTTCTGATAAGTTCCCACTAAAAAATAATAAGAAATTGAATTTAAAGTTGGAAAATAGGCTCACCTCCTGCGCAGTTCTGTTTTTGAAGACGACTATCTTTTTTTCTTCAGTCTCTTTTCTATATCCAGTTCGCAATATTTTTTGTTGTTCTCCAAACTTTTTCGATACTTCGATTAATGATTCAATTGTGGCTAACATGGCCGAATCACATGATTCCTTGTAATCCGTCCACACTATTTCCTCTTTATTTTTCTTATTCACTGCAATTGTCTCTTTTCCCTTAACAGCAGCATTCGAAGCTGGACGGACGAAAAATGTTCCTGAAGTTAGATGAATTCCTTTTGAAGGAATGTTACCACTCACCATCGTTTTTCTTGATCACTGTCGGTTCGGTAACGTTTGCTCTTGGCTGTCCTGTTGTATCGAAATTATTTTCTACTTTCGGTTTCTTTTTATATTGCGTAAAGGTTAGCCAAGCCTTCTTTAAAGCATTGAATAAAAGATTGCTTTCGCCACGAAGCTCAATCAATGATTTGATAAACATATAGAAGAAGAGGAGAATCATTCCAGAAACGATACCAATTCCAATATGTAAACTGAAATTTAAGTAAATCTTGCTAAATTTTCCCAACCTAAGACTAGATTTAAAGATTTAGACTACATTTTAAATAGCTTTTTTGATGCTCAAATGATCGGTTTAATAGAAAAGCTAATCTCAACTTACAATGTTGTCCAAATATCGGATTTGTTGTTTTTCGGATCATCGTCTGCCAAATTATGAGTTGATGGGAAAATAGCGGAGAAAATTGGAATTGACATGAGAAAGGCTTTCAATCCGACAGCTCGATTTGTGTCTCCACTTGCAAAATCCATTTCGAGAGATCTCAATCTTTCGGAAGTTTCTTGATCTAATAAATTAGAATCAATTGCTTGAAGATTATCAATCAAATCTTGCATGTTAACATTAGATAATTCTCCAAAACTGTCGTCAATTCTCAAAATTTCCGAATATTCTCCAATCTTTTTGGGACTTGATTTGATCTTTTTGCTCAAATTTGCAACAACAGATGGGATACTTTTCAACGTTGTTTTCACTTTTTCATTCCACAAATTCTTCATCTTCTTCTTTCTTTCTAGATCCGTCAGCTTTTCAATAAGACCGTCTATTGTGTTCTCCAAACTCAGCAGTTTTTTAATGTCTTTTTTGGAAGCATATGCAGTGATCAAATCACGATAAGCTTTTAGGCCAACGCTTAAATCTTTTGAAATGACTAAAGCATTTTCAAACTTTGGAATACTATCGCCTTCTGGGATGGATCTTTTCTTTGGACTGCTCTCAATTGTTGCAAGTGCTGTTACTTTGGTTTTCACGTTTTCCACAGCTTTTCTAATATCCTCACGATACTGATTTTCAGCACCCAACTTTTTGATAGCAGTGAGAATTGCACGTTTTGCGTATTTTTCATTCACGGCTTTGAAAATTGTCTCGTTTTTGACACACTCTAAAGTTGTCGCAATTTCTGGTCCATTGAGCCATT
This sequence comes from Caenorhabditis doughertyi, assembly GCA_963572265.1. Lineage (NCBI taxonomy): Eukaryota > Metazoa > Nematoda > Chromadorea > Rhabditida > Rhabditidae > Caenorhabditis > Caenorhabditis doughertyi. Next base: position 11,523,075 of record OY751556.1, on the reverse strand, counting down.
GTTTATAAGAAGGAATCAACTCATGAAGTTCAGTGGATTTTACCCAAGTCGAAATAGCATGTTTCTGAAGCTCCGCTACTTTTTTCTCCGCGTTTTCAAGTTCTTGGAGAGTTGCTGCCTTTCTTGGGCTGATTATCATTTTGTCGTATGTTACGATACTGGATGGATCGGAGATTTCCTTCTTGAAGGCCAAAAGCTCCGTAAAAACAATCGACGTGCTTTGACACTTTTCAACAAATTCTTTTGCATGGGTTCCTATATTTACAGCATTTGTTTTCTCAGTTGCCCATTTATCCATTTCCAATTTCACATCGAAAACTGAAACCGCCGTAGCACATTCATTTAAAGGTTTTATGACCTCGACAGTTTCTAATTCAGCATGCGCATCCTCCAAATCTTTTCTTATTTCATACACCGCTCCAAGAATGTTCTCTCGAGTTTGAAGGACCTTGAAAATCGGTTGAACCTCTTTGTTGAGATTTGAAAGCGAAGCTAAAAGCTTACGTAGATTTGCTTTTTTAGTTGTGTCGAGTTGCCATTTCTTGAATAGAGCCTCAATTTCAAGAAAAATTTTGTCAAAATCTACAGGCCTCTTGTAGAATGCACCAGTAACATGCATCTCATTCACTGAACTTTTTCCCATATCATTGATTTGTTTCAGCATTTTCATTCTCTCACTGAGCTCTTCTCTAATCTTTTTGGGCAGTTTTGGCATCATCGTTTCTGCCAAGCTCAGAATCCCTGATGTTTTGGTCTTCAATAATCCTAGACTACCTTTTTTCAAGGAAGTACTTAAAGATTCGAGATTTTCAATATTGGTTATTTGTGCCTCCAACTTTTCCTGAGTCAAAGATTCAATGTTCTTCGAAGGTAGACCACTTTCGAAGTTTTTATCAAACGTTTCCAATTCATCCATGCCGGCTCTGAGGCCGATGACCTTCGTGTCTTTTTCGGCGTCAGTTTTTGCATCACTATTTAAGTGGTCTTTGGTCTTCCTTATAGTTGTGTGGATGTCATTCAATTTTTCAAAAGTTTGTTTGATCTTCGAAAAACCATCCAGAACACTTCCATCTTTGAAAACATCAGAAACATTGAAATCGATCTTTGTTCCGTACTTAGCTAACTCATTAGCTCCATTTACAATGACATCCAGGCCCTCACAAGGCTTTTCACTCTTAGCACATTCATTCTTTGCAGTGTTATATAAGTCATCCAAGATAACGGGTAAATCGCTTACACCCAATTTATTAATCTTTTCAGAAGTCATTTCGGGTGTCAAACCAGCCAACTCGCGAGTAACGTTTCCTTTTAAGACATTACCATCCTCTAAACCTTGAGCAAGCCCGATCACATTAATCGTTTTGGTATAGGAGAAAAGATCGTTCACAACCTCTATGAGTTCGTCATCTGAAAGCCCCAACTCACATGTGTATGATAATTCTTTACTGGAACTCACTACTGACATCTCTTTGATAACGTTTCCGTTGCTCAACCGATGGCATGTTGATCAAATAGAACAATGATCGGTTTTTATTTTTTCTTGTTGTGAGAAGTAGTGAGGGTAACACGTTGAACAAGGTTCGCTAGGAGGACACGTTACTCTTACTGTCAAAGTGCGTAAGATGTCATTGGGAAAACTATGGGAATAGACTCACTAGTCAGTTGATAGAGTATATTCAATTCTGAAGAACAAAGAAATAATCTGCGAGGGTGTAAAATATCGACTTCCATTTCAATATATCGACTTCCATTTCAAATTTTTCATGATGTTGAGCCTCGTATTTCTTTTTGAGCGTTTTGAAAACATAAAATTCGTACAAAGAAAACAAGGCTCGAGCAAGCAAAAGAGAGAAAAAAAAACTTCATCTGGCTCTGATCCGAAATTCCACTTTTCGGTGTCTTAACTTCCCGCCTCTCCATTCACACAGATGTTTCCGAGACAGGAAAAAACTGGGAACCACCTTCTTTTCTGCTGAAAGTTTTGTTTGTTCATTTTCCACGTGAACTTTTACGTGTGCAACTTTGTCTTGATTTAAAGATCAACAACGTGCTTGCAAAAACATCAGTTCTCGATTTTTCCAATTGACAAGTTCTCAAATTTGCCACATGCCTACTATGAGTGAGTTTTTGACACAGAATAACACTTTTTCAAAAATCTATAACTTTTAGAAAAAAAGAAGGTTCCTTTCAGGAGTGTTATTCCAAATGCGAAGATGATGGGTAGTTCTGCCAATTCGATTGCTCTCTGTCAAGGAAAAAAGGATGGATCTTTGAATGTTCGTGATGCTCAATACGAAATGCTCAATTTAAAAAAGGGGATCACTTTGGAATCATTGAAAAAGGAAAATGTCAGTGAGTTTTTGAATGATCTGAATGAATTGGCTGCGACGGTGAAGAAACAATGTGGAGACGATGGAAAAGCATGTGATCAGCCTATCGATATACTGAACGGAATCGAGGTTTTTGAATCAATTTCTCCATTGAAAGAGAACTATGATGATGTATTCAAAAAAGGAAGCCCTTTAATGCTGTTGGCATCTGTTCAAGACATTGCATCCGATATCGTTAAGCTGAGAGAAGTGGTTGAAGCAGTCTCTGGGACCCTTAATGATCTATCTTCTGGAAAAATAGCTGAAGATAGAAAAACGCGCACTGTTTCAACCTTGTTACTGAATCTCTCAAAGATCATCGAATTCACTGAAAAGCTTTCAAAGACTAGTCCATATTCTGCCGAAGACTTGCAAAAGTTAGACAAAAATACGCTGATCCCAATCATCGATAAAGTTCTCGAAGTTGGAAATATTTGGCAGGCTTTCAAGGACAAAAACCTTAATGTCGTGAATTGGAGTAAAGGAATGAGTGACTTTGAGAAACGACTGGATTCTCTTAAAAAGTCTTTGACAAAAATATCTTCCCAAAAAGTGGAGAGCGTGGGAAAAGTACTTATTGAGGCGAATGACAACTCAAATCTTCCTATCGAAGAGAAAACGTTGACATCTGGTTTCCCAAATGGAATAAAAGATTACATTCAATTCAAGAAAGAAGCTCTGAAGTCCGATTTTTTAGCTATGATTGTAATGAAAGGAAAAAGTACTGATGTGCTCACAAACCTCCTCTTTTCTGGTGATAAGTTTTTGTCATACCTCGAGCCATCGATGAAGATCAGAGAACGTGGACACTCTTTAACTCGCTCTACGTGAGAAAACCGACCATCACTAGCACTAAAAAAGTCAAACTGGTCCGAGCTGGCTGATGTTTAGCACACATGTACCCCCAAGGGTCCTCAACAAAAAAATCCATGTCAGATTTGGCTCCGCCCCCTTGATCCAGATAAAAAATCGATAATTCATCGATTTTGACCTGCATTCGGCCTAATTTTGCTGTAAGAGATAGAGTCAAAATCTAAACGGAAATGAACTCCTGGCATGTTTTTGAGCATTTTTTGTATTCTGAAGAAAATTCTAACTCCACGTCTTCAGGGTGAAAAATTCGAAAATCTGTCAAATTTGTCACTTTTTTCTAGAAATGTCGTTTTTTGAGGCCTTAGATGCCCCAAATACAGGGCATTTTGACATCATAAAATGAATCTACGCTTAATTTGGGTCCTGGGGGTACACTTTCCAAAACGATTCCCCGCGGCCTTAGGAGGGTTTTAGGGCCGTATATATCTCATATACCCCAAAATTCCATGTATCTGATTCATTTTTGTAGGCGTGGCACAACTTTAAAAAAAATTATCACACAATCTACACTTCAAAATTTCAGACTTTTCAATTTTTGATCTTTCTTTCCAAAATTGTTCTAGAAAGTGCAACAATGTTTTGAATAGTCATTTTAAAAGAAAATATGATCCAAGAATTGATTTTAAAAATTGTTAAGATTACGAGATCATCAACTTGTCTTGGCAGGTTCACATAGGCCGGAACATGGCTGCAATCCAGCTATTAGGTCATGACTGAACTCGTATTTTTGATTGAAATGAACATTCAGAACATTGTGGCAATTTCTGTAACAATTTTGGAAAGAAAGATCAAAAATTGAAAAGTCTGAAATTTTGAAGTGTAGATTGTGTGATAATTTTTTTGAAGAGGTGCCACGCCTACAGAAGTGATTCAAATGAGCTGAAAATTAGCGAACGTGTTAGATATGAGTAGGGCAACATTTGATAAAAATATTTTTGAAATCGGTGGCTATGAACATTTTCACCATGTATAGGGATACATGGAATTTTTGGGGTATATGAGATATATACGGCCCTAAAACCCTCCTAAGGCCGCGGGGAATCGTTTTGGAAAGTGTACCCCCAGGACCCAAATTAAGCGTAGATTCATTTTATGATGTCAAAATGCCCTGTATTTGGGGCATCTAAGGCCTCAAAAATCGACATTTCTAGAAAAAAGTGACAAATTTGACAGATTTTCGAATTTTTCACCCTGAAGACGTGGAGTTAGAATTTTCTTCAGAATACAAAAAATGCTCAAAAACATGCCAGGAGTTCATTTCCGTTTAGATTTTGACTCTATCTCTTACAGCAAAATTAGGCCGAATGCAGGTCAAAATCGATGAATTATCGATTTTTTATCTGGATCAAGGGGGCGGAGCCAAATCTGACATGGATTTTTTTGTTGAGGACCCTTGGGGGTACATGTGTGCTAAACATCAGCCAGCTCGGACCAGTTTGACTTTTTTAGTGCTACCCTCCATAGGCCAATGTTCGGTTTTCTCCGGTAGAGCGAATTAAATGTGGGCGAGCATGTCACCGGATTGAAAGAAACACTCAAGACAGCTCTCACCGAAATCTCCTCTTACGACGGAGCTAAACCATTTATCAATTGCTCCCAAAATATGAATGTGTTTGATGACTTCTATTCTTTTACGTGGACGTCAGATACACAACAAATTGAAAAATTGAATGACGAAATTTTGAAGTTCGCTCAAAATTTCAAGAACACTTTTGCAATCCCAAAGACAAAGGAGTTGTCGAACGTATTCGCTCGTAATGGTGACATCTACAAAGCTTTCCAATCATTCAACGGGACTAAAGAGGTGACAACCGAAATCGAAAACATGAAAACGGAGCTAGCCACTCTTATCAATGACTCCTTTGCCTCCTGGGCAAGAAGACCTCAACTGTCAGAGCAGATAACTGCACTCCAAAAAATGAACCTCTCATCTTTACCCGCTTGCCAAAAAACGGCTGCTGCAGCAAAAAAGCTTTTGAGAAGCCTACTCATTTTTCTAATGTATTGGCCATCTCTCCTGAGAACAAGGACATTGTTGCAATTTCAGTTTCCTCTAAAAATCGTGACGCATTGGTTACCGAATTGGATAGATTCTCGATTATGCAAAGGCCGGCTAACAAAACGCGTTCCGTTGCCGAAGTTCCACAGCTGAAAAATGCTTTCGAGATCAATCATGAAATCAATAAACTTCTTGTTTATCTTCGCAATTTGGATAATGCGTACTCAAACCTGAACGACCTCCAACAATTGATCCAAATGGAAACGAAAATTGATGCTTTTGCTTCTAAAGTTCCAGCTGGTCCAGATAAGGATAAGATTGACAAGTTGTGGAATGCAGAAACAAAGAAAGTGTACAAGGCAGCTACAGTATTTGTTAATGACACTATGAATCAGCTTGTCGACGAACCAACTGACTCTCAGAGTTTGGCCAATTTTATCAGCACCCAAATCATTTTCGATGGTGATATGGATCTGAGTGAGCTTATGGATGCACTGAAAACATCGAATCCTCCAAACATGAATGTGGATAAATTGAAGGGTGTCAGTTTGAAGTTTACCAGCTCGCAGGCTCAAATTAAATCCGGAAATGAAGCTATCCTCGATCTTATGAGTTATCTGGACCAGATTGCCAAAAAATCGACTGGAGAATCGGGGATGCCTGAAGCAGAAATGACGGTAAGCTCTCTACTAATAATTGATCAATTCTTATTACTTTTTACAGATTAGCAAAGCAAAAGGACTTAACGGATATGCTATTTAAGTTTATTCCTTGTATGCTCCAATTGACTTTGATTAATTTCAGATTTTTTATAGCAGCTGGATGTTTGTTTTTGGCTTTTGGATCCATGAAAATTTCATTTTTCTTTCGAAAGTTCAGAAAAAATAAGTAAAATGAAACTTTTATGTAATTTTTTTTTTGAAAATTTGTTCGAGAAATGTGGATTGGTCAATTTGAAAAAGTGAAATGGTTTTAGGCGTAGAATACAAACTATCATATTAAAGGAGGCGGGACAGGAAAAATGAGGGTTGCCAGAACTTTGGAAAGAATGGAGAGAGAATGAAATATAATAAACCTACTGTTAAAGCCCCGCACATCACAGCTTTTGTCACATGTATAGCTCAAACCGTACTCAAGATGATTTACAAGTCGTTCCTAAGATGCGGCGATGTTTTCCTGTTATTTGCTTCCCGAATGATCTTCTTAAAATCATTCGGGTCATTCACTTTCTGGTATCCTGGAAAAAACGTTTTACGAACCTTTCTTCGAATTTTTTTCGACAAATTTCAAAGTACAAAGGATTTATTCTGATTCCCTAAATATTGCGAAGTTTTAAAACAACATCTATTTAAAAAATATTATTTTGAGTATTTCAACAGAAGTTTTCAAGGAACGCGTGGGAGCCTCTCAGTGTTTCAAGACTGACCTTTCAGAATCATTTGATTGAACAAAGTTACACCGTTTAAGCATAATTTATTCAAGTAGAAAACACTACCGAATGAAAAATTGAGCATTTAAAAAAGCCAAAAGCTATCCCACCAATCGTAGGCAATACCAGCTGCGAACATCATTTTGAATAAGAAGGAGACATTTCCGACACAGGAAAAACTGGGATCCAGTTTCTTTTTTTTGTTAAAATTTGTGTTTATTTTCCACGTGAACTTTTACGTGTGCAACTTTGTTTTGATTAAAAGGTCAACGTGTTTCCAAAAACAGTTTTCCACGTGGCCTAGCACTGGTTTAATTACCCAGACCGAGGCAAGGTCAAGCCAAGGTCAGTACAACTGTTCTGAACGAAAGGAAAACAAAGTTTGTATCGATCAGTTCTCGATTTTTTTTTCAATCGACAAGTTCTCAAATTTGCCAATCATGCCTTCTATGAGTGAGTTTTTAATCGAAAAAAACCTCTTTCAAAAACCTATAAGTTTTAGAAAAAAAGAAGGTTCCTTTCAAGAGTGTTATCCCAAATGCGAAGATGATGGGTAGCTCCGCCAATTCGATTGCTCTCTGTCAAGGAAAAAAGGATGGATCTTTGAATGTGCGTGATGCTCAATACGAAATGCTCAATTTGAAAAAGGGGATCACTTTGGAATCATTGAAAAAGGAAAATGTCAGTGAGTTTTTGAATGATCTGAACGAATTGGCTGCGACGGTGAAGAAACAATGTGGAGACGATGGAAAAGCATGTGGTCAGCCTATTGATATATTAAACGGAATCGAGGTTTTCGAATCAATTCCGCCATTGAAAGAGAACTATGACGCACTTTTCAAAAAAGGGAGCCCCTTAATGTTATTGGCATCTATTCAATCCATTGCATTCGATGTCATTGAGCTGAAAAAAGAGGTTGAAGCTGTCTCTAAGACACTCAATGATCTAACTTCTGGGAAAATAGCTGAAGATAAAAAATCGCGCATTGTTTCATCTTTGTTGACCAATCTCTCAACGATCATAGAAATCACTGACAAGATTTCAAAAACTAGTCCGATTTCTCCTGAAGACTTGCAAAAGTTGGACGAAAATACGCTGCTCCCGTTGATCGATAAAGTTCTCAAAGTTGGAATTATTCGTCAAGCTTTCACTAGCAAGAACCTAAATGTCGTGACATGGAGTAAAGAAGTGAGTGACTTTGAGAAACGACTGGATTCTCTCAAAAAGTCTTTGACAAAAATGTCTCCCCAAAGATTGGAGAGCGTGGGAAAAGTTCTTATTGATGCGAATGACAACTCAAATCTTCCTATCGAAGAGAAAACGTTGACATCCGGTTTCCCAAATGGAGTCAAAGATTACATTCAATTCAAGAACGAAGCTCTGAAACCAGAGTTCCTAACCACAATTGTAATGAAAGGAAAAAAAACTGATGCTATCAAAAATCTACTGTTTTCTGGTGATGAGTTTGTGACTACTCTCGAGCCAGTCATGAAGATTAGAGAAAATGGAAACTCCTTAAATGTGGGTGAACATCTCACCGAATTGAAAACAACAGTTCAGTCAGCTCTCGGTGAAATCTCAAGTTTTGACAATATTCAAACGTTCATCAAATGTTCCCAAAATATGAAGGGATTCGATGACTTCAATTCTGGAAAGTGGACTTCAGAGAAACAAGAATTTGAAAAATCGAAGGTTGAAATTCCTCAGTTCGCCCAAAATTTCAAGATCTCTTTTGCAATCCAAAAGACAAGAGAGCTGGAAAAAATACATGGTATTGATGGTTTCTACACAGCTTTTCAAAAATTCACGGAGATTGGATCGGTGAAAACCGAAATTGAAAACATGAAAACGCAGCTAGCCACTCTCATCAATGACTCTTTGGCCTCCTGGGCAAAATCTCAAATATCAGTGTTGATACAGGATACATCTGCTGCAATCCAAAAAATGAACCTCAAATCTTTTTCTAATTGCCAAAAGACGGTTGCCGAAGCGAAGAGAGCTTTTAAGAAGCCTACTCCTTTTTCTAAAGTATTGGACATCTCTGCCGAAAACAATGACATTATTGCAATTTCTGATTCTTCCAAAAATTATGACACATTGGTTACCGATCTGGCTAAACTTGAGTCTACGCAAACGCCGGCGCCGGTTATCCAAAAACGTTCCGTTGTCAAAGTTCCACAGCTGAAAAATGCAACCGTGATCAGTCATGAAATCAATAAACTTCTTGTTTATCTTCGCAACCTGGATAATGCGTACTCAAACCTGAACGACCTCCAACAATTGATCCAAATGGAAACGAAAATTGATGCTTTTGCTTCTAAAGTTCCAGCTGGTCCAAATAAAGATAAGATTGACAAATTGTGGAATCCTGAAACAAAGAAAGTGTACAAGGCAGCTCCAGTATTTGTTAATGACACAATGAATCAGCTCATCGACGAACCAACTGACTCTCAGAGTTTGGCCAATTTTATCAGCACCCAACTCATTTTCGATGGTGATATGGATCTTAGTGAGCTTATGGATGCACTGAAAACATCGAATCTTCCAATCATGAATGTGGATAAATTGAAGGGTGTCAGTTTGAAGTTTACCAGCTCACAGGCTCAAATTAAATCCGGAAATGAAGCAATTCTCGATTTTTTGAGTTACCTGGACCAGTTTGTCAAAAAGCCGACTCGTGGATCAACGAAGCGTAAAGAGACTGGAGCGGATGTAAGTACTCTCTAGTAATAATTGATTAATTCTTTTTCCTTTTTACAGAATGACAATGAAAAAAATGATGAAACGTAAGTTTATTCTCTGATTGTTCCAAATAACATTGAATAATTTCAGATTGAAAATTGTCGGCGCATCTGTGGGCGGCCTTTTTCTCGCCTTTCTCATCGTAGGAGGATTGTGCCTTCTTATCCGACACATCAAATCAGATAAAGAAAAAGTACCAGTGAAGGTAGTTAAAGTAAACGGTATGCTAAAAGAAACGTCTTGAAAAAAACATCTCGAACTCATTCTTGTTCAGGTTTGGAATCAATAGTCGCCGTCAATAAAACACCGACACCGAAAGAAGAGGTGAAAGGACAGAAAGCCAAGAAGGAAACGGAAAACGAAGATGACGACGGGTGTAAGACCAGGCCAATCGAAATAGTGGAGAGAAATGGAGTTCTCGAAAGTGTCGTTTTGGAACCTGAGGAGCCGGAAATTCAAATGGTTCCTGTGCGCAAGTTAAAAAAAGAGGAGCAGAAGAATTTGAAGCAAGGCAGGAAAGACGAAATAGACAATGAGGTTAGTTACAGGAAAACATTTTCTGATATATTTCTAGTCACTGACTTTTAAAACCAATTGGTTTAACTCTGATGAGATTGCAGAGTTGCTTAGGTTTGACCACTATAGAACTTTGGGTTAGGCTTTATCGTTTCATAGAACTTGTTTAAAGATTTGAGAGCTTCTGTGATGGAATCACTTTTACCGAAATTTACAGAAAATCAAGAAAGAACATGAGGCAGTGCCGTTTGAAAAAGAAGACACGATTTATTGGCTTCGCGACAGTCAATACGTAAGTGTCGTTAACAATCATTAAGTTTAAATAGTCAAAAAACTACATTTCAGTACGCCAACCTCTCCGCTAAAATAATTGAAAATTTACCACTACCACTAAACATGCCTAAAGCTCTTAAAATTATTCCTTGTGTCCTTGAATACCAGTTCGGACCGAAACACGAGAAGTATGAGGTATAGTTTGTGAATTTACGAAATGATTCCAATTGAATTTTTCTAGGTTTTTGTGTCAAGGCAAAGGGGTGAATTGAAAATCGAGGAGACGGACGAAGCAAAGAAGGCTATTGCTGCTTGTAAAGACATTTCGACTAAAGTCGTCAGTCAGCGTACAAAAACTCTCGAGAAGGTAGACTCTGTAGAGACGATTTCGATAGATTAAAATAATGAGTTTCAGACGCAAGAACAATCTGAGAAATTGGCGAGGGCTGGGATTGAAACAAAAACTCTTGACACTGCTGAGGAACCGGATCGAGCTGACGCAGGAAGAAATGGCAAAAGGAAGAACAAGAAGGGTGTTCCGAATATAAAGGATAACCTGTGGAAGTTCAAAATGACTTTTCTTCAATTGGAAAATCAGTTCAATTACGGACCACAGCCTGGAGAGCCAGAAAATCCGCCGGATTACGATTTCTCGAATGTTTTCTACAAAAATCCCACTCTTCATGAAAATAATACGGTGAGATTTTTTGAAAGATAACTTACAAGACATTGGAGTTTCAAACATAATGAACGATGTTCATACTATAGGCTACAGATAAAACAGTATTAATAAGAAGCTTTTTTCAGGTCAATTTTGCAAACATCGCTGAAAGTTTCTTCTCAGAAAAACTGCTTGAAATCGAGAGTTGGCCATACAAAGATCCCAAAACTGGCAACGTTTATAGTGTAAGTATTCAGAAATTATGAAGAAATTCATAGTTGAAAAATTGATTTACAGTATCATCTTCCTTTGAGTACCACGCGCAAAATATTTGAGGAAGCTAGAAGGAAACTCGGAGAGCAACCAATGCAACTTGAGTTGAATCGAAAAACTATTTGCATCGTAGGAGACATTCATGGAAAAATGAAAGACTTCTTTAATCACATTAACTGTCATATTGACGACGATGATATGACGTACGTCTTCTTGGGAGATTATGTGGATCGTGGTCCGCGAAGTTGTGACGTTGCATTGGCTGTAGCTCTTCTGATTGTGAGATAGACTATCATTCAAACTAAAAAACATAGTATGATTTTTCAGAATATCAATCCAAACAAGTTCCATTTTCTTTGTGGAAATCACGAGACTGCTCTTATCAATCAAGATTACGGATACTATGTAAGAAGTTTATAAACTCTTTGGCTTTGTCTTTTTATCTTTCATTTTTTTCCAGGATGAATGTGTGAGAACTTTTGGAAAGCATGGAGGTCGAGTCTATTGGGAGGATTCAAATTTGATGTTCAAAACGTTTGCATATTCCGCATTGCTGAATGGTGTTGTTTGGTGTGCTCATGGAGGGCCTGTTAAAGAGATGGTGCTGGGAAGAGAGAAATTCCTTGAATTGGTAATCACTTTCCAAATATTTTTCTTTGAATATGCTAAACCAATATATCTTTCAGCTTAAAAGAAACCCAGTAAGTGCGGCTGAAGCGGATATTTTGAACAATATTATTTGGGCGGATCCAACTAAAGATGTTAATTTGACCGGGTGGCCTATTAGTACCGAAAGAGGTGAAGGAACTGAAAACTTTACGGATCAGGGAGTCACTCAAGTCTGTCAAGCTTTTTACATTCTTCTGATCATTAGAGCTCATCAGGTTAGTTTTTTTAACCCGAATAATGCAGAATTATTTCTCTGCTAAAAAACTTTTAGTAATTTCTCTGAAGAAAGAAATTGTCTCATCCAGCATTTTCGAATAATTTCGATTTTCACCAAAATTTTCAAGCAGCAATTACAAAGCGGGCAAAAACTATTAACGAAAACTTTCTTTTGAAGAAATAATTTTCAGGTTGAAGAACATGGCTACAGACTATTTGCGGCCCAACAAGGACTTACTACTTTTGGATCGACTCATAACAAAGACAGAGTGAGTTTTGAATATTAATTTTTCGTTTTTAATCTTTTTCGGGTATTTACAGAACAAGGCAACCCACGTGCTTCTGAACAGTAATGGTACTGTAGAAATTATTCGTTTTAATTACACTGGAAAGCATGTTCGTATGACCGACAAATCGATCTATAGAACGTTCCGTGCCAATATCAGACAGCGTAAGAATGTAGAACCTCCTGAGTACGATCTCAAGCATTTTAATGCTTATTAACTCGATTGATAACTGATTAATCACATGATTTTTAAAAATAAATTTATGTTTCTTTTTCGTCTCGGTTTTTCGGTATCATCAGTGTTTCCAGTAATGTTTCGGAGTCTAACAAGGGTTATTTCTTACAATTAGTCATTGAGAATTTTTCCAAAAAACTTTGCGAGAACTAATTCGGCTTGGGTGTAAACAAAAATCATAGCCCAACGAATTAAATATCCCAATTAAGCCCAATATTCTGATTGTCGGACGTTGTCCAGTACGAGTTTTGATTTTAAAAAAAACAGGATTTGATGGCTGTAGGGATCGTTGGATAGTTTTATCAATACCCCAGGAATTTCAGACTTAAAGCAACAGCTTCTGATAGGTCATATAAACATTTTTGAATAGGGAAAAAAGTGAGGTTGGAAGAGACCCGGTTCCTAATTAATTGTCAGTTTCAACACCAAATTGAAACCGCAAAATCAACTTTTCCCCACACTTATGATGAATTTTTTCCGAATTTTAATCTTTTTTATTTTGGTTTGTACGTCGGTTGATAAAAGAAAAAGTTTCAAAAAACCTTTTAAAAAATGTTTTGGTCTTTCTTTGACTTCGATAATTTATTTCAGAACTGTGCGGATTATTTTTAAACCGTAAACTACAAATCATCTTTACTATTATTACCATAAAGATTCTGTGTGTGTGTTTGTTCGTCCGGCGCTGGCCCTAGCGAGGCTCATACTGAACCGATTTTCATAAAATTTTGACTGATCGATAGAGAATGCTGACGGGATGATGCCCATCTTTTCCGTTTTCTGATTGGATCACTGATAAGCTCTGTGCTATCTATGCACATAGTCAAAATCGCGTTCCCCAGCGTATTCCCGGGAGGCAAGATAGGGGTGGTCGTCCCTCTTTTTGTTTTAGGAAGTGGGTCTACAATCCTTACCAATACACAATTTCAGGGGAAGCCAGGCGGTTGAGGCGCGCAGCGCCGGAAACCGTCTGGTAATCTTTTATCAATACTCCATTTTTATGCGACAACCAATAAAAACTAATAAGTTCTAATAATCCACCAGTGCTCTACTTCACTTTTTAATTAGTTTCAGTGATTTCATCATCTTCTGGGTCTTTTTCATCTCCTTGGTTGATGAATCTAACGAAGCGTACTTGAAAGTCAGATGTGAGACGAAGTTGAGCGCCCCAATTCTAAAAAATTATCACGTTGTTTGAGAAAGAAGACCTTGAAACATACATTTTTATGAGTATTTGTGGCGCTGAAAACCGTAGTTCCAAGAGATCCAGCGAATCGACTCAATCCTTTATCTTGAACCTAAAAACGACATAATAGGATTTTTGACTTGGTAACTACTAATACTTGATGTCCACGAACAAGGCCAAGCAAATCACATTTTTTCGAAACATCTAACAATCCGTATTGAGTAAAGTCTTCAACAACTGAATATCCCTGTCTTTCCGGTGGTATAAACTTTGCTTCTTCGTCAATTCTAAAATATGTAGGAACGTAATTTTTGGAACTTAAAAATTTCATAAAATTCTTACGGTTGATTGTCCAAATAGTAGATCTCCCGTGGATCGGCCCATTTCAAATTCAGGTAAACTCTTGCTTCCTCTTTAGTTGTTGGAGATTTTTTGACCTAAAAATAAGATTATTATTTTCATTTTGGTGAAAAATCAAAACAAAATGATTTTTGGCAAAACTCTAGGATTCTGCTAAATTATTTCTCATTCAATTCTTTCAAAAGCTCCTAATCCAAATGTTGTATTCAATAAGTTCAGACAAATAACAACAATTGGTTTCATATTTCATAGAATTTTTCAGAAAAAAAAAACAGTACATCACGCAAAAACTTTTTCAGAAAAAAAAAACAACTCACAAGAGCCAAGAAGGCTTCCCTTCCAAGACCCATTTCCTTGGTGACTCCTCCATGTGCTAACATGACTTTGTTCTGATAAATAGCCAACTGTGGCAACTTGCTGAACATCTTAACAGTTTCTTCCCAGAATTTGGCGCCTCCGTTATCCCCAAAAGTTCGTTGACATTCTTCGAGAAATCCATATTCCACACAGGTTTTTGGCATTTCATGATTTCCAAAGAGAAAGTGAAACTTTTGCGGATTTATAATTTTCAAAACGGCAATCATGAGGACAACATCAACACTTCGAGCTCCACGATCAACGTAATCTCCCAAACATAATATGCTACTGAAAATTGAGTTTTTTTTTAAACAAGAGTTATGAGCATTCAAAAACTCGTACTCTTTGTCATTCTCCATTGCCAGAGCCATTTGAGAGGCGAAATCACGAATATTTCCATGAATATCACCACATACATTGAGACTTGGACGGTTAATTTTAAGATAATCAGGATCTTTGTCAAACTCCACAGATGCTTTTTGCAGAAGCGTTATGCAGTCGTTGAGTGGCATATGAAACTGAAAATCAAGTGGATATTAGAGTCACAGAATGATTTTGCAGTTTCGTTTCCCAATTTCTTTTGAAAATTTATAATATAACATAGAAGAAAACTACACTTTCGAGTTGATAGTTTTCTTGCCAAACGTACATAAAAAGCCTCTTTATTATCTGTTTTGTGCGGCCAACCTTCAATTTCCAACCACTTTTTTCTAAACATTCCACTAGCGATATTTGAAACAATTAACTGCAAATGAAATCCGACTTAAATTTTCCTTTTTCAGTTCTATACCCACCGCTCCATTTTCTTTGATTCTATGATCATAGAACACTGACGAATAGTCGACATTGTAAAACTCAAGATCATCCTTATACGGTCCGGCTTTTCCATATCTTTCTAGTACTTGACGAGGTGTTCTTTGGATCATTGCAAGAAGAGACTCAATTGTTTCACTATTTCTCTTTTTCTTCTTCTTTCTTCTCTTGTCGGCGCCGGCTGAAACCCGCGATGGCGTTATTTTCAGCTTCTTCTCGCTCTATAAAATGATAATTAAGAATTTTATCAAATGAAAACTAGAGAAAGTTGTGCAGGGATTCTCCGAGGAATATTCCACGTCCCGGCTCTCTCTTTCTCTCTCAGTTGCACACATTCTTTGTGCTATAAAACAATTCTTACCATTTCAACTGTTTTCAGCTGATTTTCGTCTAGTTTAGCCAAATAATCCGATATTTTTGTCTCGGACTCCGAAGAATCTTCTTGAGTTGGTTCCAAAGTTATTTGGCTTTGTGATTTTCCGATCTTTGAAGTCCTCTCTTGTCTTTCATCCGTTGGTGGTTCCTTCAAATAATCAACTCATAGAATAAAAACAACAAGATGTGAAAGCTTCTATAATTAGAATCAAACCTCAAAAGTTGCGTATCCCTTTCCAATTATATAATCCATATCGCAATAGTTGTATTTCAACTGTGTTACTTTACATTCTACAAGAACATCCTCAAACTTGACATTTTTGAGATTGTCGAACTGCAAAAAAGGGTTCGTATTTCTAGAAGAAGTAATGTTTTCAAACTCACGAAACGAGGGGAAAAGTACGGATAGTTGAAATTCTGTCTGTTCTTCGCTGGTTTGTCAATTTCTTTGTTGATTATCTGAAATAAAATGAAACTAGTACTCGAAATGTGTTCAAAAAAGTTACCTCCTGAAATAGCCCGAAATTAGCAGCAGCGTTATACTTGCGCTCTACGTATTTTTTCATTTTCTTCGGCATCTCTATCTCCTTATAACTTTCTTCTTCTTCAGATTCTATCGGTGTCTTGTTGCCTTTCTTTGCGCAAAAGTCCGGTATATTTTTCTTAATCACAACTACTTGCCGGCCTAGAAGTATGTTTGAAGATCTGTTGAAAAAGTAGAAAATCACTCACCTTTCTTATCAACAACAATTTTATGGTCAACCTTTGTATTCTTGGCAACTGGTACCTCTTTATGATGTTTCCACCAATACAACCCATACCCTCCAACTACCCCACCAATGGAGAATAATGCTGCTCCGGTGATACAGCCTCTGGAATTCATCAAGTTTAGAAATGAAATCGAATGATCTGTGAATATAGCTGTTCAAAACTTACATCAAAATAATAGATGAGTCTTCGCTCTGGAAAAAATTAAAGATAAAATTTTTTAAAAAAACTGTGTCGAAAACCTACCGTAGCAGCAGCAGCAGCGGCATCTTCTTTCTCTTTTTTCTTGGATTGTACAGAAAACGCATCAAAAAATGTAACAGTGTTCAGAATTGCACCGAATCCAAGTTTTATCAGACTTTCACCATTTGCAAATGTCAATTGAAGGTTTCTCAATTTTTCAGCAGCTGATTGATCTGGATACGGAGCATTGATTGCCAGAAATTTATCTACAATCGGGGCCATATCAACATTGATATTTCCCTTGAAGTCGAGAGTTACATTGAGACCGAGAGAATATCCACTTAAATTATGTGGTCTTGGAATATTCATTTTAAAGACTGTAGCAGCAATGATCGTAGACTCTTTCACGGTTTTTTGAGCCTGAGGAGTCCATAAAATAGATAATTCCTTTTTTACCTCTGCATTGTTAGAACTCTGGATAGCTGCATCGATTGGACCATAGTTTTGCACTAGCTTTCCAATTTCCGATTGAAGAGATTGAACCAGTTTCAAATTGATCAAAATATTGAATCCACCATTCAAATCTTTGCTCGTCTTCATCCCATCTTTCAACTTGGGAACTGTTTTCGTCTCACGAGTTTTCCTTGAAGACCCTTTCATTTTGCCAACAAGATCTTTGACTGTGATAGCCGCTTTTGAAACTGCCACGATGTTCTTATTATTGGAATTCAATGCAATGACACCCGTAAATGAACTCTGAGTTCCAACAGCTTTTTTTGCATCATCTCGTACTTGTTTGGAGTGGGCACACTGAACTACCGAAGTCAACTTCTTATCATTAAGCCATTCTGAATCAGTCGTAACTAAGTTTTCAATTTTAGTGTTATCAGTCCATTTTGCAAAAGAATCTTTGTTGAAGAAGTTGAGCTTATTCAAAAGAGTTTTCAGTTCCGTCTTCACCTTGGGAAGATCTGGATAACTTCTTATAATTTGAACGTTTTTGGCACTGTTTTCAGTGAGAACTTGGGAAAGCTTAGAAAACTCTTCATATTTCAGGTCTATTCTATTGAAGTTTGCGGCAAAACCGATTGCTTGCTTGAAATCAAAGTTATCAGCTAGTGTTTGTTCCAGCACCCATTGTGCCGCAGTAGTGGCATCAGAAGGAATGAGGCTCATAGCTCTGATACAATTCTCAAAAGGCTTGAGACTATCATAATTCTTCAGCTCTTGTTTTGCCAATTCCAAATCTGCTTGCAATTCCTCAACTGTTTTTATGACATTTCGAGCATTTGACGGATTCATGGTGCTTTGGAAAGATTTCCATTGTTTTTCAAGTTCTAGCACTGTCGAAAGAAGTCTCTTGAGAAAATCAGTATTCGCTCCTTTCATTAAGATATCTTTCGCAAAAGTTGATTCTAAATCGGAAGCGAGTTTAAAAACATCCGAAAAACCGTTAGGGAAACCATGTGTGGAAACTTTATCGCTTATTGAAAGCCGATTCAAACCACTCGTATCGACCACAAGCTGCATTTTCTTCTCAATCTTGTTCATATTTTCCTTAGAGAAAAGTACAATGATCTGCGTTATTGCTTTATCCAACGAAGTTAGTTTTTTGCTCAACGAAGAAAAATCGACAGACTGGTTCAGATCTCCTAAGCTCACGATAGCTCCAATTCTATTTTTGAGATTATCACTTTGAAACAAGGCCGTCTCAGCTGGTGTGAACTTATTCGAGAATATATTCATGATTTCTTGGAGTTTTCCTGGTCCGTCAATCAATGCACCCACGGGTGTAGTCAGTTTTTTCGAATCAGTGATATTTTTATCATTGATTTTATCAATGGCTGCAACGATATTCGTTACGATTGTTTTTGCCTTTTCAACGGCCACTAAAGAATTCTTAAATTTGACGAGCACTTGCAACGAGCTTCCGTCTTCTAGATCTGCACCATAGTCTTTGACAGGTTTTGATTTGTGATTTTCCATATCCGTGATTCCTTTCGTGATCGCATCCAACCCACTACAAGCTTCTCCGTTTTCACCACAACCTTCTTTGATTACTGTCACAAATTTAGCCAAATCATCCGATAATCCGCCAACGTTCTCCTTCTCCAAAGTGTCAAAAGTGATAGATTTTTTGAAATTCATCAATTCAGTAACGACGTTTTCCATTTTCAGACTTCCATCTACTATTGCTTGTTCGATGGCAAGGCCGTTGACTATTCTACCAAGAGATTCATAGTCTTTTATCAATTCGAGAAACTGCATTCGTTGCTGGTCTGGAAATGGACAGGATTAGATTGAAAGTTTGAAAAAAACCGCTTACTTGATCTTTTTGTTCGTATCTCCTTCATTTTGAAATAAACGGAAACAGATTCGAGTTTGGAATTTTTCCCGAGGTGGAATGGTATTTTCAAAACTAGGGCGTTCAGATTAACAAAGTTCACTTCAAAAAATTGGGAATTCTATAAAACGTGAGATTTTTCACAATGGTTACACGCACAGTTTTTTGGGGTATTCACTGAGAGCAACAAGTTTTAGGCCACAATCCTTATTCAAGTTAGAATGACGTCGTCAGGTGCGTGATCGTTTTTCGTCTACGAAACCCTGGTTCGATAATTTTTTTGGAACTCTCTAATTTTCTTTTTTCGTTTTGAAAGTACAAAAATTGACTTCTGAATAGAAATAGACAGGTCTTCTTCTTCATCATTTATCTCTATCTCTTTGTTAACAATCGTTTGTCAAGCGTAACCAAATTACACACCATCTCATGATTTATCCTCTTCTTCAGAGGCCGCCCGGTGAATGAATCTCTGTTTGGAAACTTGCAAAGAAACAGCTTTGTGTCATTGATATCACATTCTCTGCCATTCTTTTTTTTTGGGTTTTGAAAAAATATTGAAGTTCTGAAAATGTTGTTTCGTTACGCTAGGTGAGGTTTTATTAGTGTTTACATGCAAAATTCTACAGAACAAATAGTTTGTGAAAGTTGAGAGAAGAATGTAGAGAAAAGTAGTTTTGTTTGACTTGATTTTCAGAACAATTGTTTTAAATTGAGTAATCAGGACTTATTTTTAAACTTATTTTTGACTAGAATACAAGCACAGGCGAAATCAGATTTTCTGGATCAAAACTGTTCTATGCCCAAACCTTTCACATGAAAGAGTTCTAATACGGGACAGTTCTAGAACCGCATAGTCCTCTTCTCCTGAAGTTTCTTATCCCCTTTCGCTAATTCTATCCCAACCAACTGTAGCTGTTATTCCACGTGCATCTCCACACACCAATTACCTGCATCTTCTTCTCAGTTTTCTTACCTATTCCCTTCTCCCCATTCTTTTTTTTTGAGAGGTGACCGTAATCTGAGAAAGGCGATAATTGAGTGGTGGTTACGCGTTCTTCCATTTCTCGTTTTACCTCACAAATCTTACTTTTGACGTCTTTCGAGGTTCTTGGATTCTGTGGTGTGACGTCATTTTAGGCAGATATAGGAAAAAAGTGCTCTCAGTTCGAGAGCTTCATCTGAATCCATTTATCATCCGAGGGAAATTTCCACTTTCCTCGTTCTAGATTCTAGTTTCCTTTGTAACGTCTTCCAAGTTATCTGAACATTTTCAGGCACCTTCTGAATCTTCTAGATCATTTCAATATTTTCTGAATAATCACTGCATGCCAACCATTTCTGAAAATTCTGATTTCAAAAATCAACTGAATCCCAAATCCTGACGTCTTCTAACTTTTCATCCGAACGTCCTTTTAACGTCATCGACCCTTCCATAAATTACTACTTTCTCCATTTCCCCTCTTTTATCCCTAAAAAAAGAGAGCGAGAGTGGTGGGGAAAGCTGTAAATCATCCGAAATTAATCGAACTGGATTTCCGTCTTCCTCTCTTCTCTTTTTCCATTTTCTTCCCGAATAAAGAAGAATAACTGCTTATTTCTTTTTTGACTTACCTCTACTCCCGTTATATTCATTCTTCTTCTTTGATCTATTTATCTAGTTTTTTCGACAGGATTTTGGCTTCTTTTCAATTTGTTGCCAAAGTTTGGTAAGCTTTTATTGTAATCTCATTCTTGAATCTTACATATATTTTTTTCAATTTTTTGATTTTCTGCTCAAGGCTTTAGACAATTTTTTTTCGAAAAGGTCCACAGTTTGATCTGTCTATTTCTTCGGTTTTTCGGAGACGAAATTGACACGAAATTGGCGAAATTGGTACTGTAAAACTACAGTAGAAATAACGAATAACTAAAATGTGTTTGTTGTTTTTTCGAATTCTTATGAAATTTTTATGCTTAGTTTTTTAGTTACAATTTTTTTAAAGGAATACCAAGCTCAAGAAATTAAATAATAACGTTTTTTAATTGACTTCCCTTTTTCATATTCTCATTGTTTTTTTTTCTCATTTTTTTTATTATAATTATTTATTCACATTGTTTATACACTCTTCTCCAATAAGAAACAAAAAAACGCGTCCCTCCCTCCTCTCTTTTGGCTAATTAGGAAAGAAGTGGGGTAATATGATACGGGTGAACGGAGGAGAGAATTGCGTATGCGCCAAAACTGTTGAGAAAAGGGTAGAAGGAGAAGAAGTCATTAAAAGTACAAATGATTATTTACTCCCTTCCCAAGAATACTCTCTCAACCGTTTAGATTTGTGACGAGAAAAATGAGAGGAGTGGATAAACAATCTTGTCACAGATGCTAAATAAACAATGTCCAATTTTAGTGGGAGAAAAGAGAGAAATGAGTAGGAGGTCAGACATTTTTTCTCAAGAGGTTTTTTTTTCGAATCCTTGGGAAATTGATAAATTCCAGGAATTGATGATATCTTAAGAGAAAGAGCGTTCTATTCGGAGGCTTTTTTTCAATTGAGAACCTTAACCCATCTTTTTGGAAAGTTTTTTAGGTTTAGTTTTTTTTTTGTGGAATCTGCTTTACTAGACCAACTGCTGGTGTCGGTTCGGAATGTTATTCAGAGAAAATATGTATCAATTTTCAACTGTTCACAGCTAATTTTCTTCAGAAAATCTGCCATTTTTCTAAACTCCAATTCTAATAGTTCATGTCTATTTTTACCATTTTGGCCAAGCACCATTATTTTATGTCTCACCAATTCACAAGTTTGTACATTTTCAAAAACGAAAGCCGATAAAAAATTCTTTTTTTTTTTTGGATTTCCGCGTGCTTTCTTTAATTCATCTTATCCGACTTTCAACATCTATCAGTCTTATTTTGATCGTTTTTTGATGGAAAAAAACCAAATAATCTCCTGAATTTTCAAAACTATTTTACGAAAATAATTCCATTATTCTACCAGGTTCTCAGGTTCACACCGATTGTTTCCCCTCAATATGTATGTATTTCCTACTGTAAATAAACATTATATTACCTCATCTGACCCCCCATGGAGCCTTTCTCTCTCTTTTTCTAAACAGTTTCCCACACCTAACTGCTTCTTTTTCTCTTCTTTTCCTTCTTTCTTTTTTCCTGTACAACTCTTTTTGAAAATAATAAAAACTGTATCATCATTTGCATTCTATCATTCTATGAAAAACTGACCATCAGGCATGCATGTATTTGCACATTTTAGTATTCACCAAAACGCGACAAAAACCACAGAAATATGATTCTTCCGTCGCGCCTTTTTTTCCAATAATTTGGAACAATAAAAAAAGAAAAGTGCGCTCGCTCATTTCTCCGTTTTTTTTCTTGTCGTTTTCCTAGTTTTCTCCACCAGAGGTATCTGGCTGGTCTAAGGCCGTCACGGTCCACTGTTTTTTTTGCATCTTCCCTCGCATTTTCGGATTGGGTTTTCTCCTTTTTAGTATAGATTAGGTAACCTACTTTGGAAGGAGCGTTTGGGAATGTTTAGCTAGGAAACAGTTCCAATCCAAGAAATTTTTTAAAGTTCAAACCTAGAAAATGCTTCAAGTTATTGAACATAAAATTGCTGCTCTCATAAAGTTTCGCTCCGTTTCCGACTTTCAATTTTTTTCTAGCCTTTTTAGATCTTCAGAAGCAAACCTTCCATAAAAAGGAGAGAGCAGAAAACCGAGAGTGTCTGACTGTTCTCTTCTTTTACAAAAAAATGTGTGTCGGGAGCCAGAAGAGCTAGAAAATTGGAAACCCCACGATATCTAAACTTTCGAGTCAAAGGGTTACTGTAGATATCTGGTTTTTTTGTGTTTATCTTCCCTTTTTTGCATATCCATTTATCCTAATTCTTCACTATTCTTGGTCCGTCACGGTCCATGTCCCTACCCTCTCACTTTTCTTTTCTTCGTTCCCTCTTCTTTTCGTTCCATTCCTTTACTCCAGATGACGCACCTCTCCTTTTGTATTGTCTTTTCTTCCTCTCTTTCTCAATACATTCTGCCTTTCTTTTCATACACATTTTTTCTGCTTATATACACATAACAGTGCTCCGCCATTCCCAGTTTTTTGCCTAGTTAGTTTCCCACAGTAATCGTAATCTTAAATGGGGGAAGCATTCTTACATTTCACACTTTTTTGAAGAGTGGTTTTTTTAGTTAGAGGTTTGGTTAGATAGTGAGGTATCGTGTTTCCTGTGGAAGGATTTAGAAGATGTGATTCTTTTTCAGAACAAAAAATCTAGAAATTCAGAAGTTTTTGCTCGATTGTTAAACTATGACTCTGTAAAGATTCAAAATGTTTGTTAGGTGCTGGAGACATCAAAATAGAGAGGTTTCGAAGTTTCATTGGGCGTTTTTGATCATTTTTTCAGCTTCTGTAGACGTTCTTAAGATCATCTAGTCCTAAAGAATTCGAAGACGAATCGAAGTCATTTTTAAATAGAGATTTTGGACCCTAAAGCCTGTGCTTTTCACTTCTGAAACATATCCCTTGGAGCCTATTCCTACAAGTTTATTATTTCAGTATTTCACATTTCACAGTATTTACTAGTTGGAAAAACTGTAATCATTCTGAACCACAAACTACAAAAATCGCAACCGCCATCTACCTCAAAAAATGTCATTACTTCCCCCAAATCTCTTCTTTTTATCCTCTCTTCTTCGCTTCGTCGATTTTCAGTTGTCAATGACAACTGATTAATCTCGTGAGCCTTCTCTTTTCATAACTTCTTCTTCTTTTCTCTCTTCTCTCTCATTTGAGCCCTCTTCTCTTCATATTCCCCCCCCCCCTTTTCCTTCTTTTCATGATAATAATAATCCTCTTCATCTCTTTCTCTTCCTTCCTTCCTTTTGCTCCATATCAGTATTTTCGGCTCAAATTGAGTTATTGTGTACATTTCTCATTCTATTTATTGTCAATCCGACTACTTCATTTGTGTAATCATTCAAAAAAAAAGTTTCGAAATGAAACACTGTTCATCATTCTATTTCTGATATTTTGAGTCATCATCTTTGCAAAAAAATCTATTTTTACAAAAAGTGTCTTTCTCTATTCTTATTTCCTATGATTCAATAGAGGGGTATAGTTTTAATAAAGAATAATAGTGATGAAAAGAAGAAAGAGTATAAATAGGTATATTGATAAATAATAATACAATATAGAGGTAGACAAAAGATTAGGACTTTTTGTGTAAAAAAAAAAGAAAAAAGAGAGAAAGAAATACAGTCATTGATGAGCAATAGGTGTGTATGACACAATTGGAGGAAAGGAAGTTTCTAGTCGTTTTTATGCTTTATTTTCAAAGCATATTTTTGGTCCAATTTTAATTTGATCACTACTTTTAGACTTATATGGCCTATTTAGACCTGGCCTATACCTTCAACGTTTTTGAAGTCTGATTTCTAAAAATATTTTTCCTGAAACTCCAAACAAACATTTTTTGCATCCATCCAAATCGAATTTCCCTCACTTAATCCAATAACTATTCATAAATCAATATAGGCCACCCAGGTGCAAAAGTCAATCCTAAGAAGTCGTCGTTGTATACATATTCTCATCTTTGTTTTGACTATACAAAGGGAGGCAGGTGTTTTAATTCCTGCCGTTCCTTCACATTCATCTATACCTTCTTTTATTCTTCCTTTTTTTCAGAAGACGTTAAGAAGGTGTCATCTATTCTGACAGAGAGAAAACGTCTTCTTTATTGAAACCCGCGCTCTTAAACGTTTGCCTCATCTCTCAAAGCTAATGGCCTCGTAATTTCCTTTTTTTTCCGAAGAATCTTTTATTTCATTGGTTTTTTGTGTGTGCGGTGTTTGTTTAGTTCAATTTTATTCCAAATCATTTTTTTGACGGATTTGGTGATGATTAGGATATAAGAATACAAAACTTTTGGATGGAACGTTTTCAAAAACCAGAAGGAAATGATGAATACTCTGTTGGCTATGAGACGACACGAAGGATTTAGCAAAAAGGCATGATTTCTGAAAATCAGTATGTTGAAGTCTAACCAGCAGCTTTTTCGAGTTTCGGAGCAGGTTTTGAGCTCTGGTATTTTCGAAAATGCTCAAGAAATCTAGTATTTTTCTGTTGAAAATTTACCTGAAAAATCCTCAGTCAACCCATCTCACCCATGTATCTAAAACCTCCCCATTAGCACTTAACTACTTTCTGCAGCTCTATTCCTTTTCTACACTAAACCCACCAATTAGTATTGCCACGTCACGTGGCACCTGCTCTTTATCTTGATAAGATTTCTCTTCCGTTCCTTTTTAATACATCTGTCCCCTTATTAGTATGAACAAACACCTGTTTTAACAACAATTATCATCTCGTAAAATTAGGAAAAGAACTGTAATCCGATCCATGTTTCCTATTCGTTTCCAATAAAGGTTTCCCCTCAACACGGGAAACCTGGTTTCTCGCAGTCTTTTGACACGATAATTGGCACGTTTTGTATTGAGGAGAGTGTTCCCATTTTGAGGTTTGATAAATGGAGGACACTTTAAATGAAAGGAAGAGGAGAAGTAATAGATACTCTCGAAATACGGAAATGAGAAAAATTGATGGCTCTCACCTCCAAAACACCTGGAGCTGTTTGGTTGAATAATTGGTGTTGAGGGGAGTGAGAGTTTGTGGAATAAGTTCTTTCTTTTAGATCTTTCATCTAGCTCTTTTAGTCCACTAGATACAGTTTCTTATTTAAAGATAAGAGGCAAGCAGAGGGAGCGCAGACAGTCAGACACTCTTGCTTCTCTGCGCTCTCGCCGTTCTAGTCTGATAATAAGCTGTATCTCCACAACAAGAGGAGCTAGAAAAGTGATTCAAAAGATACAATAGATGGAAATCATATGAGCTAAAATTGATTTTGAAAATACTAGAAGCTGCCGATCAAATTCTTCAATAACTGATCAGAATCCTGATCGGAAACGATTACTCATTGTCACCGAGTCTCTATATCCTAATATCTTGATCAAATACACATGTAAATACCTATCCCTCTCCCCCTCCTTTTAATCGGTCTTATCCCCTTCCCGATGACAGCTCCTTTTTTGCCTCCCTTATCAAAAGTAATAAATCTACATGTTCATATATATTTATTATGCAACATATCGTACATATCGGAATCCTTTTATCCCTTTTTTTTTATTAGAAAATTATGTTGCTGGAATATATAATATTTATTATTTTGGGATGATTGAATGAGGAGGGTGAAGGATATCTGAGTGGTACTGTAGGATTACGTTTCAGGGCTTCATAGTCTTATTATAAATCCTAATGTGCAGTGGTCAAAATTTTCGCTCCACTGACCACAGGGTCCAAATAAAACTATAACAAATGAGACAAAAAATCTCTTGTCCCCCCCCTCTAATTTTATTATTTCATCAAATTCAATTATTCTCCTCCCCCTCCAAATGCTCTTTCCATGTCTTCTTTCATGCGCGAAAACATGGTTGTTTCCATCTTTCTTTCGTTTTGCCTCCTCCTCCTTCACACAGATGATTATGATAAACTAATCCGTTGTCAAATAGTCCATGTTTCACTCTGCAATCATTTCACTCTCCTTACTCTCATATTTTCTTTTTTCTTTATTGGTAGTTTTCTCTCGAATTGTCTTCTTTTTTGATGGACATCTGAACCGAACAAAAAACATTTGGTTCTGATTTTTTTTGTGGTTTGAAAATAAGAAAAAGATGGATTTTGTAGTGACCAGCCCCGGTTTTTTTTTTTTTGGTTTTTTTTCCAATATATCTCGGTTTGGATGGTTCAAAATTTAGATTTTTTTAGAACCCCAGTTCTCGACTTTTGATCCAGCTTTCGGTCTGAAATGTTTTAAGATCGAGGATTCAGGTCATTTTCTATCAAGATTTGTTTTAAACGAAACTGAATTCAGGGGCCAAATCAGTCAGATTCTAGACCTCTCCAAACAGTTTAGCCAAAGTTCATCTTAATATGGCCATCTCCTCATTTCTTTCAGACCACCTTCTTCCTAAAAACTCGTCTTTTTTCTTTCCGAAATCGCCCTAATTCTGCAATTACTATGCAAATAACATTATTTCCACCCGGCTCCTTATAAATTGCAACAATTTTCCGTTTTATTTTGAAGCATTTTTCGTATTTTTTAGAATTCCCAAAATCCACTGCACCTGCGCGCTCCCAGGAAAAGTTCAAATTCTCTACAGTAATCCCAAAAAAAACCTTTCCCCTTCTTTCTTTTTTAGTCACCCGGAGAACAATGGAAAGTGTTGCACCTGTCAATGAGAACCCTCTTTTGTTGCACTTCCCACTTTTTTGCTGTACTTTTTCTCCCGATGGGAAAAAGACGAAAAAAAGGGGTAGAAGAAATCTCAAGTTTTCTATTCTCTAATTAAAAAGAGTACAACAAATATGTAGTAGTAAAGGGGTTGGAATATGAGAAGGCATGAGTTGAGTCTACGTGTGTATTCATAAAAATGTATAAAAGAAATGGATCTCTCTTTTATAGAGAGAAAATGAGAGAGAGAGAGATATTTTGAAATCATATGGAAAGAGAGCAATTTGAAAATGAGAAAATGAAGAGAGAAAGATGATGGAATCGAAGGAAATGAGCAGCAAATTATTGTGTTTTTCTCATTGAAAAATGTGGGTTAAAACCGCATTTTCTTGTAGTTTGTAGTCTGTTAGGTGTTTCATTTCAAAGTTTATCATCTTATTCAAACAGTTCTCCGTTCCTCTCTCGAAGCATTTCCGGAGATTAGTCATAAAACTTCCCGCACCTTTTTCTTCCTAATCTTCAAGGTTACAAAACTTTTCCTTCCTCAAAACTCTTTTAGAATTTCGAAACAATTTATCATTTCCCTTCCAAAATAATGTACAATTTGCATCTCTGCATCCCAGTGAATCATTTCCCGCACCACAGAAACCAGACCCTCCTTCCACAAAGCCCATTATTTTGTGTTTGGAAGAGACCCCCTCAGACGGAAAGGAACGCTTGATTTATCACTTTACAAACCTGTGTGCTTTCGAGGGTCTGGAGGTAGTTTGTCACATCATTTTCACGTCAAATTCATATGTAGACACGTTTTTTTTGTAAACTTTTGGGTTTGGTTGCAAAAATGTTCAATTGGATTTTCGATTTTATCAGCTCTAGGAAGGTTCATTTATCATTTGAGATATCAAACAGAACGAAGTATGAGGTGTCTGTTTAGCATCCATAAAAATCCGCTTATCAGGACACTCAGATTAAGTACGTTTCAGCAGTTTTGTACTGGAAAAAAGAAGCAAAGTATTTCAGTTTTTAGTGAAGATATCAGAATGTTTGAAAATAGTAAAATGTGCCAAATTTCATAAGAAATAACTTTTCTGTGTCAATTTTTATGTATCTACACTGAAAACTGAGTTCTATGGATTTCTGAGATTGTCAGGCACGTGGCATTCCAAAAAATATTTAAATATTTCAGTCCGATTCTCAACGCAAACTAGTCCATCACCTACATATCCAGGTTTCCATGAAACCAGCTCAGGTCAAAATCTTCTATACTAACCACCACAATCTTAATTTATTTTCCACCAATTTAATATATAAGACGATCGAAATTTGGATGTTCTGAAATTCTGCACGAATTTCACAAAATTTCTCGATTTTCTGGAGTTTTTTTTTCTGGAATTCTCTTTTTTTAAACGTTTCCCAATTTTTGGGCAGCCTCAAATCTGGAGTCGATTTTTTGAAAGTTCACGGGAATGAATTTATTTTCCTCTGATTTTCAAAATTTTCCAAATCTGGGGCCACCCCAGAATTGGGAATTTTCATCAACTTTTCATTTATCTGTTTCTTTCCCTAAACCTACATAACTCGAATATTTCTGCACTTTAGTTATTCTGCTTACAAAATATCAACACTGTAGCAGAAAATGAAGAAAATCTGGAACGTTCCAGAAAGAATGAGAAGTCTATGAATTATGAGAAAACTTTCTGAACATCCAAATTTCATCCGTCTTATATTCTTCCTATCTATCTAATAAAGCTCCCCCCCCCCCAAAGTGAGCCAAAAGTGTGCTCTTGAACCCTCATTCTCCTGAATAGTAGAACAGTACCTTATTAATTTGCAAATCCCCCTCTCTATCCTTATCCTTTCCTCTTTTCCTCCTATTTTTATCCTACTCCTGACAGCTAGAGGACAACCACAACACACGGGGCGGATCAGAGAGAAAGAGGAGAAAAAGTGGGCGGAGCTTAAGGGACAAGAGAGACACGGGGGGCTTGGAGGAGAGAGGCCACTTGTTCCCTGATGTCGAGACATCAAAACCTTTTGTTGTGGGAGGAGGAAAAATGAAAAATTTTACCTCAAAATTTAATTTGATAATTAATGAACTTTATTTTTTGGGAACTTTTATGTACTTTTGTACTTTTATACATTTTTTTTTGAATCTTCCTTTTTTTCTTCATCGTTTCTAATACCCACTTCACCTCTTGTTGAAGAGCCTATTCGACCCTTCGAATGACCTTTTTACACATTCCATCATTCTTATTCCACTTGAATTTTTTATCGTCTCTTTTTGAATCTTTGAATTTTTTAGGGCACCTTTAAATATTTTTACAGTTCTAAAAGATTTAAAAGTAGAGAGTGTTCTTCTTTTAAAACTTATCGGCTACTCAAAGTTTTGATTTTCAGCTTTTAGTTTTTTTAAAGTAACTTTTTTTTCAAGAAACAGAAATTTTCAAAAAGCTGAAACTTCATATTTTTGCCACCTTTTTTGGAAGCTTCAGAAGTTTTGGATTTTTAATTTTGAGCTCTAATTTTTAATAGAAAAAATAATGTATTTCCTTCAATTTTCTTTCTGAAAAATTTGTTTTTCTCCTCTAATTATCCGCTCTCTCAACTATTCATCATGTTTTTTTTTCTTTTTTAACTGATCCATCGATTTTTTTCAGAAATGCCTCCTAACTATATTATCTGCTTATTTATCCTAATCTCCTTCTTCATTACTCCATCCACCTCAAAACGTTTACCGCAAATCTACTGGAACTCAACAAATCCACTGTAAGTTTACTTATCTTTTTCTGTGTCAAAAGCCTTGTACCGACCATATTTACCTCTAATAAAGGCTATCCCCATGTGTGGTCCAAACTGGTCCCAAAAAAAGAAGCCGAAGAGGGGTCGGGGGGCATGGTAAGCCGAAACCAAACGATGTTACTAATTATGTACTGGTGAGCAAATATTGAGTGGTGGGACCACCGGCATATAAAGAGAGAGAAAGTATCAAGAATTAATCTGGGAACATCTGTTCCGAGATTAGGCATATCGGGTTATTAGAAAAAAAAATAAGAGTTTTGGGGAGAGCTCAAAAAAGGGAGGAGATAGAATTGGATCCTGCAAAATTTGAACCAGTATACAATTTAAAAAATGTGCGATATATAGTCCTGGCCAAAAAACGCAATATTTTCCGACTACTTTCGAAAAAGTTTGTAGATAGTTTCCCCAAGAACTTGAGAATCTGTAGCCCCAATTAGTTGTGTTTCTTGTCCAAACATGTCTTGTTAATAGGAGCAGTTTACAATCCACACCATATACATCGGCAATCTTCTTCTTTCCTTGCCTGGGCCTGTTTTTATGGCTCATGTACAGAAAACTACAAAACAAGAGACCGCCCGTGTTTTTATGACATTTATGACACATCAAGATATGGGATATCAAACGAAAAAGAGGGTTACTTGAAAGGGGATAATTGAGATATTTAGGAGGGTGAGCTTCTGGGAGGTTTTGAGCCATCAGCCATAACTTTTATGAAATAGCAGATTTCAAAATTTGAAGTTTCTTATTTTTATTTATCTCAAATCCTTCCCATATTTTCCTGAAATTTCCACCAAAAACTGAGCTTCAAAACTTTATATTTTTCGACTTTTCGTTCTTCTGTTTTCCTATTATTTTCATCCATCCAGGTGTCTTTTTTTTCCTTGGGGTGCCAAGTGCAAAATGATCCCATTTTATTAGTTTTTGTTCATAAATCTCCCACTTCATGATTGGTGCCACATGTGTCTCAAATCCTAATATATTCCAAGAGCAGATGTTGTTCTCGTTGGAACATCGTTTACCATAAACACGTCAATATGATAGACATATTCTGATTCAGAAGACGTCACGATGAATTCTAAAGAATTCTGAAATCCACAGGCCATATGTGAAGTCTATCGGGATCTCATTGAAGCAACTTGCAACAATCTCGGACATCTCGGACATCATGATGATATGATGACATGTTGTATCTTGGGGTCTCTCTCTATTTAGTGTAATAAAGGGACCTGCGGAGAGAGAGTTGTAGTACACGATGCCTGATTTATGAGAAGGAGCACACAAGTGTTATCTCTCTTTTCTCTCTTTTCAAAACCTTTCATCCCACTTTGAAATTTATGCCATTGGAGAACAGGTTGTGCTCTTTCCGAGAGAAGAGACATGACAATTAGTAAAGAGGGGACTCTGGTGGTCAAGTGAAATTAGAGACCTTTTGGAGACTTGATAGACCACCCGAATGAAATGGAATAGACCAATATAAATATATACACGCAAAGTTTGTTTGAAATTTCACGAACTTTTGAAATTCGAACGCTTTCTAACGTATATAAATTTTCAATTTTGGGAAGAGGAGTCAGGGATGGGAAGTTGTGGAACGATTTTGAGGGAAATCGTAAAACTATTTGCGGAAATCGTGGATTTAATTTTTGAGTTTCCTAAAAGTTTTGGTTCCTAAAGTATCACACTTCCGTTTTTCTTATAATATTTTGGCACAAAATGATTCTAATGATTTAGTTTTTTGTTCGATACTATCCTGAAATTCCGAATTTTTGAAACCGATTTTCAATTTTTTAAAATGAACATTGACTCAAAATTAGTGGGAAAATCTGGACTTCTAGCAGGGACTGATTGTTCTTAACTTCAACTTTTGAAATTTTGAATCATATACGAATGTTTCTGTTAGCCAAACCTTTGCCAATCTATCTGGTTCTCCATAGTTACGTAACCATGGAATCTGCATTTCTCAATTTCCGATCTCTTCTACTAGGTTATACGGTTTCCTGTTTACCAATATATTCCATCTAATTCTTATTATCTATTCGTTGATACTTCCGGTACAGACACGCCTGTCTCCATATTAGGATTATGCAGATATAGGCGCACCCCAGGTCATCTTCCACTCATTTTGAAAAAAAAGGAACACGGTAAACACCTGCGGATAGAGACTCCCGAAGACATCTCTGGATCTTTGGAGGGCAGCTGCACTTCTTATGTAACTGACCCCTCACCAGGAGGTGAACAGTCACCTGCTTCTTCTCTTTCGAAGCATTCGAATAGATTTGTATCTTCGTGATGAGGGGAATCCTCTTAAGAAAGGAACAAAACAGTATCTATTTCTCGACACATTGGACAAATAAGGAGAGCTCTTTATAGGAAAACATCTAGATTCTCAAGTGGAGAAGCACTAGTAACTGTGTTATGTTTGCAAATAAGGGCTCCGAGAGGAGCTCCGAGAGAGAAAAAGGGCAACAATTATCAAAACCACTTTGGCCACACAAGTAGCTTCCAATTGACTAATTTGTGAGTTAATCAACTGCCAATTGTTACGTCGGAATGTTTATTAGGAAGCAGAGAGAGAGTTGTTACCGCATTGAGGGAGAGGGGAAAGGGTTTAGCACCTCTAATCCAAGCAAGAAATTGTTTGTTTTTGTACGGGGGTTACAGTAGGGTGTTGTGCAATGTATGTACAGAAACGGGGAGGTGTTGGGTTACTTAGTCAATGTATCTTAATCTGTTCTAACTTGAAAATATGGAAAAACGGTAAAGGATGGAGGGACTACGTTAATCATGGCATTGTGTCGTTCCTGATAGGAGGTGAGGGGTGTTTTTTAAAATCATTTCAAACACAAGTTGGTAACGACTTTTGGAATTTATGCCAAAAATAGTAGGAAAGTCCAATGGCCTTTAAATTTACCATATGTTATAAAATTTCGAGAGTTTCAACAATTTTCTCTTTTACTCAAATCGGGCTGAAACTCGAATTCAGTCGGCCAAGTTACCTTGGTAGCTAGAGCTTTTTTGAACCGTACGTTTTTTCCTATTCATTCAAAAAACATATGGTCTATCTTTTTTCCAATTATCTTCCACTCCCAAATCTTCTCCTATAATCCTTTTTCTCATTATTAATATTTTGTGTCCATAATACCGTATGGCTTCCTTCTGCCTACTGTATCTATATGACAGTTACATAACTCTTATCCGCCTATGTCCTAGCATTCCCATCTTTTCCATCAAATTCACAACAGTTTAACCAAGTAATAGAGCTTCCTAATTGATGCTCGAATGTGATGAGCATGTGGTGTTCTCTCTTCCATGAACAAGGGCTTCCTTCCTTCCTGAACAGATTTCCCCGTTCCTTCTCTCTACCCACCAAATCTCTAGAGATTAACCTCCCAAAAGAGGTCCCTATTGAGTCGAGACGATCATTTTTGGGGCGAGAAGAGGGGGAGGCGGTGATGTTCAAAGACACCTGTCTTTTGCGGTCGGCGCATGTTAATTAGCCCGTTTTGTTGAGAGAAAGAAAAAGAGAGGACCAAAACGGAATAGATAGACCGTTTTATTGGGTTCAATATGGTGGATTTATCTCTCGCGTGAAGTGGTTTTGAGGGTTAACAGTAGACACTTTGGATATGGATATTGATACTTTTAGAAAGAGAATTCAACATGGATTTAGTTGAGAAAAGTGATAAGTAAATCTTGAAAATCTGGGTTCCGTATAATCTTTTCTAATGATGAACAAGAATTTCTTTTCCGGTATTTTGACCCTGATCATTTAACTCTGGGGTTTTCAGACAAAAATTTGATGATTCCCCACGATTTCAAATTCCCTCCAACTACAGTACCCTTTTCTCTCCCAACTTCCGCCACCCGGCGTGCCAAACAAACTCTTTTCCCCATTAATCCGAAAAAGAAGAAATGAAAAAAGAACTGAGAAGAAAAACTCATAACCATCTCACGGAACATAAAACTTACCTACCTCTACCTACCCGACTACAAGTCGCCGGTAAAACTTTTGCCGACATTTCGAAAAAGAAGTGTTCCTCCTCTTTCCTCGTTTTGGACACGGGACAATAGTCTTCAAGGCGGCTAAACTCTTTGTAATGGTCAATCCAATACATGCGCGAAACATTGAAATATATAAAAGGGATAATGGAGGGGAATTTGAAATTTAGTACAAAGAGATTTTATGAAATTAATAATTCAAATCATTTTTTAGTGTGGAACGATACGCCGCCATTGGGGATACCCTTGACATCGTTTGTCCCTATTTTGATGAGAATTCTGATGAGCTCACGGAGCAGTCAATTATCTATCGAGTAACTGAAGAAGAATATGAGAATTGTGAACGGAGATCGAATTCGAAAGAATTGGGAAGATGTACACAACCATATCAGGAAGAGAAGCTGAAAGTGGCATTTAGACTAATGAGTCCAAATCCATCTGGATTGGATTATAGGCCAGGAGTCACTTATTATTTTATTTGTGAGTTTTTTTTTTCATTTTCAAAAATCAAGAATGTCTAAGATCATTTGGAAGCTTTGTGGGAAGTTTCAGAAAGTCAAATCTCTTTTTATTGGTCCATCCAAAACAATAAAGCCAAGTTTTTTCAGCAACTTCCACTGGATCTCGAAAAGGTCTCTACAATGAACAAGGAGGTCTCTGTGCATCTCATAATCTCAAAATGGTAATCCATATCACTGATAGAAATGGAGACATTGGAGCACAACATCATCGACATCATCATCATAAAAAGACAACAACAACAACTACAGTATCCCCGATTCCCTCTACAACACAAGATATGGATACTTCTGCTGAAAAACTTTGGGAACAATTCTATGAGAAAGTGATGCCAATTGATAATACATGGCCAGAAATGGCGACACGTGGCGAGAGGGTTACATTGTATCAAGGGAATAAAAAAGATGAATATGAACCAGTTCCAGCTGAAGTTGTCGATTTTGAAATTCATGAAATTGGAGATGGTGAGTTTTTTTTTATCGAAAACTGAGAAAATTTATAATTCCTTCTTTTGTTTCAGTGGAATCCCTCTACTCTTCATCTGGACGCCTACCCTATATATTATTATTCTCAACTATTTTCCTGCTCCAACTTCTGTAATTTCCCTTTTTTCCCTTTTTTTCTCATATTTTTCCTTACTTTTCCCGGGTGCCATTTTCCAATCTTTCTTCCCATCATCACCTGTTAAAAACGGGTCTTTCCCAGTGTTTCTCTGTTCCTTTTTTACCTCTTTTCTCTCCCCCATTTCTTAAAAAGACTATTGCTCAGTTTTGTGTATATTGCCCCCTTGACCAAGAAAACTCACTTTTTCATGACCGGTACATTTGTTGAACCTAGAGCTAGCATACTGCAGAACCTACGTATTTCAGACAGCTCAAGAGATTCAGAGAAGTGGATTAAGCTCATTAGTTGGTCACTTTTTGATATCTTCAAGGCCCACTGACTTACACAGGTTTTACGGTAGATGAACTTTTTCTGTGATTTCACTATTTTCTTCTGAAGTCTTCATTCAAAATTTGAATAAAAGAATCGTTACAATAATAATAAATCAAATGAGTGTACGTTGTTGTGTAAACACTTTACCACAATAAATCACCAAAGTGGACCGTATTTCGCGCGCGCGCCGCACAGACCTAGAGACCCCTTTCCTTCCTCTTCGAAGGACAATGAACTGAAGATGAAGAGGATGAGAAATAAGAAATGAAGAAGATGAACAAGTGTTGATGAAGAAGCAGAAAAGGATACAAAGTTTCTTAGGGTTAGAAGTTAGGGAGTTTCAGATTCTGTTTGAATAATCTGAAAATGGAAAGCCAGAATGTTTCGAGCAGTTTTAAGAGAGCTTCATCGTCTTTGTGTGGTTGAAGGAACATAAGGACACATATTGCTTTTGAAGACTTTCTGAACGATTTTGAAATGATTTCAGGTGAAAAAAGCCTTCAAATTGCGTCAAAAAAACTAAATTAGGGAAACAACGAAAGTCCGATGCTTCTTTACCCTTACTACAGAAATTTTAAGACGAAAGGATGAGGTGACTCAGTCTCTAATGTATGAAATAGAAGAACCTAAAATCGAATTAGGGGTTTACGGCAATCTTTTAGTTCTGACAACCAGCCTGGACTAAGAACAATCTTGAAAGCTTTGGTAGAGTTCCAGAAGTTTGCAATCATCGCTCTTTTAAAATAAATTGAGATAAATCTGATATTTTTCTTTTTTTTTGAAAGTTTATGTTTTGTTCTGGTCTTTTTTTTGAATTAGCCTTCACCTCATTTTGACATCTCATAAATGTCACATTTTCATACCTAACCATATTCGAAAATTATCTAGGTTTGAACCTTCATTTTACATTATGTTTCTCTCTCTCTCTATTTTCATGTCAAAAACGCACTCAGAATCATGTCACACATGTTCATTCATTCGGTGTCCTTCACCGAATTAGATACCATCCAAAAATATGTCAGAATTTTGAGAAGAGAAACGAAATTTACGTATGCAAATCAATCATTATTGGAAAATTGAAAAAGAGGGGAAGAGAGGTCATTTTTGTGAAGAGACAGACAACCGTCAAAAATGGAATTATTTCGAAAATTTTGTTGGGTTACTGTAGAAATACTGTAGGGATCGGTGAGCCATGTTCGTATATTTTTATAGACTACTGTAGTGTCTTACACTGTAGAGTACCGTAGTAAACTGGGATATTGTAGGCATTCTGTAAGGTTACTGTAGGCATCTTCGATGCATTATGAAGCTCGGTAGGACTCTGAAGTATAGGGATACTGTAGGGCACGACAGAGTCTATTTCAAAAACCATTTTCTTTTGGCAATGACTTATTATCTAATTTCTTATCCCTAATCCCATGAATAATTTCTAAAACGTCCTTTTTCTTTTTGGCGGCAGTCTAAGATGGTATTATGCATCACATTCAGCTCGTCACCTAATAATTGACCTTCCAAAGCGCGCATCTTAAGGAGGGCATCATATCATGTCTTCCCTCTAATAATAGGGTCCCAGTGGTGGTTATGCGCGAAGGAATATGAAATGAAGACATTTGGAAGGGAATCAGGCGGTAGACTCTTTTGAAGTCCAGTGAGGAGGGCGATGGCGGGAATTCAGTTGTCATCAATCAATCATTTTTGGAACACACAAAGCAGAAGGAGAAGAAAGGGAACAGAAAGATGCTCCAGATGCCATTGAGGAATGATTTGTAATAAGAAAACAGACAGAAAAAAGAAGAAGTCAACCAGTTTATTATGATGTATTGATTGATTAGTACAGGATTAAAGCCCGATGGGAGGTTAATAAATAAAACAAAGAGCAGAGAAAATATAATGATGGATTGTGTTTTTTAGACTCTTGACACGACAGATGTTTTTGCGGTGGCCTGCAACATTTGTTATTGAGAAGAGGTGTAAATGAACGGTTGAGGGGAGTTGTTTATGAAAATGCACTCTGTTGAGAACTTTCTTGAAGTAATCAACAGGAGAGTTGGTAGAACCATTCTGAAAAAAAATTACCGGAGAGTCCTCTTCGTTTTCATCGACTTTAGTGAGATTGGTGAAGAACTTGGCGTGTCTTGTTGGAGATGGTGATCCCATATCATCAGCCTGGAAGATTTTAGTTCTGTTGGTCTAGAAACTAAGATCAGCTGATACTGTATCACAGCATTGCTGGGCTCTACAAATTCTGTACGTCCTACAGTAATCATTTGGATCGACAATGCGCATTACGATCTGAATCGACCTACAGTAGTATTTCATTAAATATAAACAAAATTAGGGCCTAACTAATATGACAATCAATTATCCTTTAATTATGCGCAACACCTTTCTGACGTTTTTCCGTAAACATTCAAAAAAGGACCGTTTTCCCAGAGGTGCTAAGCGTCCCTTATGTTCCTATGGCACTTTACACCTAGTCAATTTTCTTATTTTGCGGCGGTATTCTTCTTTGGAACAATAATATTCTACCACTGATGTATAACTCCGCCTCTCTTTAAACTTACGTTTCCTTCATAGTCCAACTCGTATCCATCGTTTCCTTCTCCAACTGAATTTTGACGAGGCCTATAATTATAGTTTTCCATTGCATGGAATTCAAAATTTAAAACTCACAGTCTCGGCTCACGGAAGCTACTGGCTCTTGATGGAGTCTGAGAAGCGGTTCCTGATTTGAAGCGCCGTCTGATTGAAGTACGATCATTAACGTTTATCTCTCCAATAGAAAGTCTCGGTGCAACTGGAATCATGTTGATGTTCTCATCGAATTGAGCCAATCTGAAAGTTATGATAACGAAAAGCGTTTTGAGTTTCACAAAAGTACTCACGTCACATTAGAAACCGATCCAACAAGTGCTCCGTTTTGGTATGCTTTTTGGCTTTCCTCCGAGTAGATTGGCATGGCTCCAGGATAAAAAATGTCATCGGCAAGTGGCGGGGCGTTATGAGCATTGTCTACAATTCTCATTCCAGTCTGCAATAAAAAAAATTCCTAGAATAGCAAATCAAAATTTTTTCTGAGTAAGATCCTTTCTAATAATCAAAAAAATAAGCCCAATGCGGGGCTCGAACCCGCGACAACCAGATTAAGAGTCTGGTGCTCTACCGACTGAGCTAACCGGGCGGCGAGAATCTAGGTTATTGAAGACATAGAAAAAGACTTGAAGGACAGGCATCTAATGTCTACGTCTCTCTTCAATCAGTAGCGTCTAATTACAGCGGAGAACTTCTGTTTTCGACTGCTTCCTCTCAATTTGATTTTCCCATTTTTTCCGCTTACAAAAATATTCTTATCAATCAGATAATTGCTCTCAAAATCATCGTCATCCTCTCCAAGTGGATTCAGAAGTGCTTCAGCCACTTTCATCCATCCAACAATACAAATAAACTCAATGATAGTGATGAAAGGACGAATGAATAATTGCACCGGTTCGAAATCTTTGTTCTGAAAAAAGTTTAAAACGCCTACACAGAGAGAAACAACTCACTGGCACTCTAATGTATTGTCTCGAGATCAGGCTTAAGAGAAAATAGATTCTAACGGCGAAGAAAACAACCTGTGGGTAGAAAAAATAAACATTTTCGAATTCTGAAAATTGTATTGAGTCACCTGAGGATAGGCAATCGGAATTGGGCACCAGTCATAGTTACATAAAGTGGCAAGGCCTTTACGGAACTTTTTGATTTCCTGGAATAAGGTGTACAGTCAGAAAAGAAGCTTATGAGATTTGAATCACCTGAACCAAATTAATAAGCCCTGGAGCACTGACAATGTATCCTTTGTCATTTGCTTTATTCACAATTGCAATACACCAATTGATTGGAACCCAATATTTGTTGTAATCCAAATCAATCCCTTCCAGAATATCCTCTTCAGCTTCCATCATGAATCCAGCTTTTCGGATTGAGTCAAGATTTGGAAAACGACGACGGACACGAATGGAAATATCACGGTATGTTAGAACCTGAAATTGTGGGTTTAGACGCTGAAAAGAAGTTGTTGTATCGAGAATTTACCTGCGCCAAAACGAGAAATCTCACGATATTCCTTTTCATCAACCTTGCTTCCTCACTTGTTGACACAATAACCGCGTTGACTGTGAGAGCCGGACTATAAAATGTCAAATGTATTTTTTGTGTGACCCTCTAAACCCTTCTTACCCCTCAATCCATCCCATATTATTGAAAGTGGTCCTCCATCTTTCTACAATAATCGACACAAAGAAAGCGAGCATGAAAGTCAATGGGATGTAGTTGTGAAGCTCTTTTCCACAGTAGTAAGCAACGTCGTTGAAGCCACTGAAATTATCATATTAGAAACTAATCAAGTGGAGACACAGAAATCTGTCGCCTCTCCTTCAAGACTCTACCGTCGACAGTGCTCTTCATGTCTTCTAACCTGGATTCTCACCGCTCGATTAGCTCAGCCGGTAGAGCACGTCAGTAGTTGACTATTTTCCGAGCGATGCTCACTAGAAGCTTAAAACTCACTCATAATATCCATTTGGGAAGAGAAAGTAGTGATAGAAGAGACTGATCAGAGAGTAGGCGATACACCACATGAACAATTCCGATGACACACTTTTCCAGATGGACCCTAAATTTTGTAACTTTCCCATGAATTGAAGCTTAAGCTCACCTTTCCATCTCAATAGAAGTCTCAAGAAATTAGTAGATGAAACGGATGAAACATCCGAATTATAAGAGACAGTCATGGAGAAAAGCTGAAATGATCAAAGATCTTTTTTCTCGAAATCACAAAAAGTTTCTCTCGAAAAGCAAAAAGTGAAGAGAATGGATGGAGGAATGAGGGGAGAAGGAGAGGAGGGAATCATAAAAAAAAGCCAGCGTAC
Organism: Caenorhabditis doughertyi; assembly: GCA_963572265.1. Lineage (NCBI taxonomy): Eukaryota > Metazoa > Nematoda > Chromadorea > Rhabditida > Rhabditidae > Caenorhabditis > Caenorhabditis doughertyi. The sequence goes on along the minus strand of OY751556.1, from coordinate 11,482,700 downwards.
AGTGTCTTGAACGAAAAGTGTCGCGTTGTCAAGAAAATATGCTTTTGGTTATGGAGGAAGGATGAACAGTGTGAAAAAAGAAAGAAGAAAGAGAAGGTACGAAGAGACACGGCTCCTCATTTACATTCCAATTGATAGGCGGGGAGGGTGATATGGTTTTTTGAATCAAGTGTGAGAAAAGACATGAAGATAGTGGGGTGAAGGAAGAGGAATATAGGTGTAGTGATAAAAGAAGGGTCGATTGACTATGCTCTTTATTGTGCAAATGGATTTCAAATGTTAATGATATGAGGGTATCAAGGGGTACAGACAGGTACGATCAATGAGCTCATTGGGGAGATTTTGAATCGACAAATATGTCAGTACTAGTCAGTAAAGCTCCAGAAATTGAACCTGTTTTAAAGCAAAATTATGAAGAATACTGTAACCGCATAAGGAATAGAAGTAGGAAGTTTTCGAAATTTGAGAGCCGCGGCTCATGTAAAAAACAATTGTGACACTACAATATATCAGATCAACAATAACTCATGAAACGTTTTCGAACACATTTTCAACGATTATTCTTTATACAATTTTATTCTTTATACTTATGGAGCATGAAATTCCGAAAAATATTTTTAAAGTGGTAGCCCATCAAAAAGTTAAAATCTAGCATCATTTTGAAAAGTTGTGAAAACTGTAATTTCAGTATGGAAAGCGACAAAAAATGAACAGTAGAAATCGAAAAACTTTCTTCTAATCCTATCATTTTTTTTTCTTCTAACGTGTTCCTTTTCTTCTTTCTTTTTCTCCTATTTGGTCCGTGTAAACACTTTCATTTCTATTCGCTTTTTACACAAAAATTATCAAGAGAGAAATGTGGTTTTTTGGTTCTTCCATCGTGCAAATAGTGCTTCTGAATATTCTGTTAGCTGATACGGTATGCTTAACTTTTTTCCCAAGGAAAAATGTTCATTTTCAACAGAAAAACGTGGAATTATCCTCGGAATTTGAAAATTATCGTGAATGTCTTGAAAAAGTGGAGAGAGAAATTGGAGAGGAGCAGAGAATAAAGGTGTGTTTTAGACCCCCTTGGACAAACTGTCTTTTTATTCATGGGAACATAAAAATAAAACTGAAGAAACAGAGAGAAAAAAAATGAGAAGCTTGTTTGAACATTTCATTTTTTGAAAAGAATTGATTTTAGGTTATTCATGCGATTCGAGGTGCTGACGTCATCTTGCCCTGTTTTACATGGTAAGTGAAGAAATCTGAAAATTATTTTTGTTAGAATTTTCGAGAACAAAAGTGAAATTTTTTCAGTGTATCCCCAGAAGATGGTGTGGAAATCGATTCAACTTATAAACCATCAGCAGGAAGTGTTGGAAGAACGATGAATTATGTTGTGGACTTTTTCAAGGAGGTAATTTGGCTAGGATAGAAAAAACATCCGACTACAATGACCTAGAAACCCACCTTCTCCACCATAACTTTTTTTCCAGAAATTTCTTCGCTCTTCCTTCTCAATGCCCGATGAAAATCGTTGGAAGTTTGATTGGGAATTCGCAATGGTTGGTCGAATGTATGTTCCATTATCCAGTATGCATTTTGATGCTTCTGAATCCATTTCGGATCGAATTCGAAGATTTACATCAAAAGATGAAGCAGAATTCAAATTAGGTGATCGTTATGAGTTGGTACTAAAGAATGTGGATGCAAATAGTACGGGACATTATAGATGTGTAAATACACATGGAAGAAATTTAATTTCGAATATGTACTTTTTGGAAGTTTCTAACACAAAAAAGATTGTTCCGGTAGATTTTTGAAACGGCGATCTCAATAATTTCAGAGTTTATTTTCAGATAAATGGAACCCTTGGTGTGGATACAGTACCATCTGTACCTTTAAAAAAGGGAAAAGTCACTAAAGCCCATCTGAAGTATATACCGAAAGCCAGTGATTGGAGTAAGTGTAGTTATTGTTCATCGGATCGTGGAGAGCAAACGAGACATATCAAGTGTTATATAGAGGTTTGTAGTTTGTACTCTATAGTTTGTAGTCTCCTTTTTCAGCATACTGTCAACGTGGCATCTCAAAATCAGCAACTTCGATACCTGAATCTTTATGATAAAATCCCGTGTACCTCCACTTTGGTTCCACTGGATTTGAGAAAAAGAATGAAAGAGTTAGGAAACGATCAAATTTTTCTGGAGACTCGCCCATGTTTTGAAGAGTGTACCGGTGCAGAGGAAATAAATCGAATCGTTAATAAATCACAAGATCTGGGAGATATTCGAACATTGGACTATTTGCCAGGAGGAGAATTCGTGTTTGGAAATGTGTTACCGAGACTTTTGCCTCCTGTGGTTAGGAGAGTGCAGGTATGGGGATTCGATACAAACCAAAAAGCTAAGCCCAATGCGGGGCTCGAACCCGCGACAACCAGATTAAGAGTCTGGTGCTCTAGCTAACCGGGCGGCAAGAATATAGGTTATTGAAGACATAAAGAAAAGTGGTGATGACAGGGTGTTGGAGTGTCAACTGAACCTTTTAGGCTGATAGGATCTACTTGTCAATATAATTATTTTCAGCTTGTTCTCTCAAACGATCCACAAGTGTTATCATGTCAAAAACTGATTGATTTGAATGCCGGAGTTCATTGGTATAGTCTGAGATATGGACCAATTCAACATACAAATATTCAAGAAATGTTCAATGGAAGAGCTTATTTCGACGAGGACACCAATTTGGTTTTCAGACAGTTTACCATGGAAGATGATGATGAATATTTGTGAGTTGTAGAGCTGCTCAGACCACGAACTACATTCTAAACGCTGCTTAACCTGTATTTTTCCAGTTGCTACTCCTCCAACAACATTCTAATCGGCACTTTTCATATGAGAGTCGTTGAAAGTGATCAACATCATCAAATCATTGAAGTCGTTCGAATTTTCGTCAAGTTCAGTGTGTTCATTTTCATTTTTGCCCTTGTCGCAAGTCATCTCTACCGTTAAACAAAATAAATTCTTTTCATCATCATTTTTGTGTCTCTCCCACTTTTCAACTTTGTTCTTTTTTCTGTTTTCTTTTCATTTTCACTTTGTAAGTAAATAGTGTGAAATAGATGGCAAATTGTAGGTTGTAGGTAGAAAAGAAGGGTTTAGATGTCTGCGTCTTCGTCTCTTAATCGTGAAAAAAATAGTTTTTGATTCGAGAGAGAAATGATGATCAATTTGATGTCCTTGTACACTCAAATGTACTTCTAGTTAATCCCAATTATAAAATGATGATTTCATTTGATTTCAGACTTCAAAACTGACTCGTAGAACCCACACATTTCGACTGCCTCTATCTTATCTTGATTTAAATCTTATCTTGAAAACACTTAGTTTTGCAAAACGTTGAGATTATTTGGTTAACCGTAGAACATCTTGTAGGTCTTATTTTTTTTCTTTTGTCGGTTTTTCTCCAGTTGCTTGGTAAATCTTGAAATAACTAGATAACTGATAAGATGTGAAGTGTGAACTTATTTTGCTGCGTAACAATTTAGTTTGCTAATCGGCCATATCAAATTTCAAAAGATTTTCCTCTTTTTGGTTTTTGAACCTTCCCTCACACTTCTTTTGATTTCACACCTACTTTTCTGCATATCTAGTCACTTGATTTCGAAAGTTTCTTTGCTCTTTTTCTCAGCTGTTTCCACCTGAATCTGATGTCTTCAACACCTATTCAAGCATCATAGATCCATGCACTTTATCTCTAATTGTCATCCTAAAGCAAGAAATGATGACGAAAAATAACATTTTTTGTTTTGCTGGTCACTTATTTACTTTCTTATCACTTCCTAGTTCATCAATTAGGCAAATTGTTATCTATTGTACTCATTTTCTTCTCTATTTCTCTTTTTGCTTTGGTCTATTTCAGTTCTTTTTTTTTTCTTGAATTTCAACTATCCCTTGTAAAAGTATTGCCTCAAAAACTTAAAAAAAAAGAAACTAGATCAACTATATTTCATATTTTCAGGTAATGCGTGTCCCTCTCCATATCCCCTTACTCCTTTTGATTATCAGCATATCACTATCATCATGCTTCAAAATCCTGGTCAGTGTTCCTAAATTCGGCTACAGTCACATGAAAACAATGGGAAAATTAGCGGATATTTTAGTGGAGAGTGGACATGATGTGGTGAGTAACAACCAAAATGGGAAAAGGATTATAGAGAAGGTTTTGCAGACATTTTTGATGCCGGTGGACGTACCAATGCCTCAAAATGGAACTGAACTTGCCAAGGTTGTCTTAGTACCACCAAGTGAGTTTCGAGGGGTTTTTTGATAATCACTTGCATCAGAATAGCTCTACGTCTCTTCGTCTACCATGCTCTTTGTTCACTTTTTTTCAGACAAAGAAATAACCGAGTACATGGAACTCGCTATGAAAAGTGGGGCAGTCGCAAATCTCTGGACTCATTCTGCAAATTCAAAAGATGGTATAATGTGGTCAACTGATATGCTTGGAGTTACTTGTTATCATAATACGAAAAGTAGGTCAAATCTACAGTAACCGAAAACGTTTCCGAAAATTCAGATATGATCGAAAATAAAGGTTTGATCCAACAAATGAAAGATGAGAAATTCGATATTGGAATAACTGAACTTTTTGATTTCTCTGGTCTCGCATTTTTTGAAGTTATCGGTCTGAAAAATGTAATTGGTGCTCATACAACGAGTGTTTTCGAAGGGACTCTTATGGCAACTGGTGCTCCAGTTTTACCATCTTTTATACCTGGATCACAAACATTTACTGATGATAGTGGATCCATTTTATCTCGATTAAACAATTTATACATGACTTATTGGTCATATCAGTTTCAAAATAAGATTCTAGGATTTGCTCAAAAGGCAATGGATGAACATTATGGAAAAGGAAAAGCGCCGAAGATTTGGGTTAGTTGATTTTTGTTTTGAAACTAAATCTAGGGTTCGATAGAATTTTACAAATATTTTCAAAAATACTTGGCATGATTTGGATTATAATTTTTCTTCAGGATCTTGTAAAAGACATCACATGGTTCTTTGTGAACTCAGACCCGATCTTCGATTTCCCAAAACCTCTTCCCCAGAATATTATTGAAATCGCCGGAATTTCCGTATCCAAAATCAACCCATTAGCAGAAGAATGGAATACAATTCTAAACGAAAGATCCAAAAATGTTCTTGTTTCGTTTGGATCCATTGCCTCACCAACAACAATGCCTGAAGCCGTCAAAAAATCAATTGTGAATACTTTTGCAGCATTCCCTGACGTCACTTTTATCTGGAAGTATGAGGATACGGAATCTGGAATTACCGCTCATCTCAATAATGTTCATATTGTTAAATGGATGCCACAAAATGATCTTTTGGGTAAGCTTTGTTTCTAAATATCTCACCAAGTATTGAGAGATATTGTTACGCTAACCAGAAACATATTTCTTATGATATCCAGTCGAAAAAAATCAAAAAGCTAAGCCCAATGCGGGGCTCGAACCCGCGACAACCAGATTAAGAGTCTGGTGCTCTACCGACTGAGCTAACCGGGCGGCGAAAGACCAGGTTATGTAAGATGTGAAAATAGGGAGTAGAAGGAAACGAAGAGAAGAGAGAGTAGGGCAGCTGCCAGCATGTGGAGGAATGTCTGCGTCTCTTGGCAATATGCTGTCTAAATTTTGAGACCCCGAGAGACTATAGAGAAAGATAGAAATTTGAAAAAACCCCTAAAAACCTCTAACTTTGCAGCCGACAAACGAATCACAATGTTCTGGACTCACGGAGGAATGGGAAGTCTAATGGAAAGTGCACAAAAAGGAGTTCCATTGGTTGTTGTTCCAATTTTCGGAGATCAAATGAGAAATGCTCAAATAGCAAAGAGGCATGGAATTGCTGTAATTTATGATAAGATGGAATTAAGCAACACTAAAAAATTGATTGCAACTCTAAAAGAAGTTCTCGAGAACCCAGAATATAAGAAATCTGCGGATCTTCTTGCTCGAATTCTGGCTACTGATCGATTCCCTCCTAGACAGAAAATAATTGATACAGTGGAATTGGCTGGAAGATTTGGCCCAATGCCAAGATGGACATCTTCAGGAAAAGAATTCTCATTCTTGAAATATTTCAATTTGGATTTGGTTCTTATTTTCATTTTTATTGTGATCTCTGTGATATTATCAATTCTATTGGTGGTTAAAAGGATTCTTGTAAAGCTTGGTTTCTCTGGAAATAAGGAGAAATCTGAGTGAAGTTTTTTTGTCAGAAAAAAACTGATAATGTAGCTTTATGTGTTGATAAATTGTATATGATAGACGAATAAAAAAAAAAGATTCCAAAGAATTGCATTCCACATTATCAGCTACTTTATCATCATGAAATGGGCGTTCATCTACCTAAATCATCAATGGATTCAATGGACTTTTACCAGAACTCACGCATTATTGTTTCTCTAATAGTATATTTTCAATTACTCTTTGCATTGAAAAAGTCTTGATCTACCACCTCAACAGAAATGTCGCTAGTATGATTGAGTCAATTGTTTTCAGTGACAGGAAAATTTAACTTTAGACTTCTGTAAAATGAGCCCCACCTTCAGTATTCACACCCGTGATGTACTGTTACAATTAAAAGATAAGAAAAATAATGAATATGATTTATTATCGAAACTACCCTCTAGTTCACACACACCCACTAGTGGTCTTTTGGTATTCTGAAAACTTTTTTCATTTTTTGTTCCTTTTGATTTGTCATCACAATACATTGCATCCAATAAGTTTAGGACCCCCTCTCGATTTTGGGCCTCTAGCCGACATCAAAAAATATATGAAAAATCTGTGAATGCCATTCAATTCAGAGTGCAAATGCTCAACTTTTCATAAACTCGAGGATAATTATTCGTCGTTCCACACCACTAAAATGCCGTTTTTTTTTTCACTGTCCAATAAGTTTAGGATCTTCTGAGAAGTAGGGTGAATTCATGATTTTTGATCTTATTGCCCCATCCTGAATATTTGCACCGGAAATGCTCTTTGGGAAAAGGAAAAAAACGGTAAGAAAACGAAATTAAGATAATTTATTATCGAAGCTAAACTGACATCTTGTTAAGACCCACCCTCTAGTGTTCTCTTAGTATTCAAGGAACTTTTTTTCAATGTTTTGTTTTTTTTTTATTTGTCATCGCAATATTTTCATAACAAAAAAGTATTCATTTCCTTGATTGCATACAGTATTGTTGCTAATATAAGAAATTGATTGTTATTGGTCAAACATCGATAGTTGAGACATGATATTTTCAGATAACAATCGTTTAGAATGATCTTAAATCTTATCTTCGAATATTTTATTGTTTGCTCTGATGTTTTTTTAAAAGTCTGGTCAAACATCTCCGTATAAGTTATTCAAGAAATAATAGAGTCTATTTATTTGAAGATCAGTTGATCATTCTTGATCAAGTGTCAGGGATGCTCCATACTGTAAACACAGATCGAACTCTTTTTACGAACTTTCGTTTTCTGAATTATTATAACTTTTCCTTTTCTGCTAACCGGGAAAACAACAAAAACTCGTTCTATACTGTTTTTTATAGATAAAATGAACCAGAGTCCAAAACCAAAACCATCAAAAAGATTGGATTTACAAGGAATACGTGGATTAGCAATAATAGTTGTACTTGGATTTCATTTTTTCCCTGAATACTGTCCAAATGGATATCTTGGAGTTGATCAGTGAGTATTTCTATTCTGTTTATCTGTCTTTATTCAAATATCCCATTTTCAGATTCTTTGTCTTATCTGGATTCCTTATGTGTATGTTATTAAAAAGAGCTGAAAATCAATCATCATGCTCTTTAGTCAGTTTATTTTATTCAAAAAGATTCAAAAGAATCCTTCCATTATATCTACTTATCATCTTTTTATCAACGATTTTTCTCTATAATTTCTTCCCTGATACTGCCATCGAAACTAATCAAGAATCTGCAATTCATGCACTTCTTTTTGTGTCAAATCGACCCAAAACTGATCAGGAGGACTATTTTCAAATGGTATCTAATTCAGTGAGAAAATACAATTTCGAAGGCAAACGTAAATTTCAGTTATCGATTGCCATTGATATCTTCACTCATACCTGGTCTCTGTCTGTTGAAATTCAGTTCTATTTTTTTGTTCCTTTCATTTTCTTGATTGCCACCAACATCTCAGAAAAGTTCCAATATCTTTATTATGGAATTTTAAGCTTTATCTCCTTTGCTTTCTTCTATTCCTCGCCACCTACAGTAGCCTTCAACAGCGTATTTGCAAGAATCTGGCAGTTTCTGGTTGGAATGATTGTCTATCTTCTGGGAACATGTTCGAGTTTGAACCAAAAGTATCAAGAATTAAAAATGGATGAGGAGGTAGAAACAGAAGATATTGTGAAACTTTTGGAAGACGGAGAGGAAGAAATAGAGAATGAAAGCGATGAAACAAAAGAGAACATTGTCATTTCTCAAAATTTCGGAGCATATTTCTTATTGATTCTTTTGATTCTAATGACGATGTTGCCTTGGGTTCTCCCAGCAGTTGTTGTTAGGTAAATTTAGAAGTGTATCTTGCATCCAAAAACATTTTCATTTCCATACCTCTTGTTACAATGGGCACAGGTTTACTCATGCTCATTTCGGAAGAAAACAAGTTTTTATCGAATGGATTTTTAACTTATATCGGAGATATATCGTATTCATTGTATCTCGTTCATTGGCCAATTTATGCATATTGGAAGTTGACTTGTGATGGGGACAAAACTTGTGAGTTATTTCTTTTTCAAAAAACAAACTAGGATTTTGAGAAGTCAACACACTCGTTAACTGATTTATACATCAAGCTATTTTTAGTATTATTCATCTCATTGTTCTCCTCCGTGGTCATTTCAATTATTATCTTCGAGACTTTTGAAAATTGGTACCTAAAACAATCTTCTACAAGCCTATGGATCCTTGTCATTTTCCTTTTATTCTCTAACATCATCGTCATTCAAAAAAATGAAATAATGGACAATTTAAATTCAATTGGAAGAAACATCACAAGTCTAGATGAAGTCACAGATGATATGACAAATGAAGATGCTGAGAGAATGAATTATCGATGGAATGTAAATGATTTAAAGAATTTATTTGCTCCAACTTGTGTCTATGAAAGTGTAAATACTCCTTACGGATGGTGTAGACATACGGTAAGTGTAGTGAGATACCATAATCCTACAGTAATCCATTCAGGGCCTCCCAAAGTTTGGAAGACATAAAATGATGATTTTTGGTAATAGTTGGACTGCAAATCATGCCAAGCTTTTTGTTCAAGAGTGTGGATACAAAGCTAAAAGTTTGCTCCAGGGAGCTGCTTATGGGTGTGAACCTCTTCTTGTTAGTGCAGACACAGATACTTGTCGAGCAAATTTTACTACTTTTGTGGAGCGGGTTCAAAGTGAAAAACCAGATTATGCATTTCATATTACTAGGTTGTTCTTGATGCACATTCCATATCATAATCTTGATATTTCAGAGAAGTCAGTATTGGTTCAGGGTTTCGGAGAAATGTTACCAGCTTCGAGATGGATCCAGTTTATCAAACAATGAAAAGTCAAATGTTAAAAATAATTAAAAATGTAAAGAACAAATTGTATATTGTCCATGCTATACCAAGTGTTAAACCCAATTCAATTACAAAAATCGCTGGATGGGTGAAGAATGGAACAGATTCTATGGTTATTCAGGTAACCCAATCATTTGGAACATCTTTTTTCAGTATAGTTTTAGAAAAAACTCCTTCGACCACATGGTTTCGAAATGGCTCGTCGACGATATGAACAACTGGTGAAAGATTGTAATGGAAAGTGTATTTTAATAGATTATACTCCAATATTCTTTAATAATTCAACTAAAATCTACCAGTATTATGATAAAAAAGGATTTTCATATTGGACTGCAGATCAACATTTCTCACCTCATGGAATCGAGCATATTCGACATGTTTGGACGGGTATTTGTGATAAATTATGATAGTATTTCTTGGTTTTTGTAGATTCCGTTTGTTGATAAAAGATTTTGATATTTCGTACTTTTGGAAAAGTTTATTTCAGGGTGAAAAGCACACATAAAGTTATTGAGAGATCACAAAGAGAGGTTTTAAAATTAATTTCTAAAAATTCAAAAAACAAGGAACCAATGATTACAAATTTTGACAAATGTCCGTCCAAACATGTCGAATATGCTCAATTCCATGAGGTGAGAAATGTTGATCAGCAGTCCAATATGAAAATCCTTTTTTATCATAATACTCGTAGATTTTAGTTGAATTATTATAGAATATTGGAGTATAATCTATTAGAATACACTTCCCCTTGCAGTCTTTCATTAGTTGTTCATATCTTAATCGGGCGATTTTGAACCCATTGGGACGTAATAGTTGTTCCTTAAAAAACTCTCATATTTGAAACTCACAAATGCGTTTTTATCACCTGAATAGCCATTGGATCCACTCCGTCTCTCACCCAACCGGCTATTTTTGAAATTGAATCCCGTGTAACACTTGGAATAGCATGGACAATGAACAATTTGTATTTGATGTTTTCAATTAATTTCAGCATTTGACTCTTCATTGTTTGATAAACTGGATCCTTGTCGAGAGTTGCCATATTTTCTATGAATTCTGAGCCGACACTAATGTGTCTCAAATTACAAATATATGATTATTTTTGAAAAAGAGAAACCTTGTAATATGAAATGCATAATCTGGCTGCTCACTTTTCAGACGTTCCAGAAAAGTTGTGAAGTTTGATCTACATGGTTCTGCATCTGACTTGATAAGTGGTTCACAAGCTAAAATCACGAGACTATGCTGCCGATACCTTTGAAATTGCCTACCGTAAGCTGCACCTTGAAGAATACTGTTTGCTTTGTGGCCACATTCTTGCACAAATAGGTTTGCATGATTTGCAGTCCAACTATTTCCCAATATCATCATTTTATGTCTTCCAAACTTTGGAAGACCCTGAATGAATTACTGTAGGATTATGGTATCTCACTAAACTTACCGTATGCCTACACCATCCGTAAGGAGTATTTGCATTCTCATAAACACAAGTTGGAGAATATAAATTCTTTAAATCATTTACATTCCATCGATAATTCATTCTCCTAGCATCTGCATTTGTCATGTTTTCGGTAATAATGTCCGAGATATTCCCTCCCATTGGGAATATTATGTCCGTAATTTGGTTTTTATAAATAACCAGTATACTTGAGAAAAATAACAACGCAACCAGGATCGCAGTCTTCGTTGATGATAGATTCAGATACCATTTTTCAAATGTTTCATAAATGAGGATAGCAATGATTACTGATGCTGTGAGTGCACAGATCAGAACTGCAATGGATATTCATTTTTACATTTTGTACCATTTATGACCACCATTTCCACTTACGAATCAAGTTTCCATTAAATGTCAATTTCCAATATGCATAAATTGGCCAATGAATCAAATACAATGAGTACGAGACATCTCCGATATAAGTTAAAAAACCATTCGACAAAATTGTGTTTTCATTGGAAATTAGCATCAGGAAGCCGGTACCAATTGTGATAAGGGGCCTGAATATTGATAGTTCAATAGAGTATATAATTACGAACTGACCTGATAATCACAGCTGGAAGTGTCCATGGAAACAATGCGATTAATGCCAAAAATAATAGAAGGGCATACGAAAAGATTCGAGAAAAGTGTGATTTTTCATCTTTCGCTTCTTTGCTACCTTCCTCTAAAAGCTTCACACTAGCTTCTAGTTCCCCTTCCCTGTTTCGCTCTTGATATTTTTCCGGAGCTATCCCCAAGAGGTAGACAATCATTCCAACGAAGAACTGCCACATTCTTGCAAAAACGCTGTTAAAAGCTCGTGTTGGTGGTGAGAAATAAAAGAATGCAAAGGAGACTATGCTCAGAATTCCATAGTAGAAGCATTGGAACTTTTGAGGAATCATAGTAGAAAACAAGAAAATGAAAGGAATGAGGAAGTAGAATTGAATTTCCACAGACAGAGACCAGGTGTGAGTGAAGATATCGACGGCTAGTGATAGCTAAAAGATCTCAAGTTTAGTTATGAACCGCTTGGAAAAAGGACCAACCTGTTGAAAATAGTCCTCCTGGTCTGTTTTTGGTCTATTTGAAACAAAAAGAAGTGCATGAATAGCAGATTCTTGATTAGTTTCGATGGCAGTATCAGGAAAGAAATTATAGAGACAAATCATTGATAAAAAGATGATAAGTAGATATAATGGAAGGATTCTTTTGAATCTTTTTGAATAAAATAAACTGACTAAAGAGCATGATGATTGATTTTCAGCTCTTTTTAATAACATACACATAAGGAACCCAGATAAAACAAAGAATCTGAAAATGGGATATTTGAATAAAGAGAGATAGACAAAATAGAAATACTCACTGATCAACTCCAAGATATCCATTTGGACAGTATTCAGGGAAAAAATGAAATACAATTACAACTATTATTGCCAATCCACGTATTCCTTGTAAATCTAATCTTTTCGATGGTTTTGTAACCCTCTTTTCCATCTGAAATGAGAAATAAAAAGATCAAAACGAATGTCAGTTATTATGAGCTCGTATGATAGAATGAAAGTTATTATTTCAAAGAAAAAAAACCGAAAGTGAGCAGGACAATATTGGAAGGTAAGGAGGCTGGGCTCTCTATCACTATCATTATTGAACACCAATGTCCTATTTTGGCTCATGTTTTTTCGATGTTTGGTCGCTCAATGCTTTATGCAAACACCTTTTCAAAATAATGAAAATAAAGAAACAAAACAAATCAGTTTTTGTTTTGAGTAAATATTGATCACTAGAGTAAGCTTCAATACAATGAATAAAACCAAGAGAAACTACAACTACCACAACATACGTAGGTACTTCATTATTAGAATGAGTAATTCACCCTATTTGATTGTTATCTTCCCTTTTCTAACCAACGTTTCTACCTCCTGAATGAAAACACAAAAACCGACACAAAGTGATTTTGAAGAGTTGTTGATAGTGTGACCTTCTGACCGTTATGTTAAAAAAATTAATAGTTTCGTTCAGTTTGCAGAAATAGTTCTTTTCTTATTCAAACAGTTATGATTAAGCGTCCACAGCTTTTTGTATTGTGTATTTCATTCAGAACGACAATATCACGATTTCATTTGCCACACAGAGAAATTATTACCCGTGTCAACGAATAATCTTTTGAAAAAGCTAAAATCACTATAATCATTTTGGATTAAGAGATGCCAAACGAGCCGGTCGTTTTGCAGATTGTGCTCTTTCATAAAGAGCATCAGTGTAGATAACTCCATTAGCGAGTCCATCGAATGTTGGGGTTTTGGATGGGAAGAGAGATTTTGAAGTGGCCACTGAAATGATTTCTCAATTTTATAGTTTGTTGAGTGGGGGAAACTGACATTTCTGATCACTTTTATACTTATTGATCACATTTATTTGCTTGTTGGGCTTGAAATAACTATTCGCCAAATTCTCAGAATCACTTTTTGCCAGTCGTTCTCGAAGCTTGTCATCAAAGTTAGACCGTAGCAAAGTGTGCTCTTGCTTGACTGGTTCATGCATGAAACCTGAAAAAGTTATCTTTTTTTCTAGACAAAATGAAACTCGAAAGGCGCTCTAATGACCATTATTAGCCAATGGTAGAATAGTTCTATTCATAGACATTTCTGGAAGAATCCATCGACTTTCATCTTCATTCCAAATAGCCTCTTTTTTGATTCTATCAATATTACTGTAGTTTGTATCTTTTTTAATTATAGGCTGGATCTTGTCCATAATCTGCATTAAAAGTTTCAATTGTTGATCTTGTTTTCGAATTGTATCCAGATAATCCAAACGATCCAACTCAAATTCTCCGTGGAGATCCTCAATTTCTCTCTCATATCCTTTTGATTTTTTGATCTCTTTTTCAAGCTGTGACGTCACGGCATCCAGTTTTTCTTGAGTAGTACTGTAGACTTGTAACAAAGGATCATCCTTGTGAACGTTGAGAGCAGCTGGAAAATATATTAGGTTGAAAAAACTGTTTATGGACTACGGTAAGTCTTTTTTTAATGTTACATGTACCCATGTCTAAAAAACCTCTCACCTGCTAACTTCTGTGTCTTCGTCTCAGCCTCCATCAATTGTTTCATTCTCTTCTGCTTTAATTGTGTATTTCCTGCTTCCTCTCCACCAATGAACTGATCCTGTAACTGTTGAATCTTCTTCGCCGCTTCCTCCGGATTCAAATTATCCAAATTTGCATTAGCTCTTTCATATTCCAATTTCAACTCCTCTAAATCTTTTTGTAATTCTGCTTTACTCGTCTGTTCTTTCTCATATTCTCCTCTCAAATCATTCATTGCTTGCTCGAATTCTTGTCTCAATTTCTTTCTTTCCTCTTCGATCGAGAATGGATCTGGAGCCGCGGGACCTGCAGCTCCAGGTTGGACCATAGCCTTAAGCCTAGCGATTTCTTCTTGATATTCTCGAAGAAGAGCATCCTTTGGATCTTCATTAATCGTTGGCTTATTTTTAATATTCTTAGCACGATTCGCATATCGAAGAGTAGAAAGTGTCTCATCATAATTATCACTTGAAGGGGAGACGCATGCAATCATAATAGTTTTCGTGTTACCTCCGAGGGAATCCTAGAAACAAATTCTATTTTTCCTGATTTTCAGATGAAAATCTCACCTGTAACAGTCTTGTCAATTTACTATCTCTGTATGGAATATGTTTTGATTTTCCATCAACCAATGCAGATATTACATTACCAAGTGCAGAAAGTGATAAATTAATCTTAGTCGCTTCTTTCAATCTATCTCCAGTTGCTCCTGTTTTACTTTGTCTTTCACTTCCTGCCAAATCAACTAAGTTCAGTTTTCCCATTCGAATTGACCCAGATTCAGTCATTCCTTCCACGTAGACAGTGAATATTGAATGACTTCGGGATGAATCCTGTAATAAATTTGGTAGATTTTCGTGTGATGTGGATCTAAATTACAGATAGCAGTTCTACTGCCGTCGAAAAAGCTGGCCTAACATTTTCACACTTGTTTTCTAGACCCTCTTCAAACTAACCTTATTCATTAACGTTGCTCCAACATGTCTATTATTAAATCCTCTTGTCATTAACTCTTTACACGCAGGAACATCATGACAAACATGCATTGATAGTCCAGCAACATAAACTCCTCTATCCGGTTGCTCTTTTATTTCCAATTTCTGTTTATTATCCGCTCCTAACAAATCTCGAACTTCTTCGTTGTATATCTAAATATTTTCTTGCTCATAATATTTTTCCAAAGAAGGAGGAAACCTCTAAATAACTGCAATGCACTAGAAATTTGACATTTTCTGTTGTGGCAGTGGCAGTGAATATGTGATCAAAGGCCCTTGGAATAACACCCCGTTGAGCTGCGATGCTTTCCACTCCTTGCATTGAAAATGTCTTTCCAGAACCAGTTTGACCATAGGCAAATACTGTTCCATTGTAGCCTTCTATTACGTTCTGAAATCACTTTTTCAAACGAGTTCATAACATTCCTAGTCTTATTTATGAAAAGTCCAAAACGATGTTTCAAAAATGATGACAATTTTTCGGTATGAAAAGGGAATTTCCTCTTCTCTAAGCTTTTCAAAATCCATCCAATTTCCGGAATTTTTCGTTCCAAAAATTCAATATATTCGGTCTAGATCTATTGGATTACCTCAACCAACGGAAACACAATATCATTATAAATTTGTTCTCCAGTTGAATCCATAAAATATGCGCCATCAAAAGTGAAATCTTTCGTTGCCCCATCAGATGATAGCAAATTCACCTGCCCAACATTTGGTGTCATTCCAACGCATAACTGAAAATAAATTAAGAGCGTACTTCTTCTTTATTATTAGGTTTTTTTCCTCCAGGGAGAATCACGGAGCTTCGTTGTCAAGGAGCCATGAATCATTTATTCATTATCTAGTCCTTGTTTCTTTTTCCTCCTTTTTTCTTCAGAAACTTGAAACAAACGTCATCAAAGATCTTCGAATGTTCCCACGCCCCCATATGGGAATAATATTATAACGGAAATTAGAAAATACTGTAGTTTCCGTCTCAAGAGAGTTTCAAACTATACGAAAACATGGGTTGTACCGGAAAGAAGTCACAAAAATAAGAATAATAATGAGAGAGGGTAAGTCAGAAAATCGTATAGATGTACCGGAAATTGATTGTATTGTTTTGGG
Source organism: Caenorhabditis doughertyi (assembly GCA_963572265.1). NCBI lineage: Eukaryota > Metazoa > Nematoda > Chromadorea > Rhabditida > Rhabditidae > Caenorhabditis > Caenorhabditis doughertyi. Next base: position 11,466,390 of record OY751556.1, on the reverse strand, counting down.
CTTCAGTTGAAAACAAGGAAGTTATTCTCAAGAGAAAGGAAGCGTGGGCGAAGTGGAGAAGCAGAGAAAAGCTTCTCTGCGTATCGAGTTATGCACACTGTCCAGATCTTCCTAGAACTATACGGAGAAGGAGTCAATTTTAAAACATTTTTGTAGTTTCTAGAAGGTTTTCGAAAGTAGCACTCCTTGTAGCACTTTGAAGACTTTAGTTCTTCTAGACGTACTAATTTTCAAAAGTTGTGTCTCCAGTTTTTCAAAATTCCTATGATCTATCACCTAAGATCATTTCAAAAATAGTGGTCACTCCCTCATTTTTTCTTCGTAAACCTCTACTTTCCTTAAACTCATTGGAGCAAACTAAAAATGCAGGTGTTAGAGAGTGAGAGGAGGAGAAGGAAACACATGTTGTGAATGACCACTACTAGATACCTTTTTTACTTTTTAGTAATCTACAATTAGGCTTTCCCTCTTCGTCTTCAACTTTGTAAGGCTTCTAGTATCTTCGTCACTTTATACATATTGGTGACTAAATGGGAATCAAAGAAACAGAAAATATCCTGGACTTTATCAGATTTAGAATCCAAGAAATCCACGTTTTCATTTTTCAGACTTACTTCCGTATTTAGATCCTTCTCCCTCTGATTGAATGGCCGACATCTTACTGCAACTCGAACACTCTCTGCCATAATTCCTCGTCTTTTTGTAGTAGTGCAAGCTTAGGAATCAGAATACAAAAAGAAGGGGCGTAGCCAGAATATATATATACACGAAGCAAAAAAGAAAAAAGAAACAAAAATGCAAAGGAATGAAGAAAAAGGAGGAAAGGGAGGAGAATGGAAAGAAGGCGTTGAAGGGGAAGAGAGAAGGAGGAGAGAAGGCAAAGGCGCCCATAGCAACCAGCTCTATACCAGATATTGTTATGCTTCTCTCCCGTTTGATTTCTCTTTTTTTCCATTCGACGTCGACGGGAGCCAGTTGGTTGGGAAATTGAATTATATACGATTGTTTCAGAGAATATCTTGTTATATATATTTCCGCTTTTTCTGATTTCTTTTCTGTCTGTTATGAGAAAACGAACGGAATAACATAAGATGATACTGATCAAAACCTGACATTAGTGCATTTGGCAAGAGATTTGAGTGAAGAACTAATGTCAGAAAGGTTGAATTTCTGTGATTTACGAGCTTTTGAGTGGAGAGTGTCGAAATTGCTCAGAATGAATTATTGCTCGCGAAGCCCGATGACATCCGCATTACGAAATGATGCGTGTGTCTAGGCTTGCAAATTTTGAATTAAAGCCAGTTTTGAACAATAACGATGATTTTTACTGATTCGTTCACTCCTATTCCTCGATATTTTCTAACAGGAATTTGTCTGAAACGAATTTACACCTTAATTACAACGGGACGATGATAGAGCAAAAGAAATGTACAAATAAAGCAAATAAAATAAAGTTTCTTGGAAATACAATAAATTATTCCTCTTTCTTATCGAGATCATGTATATAAGTTACACGTGGATACAGTTTTTTGAGTCCGGGCCATTGAACAATCAAACAATCGACCATTCCAATATAATAGAGAATTGCACCGGACATTGATAGTTTCTTAACACGACAAATTGATTCTTCGTAGATAATTACAGTGTCGAAAAGGCGAACCATATCGAAAAATGCGGCTGCCAAAGCGATTGGAATACATGTTCCAGGACCATTCAGAAGGACGAGATCTGGGCTGAAGAAAACGATTTTATGATTTCTCTCTATTTTTCCCAAAAATCTCTCACCGAACTCTGTACATAAGTTTCACAGCGAAAACTGTGGCATTTATAGTGGTGGCGATGGAAGTGAAATATGATTGTCCAACTTCACGAGATCTTGGAATTTGTTCAATAATGTATTTATTTTGGTGAGATGATTCAAATGCAATAACCTAAATAATAAATAGCTTTAAAAAAATTTTAACAACAAAGAACCCCCGAACCTTATCTTCACTTATCGTATCAGTATCCGCAATGATATATGTTCTCTCATCGAATTCGCCGCCGAAATGTTTTAACAATTCAAGCATTTCGGTCGTGTGACCTCCGGAACCAAGAACTGCACATAACGATGCCTGAAAAATAACCATTATAATGAGCAAGAAAAGCGCAACAAGACTCACTTTTTCTCTCTTCGGCTTATTTTTTGCTGAATGATTGGAATGTCGGACTTGAAACGTCATAAACGCTGTTAAAAGCAACACTCCAAAGAGTATTATAGCAACGACGACAAAAAAGAAGAAGAACATTTGTTAGAATTAGGCGGAAATGAGCACGAATTAAGAAAACAACAAGGAAACGTGGTGATGCTGCCCGTAAATCGACACAAGGGGGACTAGGAGACCAAAAAGCGAAGAGAGCGGCTCGCGGCCGTGTACTCCTCTTGGGCGAATCGTTCCTATTTTTTTTGCAACTCCTGCAAAAGATTCCGGTTCTCTTCCTTTCGTGTTGCAATATTTGGTAAAATTTCATTAACTTTTTTCTTTAGGCAACATCTCTAAATGTGTATCAGTCGTCAAATACTACTGAGGCCCTCACGGTTTCTGCTAAACGAAGTAGGTAAATTATTCCTCTGACAATTAACCTGAAAGCTATTCATCATCTGTGTTTCAGCGTTTCATTCGACAAAAGCAACTCCATTTGTGGAAAACTTCAAGTTAGTAAAAAGCAGAGAAGTCAAAGTGCCTCCGAAATATCCCAATTTTGTGGAGAAAAAACGAAGTCAAAAAATGAGTCAGCAATTCGAATTTCTTTTGATTCTCGATTTCGAAGCCACTTGCCAAGATAATTCGAAAGGACCGATGCTTCCAGTTCAAGAAATTATTGAATTCCCAGTAGTTCAGATATCAACATCAGATTGGAAAGAAGTTCGTCGATTTCATAAATATATTCGACCGACTGAATCTCCAATACTCACTTCATTCTGCACAACATTAACTGGAATTATTCAAGAAATGGTTGATGGAAAATCGACACTTTCTGAAGTTTTAGTAGAGTTTGATAGTTGGATGAAAGAGGATTCTCGATTGGAAAATAATAATTTTGCATTTGTTTCGTGTGGAGATTGGGATTTGAAAGTTGCACTACCGAATGAAGCGAAATACAAAAATATTAAGGTTCCAGAGTGAGTTTTGGAAAAGTTTCCATTAAATTATTTGAATGTTCGCCTTGAAATAATCCCTTTGCAGGTACTTTAATCAGTGGATCAACGTCAAAAAAGCTTATGCAGAGCACACAAATCAATTTGCAAAGGGAATGATGCAACTGTTAAAAATCTACGATCTTCAACTCCAGGTTTAGTTATTTTTCTCCGGAATATAAAAATGAATCGTTCAAAAAGTATCTGAAATCCCTTGAATTCCACTTGTTGATTTCATTCTTTGAATGAAAAGTACCGAAAATAGATTCATATCTACAAATATTTTGTAGTATCTCTACCCAAACCGTAGCGCATACCTTTGCAGAAGTCTTTGTTTTTTTCTTTTTTATTTATTATCTTGATTTTTTCAGGGACGACATCACAGCGGAATTGATGACGTTGCGAACATTTGTGAAATTGTTCGGTGTCTGGGCAAGGACGGACACAACTACAGGTATCCCTTGTGTTAACTGAATAACATTCAAATTACTCTTTGTTTTAGAATCACAAGTTCCAATCAGCCAACGACGCAACAACGACGATTTTTCAGAGAATCGGCGACGGCGAAGAAAGCAAAATAATCTGATTTTCGATGTTTTCAAATTTGTTTCAAAAAATAGAAATTTCTTTATTGCATTGCATTTTTAAGAGAACAAAAGAGAGAAACTGAAATGATGGCATTGACCCGTGAAAATGGGATAAACAACAACAAATAAAAGAGATGAAAGAAGGAATCAAACGATATGATAACCCTTATCTTCTGGATTACTCGTTGGCGGTCTTGCTTCTTTCTTGTCACAGCTTTTGGCTCGTGAAAGCCTCCGACGAAGAGAGCGCGGGCGTTTCTGAAAAAAAAAAACGTTATGAAAAAAGGTTGATAGAAAAAAAAACATTTATTTTAAGTGAGTGTTCGAATTTATTTTCTGCTATGTGGAGAATAACTGTTCCGCCCTTTATTAGTACATAGAAATCAGCATGTCGGACATAATGTCATGATCATTCGCGTGTGCAGCATCGATGAGCGTAACTTCCTCACGACACATGACTACGGCTTCATTGCACTTTCTAAAGTTCAGCGAAACCGAAGAAGGGAAATGAGATCAAAATAACTAAACTTGACCTGATTTGATATGTGCTCAAGGTGCAAAAAAGGCTAAATGAGGGAATCTTTCTTGAGTGGAGAGTCATCATGTAACAACACGAGTAAGAGTAAAACTAATATCTGCTTGTCACCGCTATTTTTGAGAAAAATACTGGCGATGAAAACGAGAAGCTTAAATGATTGAGCGCACAAGCTTCGTTTCGTTTTTGTAATTTTAACATACAAACAATACGCTATACCGCTGCCAAACACTAAATCTTCAAATCAATTACTAATTGGTCGGTGTTAAAATTTCTTGCTCATAGATTTAATTTCAGCTGATTGTGAAATATGTGAATTATTGATCAAGTTTCCAAAATCACAAAACTTTTCAGCATCTTTTTCTTCAACTTCTAGTTTTAAAAAACTCACTGCAATCTTCTGCACTGTCTGATATCCAGTCGTATTCGAATTCCAATAATGACAAATCATGACAGCAGTCAGGATAAAGCATACTCCAAGAGCAACTGATGCAAGGAGCATAAAGCCCGATAGTCCGTTTCCAAGACCTGTTCGAACTTTCATTTTCGAATAATGATCAAGCCAGATTCCAGTTGTAATGACAGCAAGAAGACTACCAACAGCAGACATAATACAGAAAACAAGCCATAAAATAAGCATTGTCCTCCATCGATATCTATGAACAGCTCCTAATCCCATTGCTCCTGTTAGAAGACTCACAATGGCGGATACTGTATTCATATGACACGTGGATTGGTATTCTGCTTCATTTGGATATCCAGGGCAAGTAGTTCCATGAGCAAGGAATATCAGAGCAATGAAGATTTCTGCTCGACACAAATGCACCATTATTTGGGAATATCTGAAAGTTTAAATATGAGAGAACATGCTAGATTTTTTGAAAACTTACTCAGTGTGCTGGAATCCTGCTTTCTGCATTACTGTATAGGCTTTGTAACGTCTTCTTTCTGTAGATGAGAAGTCTTCCTCTTCTTCAGAAGTCTGCAAGAATGGAAGAAATTGGGGATATCGAGAAAGACTTTTGTAATGGATGACCACCTTCAAACACATGTGACTTTTATCAAACCGTTTGGCCTTGTTTTTTGGTATCAAAGTCAACAGAACATATGGAATTCGTTAGGAAATCCGGTATATTTTTGTAGCCTTTTTGAAAATTAAAAAAGCAAAACATTCTCGTAAGAATTCTTTTAAATCTCATTCCCAGGCAATACTTACCACTGGTCCTGGCATAAGCCTTGCCGTTGGCTCCTCGAAAGATGGTCGTAATAGTCCCATGCTTAGATTTCGCTGAAATGACAATGCGTTAACTGAATTCCTTTCAACCATTATTTCAGAATAATATTTACAAATAAGAATCAAATGACATTTTTCATTTTCAATACCTAAAAGGAAATTCAGATGAGTGTCTCTGTTTCCACTTACAATGGCATCGAACTCGTGAAAGTACAACAATTCATCAGAGAACTTGACCGTTCGATCTCCCATTTTTTTTCTCTTTATTGATTAGTAATGGAACATTGGAAATCAGAAGACGTGAGAAGAAAAAAGAGGAGGATTATTTAGAAATTTTGGATGATGGAGAAATGAGAGAGGAGCAGAGAAAAATGAAAAACCGGACACCTCCAGAAGGGCACGAGATTGAAGAATAGGCATTGAAAAATGGATAAACATGTGGTACTGTTGAAGATCATTTAGAGAACAGAAAAGATATTCATCTTGGTTTTTGATTATTTAGGATTATTTTCTGGAGGGAAACAATGAAAGTTTTGAGGTAAGAACTCTCGTTTTGTTATCGTTTTGATGGAAATTCACAGACGTTTTTTTGGAAGATTATGAGCTTTCAGGGAAAAATGATGAATTCAAAGTTATTGCTAGAAAATTACCACTGTCTCAAATGCACGGCACGCTTTGAATACCTATTTTAAAAACAGTGATCGGAATTTCTTCGAACTCGGAGTTTTTTAATAGAACATTGAGTTGATTCCTACTTTGTTGGTGCTCAAATGCAATTTTTACTAGCCATCATATTTCACTTGTGATCCGATATATCAGAAAGAAATTAACAAAAAATGTGTGCAATTTCATGATGAGCACTTGCTAATTGACTAATTTCGGATTTATCGTTGTACAGGTTAGTGAAAAAGTTCAGGCCGCATCTCTATCTGAAAAACTAAAACATAAGCAAAGAATTTCAAATCTGGCATCGTGCCATCTTTTCACTTTCTTGCAGCCTGGGGAAGAAATGCTTCAAAGCTCTTATTCTGATGAAATACGGTGAAAATACAACCTCATACTAAGCTTCAAGCTTGAGCTTGGAACACTGGAAAAAAGTTCCAAATAGAAGAATAGAGTAATTAGGAATGTTTGTAGGATGGCCAAAATGAAGAATTCGGTTTGGTCATGTTTTATACTAATTGGTGAAGAAAATAACAGTTCGAAAACAATATGAAATCACTGAAAATAAGGAAAATCTGAACGAAACCTCTTGATGAACCTTATGTTCCAATACAAGAAAATACTTAAGAGAAGATCAGTCAAATTGTAAACTATTCGAAACTATTGAAAATATGAGTGGAAACAGAATCTCATCAGATTTTTTCTCTTTCAGAGAATATATAAGGAAACCATGAAGCTACATGCGAACGATGACAGAACATGGAGAAAATGGAAAAGAATAGACCTTTTTGGATGAAGAGAAAGAAAAGAAAGAAAACGAAGGGGGACTGGACACAGAGAGACACAGTTTAAGCTTTTTTGTGGTGTATCTGTGGAAAAAAAAAGAGAAGAAACTTGTTTAGTTTTCACATGGACAACACAGAGACAGATGACAGATAGGATAGGAAAGAGAAGGTGTTGTAACCGAAATGATTTTCCTTTTTTCAGAGAATTTATTCTTTTTGAATGGTTGAATGGATGATTGGAAGACCAAAAGGAGAAGAAGAAAAAGAAGGCGTGGGAGGTTGAAGAAGAAAGTGAAAAGTAGGTCAGTTGTTGTAAAGCAGAGAGAGTAGCCACCAACGACCGGAAGAGACCAGTTAACTTACTTACCAACGCGCAAATCGAGAACGGCATTTTTTTGTAGAAGAAGAATCAGAATGCAGATGAAGAAGGCTTAGAAATATGCCGAAGGAGATATAGACGCACTCACTCACCTCAAAGGAGGGAATGGTATGGAAGAAACGGAGGAAAGAATGAAGAATAAGAAGAAGACAAGGATGATTCCCGTTGAAGATAAAAGCGACAGCCAAGGGGCATTGCGGATCGGAAGAGAAAATGGGAAAAGTACAGGATCAATGAAGACACACAGAGAGACAAGACAATATGAAATATTTTCTCCTGGATTTCGAATAGGGAAAAAGACAAAAGGAGATATCAAGTGTAGGCTAGAGAGGAAAGGATGGCGCCATTCCCCTTGTATAACCAACCTTCGAAAATGATGAAGATTCGAGAATTTCGTTTCTTTTGTCGTCATCGTCTTCTTCTTCTTCTTTGTGGTCTTCTGAACAGAGAAAACGATACGCAGACTGTAGAAGACAAATAGGTGACCATTTGATTGAGTTTGAACTGATTGTGCATCAGAAGGTGGGAGGAGGGAGGGAGCAGGAAAAGAAGAAGAAGGGGAAAGTGATACAAATTGATAAGGGGAGCATGCATTCATAAAATGTATTGGCTACTATTTGGACGCTAATACTTTCTTTGGAATTTTTTCGCTTTTTGAAAATATTGTGTTGCCCTACCTGCAACTAAACAAAAGTATCATCATCTGATACTAATTTTTGAAATTTCAGCTTTTTAACCAAAATTTTCTGTCCGGCTCTAGATTTTATGTAACTCCGAAGATTGAAAAAAAATTCAGTGAACTCTTTCCCAAAACTTCGAAATGAAAATATTCATACGCACACTAAAGATTCCAATGATCACCTTAACTTGACCTAATTCTTTCGTCAGTTATTTTTTCTCTCTTCCTCGAACTGTTCGTCATTTCTTGCCCTCTTCCATTCGACCTCCCACTCAATCATGACGTATTTGTTTTCTTTCTTTCAAGACCTGAACCGAACCAAAAATCCAATTAAAAAGGGAAATGATTCACGTGATAAATCTAGGAGAGAACAGAAATGTTTCAGAACTATCAAACGGAGAGAAATGGCGAAAAAAGAGGATAACAAGATTGGGTTGGTCGGAGCAACTTCGTATATTGTTGGATCGATTATTGGATCAGGAATATTCATTGCACCGAAAGTAGGATACAGTAGTCAGGAGTCTTGAACATCTTCATTTCAGGGTATCGTTGAACATGCTGGTTCTGTTGGCTTATCACTAATCATATGGGTGGTTTGTGCACTTTTGAATATGATATCTGCAATTGTGAGTGTTAGGTCGTTTCTCAAAATATTAAAAAATGAAATTTCTCACAATCTGATTAAGTTTTGTAGGGTGTGAATTTTGATTGCTGTATTCAAAGTTCATTAGTTCTCCTGCTTTGAATCTTGAAGATGAGGATTATAATACTTTCAGAACTACATAGAACTTGGTACAAGTATCCCAGAATCTGGAGCTGATCTTGCTTATATCACTTACATGGGATGGACTCCTATTTCATTTTCCCTTCTCTGGCTATCTCTTCTTATTCAAAGTTCCTCTTCAGCTGCAGTTTTATATCTTACATTTGGAAAATACCTAGTTCAAGCTCTTGATCCATTTGTTTGTTTCACGGCGGCAAATGCTGACAATGCCTCAAAATTATTCGGTTTCGGATTACTCTGTAAGTTTTATCAATTGCATAAGCAGCCCTTCGTCATTTCGTGTCTATTCATGATTCTTTTTTTCTCTTATCAGTATTTCTCACTTTGACCAACATGTTCTCTTTGAACAAATTCGCAGCAAGAGTGCAAATAATATCAATGTGCTCAAAGATATTTGCAACTGCTATCATCATTGGAATCGGATTCTATTTTATCATCTTCCGGGGTGCGACGTCACATTACAGTAGTTCACAGATTATGAAAGGAAGTGATTGGAATCCTGGAGCAATTGTATTGGCTATTTATCAAGGCAATTGGGCATTTGGAGGATTTGCAACATTGAATTATGGATCAGAAGAGATTCAGATTGAGAATTTTAGAAAGTGAGTTGAAAGGGTATGTAAGACCTCTAATATAAGGGCACATTTCCAGAACTCTTCCCCGTGCCTGTCTGGGTGGTCTTGTGATCTCTGCTGTCATCTACGTTCTTGTCAATATTTCATATTTTGCAATTCTCACACCTCAAGAAATAATTGATTCATCCGCAGTGGCAACGGTGAGTCCATCTTCTGAGTTCATCTAAATAAGATTATTCAGACATTCATCCAAAGGACCGTGGGAAATGGAGCAGCTTTTGCTGTGCCTGCTGTCGTCGGATTTCTCTTGATTGGAACATTGAATGCAGATGTTTTCAGTTGGAGCAGGTTTGTTTCTTTCTGGGATATAAACCCCTCATTTTGAACTCTGCCTAACCTTTCCTTCTCTACCTCCCATCATCATTTAAATATCAATTATTCAAATTCTGACACCTTCTCCCCTCCAATATATTCTAATGTTTGACCCAATTCACAGGTACATGGTGGCTGGTTCACGTCGAAAAATGATGCCCACCTGCTTCAGTTTGATACATGTTGACAATGACAGTCCAAGGGTTTCTGTCTTTTTTCATGTAAGATTTTGAAAATTCAGGAGGAGAGATGAATAATGATTAGAATAATGTAAAAGAGGAAAGTATTTCCAGACTTTCACCTCCATAATCTTCGCTTTCCTCGGTGACACTGATCAACTTGTTGACTACCTTAACATCGTCGGAATGCTCACTACAGTATTCGTTTTGATTGTTCTTGTTATCATAAAATGGAAAAAGATGCCAATTGCTTCTGATCCCGTCACCTACAGTATCTTTTGGCCAATTTTGAACATAGTCATAATGGTTGCTCTGTTGGTTATCCCAATTCAACAAGATCCTATTTCATCCATCATTGGTTTTTCCATGTTCTTGGCAGGTGTTGGTAAGTGTGGCAGAGAGGGTGACCTTGTATTAGAGGGGGAGGAGGTTGATTTGAATTGAAAATATAAAAAAAGAGCATGAAATGAGCTACCGAAGTTGGCAAGCTCAGAATTCATTTTCAGTGATCTACTTCATCGTCAAATTCATCGTCAATCATACAGAATTCCTAGGCGTTGTCGACAGTAAGCTTCCCCTTCTTTTTCCTGCTTCTCAATCCAAAATTTTCAGGAAAACTAACGCATCTCTGTCAAATTCTAACGTGGACAATTGTGGATTCAGGTCCCGGAGAAAAGACTCATCTATAGACGATTGGTCCCTTTCTTTTTTGTCCCCCTGAATATCTTCTAAACGGGTATTCTCAATTCAATGAACCGTGTAAAATGTATGTGTGTGGTTTGGCTCATTTGAGAGAAGAAGAGACCATATCTGGTGGTAGAAAAGAAGAAGAGACTATCAATCACTTGGCCATATGGCTTTTCACCTCCCATAAAGACACCTTCTGTTTTTATCCCCCGTTTTGTATCTTCACACCTACATTTGATTCAATAAATATATTTGAATACCTCTATTTGAAATTGTAAGGGTCTTGGTTTAGGACTTATAAACTGTGAAAAAAATTTGTATTAAAGCGCGGACTGGTAGTTTCAAAACTTGATTCGATGAAAATAATAATCGAATAGTGAATCGTCTGCTTCAGACTTTCCATTTAAGTACTCACAAGCTCTAAATGAGTCCTACCCCGACTTCAAAGGAGCAGGGAAAAGCCATATTTCAAAAACTGAGGCACTGCTAGCAAACTTTAAACTTCATGAAGGTTGTTACAAAGTTTCGAAGGTCTTCGGAAAAGTATACAGTAGTCCTATAGTTTTCGTGTCGAGACCTTCGATCTGCTGATTCTTGACTTTTTTAAAATGTTCCTACTATTCTGTTTCTGCTATTCTGTTTTTAATTGTAACCTGTTACAGTAACCCACTTGAATTATTAGAAGAACAATTTATTATTAGCCAAATTCTAAAAAACGAATAAAAAACAAGAAAAGTTTTTGGGGGGAGTTGATTTTACACGAAAGTTAGTTGGTCCCAAGAAAACACATGGTTTGTAAGTACTACTAAAAATTGCACCAATTTGTTTGTTGACTAGTTTTTTAATGGAAGTAAGTTCGAAATTCACTTCACAGAAATGAAGAACATGGGGATAGATAAGGGGGAAACATGGGAGAAATGAAGCGAATTGGAAAGCACGGCACCGGCCAAGATAAGAGAAAGAAAAGAGGAGAAAAAGCGAAGCAAATAATCAGGTAGAAGTATCACGATCGGACAAAAAATGACTATATGAAGGGAAAGAAAACTGTACATAGAAAAGCACCAAAGTGAAGCTGCTAGAAGGCAAGAAACTGGCACAGCCAGAAATTAAAAAAATGTAGAGAGAAAAGGTAATTGAAGACCCAAATATATCAAAAAGAGATCAGTTTGGAGGTGGTGTATTTGATGATGATGGACTGATACTTGCAACACTTCCATTTAAAATAGAATCAGAAGGTTCAGTTGTTGGAGATGTGGCTCCTGGTTGCTCCCTATACGGTTTACAGTAGGAATAACGATGGTTCATGTGTTGACTGTAACTTCCAGAATGGGAGAATCGTTTCAGACATTTATCGCATTGGAATGGTTTCTCTCCAGAGTGAAGACGTTTGTGCTCCGTAAGATGATGCTTGTGCTTGAACGCCTTTTCACAGATGTCGCATTTGTATGGACGTTGACCTGGAAAATTGAAGAGTTTTAGGGTGAAGCTGGGGGTATTAGCTTAAAAATTAATGTGACGAGCTTCGAAGACTAGACTTTTGAAATCAGAAAGTCGAGAAGGACAAGCTCAAAACGGTTTTGACTAACTTTAATTATGCTATTTTCCTTATCCATCTGCCCTTCTATTTTATTATCTACAGTCCCTAAAGGTAATAATTTCCGTATCTTTGGTATGTGTTGTGTCCTTTCAAAAAGCAATGATCTCAAACACACATACAGCTGTCTCTATGTGCCGGTGTCGCTCAATTAGATTACCCCCTCTTCCTTCTCTTCTTCTGTCCCATCCTTCAATTAATACGATTGCATCACCATGTATCCAAACATGGTGTCCCTATCCTCCTTATTCTCACCCCTCTCTTAATACCCTTTAATTTCCTGTACTCACCCGAATGCTCATATTTGTGACGAGCCAGAGAACTTTGCTTTCCGAACACCTTGTCACATTGATCACATGAGAATAGGCCCTCTTCTTCTTTGATTGGAGTTATTGGGAATTTCAGAGGTTTTGATTCATTGGAGCAAAGAGAGGAAGCGTCGTCTTCAGATGATTTTTGTTGCTGAAAATAGACAGTTTACACCTGAAGAAGATATACAAAACTTACATCCAAGGCCTTTTCCAAGACTGACAAGCTAGCAGAATCCAAAATCGATGGATACTGTCCAATGAAACTTGGCCAAATTGAAGAAGATGCTCCACTTGATACTGGAGATTCTTCGACTTTCACTGGCTTCTCTTCCTCTTCTTCTTGATTTGTCACAAATCCATTTCCAGCTTGTCTCAACAATTCTTGAATAACTCCACCAGTTTGATCCAAGAATCCAATCAATTTCTCTGGAGACCATTCTGGTTCAGTATCTTCATTTGAAAGAGTTAGATCCAATGGAGTCTCTTTTCCTTCTTTCAAACCATCATGATCCATAACGTCGTCTTCGTGGGTTACGGTATTCTCGTTTCGTACTGTAGAAGAGGCTTCATCCTGCAAAAAAGTGGTCCCTTAATACTTGAAATATTCCTGGAAAACGAGAAAAAAAGAGGGGAGAAAAGGAGAAGAAGAAGAAGAGGACAAAGAAGCTCATTAGCAGGTGCTGCTTCTTCTTCTTCTTCTCTCCACCAAAAACACTCGAATTCATTTCATTTCCATTGATGGGTCCCCTTCTTCTCTTTTCTCTCTCACACTCTTCTTCTTCTCCCTTTTTGAGCGCCTTTTGAGTGTGAGAGCGTCCCCTGTCCCATCGGTCGGGTTCAGGAAAAGAGAAGGTAAATTGAATGACACAAATTATGCAAGACAAAAGGGGAAATTGAACGAAGAAGAGGGAGGAGGAGCCATCCTCATGTGTCTTCTTTTCGTGCCAGAAGCGCCCCCCTTTTCCAATATATACGTATACATATGTATGCGTGTCAGGAGTAATTTCCACAAAATGGACGAAAAAATTGGAAGAAGAAGAAAAGAAAAAAGTGCAATGGAATTTGCCCTTTCATACATGAAATTCTTCTAAGAAGTGGGAGGAGCCTAGATGAGTTATAAGTTCGGAAGATGAAGATATACTGTAGGCTGAGATGAGATTAGCTAGAAATTGTCTAGGTCATGGCTCAAACGGTCAGGAGCTGATAAACTGAAGGTCTCTTTTGTAGGCTCCAGATAAAATAAAGCCCAACTAAGTCTGAAACAAACCAGGATTAAGAAGCCCAAGTCTAAAGAAAATAGTAAAGCTTTCCAAGGTGACTAGGCCCTTTTAAGCCCTTCCTCGGGACCAGAATCCGGAAAATAGTCCTAACTCAAAAAATATCCGAAAATCAGACCCAAACCAAAAACCTCTTTTCTATGGTTTGGCTCATGATAAACTACACTAGATCAATATGAATTAGATCAAAATTAGGTCTGAAAACAGAATTTTCCAGTGTTCAAGGTTTTGTCTACCACCAATAAAATTCCCAACTGGCTAGGTTTTTCCAACTTGTTTTTTTACAACTGAAAAGCTGAAACTGACCTTTGCTTAGACTAAACAAATCTAGAATCTATTCCCTTCTTCTCATCCCTTCAAGATTCCATATTCTCCTTTTCTCTCCCTCTCCTTTTCCTTAATTTCTTTTTAGCAACATCTTGAGAATTGTCACGAAGAAAAGGGGATGTTTTGGGTGCTCAGGTGGCAACAAGCCATTCTCATTTAGTATCATCCTATTATAGTCATAGAAGAAGGAGGTCCCCCTCTCCTCTCTCGTCTTCTCTTTTATGAGCGTCGACAGATGCTCTCCTATTCATATTCGACAATATCTTCCTCTATGTCTCATCTCTTTTTCTCCCTCTTTCCTAATTGGATCAAAAGTATCATCATGTGTCCAGGAGAGAAGAAGAAGAAGAAGCAGGAGAAGCTCACATTTCCACGTGTAAAAAGAGTGAAGGTTGTTCCGGATGAAGAGTACAGTCCCCTTCCCTGCCTCCGGTCATAAATATTCATAAAAATTGAAGAGAGAAAAAGAGCAGGTGTCGAATTAGGCAAATTTGATGAGGCTCCTCTCATTTACAACCTATGGAGGGGGAGGAGACGGGGTGAAATTGATGAATTGGTATTTTGGAAACCCAAAATGATTTATGTGACACCTGGAATCACAGGAAGGGCCAAACAAAACTTAACTACCCACACACCCGTCTGTCACCTTTTCCTTCCATTCATAACATATAATGACCCCCTCTCTTAATCCATAATCCAATTGTCTCATTGTCTCATTTCAACCCGGCTATTATCTATTTTAATGCGCGAAAACACGTGTTTAGTCTGAGATAAGTTGTATTTAAAAAAAGTTGAGACAATAGACTAATTTGGACCAGGTCATACCAAAAAACTATGAAGAAGGTACTAACCTGTGAAGCATGATTAGCTGCACCATTTTGAAGACACTGTTGAGCCCACACAGCCATCAATTGAGCCGGTGTTTGCCATACTGTAGCTGGAACAGGCGTCAAAGGTGCTCCTCCTCCAGCTGCGCCACGTGGCATACTTGGCAACCGATTGCTCCGTCTCTCTTTTGCACGTGTATTTTGAAACCAGACCTATAATGCGGGAAGGAATTTATTTGATGGGAAGGCGAAGGACACCTGCGTCCTCTGTGGTTTAGAATAGAGGATAACGGGGGGAAAGAAATAGAGAAATGATGTGATGTATGTACAATTTGATGAGCTACTTGATGCACATGTGTTCTTTTTTCCCCTTCTTTCTTTCTTACACCTTGTGGGAAACTTCGGATTTTTCTGACAATAAATCAAAACTTTTGTGGCTCACCTGAACTACTCTTTTATTCACTCCGATTTGCTCCGCGACAGCAGATAACTCGTATTTTGAAGGAAATGGATTACGTTTGAAATGATTTTGAAGAGTTAATACCTGAAAGTGAATTTGAATTGGGTAAAAAGTTAGGAAAACAGTTGGAAAATGATTTGAATTGAAGATAATAAAGCCTAGAAAATCTCAATCGAAAATAGTGAACCTTAGGGTTTAATCGGAAAACTTGCAAACTTGCTCACCTGTGAATCATTCAAAAAGCTCCTTGATCTCAATGGCCTCCAATCAGGCGACGCTTTCCCATCGGATCCACTTCCTCCGTTATTCATCGAATCATTTCCGTTCTGTTCCCCTGGAGCAGGTGATAATGACATTGAAACAGCGGGTGTTACAGATTCTTCAGGCACAGAATTCAATTGAACATCTTCTGTTTTCACTTCAACCTTCATCACTGGTTTTTCTTCTTGAACTTCTGTAGATGTTTCTGGCTCATCCGTCTCCACAACTTCAATTTTTGGCTCAGGACTTGATGGTTCTTGTACAGAAGATGGTGGTGATGTGGTTGTTGGGGAACCTCCATTTTCCAAATTTTGAAGAAGATTTGCTTGTAAAATACTCATATAATCCATACTATTAGGTGTTGGAAGAAATGAGACTTGAGGGGTTTGTAATTGCATCATAATATTTCTATACATCATTAATTGATATGGATTAAAAGGAGTAACCATTGAGGGAGATGCCGATTGTACACACTTTTTACTACTCATATGAGAAGAATACGATCCAGAATGTGAGAATCTTTTGTGGCACTGTTGGCACTGAAAAAAAAAACGACAATTTATCTCTTAGCCTGAAAGAGAGAGAACCCTAAGGGACCTATAAATCTAAAAAGCAGTGGATCACGTACCCCCTTCACCCTGTGCCAAGGTTTGTTTATTGCACCCAAAGGTGCTCTTTTAAAGGGAAACTTTCTTTGAATCCAGGAGCCAATAGCTATGCTTAAGGGGGAGGGGAGAGAAAGCAGGTGAGCCGGCTCTAGGGAAGAAAAGGGGCGTGGCCTCAGGTGAGAAGCAGGCGACCAATAGGGGAGTGGAAGCTGAATAGAGAGCACACCTTATAAGGTGAGATGAGAGGGGAAGGAAGCTAGGACTACGGTAGTGGGAGCTCAGGTAGAAGCTAGGATATGTGGCGCGAAGTTTGAAATCCTTTTCTTTTCCAGGGCTTCATCAAATTTTGTATTGAAAAAGGACCACCCAGAGAGAAATTTTTTAACGTTTATGGAATTTATTTTCGGGTTCAGTTTTAAGCTAAAAACAGCTGAAAATAGCTTTGAATCAGTTTCATTGATGAAAGTTTGAGGAAAAATGTATTTCGGTAGGGGACCACCTTAGAGACCACCCAGTTAGAAAAAAAAAATGCTCCAAATTGAAAAAAAAAGTTACGGTAACTGATTAAACTATTTTTGTAGTTAATTTTCCAAACTTGGAAATAAAATTTAAGAAAAAAATAGCCAGGTAAATGGTTTTGAAATGAAAAATTGGAATATTTTGAAATTTTACTCTAGTAGCCCTAATCTCAAAATCAAAGTTTAGGAATCCTCGCTAATCTTGAGACCTTTTAAGCCTAATTATGATCAACACTTTTTACGTTTAAAACTTTAAAACTTTAAAACTAAAATTATCTAGAGAAATGAACAACTTTCAAAATTACTTGTCTCCCTAGAATTCTCATAAATCAAAATTTTTCCCCTATTCCCTACCTTTTCTCCCAAAGCAAAAAAAAACTAAAAAAGGTAAAACTTTAGTCCTCTCTTCGGTCCCCTTCCAACCCCATTTTTCTCGCTCTTCTTCGTGAGACAGAGAGACACACGAGGAATTAATGAATGCCTTACGGGCATCTATACTTTTTTCGTTTGCCTCTTCTCAAAAAGAGATTTGAGACTCACCTAGGCTATTTCAAAGGAAACAAGATGAAGTTTCCCTTCATTTCTATCATCAAATATACTGGTCCGAAAGAAAAGAGATTAGAGCACAGGTATATGTCAAGTCTCATCATGTCGGACATTGATAAATTGGTTAGCTGGGAGGGTTAAGAGGCAACAGGTGACTACGTGGAAATAAAAAGAAAAGGGAACTTACCTCGAATGGTTTCTCTCCTGAATGAATTCGAATATGTTCCTTTAAATGATGTTTAAACTTGAAAGCTTTTGTACATTCTGGACATTTAAATTTACGTAGAGCCTCATCAGAAGGTAATGATAAAGATGTTGATGATGGAGCTTCAGCAATATCTACCATTTTACCTGGAAAAATT
The DNA here is from genome assembly GCA_963572265.1 of Caenorhabditis doughertyi. Lineage (NCBI taxonomy): Eukaryota > Metazoa > Nematoda > Chromadorea > Rhabditida > Rhabditidae > Caenorhabditis > Caenorhabditis doughertyi. The sequence continues at coordinate 11,448,662 of OY751556.1, read as the reverse complement.
ATTTTATAGGGAATTGTATAAAAAAAGGAATTCTTAGAGACTAAAAAAACGGAATGAAAGGGAAAAAAACTCTTGAGAGAGGGAATAATTTAATAATGAGTGGATCTCCGGAGAAGAGCACTCAGGAAAAATGAACAAAAGCGGAGGAGCAGAATAGATGGGAAGAGCACCTTGATGAGTTGGCAAGATATGGAAGTGTGGGAAGTTTTTTTTCTACTTTTTAGTACGGAAGGCTCTTCCTCCTCAACAGAAAAAGGGGAAAAGAAATAATGGGTGAGTCTTCTTCTGGAGAAAAAAAGGAGAAAAAGGAAAAGAAGGGGGGCGGCTGCGAAAGGTGCCAAATGAAGGGAAGATGCACACCTAAGGGGAGCGGTGCTCTTTCTGGCCAAAGGGAAGAAGGGGGTCCCTTCTACTCCAGACGACGTGAGAGAGAAAAGAGTCTTGAAGAATGTGGGCACGATAACAAGAGAAGGAAAGAAGAAGAAGAAGAAGAAGCGTACATGAACCACAACCTCAGGAGTGGGAAAAGAGAGAAGAGATGGCTCATCTGTGCAGCAGTGTCTTCCTCTCTTCTCTCCTTTCCTCTACACCTGCCCCTAGCCACGCCCCCTTTTTTTCCAAGGAGAAGAAGAAGACCCGGAGACTCTACCTTACTGTAGAGAAGGAAAGAATGAAAAGGAAGAAGAAGAAGGCCATCAGGTCTCCGCCCACTTTCTTCTTGGAGTCCCTTTTGGGACATGATCAGATACTCGAGCAACCGGCAGAGGAAATGGGCGGAGTCGAAGGAATTGGTGTAAAAGGGAGGGAAGGGATGGGAGGGAAATAAGGGGAGGAGTTTCGAAATGTCAAAAGTTGAAGAGTTAAGATGAAGAGTTGGATTAGACCTTCGGAAAGTTCTGAATCATTGAAATAACAGCCTAGAAATTCAAAGCGGCCTTCAAATCTAGATTTTTCAATGACACTGGATACCTGAAAGCTTAGTAATGCAGATCTTTTTCAAAAAAGCATACTTTGAAAGTCTGAAAAACTTAGGGAATCCAGTTCTATCTATCGTTTTGAACTCCATTTTCTAGGTATGGGTTTAGGAAGCTTCATGACTGGAAAATGCCTGAAAAAGTAGCTTTAGCACGCTCAAGGTTTTTATAATTCAGGTAGAAATTAGACACGGAACTAGCAAGGCCTGAAGCCATGCTCAAACTTAACCTTAAACTAGACTGAGCAGCTTCGAAAGTTTTGTAGTTTGTAGTTCACAATCTTGCAAAGGGTAAAAGTTCGATGATCTTTCAATGAGTTTTCAACTTTTCCAAGCCTTGAGAAGATGGCATATACCGTTCTTATAGATTCCTACTTCTTCTAAATCTTTGAAAATCCTAGAAGGCCGAATTTCTGCAAAATCAAACCCTGAGCAAATTTCAAGTAGACACTCTGGTCCTAACAAGAAGAAAAAGAAGAAGAAGAATGTCCAGTGATTTTGAGTACCTATGTCCTCTTCTTCTTTCCTTAGATTCTTGAAGCACCACCACCATGTGCTTCTGCTCAATTCACTCTCTCCTGAGCTCCTGAGCCCACGACCACATCTGTTCTCAATTTCAGAACACACCCTTTTCTCTCTTATTAAATTTAATGTCGTCGTCGACACACACACACACACATACCACGGGCTTTTAATTATTTAGGTGTTTTCGGCACCAAAACTTTTACTCATTTTTACTGAAAATGAGGAGGTGCTCATCTCTTTTCTCACGAAGAGAATGATGATGATGATGTGAATGGTGGGTGGTGGATATGAATGAAAAAGATAGTTAAAAACAAATTTGGGTAGAAGGGAAGAAAAACCAAGGAGAAGTAGTGGAAGGATCATCATCAGAATGGAAATAAAAAGAGAAGGAGAAGTGATAACAAGTAATTAGACCAGTGAAAGTAATACAATACATATATTTGACCGGTGCTTCGTATCTCTTTCTTTGAATATCCTCGGTTCTCGAAAGAGATAGAGAAACAGAAAAATGAACGCCTTCTTCTTCTTTAGTCTATTTCCTAAAAGAGAGACACGTTTATCTCTCTACCGTATAGTAATCTCCACACTGAAGAGTAAACCTGAAAGACAGGATTTTTGGAAATGAACGATCCATTCAAAAAAGAGTATATTAATTGTGGAGACTTTAGCCATCACCAAAAAGGCTTTTCATAGGCGGCGAGATATAAAGATACGGTTGCGCATTTCCGTGAAAACTTCTCCTCCTTCTCCTCCTTATACTCGAGAGTTTCTCTATTCGAATGAACAACGAGAAACTTGTTAGTTTGTCTCTAAATCTCTTCATCTCGCATACTATTTCTTCTCTTCCAAAACAGGCGGGAAACAACTGGGTTGTTTTGTGGACGTTAGAAAGTCATTTTCCCTTTTGGCTAACCAAACGGCTACCTAATCAGATATTTCGGCCCGCCGTGCCTTCAAACAACGAATTCTTTTTGACAGAATCTTGATGGAGAGAGAGAGACATTTATATTATATGTGTGGAAGTTTAATTATACTGTACAAAAAGGGGCTAAGCAGCGAAATGTATGTAGTTCGTAGTTTAGTTTGTAGTCTCTAGCTGAAACTTCGAGATAACTTTGGAAATGTATCTATGAAACCAGGAATGTAGTACAGTTCCAGCTTTTGAAGCCACTCAAAAATGATGGCAAACTCTAGAAATCGGGCAGAATTCCACATACACCCTACAGTAACCTTTCCCCTTCTTTTACCTCTCCTCACCTAAATAATCACCTTCATGACCCCCTGCTCCACCCATGACTCAAACCCCATTAAAAATGTGTTCATCATTATGATATACACAAAAAGTAGTGTGTAATGTTGTAGAAAAGGTTGTTCATCATCACCTCTCCCTCTCTAACTAAAAGCAAATAATGATACAAAAGTGCAAGAAAGTGAAGAAGAGGAACATCTGTCATCTGGAGGGGACACCTGGAATGAAGAGAAATGAAAAGAGAAAGTGTTGATATGATTGGAAGTTCAAATCATCCTAGTTCCCATACCAATTACCTATTAATCGAAATGAAGGAAAAAGGTTCGAAGGGCGAAGAAGAAGAAAAGAAAAGAAAGAGGAGTAAATGATGTCCGAATGATAGGGTGAAAGTTTTTGGGGGAGTAGGAGGTGGAAAGTGAACAAAAAGGGGCAAGAAAGAGGAGATAATTGAAATTCAACTCGCACTTTTTCGTTATAGATATTGGTAATCCATGGCCTAACTTTTGCAAAAGGATAGAGGTCTAGAAAAAGTTAGGCCAGGAAATTCTACGACATATTTTCATCTAGCTAAAGGCAGTGTGGCATTGATCTGATCAGAAACTCAAACAGCTGACCGAACTACAAACTACAAAATATATGAAGCTGAAAACGAAGGATTGAAAGATCAACCAATCCAAGGGGTCATTCTAAACCGACATTAAGACAAAAAATTTACTTAACTTTCAATTTGAATTGAAAATGATTAAAATCGTTCAAATCAAACTTCGAACTTTCTGAAAATCCTAAAAAGCCCAAAAATTCGAAAACCAATATGACTCCCTCTTCGAAAGGGACAGCGAGGTCAGAATGAAAGAGAAAAGTGGGCGGAGTCTATTCGTTCAGCTTCAGACTACCATTCGAGATAGCCCCGGTCAGGAGAGAAGAGAAACAACATCATCACCGGTGTCTTCTTCTTTTGCTTCTTCTCCTTTCTCCCCCTTTTTTCTCTTTTTTCGATGCTCGCCCCCTGTCAGTATTGGCATGAATTCCAAATGTGATACTTTTGGAGGAAAAAAAGGAAAGGAGATGTCTGAAGTCATCTGAAGTCAAAAAGGGATCAGAGGTGGGCAGTCAGAAGAGAAATCAAATTTCGTGTGTACCCTTCTGGAATTGCGTATGTGCCCCTTCCTAACCCTGACAGGTAGATCAAATTATTGGCGGGGGGATACATCGCATCAGACTAAGTGCTCACGTCCTTCGGAATTCTATCTAACCGGCACATTTTCATTTCGAACCCCACAATCGGAAATTTCGAAAAGGGAAGCTCACAAAAATTTACGACATGTTGGAAAGGGATAGGAAGGGACCGCCTCACCGTCTCCCTATGTACATACACATACGTACATACGTAATGGAACTCATTTCCTTCTTATGAGCTGCCGGAGGGCGGTTTGCCTTTTTGGTAGAAGAGCAAGAAGAAGAAGAAGAAGAAAAGGAAAGATGATGGGAGGGAAGAATTGAAGAAAGAAAATGAAATGAGCGATGGTCTTTCTCGTTTGGAAAGTTTTCAGGAATATGGTATTTATTGAACTGTTCGTACTGGAAAAGATCTCAAAGTTTCAAATAAGAAGCTAGCTGGTTGGTTCCAGAGCTCGGATATTGAGCCTTTAAATTTAGGCTCTGAATTAGGCCTGGAAAAATACCTGACGACTAAAGCTGCCTAGGTAGTCAATAGTCTTTAGAAAACTATATGATCACAAGAGTTCGGAGGTATAGTTTAGGGCTCAGAAATCTGGAAAACGGGTCTGAAAGCTTTGAAAAGGTGAGTCTGTATCTGCAAGCCTATCCGAAATCCGAAACCCTTAAAAGAAAAGATTTCAGACAGTAATTTACAAGAGCTGAAAACCTAAATCGTCAAAACTATGTTAGATCCCTCCAGCTCAACAGCCTCCCTTTTTTTCTTTTTTTTGAAATCCCCCAAATTGTACTTCCCCACTCTAACCAAGATTACTGTATCTGTTCCACATTCAGCTCCTACTCTCCTCCTCTACTCATCATTTCTTTTTTTTTCAATAATGTCCTATTGCACCTGACACCCCCAGAAATCCTCTTCAATATCTATTTGAACTGGCGTCTGGCGCGATGGCACCTGTTCGGCACTTTTGTCATTTCGAATATCAAAAACGTTGTGGTGAGAGGAAGAAGATGATGATGCAGCTGTTGTTAGTGTATTCCACATAAAACATCAGAACAAAATATTAGTTTTTTGTAGTGGATCTTCTTTTTATTCCGGAAGGAAGAGAGGAGAGAGGACCAGGAGACAATTGGATTAATTAACAAGAAAACTGTCACCTGGGAGAAGGAGAGAAACTAATTGAGACTACTCCTCTTCGATACAATTATCTTTTCTGTCAATTAGGGCTCATCTGGAGTAGAGTGAGAAGAATAAGAGACCTGCTGCTGACAGCCTTAGTTATAATACCAACCGTCTGCTACAATGTATCGTCTTACCTACTTATGAAGAAATGAAGATACAGAGCTCTGGAGAAGGTTCAGAAGACGATTGAAGGAGCCATGAAAAGAGAAAAGAAAAGAAGACCAACGGAAATTAGGTGAAATTTTAGGGAAAAGGCGCATCTTCTTGGGAGGGAAGAGACTGAAATTCGATAGTCACACTGTGTGTGTATGCCCACCTCTTCTTTCATTTTCCTGAGCACATCTTAAGAAGGAGAAGGGATTTCCAATCATCATCTTCTTTTTCAGAAGACGACGAGGAGAGGAACCTTTTCGATGGGAATGAGGGGATATTTTGAAGGATGAGGGAATATATGAAATGCGTGGGCTTTTTGGTTGGGAAAAAGGTGTTGGTTTAGATGTGCAGGGGAAGGATTACTGTAGTTTTGAACTTCATTTAGGGCATTCCGGGGTTTTCAGCCGTGTTTAGCCAGCCAAGTTTACCTGAGTCAGTAGACTAACTTTATTAGGATTTTCATCTCTTCTTCGAGCTCATTTCAGCCTAGTTTCAGGTTTGAAAAAGGCTGTTTCTTGGGATGAAATTTGAAAAAAAAGGCAGCTCATTCTTTTATGCCTGATTTCACTATAAAAAGTCTCCAAGCCTTCAAGGAAAATACCTTTTCTTATGTCGAAATGACCTAAAACCCTAATATGGCTCATCAGCTTTGAAGCTACTTTGCAACATCCTAAACTGATCGAAATTGAGCCCAGAATAACCTGGAGCCAACGGTGACATCGTGCTCAATCATCATAACCCAACACATGCTCTCCTGTCTCAATTAGTGTGGAAGAGTTGAAGAACAGGAATACAAGTACACCCACTTAAAGTATACCAGATAAGTGGGAAAGCAGGTGGTCTGTATGTTGCCGAAGTGGATAAGGGACTGTAGTTAGTAAGGGAAAAGAGAGGATTATGATGACGATGGTCCCTTGATTTCTAAAGAATTACATAACAACTTTTCTCGAAGATTGTTTATTAAAAGATGCCGGTGTAGAAGAATTTTGAGTGGAAGAAGAAGAAGAAGAAGGAGACAGAAGGCCTTTCCTCTCTTCTCATCGTTTATACAATCGCTAATACCTTGACAGAATACGAATAAACAATAGTGAGTGAAAGGAAAAAGAAGACGAAGAAGGCAGGGTGGGCTCCTTTTTGAGCAGCACAGGGGCGCGAAAGGGAAAGGGAGCATCCATAATGCGATAAAGGGCAGTGTCTTCGTTGAGACTAGAAGACGTAAAAGAAGAAATGCGATTTGATAGGGGCCTAGGTGTAACGTGTCATGAAATGCAATCAGAATGTGTCTCTTCTTGCTCATTTTCCTTCCCTTTTTCCTTCTGTCAACATTGTCGTCGCCATTCTGAATTGCCAATTCAAGAGCACCTCTGTCGCCGGAAGCTGTAGAAGAGAGGGGATAAGAAGAACAAATTTCGAAGGGTCACACCACCATTTCGAGATGATTTCTAGAGAGGAAGAAGCATCTTCTATAGAAAGAAGAAGCAGAAGACGTTGAAGACAAAGAAAAAGAGATTAGAAGACGTTTTGATTGGCGCCGTCCGTGTGCTTCGCTCAACGGTAAGCCTAGGTGAGAGGAGCCGCGAAGAAAATGAGAAAGAGAAAAGGAGACTCATCAAAACGACAAAACGTCTTCTCTCGAATTCATAATACTATGAATCATAGAGAGAGGTTTGTGGAAGCAAAAGGATACGGACAGGAGAAAAGAAAAGAACCAAAATTTGTTTCGAAATGGATTACGAAACTGTTTTGGGGAACAAAAAGATGGAACTGATGGGAAGTTAAAGAGTCCCCAGGGTTACTTTGAAGTGATTTTGAAATTTGGAATTTATTGAATCAAGATCCGAAATTCACCATTTTTCAACAGCTTACTTCAAATAAAAACTGTCAGAAACCAAGCAAATTTGTTCTGAAACCTGTCGAAATTGTTTTTCCCACATATTCCAGAATTATTTCAGTAATCAAAAACCATTTCATAAAAAAGCATGAAAAACATATTGAAAAATGACCGTACATCTGTTGAAAATACATATGGAGAGGGGTCAGGTGGCTATGCTGATGATGACAAGGAAGCCGAAAAAAAAGGAGGAAAAGTGGGCGGAGCCTGCCTGAGAAGAGATGATAAATGAGTCATGGAATAACGGTGGTCGATTTGTGGTTTCTGGAAGGAAAAGGTAAAGAAGTAGGCTAAAAAAGCTGATAAACAAAGGGAATCTAATACTGGAGTGATAAGCCCTTATTGGGGCTGAAAGTCAGATTCGAGGCTTAAACTTAGTCTGGATGAGCCAAAACCAGATTTTGAAACCTCGAAGCCACAAAAAAATGAAGCCTCCGGCTGCTGAATTTCGCCTAACATTTGAGATCTCTACTGGCCTTTTGCCTGGGAGGGACCTGTACAATTTTTTCCGACGAATTGCGAAAACAAAATTTTATAAATTTCGTAATAACAATAACAATTCGGTTCTCTCACGGGAGCGCATTTTCCGGTAATTCATTCGATTAACCAATTTTCGCAGTCTCTCTCTTTTTCTCAGGATACTGTAGCCCCTAACACCTCTGAAGCATCGGAAAATAAAAGACAGAAGGTGGTCCATCCTTCACTATTGCCTTATCTTCCGTACATCTTCCCCTCATCTAATTCATTCTTCTTCCTTAGCCCCTTTTCCTCTCGAACTACAAATCAATCAAACAATGATCCAGCCAGCTGGACATAAAGTCATCTGGTCCCACGGAGAGGTGAGGGAGGAAAGGGTCCTCTTTGATCCTACAGAGGCAACATTCAATCCCAATTGTCATGCTAATTCTTGTTTTCTTCTTCTTCTTTCCATTCCTGAAGCAGTTTTGGAAGGAGCCACAAAAGGAGAGCTTCAGGGCTCATTGAGCTCGGGAGAAGGGGATGCAATTAACAAGAAGAATCTTTTGCTATCTTTATCCTATCTCTGCAGATTCAACTGAGAAGGGACAGACGTACATAATGTGGCGTGATGAACAAATTGCCTCATCTTTCCTCCCTCTTCTCCCGTGCCCCAAAATTAAGCGTCACATGGAGCAGTATCCTTAATGATGATGCTAGAAGCTTTTGCCACTATCAGATTTTGGAAAGGAGAAAGACCTTTGGCTTCGTTAGACCCTCCCGTGGGACAAGGAAAAGAAGGGGAGGGAAGGTGGCAAATTGGTGAAGGGAAAGGAAGAAGAAGATCAAATTTATATACGACACCAAAACCAGAAGAAGACCAGAAAATGATGCTCAATTGTATTACTCCTACATCGTTTATCTGGTTTATCCGAGGGAGAGTAGTTGTTGGTAGTAAAAGTGAAAAGTAGAAAAGATAGAGGGTCACGGGTTTCAGATGGGGGAGAGTTTGTTTCAAATGAAAGCTTGAAGACATTTCAGGATATTAGGGGTCTTAGAATATTGTAGCCTAGAAGCTTCGTCCAAGAGGTTGAAGCTGATCAACGATAAGGTTCTATCCTCAGTGGGAGCTAAGCGTTAAAGCTGTACCTACAACATGTATTATCTAAATTCTATTCTAGACTTGTCGAAGGCCTGCTTCTGACTTACAAAAGATTAGCTTAAACTTATAAAGCTAGGGAAGTTCCGACTATAAAAGTGCAAGAAATAATCTAGAGTCGCTAATCTTGTTCACAAGTTTAGTCTCTGTCTTTTTCAAATTCAAGCCAAACTAAGCAGACATTAGAAGTTTAGGTAAAGCTCTTTCCGGCGAGTTTAGAGGTACCTTTTTCACAAGCCTAGGACAGACTTTAAGTATTTCTTATGTGCGAAAAACAATGGCCTCAACATATTCAAGTTTACCATTTACCACAACTATATATGTGAACTCTCTAATCATAACATTTCTCGAGACAATCCATTACCCATCAAAAAAATAAACAATAAGAGGTCACCTCTTTCCTTCTGTTCCGTTGCACAACTCTCAATCCAATCCAATCCAAGGGAGTGATACCTGGCAATGAGAGAATCTAACACCTATATGATACATAACTATGACGTTTTTATGATCGGTTAGGTGTCGATTGCTGGTGGCGGAGATGGTTGCGCAACATGTGCAACCTGATGCTCCGAAGAGGTTGACCCAGGTGAGAAGAAAGTATTTAGGTGAGGAGAAATGGTCAACAGTATAATAAGTTTAGAGGGACCAATCCCGGTAGCAGACTAAGTGAAGGGGCTAGAGATAAAAGGCAACTATTTAGCTTTAGTTAGACTAGAATCTCTTCCAGAGCAAGTTAGGTCAGGTCTAGATTAAGCTTAAAACCATGGCTTAAAAGTTTTGTGAGCTAGCTCAGACGAAAACCTGCACCTTATAAGCATCTTCGACCATACTTTACATCGAAATGAGACTACAAACCACCGTAGGAACACGTTTTATTCTTTCACCGTTGCTCGTTGCTTAAGATGACCTGGCTCTTTGACAGTTTCTTTTCACATCAACCCTTTTCTCCTCTTTCCTGTCAATCAGTTCTGGTCATTTCCTTCTTTTTTTCGCCTCTCCCATAGAATGATAAATAAACCATGACATCAAAAAAAAAGTAAATTGATGGGGAGGGACCGGTGTTTCATTTTTCTCAGTGAAATGTGTTTTGAGGTAAGGCTGCCGGTGTGTATGACCTTCTGGCACATACACACACATCGCAACATCTTATTCCTTTTCGCAACATCTGGTTCGAAGGGAGGGAATGAACGACAAAAGACGGTGTGGTGGCAGGGTGCTCATCTTCTTTCCGAGAGAGAAGAAGGGGGCGCCAGATGCTGCTACTTGGACCCTCACTAGTTTATCGCCTCTAAACACCTTTATTGCGCGCATCTTCTTTTGCCTTTCCACCGTCTGTTTCGGGTGTCGAGAAGGGATTTAGAGGAGAAGAGAAGATGTTCAATTAACAGAATACCCACTAAATTGGCTGTAGGCAAGTGAAACATTGGGATTAAAAGGGGGATTTTTGGAATTTTTGAAACATTGGGGGGAAACGTGATTTTTTGTCTGGATGTGGTTAAGGAGAGTGCATTCAGACCGGAGAAATCCCAAAGAATTTAGACAAAGCCCGGTCTCAAAAGTCCCACAAGAAATAAGAAAAATTCTAAATCTTCCACCAGACACAAGGTCCTAAATTCCAATGTTGCTTTGAAATTTGTTGAAAAAGCCGTAGAGAGACTGTAGGAATTTGCCAGATCTGGTCGAATAATGATAAAGCCCAACAAGATTCGATTTACAAATACCTAGTCCTGAGAGACCCTTTTCATTTGCTAACTCTTTCTAACTAGAATATCTTATCAAGGAAGGTATCAAAATGTTGGTGAACTACTTTTTGATATCTGTAGACACTCTAATTGGACTGGCAGCTTTTTCGCGGAATAAGCAGCAACATTACAGGTGTCACGATTATAAAATGCACTATTGAAAATAGTAACTTTCCGCTAAAATCCAAAATTCGAAATGACAAAAAACCGTAATAACCAGGTGTGTCAACTCATTCATTTCAATTCAATTCACTTTTTTTCCCTCCAAAATTTCTCAAAAGTGTCCTCTTTCAATGAACAGGTGTTAATCATCTGTCACACACCCTCACTATACTCTGCCCCCCGACACGCCAATTTCCAGAACCTTGAACCTTTTTGTTTTATTCGTTACAAGATGAGGTACTTCTTAACATCTGTCTTCATCAAGGGAGACCGCCATGCGCGTAATCCCGAAAGCTCTTGACTTCTTCTCTTTTTGGGGTGGCTTTGGCCTTGAGAGGCTAATCTCACAGGTGTTGAAGATGTTGTTGCATAAATGACACTGTATGGAAAAAGAAAGGAAAAAGGCATCTGGGGAGAAAAAAGAAGGGACGGTAAGGTTCAAAGGTGCACCGTCAAGACAATTCCATGAATATTTAAGAGAGTGTCTCTGCATATATTTTCGAAGGCGCATCTATTCCGAAAAGACAAAGAAGATCAGGGAAGATTGATGGAAAAAGGAACCGGCATGGAAAGGTGAAGAGTACTGTCAAGAGGAGGATCTTCCTTTTTCTTCTTCACAAGAGGGGGTCAAATGTCTTCTTCTTTTTGGCCCTTTAATCATGTGCTAATCTCATCAGAGTGCTCTTTCCTGACACACATCTGCATGCTCCATTCGTAATATTGTCGGGGAGCTTTTTTCCCGCACGCCGCCTTAAGGATCCTTAAGAGGACAGGTGCCAGATTAGGCAAAAAAGGAAGAAGAAGTCGGCAAACAGAAACATTTTTATGCACCAACGAATCTAAGATGGAATCCAAGAAAACGAAACGACAGGGAGCATAAAAAATGTTTAGAATGGAAAAAAAAGGGAAAAGAAAACGGGGCATCGTCAACGTCTCTTCTTTGGAATTGTTGCCATTTTGGGTACTTGGTCTTCGTAGAGCTTTCCAAATACTGGGTCTTCTACTGTGTAGTCGTTCTCAATTGGAAGAAGAAGTCTGCAAAAAGAATTAAGATGAAAAAATTTTGGGATAGAAAAAAGTTGAAGTTCTTGATTATTTTAGAAGATGGTAGACTTTAATTTTAATTTTTCAATTGCTTTCTATACGAAATTAGACTTTTCACGATTTCAAAGGCCAACTTATCAGAAAGTATCAAAATTCTAAATGGAGACTTTTGTCTTTTGTTAGAACCATCGAAGTTTCCATTTCTGACACTTTTTCCCTATAAAGAACCAAAAAATTACTCTAATTTTCCATCCAATGGCTTCTCCTTATTGATTGGTTTTCCAGTCTCATCGTCTTCGAAGAATAAATGAACCAAATAGGCGATTCCGAAGATGATAATCCATAGAATAAGGAACGGTAGAGCTTGTTTTAGTCTGTAAAATTGGCTCCGATTAAAAGACAGGAGGAGCTCGCAATCTGTCATTCCTTTCTTTCTCTCTCGAAGGGTTACCTAATGATAAACAATTGTACAGATGTGTCATTTTAAAGGAGGGAGGGAAACGGAAATACGATATGAAGAAGATGAAGAAAAGGTTAGAAAGAAGAAAAAGAATCTAATTGCAATCTGAGACCTATAAGTGGATTAGCAGCAATATGTGGAAACTGGAGGGAAGGACGGCTCCGAAAAGAATTGAATGATGTGAGACACAATTACTCAATTCATTCACACGTTTTGGTAGGCAAAAGCCGATAGAAGGGGATCTGACATGGTTTATTAGTCTGGAAAGGTCTGAAAAGTTTCTAGAGGAATCTGTCTAAAACTGTTCTAATATTTCCGTACACGATTCCTAAATACCTTCTAAACTCCTATAAAACTTACACTTGGCTAAACGAGACATCATTTTGACAGCACGCAATGACGCCACGTCTTGTACAACAAGACGATCCTGATGGACACAGAAAGATATTTGGCTGAAAAGGTCCACTTTTCAAGTCCCTTCTCAACGGAGCTTTCCGTTACCTGATACTTTGGCAAAGTGCTGTTTATAATACAAACAGTTGAATCCGCGTCCGAAGTTGACATTTTTCAGTTCAGAGCCAAATTGAAAATGAAAATGTTGAATGAAAAAAGTGGAATCGGGAGCCGAGAGTTATTCGGAATCCATGGTTGCACGATCTGTTGCTAAGAGATTCCACTTTCGCTTTTTTATTTCTTTTTTTCGTTTTTTTCTTCTTTTGAAAAACCTGGGACCATCCTTTTCGATCGATCTTCTTTTCAATAATTTATTAATGAATTTACCGATATGCATCAATCTATCACAGACAAAGAGAGCCTATCCTCTTAGGCTTCTTCTTCTCCTCTACACGCAACAACAATATCAGGAGAAAAGAAGAGAACAGATGTATCTTATATGTTTAAATTTGCATATTAAGAATGCATACGAATGTGTATTTGTGTGTCACACGTCTTCACGGATATTCGCGATAAGAAAGTCCAAAAGTCAGGGAATAAATAAAAGTTTATATGGAGGGGAGGTCTGATAGAAGGGGGTTTCTTTAGATGCTCTTTTATTAGAGGAGCATCAAAATATGAGTGGAACTGCGAGTTTCATTTATTCTGTTATGAAAAGGGGTTCTGTTCGCGTGCCCTTCTATTAGAGGCACACCAAGAGATAGGTAGGACCACGTGTTGTTTATAGAATGATTTGATCAATTTCTGTAAGACCTTCACCTCAAACCAATTCGAAAATGGGACTTTTTCATATTTTTGAGCCAAATTGTGTCTTCCTTTCGACAAACTGTGTTCTTGTGGTTCAAATTTCGCTTTCTGTTTCACAGTTTCTACAAAGTTTTCAATGGTTCACCTGCAAAGCTTCAACTTCATCTGTAGAAAAATTTCAAAACAATGCTTGTTAATCCCATCCAGAAGTAAACAGTAACAATCTTCTTGGCACCTGTCACCTCTTCTTGTATCTCTTCTTGGCACATGTTTACAATGTTTGATGCCATACCTGTTCGTGTAACCAGACACCTTTCTGACCTCTTCTCTCTTCTTCTTCTTCTCAACACATTCTGTCACTGTTTATATCGTCTGTCTGTTCTTAAGTGGGCTCTCTTTCCTTCTTTCCTTCTGACCTGTACACGACCCGGTTACATCTGTTACACTGATTGGTCGGATTACCCGATTATCGAATTGGAAACAAGACGACGTTGTTTCTTTTTCTTCTAAGGGACATTTAGTAAAAAGAAAGAAAGGAGAAGAAGCTGTCAAAATAAAGCCATAAATTGGAACGAAATGTGGTGTGCCGGTGCGCCTGAGGCTCGTTGGGTTGAAATTGCTCCCCAAGGTGTCGGTGGTTGAGAAGAAGAAGGAAAGAAAACGGAAAGAAAAGAAACACGTAGATGTATTCAGAAGAGGAGGGCTATAAATCGCGAATCATGGATGATCGTTTCTCCTTCTTTTCTCAAAGAATTCAGAAGAAACACAGGGGCTCCCCGGGGGCTCCTACCGCAGACAAGATCATCATACGCTTATGAATGAGTACGTCCTTTGATGACACCGCCTGCCTTTTTGACGCCTGCCTGTAGTGGTGGTGAAAAGAGCACAACAGGGGGGATGGGCTCTGAAGAGAGGGAGGAATTTGATAATAAAAAGATTGAAGGGATCTTCGAGGAAATGGTATTCATGGTTACTTTGGATTTTAAGTTTCAGGAAACACATCAGAATTGCTAAGGAGCCAGTTTTATTCTTACAGGACATCGACAGCAAAACATAAAAGCACACACATTATGGATACAGTCTGAAGACTTTCAGATCAGAAGCCTATGCTTCTTCTTCCCAATTTCGGCTCAAGAAGCCACCAGCAACAACTCCAACAGCTTCTCTAGTAGTACTGTATCAAGGGAAGATGTTCTTTTCCAAAAAGTACTTTATCTTTCTCTTCTTGACATGTCCTCTCTTCCTTTTCTCTTCTTCTTGAGTTCCTAACTAAGTCATTGCAACACAACTCAACTTGTTCTTCTCCTTCTCCTTTTCTCCAAAGTGATTGATAAATCCTTCTCCTCCCACAGATTCCCCAGAGTCCTCTCACTTCTTCACCGTCCTTTTTCGCCGTGCTCCTGCCAATCAAACACTTCTCCAGGCAAAACAATTCCGAGCTGCTGCTGTTGCTTCTGCCCGAAGACGTCCAAAGGAGAAGAAGAAGCCGACACTTGTCAAAAGAAGAAGAAGCTTCACCGGTTAGCTGCTCTCGGAATCTCACGGGGAAACCTTCCGAAATGGCAACACATACACATACCAACTTGAGCGACAACCTACACCATCCATCTTCACCATATTTCATCAAGGGACCGCTTTTTCTTCGAAAGGGTTTTCATATTTGTGTTTGGCTTCCTGAGCAAAAAACTCTAGACACAACCTGAGAAGGAAGTTTTTTTGGTGGAAAAAGGAGGATGAAAAAGTTGGAAGGGGCTGAGAAAAGAAAAGAGTTTTTGGAGGGGTGTAGTTGCCTAGTTACAGTAGCTTTGAGGGAGCAAGTAATGAAATCCCTTTAATATAGTGGCACCGATTATAAAAGGGTGACAGCTTTAAGGGATTCCAGTGTTAGAAACAGTGAGTTGAATCTAGCACTAAAGAAGCTTGAGGGCCAATAGTGTTGAAACTCCAAACTGCAAATTCAGAGTAGGGAAAACTGGTTTTGAGATTCACCTCTAATAGAACTGCAGGCAATAAGTTCAGTAGAGTTTTTCAGTTAACGTGTTCTTACTTTAGCAGAAGTTGTGTAGTTATAGTTCGAATTCCTGGAATTTAAGCCTGAAAAGCTGAAGTGAAATTACAAGGCCAATTCATAATCCTTGAGTTCGCTCCAATTCTTCCTTAGGCTTCTCGTGTTCAGGTGTTATCATTACCATTACTACATATCCTACGATAACCACGCCTTATCTCCAACTGCATCTCTAACAGCTTCAGAACTCTTCTTTCGAGATGACGTGACTAATTCAAGGAACATCTTCTGCTTATCCTTCTTCTTCTCCTTCCAATTTGATGATACCGGATAACTTTACTCATCCTTTTTCTTCTCACAAAACGGAACTTCAATCGCGTGTGTATGTCCCCTGGAACTCTCTCTTTTCAACTGAACAATACATGTCTGATTCGCAATTCAACCAATCCAAAGTGACTACGGTATCTTCACTCACTTCTTGATTTCACCGGAACCGCCTTCCTTCCAACGTCTTCTTCTTCTTTATCCGGAAACCGCAGGAGTCGTCTCGTTTGTCGTGTCTCTTTTTCCCTCCTTGATGTCTCTTTTCTATGTGGATGGCATCTTGTTAACGAGCTATCACAAGGGAATACCGTAGAATGGCGAAGGAGCAGTTGAATGAGATAGTATATGGAATGAAGAGACGCAGATCATTTCTGAACCACCACCACAAATCGTCAATTGTTACCGAAAAAGAGAAGGACGGAAAGGAAAAGAAGCGGCTCTTCTTCTGGTCCCTTCATACTAAATAACCTCTATACACGCACATCCGGATAGAAGGAGAAAAGAAGAGAAGAAGTCTTCCTGGAATTTCGACAAACATACATCACAACCCAAAACTTATTTGACTTTTCGAAATTGAGGGATTTCAGAATGAAAAGGGACCAGGGGGTACTGTACTTTGACTGCTTGAAGATAAGATCACAGGGAGTGGCAATGGTAAAAAAAGAGAAAAATTTGTGAACCCAAATGATGGTACTGTAGAAGTCTGGAATGCTCCAAAACTGTAATTATTTATAAACTGTTTTTGAAACGACAAGTGATCACGGGTAAGAGCTACCTTGACGTTCAGTTGGTTTACAGCTGTTATTGTCTGTATATAGGTAATTCAATTAAACAAATGAGTTCAAAATCTTTATTGTATAATTTCAAGGGCCGTTGCTTCAGGATTTGCTTTCAGTTCTTCCACCTTGAAATGTTCTGAAACCGGAAAAATTCAATTTGAAGTTTGGAACACTGAACAATCCAATAGGGCGAGATTGCTTCCTTCACGTGGAACTTTCAAAAAGAATTTGTGTTTTCAAAATTTTAACGTCAAAAGATACAATTCTATAACAATTCTTCGGACTTAAACAAATTTTCTTGAAAAATACTTATTTCTTCTTTCTTTCTTCAAAAAATTAAACAAAGAATGTACAGATTTCTTTTCTTTTTCTATTTCATCACTACAATTTCTGCAACTGAATACGGTAGGCTTTATCTCATTTGGTTACTGTACCTTTATTTTCAGATTATACAAAAATCCGAGAGATCAATCAGGTGTCTCCAGAAGTTGAGAATAGTGTTGGTACAAGTTTTCCAAATGTGGAATTATTCATAAAATGGAATGATTGGAGTTGTTGTTCAGCGTGTTGTTGTCCGAAACAAGTCTGTAAACAGTTTGAGACTAGTGGAGATAAATGGTAATTCATAGAATTTCAGAAAGTTTCTGGTATGTTCCAGAATACTCATTTCAATTTCCAGTAAATCTGTAAAATCCTTCCAAACCCGACAAGGTGAACTGATGATTCGTCAAACAGGAGAAATTGGAAATCCTGATTTGGAACATCTTTTGATAAAGAATCCTGAAGTCAAACTGTCCGATGCTATGAAAATATCTGAAATCTCCAATTTATTCGACAGATCCAGAATTGCTTTGACACAAAAATTGAAAGTTCCATCGGAAACTTTGGCGGTTTTTCAAATGAAAGATTGTAAGGATCATGTGCAAAAAATGGATTGTTGGGAATTAACGAAATGTTTATATGGTACTTCTTCGGTTAGTTTTTTTTCGAGTTACAATGTGTATTTTATCATAATTCTGTTTCAGATGTTGCCTGAAAAAGAGGTGGCTAAAATAGAAGAAAGAGATGTTTGTGAAAATGCTTCCATATTTGTTCTTCGTGATGCTTATAATATTTTGAGTTTGATGCCTGATAAACTGTATCGATTTCAAATTGATCGGAAAATTGGAGCAGGAAATATTATCAAAGCAAATTTCACTATAGATGGAAAGGCAGTGGAGAAATTGAATCATATCAGAGATTGTGAACATCAACCTAAAAGGATTGTAAGTTGAGAACTTGAAGAGTCCTTAAAGTATCTTTTTCTCAGTTCCAACATCCAAACGGTATCGATTTAATTGTGCGATTGAATGAAGAGGAACTATCTAAGAACCCAAAGATCATTGCTCTTATCAGTTATCAGAGTCCTGCACGTCTCGAAATTACTGTTGATTTGGTATTGAAGACAAAGAGAAATAGACAGTGAGTATTGTTGCGAGAAAACTTTTTGGACGACAAGAAGCTTTAGAAATGTATAGAAACTTGAAATTAGTTTCTGAAAAACAATCTAACCTAGAATTCGAAAACTGATCTTTGTCACTTTCTTTTTTTTTTCTCAAAACGTATTATTTTTGTTTACAGAATCGAAAAGACAAATGACGAATGGTTTTCAATCATTCTTATCTCTTCTTTAGGTATGTTTCCTTTTTCCGTTATTTTTTCAATATTTTTAGCCTTTTTTTCAGCCCTCTGCACACTTATTCTTTTGGGATTATCTCTCTTTTTTCTCAGATGATCCTATTTATCTTATCTTTTATGAATAAAGATAATTTCTTTCACTGTGTGATTTTTTGTGTCAAAGATAAAAACACAAAGATAACATTTGTAGAAAAGGGCAAAGGTTGCTCTTTTACTTTTATTTTCCATAGATAATGAAGAAATGGTTGCAGACTCTCTCTCATTTAATTTCCTTTTTTCTCTCCGTTTTATTTTCGGTCACTTTTCCAATTCTAAACTTGTTATTTGTTGCAGGTGTAATCGGAGAAAAATGTCCTTCCGAATCGGTCGACGATATTTTAGTAAACAATCTTACGATGCAATCATTATTGGTGGAGGACATAACGGATTGACGGCGGTAAGTTTTTTTTTTTGGTTTTGGATTATGGAAAAGATTTTATACAATTCCTATTGGCCAGCTCTTTTATGCTCAATCGTCTTTCTAGAACTAGTTGAAACCGTGGTACTTTTTTTGAACAAAAACTGTTTGAAAAAGATAGAAACTAGAATATCAATTTCGGAAAACTACAGGGTGGCGATTAAGTATAGGACGTTTTTATCTCGCTTTATTTTTTGAGAACGGGCTTGGATCAAGAGAGAAACTTTCTCAAATAAGCGTATATGCTCTATAATTTTAGTTTTTGATAAGGATTTGCTAGTTTGAATTTTTTATTTTGGTACAAGGATCGAAACGTAAGATATTAAAATTGCCTGTGCGGCGCGGGTTGTTGGGTTGAATAACAACTCCGGTTTCCCCGTTACCTTCACCCAAACAGCTAAAAAACGTGTAGAAATGCTCTATTAGTATGTTCTCAACGTTTCCTGTACTGTCGACCTCGTCTGGTCGAAATCTGGCTTACAAAGATAGCCAATTGTGAAGGTGTCCAGAACAGGATATTGTGACCAGGGACATTCTGAGACGAATTATGATCTCAAAAAAGTAAGGAAGTTGCTAATTTTTGATAACGTGACTCATAGTGTCAAACCGATAACCGAAAAAGAACTTTCCTACTATTTTTGGAGCTTTTTGGATATTTTTTCCAATCACACCCAGTGTGGGTCCAAAGCCCGTTTTTAAATCGGTTGAAACCAAATTCTATTTCTCAAAAGAAACGTTTTTAAGTTCCAATATGTTCTAGATACACCTCCTGACTTTTGAAGAAAGAAAATTTCGGTTTGAACGGTTTTGAACAACATTAGTAATAAAAATATCGCGATATCTCCAAATCATATCAGACAAACGCCGCACCCTATTGCACCGCAAGTTCTCAGCGTTTTCTTGTAGTATGAGGGTTCACAATATATTTGTGGAAAACATTTTATAGTTTATCACAATACTCTTCACTTCCACTTTATTTTTTAGAAAGTTCTGATAATCAGTTCCGCTGATATGAAAGCCGGGATATTGCATAAAAAGGCCTGAAACACCAGTAAGATGTGGTGAAATTGAAATTTTTGGACTATCAGTAGGAACTGAACCAAATGGCTTTTATCACCCATTATATAAGTGGTTGGCATGCCAAAAGTATCATTACATCCAGTAAATATCTAATGGTCTGCTGCCAGTGAGCCAAAACAAAAACGTCCTATACTTAATCGCCACCCTGTAGAATATCAATTTTTTCAATAAAAAAAGATCAGCTTCTTATCAACCTTCTCAAGCGTACTGCGATCTATTATTTCGCTGAAACAGCGATTGATTTTTTTCTGGAAACTGAATGTACTACATTGAAAAACTAGTTTCAGTTTTAGCTGAAACAGAAACCTCATATTTACTAAATAATCATTTTCATCATTTTCAGGCCGCCTACCTAGCAAAAGCTGGTAAAAAAGTATGTGTATTGGAACGTCGTCATGTTCTCGGAGGTGCTGCCGTCACCGAAGAAATCGTCCCTGGATTCAGATTCTCCCGAGCTTCATACCTTCTTAGTCTTCTACGACCTGTAGTAATGCAAGAGCTAAATCTGAAGAAGTTTGGACTTCGTTATCATATTCGAAATCCCAATTCATTCACACCTATTCGAAATACTCATGAAAGTCTTCTTCTCGGAATGGATATGGCTGAAAATCAAAAAGAAATTGCCAAGTTTTCAAAAGCAGATGCTGAAAATTATCCGAAATATGAGCATTTTATTTCGGAAATAACACATTCATTTGAGCAATTAATGGATTATGAACCATTGGATTTACAACGTCCAATTCATAAGCTCCTCCCTCATTTGTACTTGTTATTCAAGACACTTCAACCATTAGGATTGAGAAATGCAGTTGATTTTTATGAATTAATGACTGCTCCAATTTCAAAGATTATGAATAAATGGTTTGAGAGTGATGTATTGAAAGCAACACTTGGAACTGATGGAGTTATTGGATTGGCAGCAAGCCCAATGGATCCTGGAACTGGGTTAGTTGAGCTTGAGATCATCAGTTTTCAAATGTTTTTTTTTCCAAATCTTATGGACATTTCCCCAAAACCCATTTTTCAGATACGTTCTCCTTCACCATGTCATTGGAGGTCTTGACGAACACAAAGGTGCATGGGGATATGTCTTCGGAGGAATGGGTGCTGTATCAAATGCCATTGCAGAATGTGCAAAATCTCATGGAGCTGAAATCTATACAGAACAAGAAGTAGATGAAGTGATTCTTGATGGAAATATTGCAAAAGGAGTTCGTCTTTCAAATGGAAAAGAACTTCACTCAAAAATTGTTATGTCAAATGCAACTCCTCATGTTACATTTAATCAATTTATCAAAAAAGAATCACTTCCGACTGATTTTTATCGATCCGTTAGTCAAATTGATTACACTTCTCCGGTGACTAAGATCAATGTAGCTGTGAAGGAACTTCCGAATTTCCTGGCAAAACCTAATCAAGGATCTAAACCAATGCCACATCATCAAACAACTATTCATATGAATTGTGAAAATATGCAAGTAGTTCATGATGCTGTTTTGGATTATAAGAATGGAAGATATAGTAGACGGTGAGGGCTTTTTTAGGATTCAATGAAAAATCCGTTTCTTTTTAGACCCGTAATCGAGATGACAATTCCATCATCGGTTGATCGAACAATTGTTGATAGTAAAGATGGACATGTTGTTCTTCTCTTCACTCAATATACTCCATTTTCTCCGAAAGATCATGAATGGACGGAAGAGAAGAAGACAGAATACGCAAAGCACGTCTTCTCAGAAATTGATGCTTATGCACCAAACTTCTCTTCTAGTGTTATTGGATATGATATTCTGACACCACCGGATATTCAGAACACTTTTGGAATTACTGGAGGAGTAAGCTTCTTTTATTTGGAAATTCAGTAAAACAATTTGACTTTCAGAACATCTTCCATGGATCCATGAGCCTTGACCAACTGTATTTATCTCGTCCAGTTAGCAAATGGGCCAACTACTCAACTCCAATTGATTCATTATATCTTTGTGGAAGTGGTGCTCATCCAGGAGGCGGTGTCACTGGAGCACCAGGTCGTTTGAGTGCTCTTCATGCTCTGAAACACTTTTAGTCTGCGTCTATTCCCTCTCTTTTTTATTGTTCTGTTTTTCTGTGGTTTCTTTTCGCCTCTTCTTTTATCTTTTTTCTCTGACTCACAATTCGAAATAGGTTGTTTCGTTTCTCTTCCCTTTTTTTCGATTCTTTTCATTTTACATGAATCATTGCAATGTGTTTCGAAAGAGAAGGACAAGGAAGTTTCCTTCCGCTGTTTTCTTTGAAGTTTATGGGTTAATTTATCGGATGAAAGAAATTGATCTTTAATCGATCTTCTTTGAAAAAAATGGAACTTTTTGATTGAAAAAAGGCGACATGAGCGAAACACGAGTAATTAAAAAATGTAGGTTTAGCGCTGCACATGTATTCCTATTTTATTTGAAATAATTCTAAAAAATTTTTGACAAATCATTTTTATATTTTCTTTTCTTTTTCGAAGTGGAATCTCCAGTTTTGCAGATGATTGGAAAAGAAATTCATTGAGAAAATCTGTCTGCAAATATTTGCCAGTGTGTATTCTACAGTAATCTTGAGACACCAACACGCAAAAGCTCACCGTCTACCTTTTGTTTTTTTTTGGTTTTTCTTTCATTTCTTTTTTGTAGAAGAAAACGATCTCCAATTTACATCGCAGACGACAAAAATCATCAAAAACTCACGGCGTTCCCTATCAATCTTCGAATTAAAAGAAGATTTTGGAACGAGGAACTATTTTTTCCACCGGGAAGTGTTGTTTCTCCAGCAGTTCTAACCTGTGAAATTGGACACCGGGAAACTAATAAAGTTCAAAAAACGGAGGCAGTAAAAGCTCTCAAAAATTTAATATAAACTCATTAATTTTTCTATTTTCCTCTTGTTTACCGATGAGAACTGCTCTTCGATCTTCTAGAAAAGACCTAGAGCACGTCTTCTGAATTCCGTGGTTTGTGCTCTCTCCGAATTCTTTTTTTCATTCAAGAACTCATTGTAATCCTCTTCTTCTTTTTCAAAAACTTTGAAATACTTGGTCAAAGAATGATCTCATTTCAGTGTTGAGAGAGTTTCGAAACGTTTTGTCTCCGAACGTTTCTCCACCCATTTTTTCTCTTCTTCCTCTATCTCTCTTTCTGTCCTTTTCTCTTTCTTCTCGTCGTCTGCTGTCACTCCCAAAAACTCGTATATAAAAGACGAGGCCAAAAGGCCACAATTTGTTGGTTGTTTGAGTGCAGAGGAAAACGAAACGAAAAAGAGTTGTTTGCCTCTAGTCACCATAGTGATTTTCATGCCATTTCCAAGGTTTCTCATCGTTTCTCATAGAGGTTTGCCTCCCTTTTTTGCTTATTTCGCCAGAATTTTCCATTCGATTTCGTATATATTTCATAAGATTTTCAAAAGAACCTTGTAAATAGAGGTGGTTTAGGCAATTTCTTCAGCATTTCTAGCCGCTTCGGTTACTGATTTTGTTCGTTGTTTCGCTTTTTCATTTCGTCTCATAAAGCCTAACTCACCTGATATCTTTCAGAAAATGACTACTATCGTCCAAACCCACAAGCACAATCTTCACGACGTTGCCATCGTTCAGGCACTCGTCTACACTTCTGAATCCAACTGTGCCGAATTGAAGAGAACTTTCCAGTTGGATTTGGCCTCTGGATACAATGAGGTTAAGATTCAGGTATGAGTCATCTCTTGGTTCATTTTGACAGGTGGACAAATATAGATCAAAACTCGAAAGTTCCAGAAGGAAATTTCATAACTTTACCGGCGTGAAAGCCATAAACTAGTAGATTTCCAAGTAAGACTTGAAAAGAGTACAAAGTAATATAAAGTTTTCTCACAAACCATCCTCAGAGATATGGAGAGCATAAACAGGCTGAAATGAATCTTTGAACTGTTGAAAAAGCCATTTTCAGACTTTTATTTGCCAACAATTTTGCTATAAAGTGTCACCTTTTCCTAAACATATCATCAATGACAATTTTACTGCTCTACAAATATATCAAACACTTCAAAAATGTTTACTTTTGTCATCATTTGACCTCAAAAACCATTTTGCAAAACCAGTTTTTTCTTTTCAGAATCTTCCATTCGACCTCGTCCAAGACTCAATTCGTGTCTCCGGAACTGGTGAGGCTGTCATTCATGATGTCTCCGTTAAGAATCAAGAGGGAGCCGAGTTTGTTATCCCAGAGAGAGTTCTGGCAATTAAGGCAATCTTCGAGGAAAAGGAACGAGCCAAGGATAAGATCAATGATAGTAGAACTGCTGTTCAGAAGAGAATCGAAGGATTGGATAATCTTATTACTGAAATCGCAAAGCACGGAAAGGATGGAAGCTTCCATTTCGACGGAAGAACTATTGAGAGTTTGAATGCTCTTCATGATTATCATCAAGAAAAAACAGTCACTCTTCGTGCTCAGATTCGTACTCTTGATCAGGAATTGAGAAGAGCCGAAGAAGAATTCGCTCGTGCCAGTCAAGATTGGGATAACACCGGATACAGATGGCGTAACTCTGCTCAATACGCTAGCATCGTTGTTGAATCCGAAGGAGGATCTGTTGAATTAACCATAACTTATCAAGTCAACAACGTCTCCTGGTCTCCATTCTACGATATTCGTGTCACTTCTGGAGCTGATTCGGAGATGCATATCACTTATTTCGGAAAGGTTCGTCAATTCAGTGGAGAGGATTGGAAGACTGTTCCATTGGTTTTGTCAACTGCTAAGCCAGCTCATGGATGCAAGCAGCTTCCGAAGTTTGGAGCTTTGGAGGCCTCTATTGTGGTTCCAGAGCCAGAATGCAATCAAATGAGAGGAGGAGGCGGATATGGCCGCACTATGGCTTATGACTCAATGGTCGAGTGTGCTGCTCCAATGATGAAGATGGGAAGGGCGTTGAAGTCTTCTTATGCTGCCGTTAAATCCAGCAATATTGCATCTGAATTCAGTATCGGACGTCCAGCAACTATCGATGATCGCACTGAGGAATACAAGGTCAACATTGGTCAATTCACTCTTCCAACCAAATTGGCTAATGTAACTGTTCCATCAAGAAATGCTGCTGCTTTCCTTGTTGCCAACTCTGTCAACTCTTCTGATTATCCACTTGTCGCTGGACAAGCTTCAATCTTCCTCGATGGAGCTTTTGTTAACAAAGGAGAATTCGAGGATGCCGTAGTCACTCAGAAGTTTGAAGTTTCATTGGGAGTTGACCCTAACATTCGTGTGGAGTACAAACCAGTCAGAAACTATCAAGAACAAAGCGGAACTGTTGAGAAGATCAACTCTCAAGTCACTGAAAAGACCACCTCGATCACCAATCTCCGTCCAAATCCAGTGCTTCTCACTATTCGTGAACAACTTCCAAGATCCACTGACTCTAGAATCAAGGTATGTTTCCATTAAGCTATTTTCAATTTTACTGAAATAAAAATTAATTTACAGGTCCGTCTCGAGCATCCAGAAGCTAAGGAAGTCGCCGAAGCAAGTGCTGAACCATCAGTTGGCGCTGAAATCACTCCAGAGAGAATTCTCGATTACACCGTTCAATTGGCTCCAGGAGAGGCCAACACCTTCACTGTCAAATACATCACCGAGCATCCATCGGCTGAACAAATCCGTTATGAGGAAAAGTTCTAAACTCTTTGCTTTAACTTTGCTTTCTAGTGTGTAAATTATATATATTTTTCTGCTTCCTTCTCACAATGTAAAATAATAAACTGTAATAAATAACACATTTATTCCTCTTTTTTGCGACGTGGCATCGTCGATTGAATCGTTCTTTTCAAAAATTCCTTATTCGTCGCGAGGCTTTTCGGTTTCAAATAGCCTTGTGGTCCCACTTGATCCGCCCGTTCTTTCGCTCGTTTTGCCTCGAAAAGAAGGGCTTTCTTCGCCTGAAACACTAGTTTTAATGCTGACTCGTATAGTGCTGCTGTAGATGCTAATGTTTTTCTCAAGATTTTCTCGTTTTTTGTGTTTGAAAAATCTAGATTTTGGTTCGAGCCAGAGTTGTTTTTGGGTGGAAAATGCGAGTGCGCCCTGCCTAATTTCACCGTGTACTCCTGGGAAAAGATAACATTTTTTCTCATCAAGAAAGAAGCTCTTATTCCAAGCTCCAACACTATGGAAACTGAGTTAAAAATCAAGAGAAGTTAAAAATGTTTCATAAAACCTACTTTTTCCACCTTTTCCTCTTCTTTTCTCAACCTTTCAGGTTTTTCTTCTTTTTCAGCTGATGTCGATGGCTTCTGAGCCTCCTCTTCCTCGACTTTCAAGTCCATTTTTCGTTTTCTATTCAGAAAATTCTGCATCATTTGTTTCTTTTTTATATCTTCAGCTGACATCTGGAATTAATTTTCACTTTTTTTCGTGGACGCTGATTGATTTTTTTGTAAACGTAATGTGCAGAAGTGGCTACTGAATTGTTGCTTTGTAATGCGAATGGCGAAGATTTAAAACTAATCTTTTCATGAAACAAGTTATAAGGCAAGTTAACAAGAATCATAAAAAGTGGGGAAAAGGGAAAAAAGACCAGTGTTTTCTCTTTTTTTTTCAAGTGAATTTCAGTATATAAATACTTTTAAAAAGGAGACTCTAAGCGGGGAAAAAGAGAGTAGAGAAGGCAATAAAAAAGTGAATCATGAGCAATACTTCAAAAGTGTGGCAAAACAAAGAATGGGAGGCTTTAATTATAATTTCATATATATTTTTTGATACAAACAAAAAAGAAGAAATACCTCGTTGTAAAAGTGACGAAAGGGATAAGAAGAAGGGGTGAGGGAAGGCAGGGAAAGAGGTACAAAGAAGGAAAAACACGCAATTCATGCCTATTTAACATGGGGGGAAAGGATGCAAGGGAGCTCATTTGCTTCACACATAAATCTACAAAATTCTAATTATTTGACACGATAATTATGCAATGATATCGATGGATGGGAGGAAATATGACTAGTTTTGAGGAGGAGAGGCCGGGGGAATCAGAATAAAAATGATAGGAAAAAGAGAAGAACAAGAATTAACAAGCATCAAGATGTTCTTCCACAACTCCGCTATCCAAAGAATTGAACGAAAGACGACGGAAACTGGATCCATTGGCACCATTTGATGAGGAATTTGATGAACTTCCACTGCTATTACTGCCATTCTGAAACAAAATAAATGAATTTCAATGCCTTTTTTTAATTCATTTCTTACCGATAATTTCATAGATTCATCCATATCTGGAAGACCACTATCTCTCTGATTATCAGATCGAATTGTCGTATGATGTTCCATTTCCATTTCTAATCTCACTTGTTCCATTTCAGTTGCCTCTCTTATTGATTCAGTTACATCTGCCACAAAATGACATCTATCATCATAATTTCGGGCGTTGAAATGAATCTTATCCTTATTTGGACACGTGATTGTCAATCCAAATTCGTATTGTCCTCTTTGAAATTCAGTGACATGTGCTCCAAGGAGAAATGTCCATTGTTTAAGTGTATATGTACATCCGGCCATCGAACTTGAACCTCTTCTTACTCCTTTTCCAACGACAATCATATCATTAAAGAGGAAGACGTCACGTTCCCGAGCTGTTGATGATTGACGTTTTGTTGGATCAGATACTTGTTGAAGACGACAATAACAGACGAGGCGACGTGGTGTTTCGGTTAGACGCTGGAAATGATATGGAAATTAAGATAGTTTTCGGGTGGTTTTCTCAGGCTTGTAAAACATAAACAGTCTGAAAAAGAGTTGACATAGCCTGTCAGAGACTAGACAACGTTTGGAAGGAGTGAAAATGAGATTCTCACTGGGAGAAAGGCTAGACAAGACTTGCTATGTGAGGAAGTCTGGAAACGACTATAGAAGCTTACTCAAAGCCGTAATTTGACCGTTCTAATGACTTAACTGGATGTCCCTTTCTCTTACGTCTCGGTTACATTTTGAGTTTTCCACTATAAAAACTCACCGGTTTATCCTTCCCAATAATTGCTCTATCAACTCTCTGTACTTGTGCCACATGATCATCTCCTGCTTTTAATTCATCCTTTTTTATCCTATCATAAATTCCTTCTAACATTTTCCTCTCAATATCCTCTCCATTTTTCTCTCCGGATATCTTGTCTTGTCCTCTCAAATTCTTCACAAAATCATTTTGTGTCATTCTTTGTTTGACATTCGGAGAGTGTAAATCAGTATTGAGCATTATAATAGCAAAGGAAAGAAGGTGTACTGTATCCCATCCACCACGGAAATTTGATGTTCGTTTTGGATTGGATTTGGAATAATGAAGGGCAAATGCTTGAATTATCCTATCAATTTTCTCGGCTTCTTTTGGTAAAATGAAGAATTGCATTGCTTTGCGAAGAGCCACGTCTACTTCCAAGCCTCTAATATCAATCATTCCAACGAAATATTTTAAAACAAGACTATGATATTGTGAATGAAGTGTGCCAATATATTCTCCAATCATTGATTTACTCAATCCTCTTCGTCCAAATAATAAACTGGCAAGAGAATCTGGAGAATTCTTTACGAATCCCCATGCAGTTAACAATTGAACACCACGTTCTGGTTTTTTATTGAAGAAATTGAGGGCTATCCGATATTGTCGTTTTCTCTCTTGATCTGTCATTTGTCGAGATGGTTTTGATGATACTTCTGACTTCTTTCGACCGTCTCTTGATTCACTGCGTCTGGAAAATGAATAAGGTTTGGGGAAGAAGTATATAGAGGGATGGCATGGATGATTCGAAGTGAAGTGAAAATTGACTTGAAAATGAAAAGAATCGACTGTAGAGAGTGTGTTGATTACAATTTGAAATTGAAATGCTAATGAGGGCAGGTGAATGATTTATAGAGGCTAAAGGTTGTTTTGGGAGGCTATATTCATTATGAGAATGAGTTTAGGGTTAGAATTGAAAGTTTTTCAAGTGTGGAGAAGCCATATTTCTACAGTTTTTGTGTTTTTCGGTTTCCAACTTAAAGAATTCTGATATTCTAAGATGAGGTTTTCCCGGAGCTTCACAAAGTAACTTTGAATGTATCTCTTGCTCAATGAGCAAAGAAAAATAGAGTTGTGGGCGTGTCTTGAAGAAAAAAGTGAACAGGGCAAATATTGTAAGTGATTTGAGAATGAAAAAACATGTGGGTGGTAAGAAGATTCCCTTGTTTTATTGGGCTTCTTGCTTGTAATCTGTGAGAATTTTGTACTAAATGAGGTACAGTACTACACTATTGGAGCTGTAAACTATGAGAAATCGCTACTTCAGTTACGATTTCTCAGGGAGAATAGTTGATGAAGAGCAAGATTTCATAGAAAGAAAGGAAAATGTGCAAAATCACTAGATTTTGTGATTTTCGAGCCCAGTTCAACTAGTTTCTTTAAAAACTAGAAAAGTCATTTTCCAATCTCAATTTTCAAATACTCGAGTCAATTCTCCTCTGAAACTTCCAGAATTTATCAAAACTTACTCATGAACTCTGTGTTTATCAAGTCTTGGTAATGAATTTGAATGTGCCGGATTGTGATTGACCAATGTTGGCCTCGGAAGCCAAACTTCTTGACTTGTTAATTCAGAAGCAGCTGGAGCGCATCGTGCTGTCGATGCGGCGAATCGACGATTTCCCAATCGGGGTGACATTAGACTATCTGCAAACAAGAAAGAACTGTTTAGAAGGAAAGGAATGGATTTGCATGTTTTTTTGGGAAGAGAAAAAACTTGCTTTTCTTCGTTTTTTTCTCGTTTCAAAGTATGTATACTCGAAAGGAATGAATAATTAGGGGAAAGGCGCCGTGAGTGTGACGTGAGGAAAAAAGGGAGAAAAAAGTGCTAAGAATTTTAAAAAGGAGTTGGGAATGAGAAAAGAATACCTAAAAAAGTTCGAAAGGCGAAAGAATAAAGAGAGAGGAGAAACCGTGTTGTTTGGAAATGATTCATTCGGGGTGTTGACAGCTAAGAGAGCTTCCTCAAAGAATCAACAAGAGATCATTTGAAAGAAATATGAACAAATATAAGTCTTCGAAATGAACATTTTCGGGTGTTTCATTAGGAGATTAATGGGGATTTTTGATTATGAAGATGTTTCAGTTTGCAAACAGAGCAGATTTGCAGGTTAAAAAAGAGCACATGACTATGGAAAAATAGAAGCTATCCTCATCCGATTTCGAGGCTTTTTCCAGAAGCTAACGTGCCTTATCGCACTTCGGTGAAACTTTTTTCTCTGCTAACGAAGTTTTAACGATGATTAGAAAATGAAATGCGGGAATTGAAAAAAAGTTCAGCCAAAGAACTTTTGAGAACAAGAACTGCCAGAGTGAATTCAAGACTATCAGAGCGTCCAGAGAAGGCAAAAGTCTATTATGATTTTGGCTTTTCAGAAAAATTAATAGCAAAATAAGACCTTTGGACGACTGCCAAAACGTAAGAAAATTATGAAAGAAAACGAAAAAAAAGCTGTGAAGTTCTTTAAGACTAGCTAAACTAGCCTATAGAAACTTTCTTAGAATCTCGAAATTCCTAAAAAAGAATTTTTCAGAGAACAATCTCTGAATATATACCAAAATCAAACGAAATCCTATGAACAAGAATAATCTCGAAAATAACTGAAAATCAAAAACCGGAAAAACAAATATGGAAAACAACACTCAATTTAACGATTTCGGTCTTTTATCATTAGAAACGAAACGTGTGTGACAATTATCGGAGAACCGTCAATACGATTTTTATCGTCATAAGATAAAAATCGAACCAAAAATTGAGAGTCGAAACTGTCGATTTCCGCTAGAAAGTTATCAAATAGTTGATGGAACAAGTGCTTATCAATATCTCAAAAAAGAACTTGGCTATCATCTCCAAGAGATTTTTATCTATCTGCCAAGAGATAGAAGAAACAACAAGAATGAACTATGAAGTCTCGTCTTTCCCTCGAGGAGTCTTATGATTGAATTGAACCCAATTGACTGTTGAGAGAGAAAAGAGGGAAGGATAAACCAGAATATTGTTTTTGAGACAACGAAGAACTGTCAAATTCCACGAGATGAGTGTCAAGAACCAGTAAAACTTGCACTTTTTCAAATTGAGATTTCGAAATTTTAATGGAAAAGAATCTTTTTTTGAAAGAGAGTAACTAAACAATTAACAGGTTGGTTGGTTGGTGTATGAGCTGTTCGTTTTTGAGTGAAAAAGAGACTGAGAGGTCGTTCGTATCATTATAAACAAATAATGAAGAATCGGTGGCGATCGAAAAGCAACATTTGCTCCGTTGGCTCCCTGATGGAGAATGGGAGGGGATAAATGAGAGAAAAGAGAGGACCAATTCGTTTTTCACAGAAAGTGAGAAAAAGATTCACACATATGCCACCAATTGAAAAATTGAGAAAAATGAAAAGAAAAATGGACGGAAAGAAGAAAAGAAGAAGCCACTTTATTTTAAACTCTCTTTCTTCATTTTCTTGCGGTCACTCTTCAGATTTTTTAATTAGCTCCTTCACACTTTATTTTTCCAGTTTTAAGCTTACGCAGTACGAATTTAGTAATGCTATTTTGAATAGGTTCTGGAAGAAGTATTAGTCTGGAAAAACGCAAAATTATTCATACAAAAGGGGGACGAAAGTCTCATTTTTTCTTAACAAGGTTCTCACGTGTTTTCTCGATCGTTCAGTGCGATTAAGTCAACGTGCTCTAGTTTTTTTGACTATGAGTTCTGCTAAGCGCGTAAAATTACAGAAATATTTGGAGAATCCCAAGTTCTCAAAGATCAAGTTCGCTCACGCCGCCCTCCGGGCGGCTAGTAGTAGGTTTCCAGAAGCCTAAGCCTGGGAAAAAGTCTAATGATGGGAGCAGGCTAACATCGGCTTGACAACTAAATATAACAAAGAACCTGTTCTGGGACCCATCAATTATTTTTGACCCCTTTTGATTTTTTGACCCAAACCATAAAGAGCCGATGTTTCAACATGGAGGTGACTAAATTGCTAAATGACAAGCTGGCAACGCTGCCTGCTGGGGCGGCTAGCAATAGATTTTTCTCTAAGAGGAACTCGCAAATTCGACCAATGGAAAAACGGGGAATGAATTTTCAGGAATTATTTTTGACGTGCCACAAAAAGATGAGAAAAAAGATTAATTAACTTTGCGTGGATGCAAAGTTCAAAATGAGACTTTCGTCCCCCTCTTGTAGGAATACGGAACCCGTCTGGAAAAAGCGAGAAAATGAGCTAACAAAGGTGGTTTTCACAGCCAAAAGTGACATCTTTAGGGCGAGAAACGGATATTTTTCGGTTCCCGTTTCGAAGAATATTTTTTCTAAAAAAAACCTACCAATCATATTTGAATTCTGTAAATTGGCTAATACGGGCGGTGCCGGTGACGGTGGACTCCGATCGACAGTGTTTGAACGGGCGGCACGATCTATTCGAAGTTGAGCACTCAAACTTGTGGCGTATCGGCTGAAAAATACATAAAATTTATTATTTTGGGAAGTTTTGTTTTTTCTCGAGCAGACGTGGTTTTATTGCGAATATTTTAGGATTTTCACTTTCATTTTGTGAAGTTCAATTAATTTTGAATATTTACTTACGTTATTTCTTGAAGAAATGCGCAAAACATCTTGATTAATTGACTAAAATGCTCCATATTTCGAAAAGTTAATTGCAAAAAAAAGCTGCGAAAAAACAATTTTTGAAGCGCCGCCCAAAAACATTGGCCATGGAGCACACTTGCATTAATTTTAATTTGGGAAAATTTTTTATTTGAGATTTTTCAAAGTTATGCCTGAGAAACAAAGCAGAAAAAACGGAGAATGAAATGTTTCGGTTATTAAATCGAATTCTGGCTACAGAAACTATCGGAAGAGTGCAAAACAAAAAACGACTATTCTGCAAATGAAGCGAAAAGCTCTGATAAAGAAGTACAAGAAACTATTTTTTGAATTGCAACGGAAAACTTTCAAAAAAGCATCTTGTTACGACAAGAAGTCCACAATGATTAGAGGGTCTTTGCTGGTCTGCCACCAGTCACCCCTAAAATGTTTATTTTCGGCTCTTGACAGCTCCGAAAGACTCCAAAATTATCTGGGCAACTGCCGCCCGGCCTGGTCACTATTTTTGACACGTTCTTGTTCGAACGAAGAAAATCGTATAAAAATCTTTTTTTTTTGCTTCAAGAAAATATAGTGTGCCAAATAAATACTCAATGCCCGCTAGAGCTCCCCTGGGGGGGGGGGGGGGGGGGGGGGGGGGACCGGAAGGGATCATTTCACTCTCCTATTGGTATAGGTAAAAAAGGAAGAGAGCATCCGTTTTTTGGAAAATAAAGGAAGAAGAAGAAAATAGAAATAATATCCCCCTTGTATCGAAACACAATTGCCTCAATTTTGAGTACGTCACGAGATGGAATCTTGGTTAGATGGAAGGACTGTTTTTCTGAGGTTTGGTCACTGTAAAAGGGCTTTCATGGAGCTAATGGGAAAAGTAGCTTGAAAATATTTACAGGCGAATTCTTAGTTTAAACGTTCCGAACATTTCAGAAAAGTTTCCAGGTATATCTAGGTTTTGGGATTCCTGATTAATTTGACAGTTAAGGCCGACTTCAGGCTAGTCCACAAGGCCTGAAATTATCGTATTGAAGCCTAAATCCTCGAAAAAATTTGTCTATGAAATCCAAGAAAAACAAAAATTTGAGGATCTAAGAAGGTGGGAAAGTTGACGGTTCGGCGCGAAACACAAAAAGAGAGAAAGAAACAACACTATCAAGTGAATCTGATGTTGTCATAAAACGGTCTATGGATTTCATTTCATTTAATTGGCGTAAAAAGAAAAAGAAAAGACGCTACATTTTCATATTCGAAACCATAAAAGGAGGGTGTCTCTTCTCAGCCCGAATTCTCGGTATTTTTGACTCATTTTGAGTCATTTAGAATAGTGTCGGGTCAAAAGGGGGTACCAGGTTAAAAGGGTCACACTGACACATATGGGAATGAGAAAAGAGACAAAAACAAATAAAAGAGTGATTTGAATTGAAGAAAAGAGACACATACCTGGTTAGTGATAGCTCGTTTCTTTGACTGTTTGACACTCCACATCTTGCATCTAGTCCTGGTATTCTGTAAACGAAGAAATTGTTTGATGAAGAGAGAAAAAAGTGAATACACAGGTTCACTTTCTAATAGGAAAACATATAGATTGACATCATTATGGACACAAAGGAACATTATAGAAAAAAGAGAGATTGTTGACTGATGTGATAATGTTCCGGAAACACGGGCAAAAAGGGTTTATGCTTCTAATTAGCCGATTATGTTCTAGAAAGTTCAGAAATCGGAGAAATGAGAAGGAACTCAGAGATCCTGTTACACAAGATTCAAATAATTCAAATCAAGATAAGTTTTCAACTTTCAAAAATGATTTTTTAATTCTTCAACTACTGTAATTATAGTAACCAATTCAAAAACTGGATCGTTCCAATATATCAATTTCAAAACAAAAAAAAGTGTAACTTTTTTGCAATCTGCAAGATCTAATTATGTCTGACAGGTCAGTCTTTGTGTTGTTTCTTGTTTTTCCCTTCTTGTTTTTCGAATTGACCTTCTTGTTTTTCGAATTGTTTTTGAAAAGTGGAAAGGGACTATAGAAATTGTCTTTCTGCAGAATGTTATACTTTCAATTCGGCTGAAATTTCTAATCGGAACTGCAAAATGAGAACTTACCCTTATAAAACTGGTCTTTGGTAACTGTACAGAAGTTTTTGGTTAATTTTAACTCGAAAATTTCTAATTTTCCCGAATTTTTGAGAGATTTGACTAGGAATATCAAAAATTGCGAAATAGAACAAAAGAACTTACGTATCATTTTTATGCCTAATAACCATCCATTGTTTCATTAAACAATATTCTCTCCATGCTCTTTGAATAATTGTTGCTGCTCTATGTGCTAATTGTACTCCACCGTATCTTCTTTCCAAAACTTGTACTTTTCGAAGTGCTAATTCATCTGATAACTGATATCCTTTTTGTACAAACACACGACTTGTTGATGTTGTCCCTCGCCATTCTTTTGTATCTCGCATTCTGAAATTGGAAAGAAGTTTTTAGGAAATTGAGATGGCGAACGTAGAAAGAAAAGGAACGTTGTGAAATTGAGAAAAAAAAGAAATGATTAAGAAAACATTTTTAAAATCTGGAAATTCGGTCTATTGAACTTTTCAAAAAATTTCAAAAAGTCCACAAGACCTATTTGAAAACTTTAATTTCGAAACAAAAGTTTATTTTGCTCCCTATCAGTTTGCACATGATTTTGGCATCTATGAATCACAAATTTCTTTTTTAATTGTCAAAAATTGAAATGATCAAAACGTCAGAATCGGTCACACTGATATTTTTTTGATAAAACTTTTGTAATTTCTTTTGAGAAACCTCAAAATTTATCTAAAAATAGTTACGAATTCTCCGTTTCTCCCCAGAAATAGAAAAGAACTAAAAGTATTTCGATGAAAAAAGGTTATCAGTATCATCGAAAAAAATCAATTGAAAAGAGCCGATTATAGAGAAAAAGGGAGAGAATGATAAACTGGAAATGTTTGGAAATCAACTAACAAGTGGTCACAACCATATTAGTCATCAAAAAACAGGGCGTTCCGTGCCAAAGAAATCGACTGATTTGATAAGAGAAAAAGTTGAAAATTTGGGAGAAAAAGAGAGTATTGATAGAGAGAAAAGGGAAGAGTATTTTATGGTTGAGAAAGTTTTTGGAAAATTTGGAAGAAATGGTTTAGGAATTTGTTTGATGGAGAATGTGAGAAGGGTTAGAAACTGGTATAGATTAGAAGAGGGAACTATGAGAAATTAATGAAAAAAATATGGTTTTCTGAAATAAAAATTTGGGAGTTGAAACAATTTAAGTTTATAAAATTTTTGAGGAAAAGTAAAGTAAGGTTTTAAAATATTGAAAATGAACATGTTCATATTTGTAGAAGAAAATCCAAAAAGACACGAACTAGAAGAACCTTTGAACAAACCTGTTATTTTTCTCCTTTTCAGATAAACAACATTCAAAAAAGATCAATTTTTTGGAATTTCTGAAACGAAATCAAAACTTTTCCCGATCCAAAACTACTTGGAAATCTATAAATTCACCGAAATGTGATCTAAAAATCCAAAAAATCAACTGACGAAAAATCGCAATCCTGGAAGAAAGAGTTGGATAAAAGAAAAAAAGAAAATACTTGCAGAAAAAAAAGAGTGTGTCGAAGGAAATTTGATATTTCTTTTTTGCTACTAGCAGGGGGAAAGAAAGAATAGAGAGGTCAAAAAGAGAAGAATTGTTTCTTTATTTTCCAGTCAAATTGGTTGGAAACATCATCATTCAGAAGACGTCCTCGATGACTTCTGGAGAAGAAGACGTCAAGAAGAGGAAGAAGAAGAATGAAGACTACATCATTCTTCTTCTTTTTTCTTCTCATCAAATTGATTATTGATGGACGAGAGGGATAAAAAGAAGAGGGGAGACCGGGTTGCATAACAATGAGATAGCCAAGCTTGTTCTTCTTCTGAATTAATGAAAAAAAGAGAATTCGAAAATCAAAAAGAGGACTGGCGGCTAATTAAAAGACCTGGATAACGGAAAAAAATAGGAAGAATAGTAGAATAAAATAAGCGAGGAATAACAAAAATATCAGGTTCTATAGGCGTGTGAGAGGGAGATATCCAGAGATGAGGTTGAGAAGAAGGAACATGGAAGAAAAATGAGAAAAAATAGGAATAACAAGATGGATAGTTATAATACTGGTTTGGTTTTGTTAATGATAGGGAGGGAGCAGACTATCTGAGACTAGCCGAGTTATGCTCAAAATAGGAAAAATTGTGATCATGAAGGTAAATAAGTACTTCCGATCAGGCTAAAAACATTTTTAGATTCAAAACCATTTTATGAGCTTACATAGTTTTTCTATTGCCAAGTGACGATCCGACGTTTGGAACAAATCAGAACACCGGCGTTCAATCGACAGTTATAGACAAAACCTTCTGCTGGTTTAGGCTCTAACCTTTCTGGAATTTGACAAGCTCAGATCAAATGAATCTCTCCCGGAAAAACGCGAAAACTCTACTTTTGAGAGCGAAAGAACGGTCTAGGAGGCGCTATGAATTCTTGAAAAGACATTTAAAAACTGATGATAATAATACCAGAAAGGTAGACAATGCTTCGGAATGCTGGCAAAACCCTAAAAAAGGCGAAAAAGGGATCTAGAAAAAACCAAAAATTGTCTGAATTATAGAAAGAAGATACTGTAATCGTGGCTGAAAGAGATTCTAAGAACATGCTAACTAACTGAAGCTTAAGCCCAAACTACGATGAGCCTAGCTCACGCTTAAACTTCTTCAAGCAAAGATCTTTCCAAAAAAAGAAAATGCGCAAAAAAAGGTTCTTGATGTCCAAAATGCTTCATGGGAGTCTTCGAAAAAAAAGGAATTGGGTGAAAAATGAAAAAAACATTGACGAAAAAAAAAGGAAAAGGGCTGATCCCCCGAGGGGAATAGAAGAGGATTGGTAGATCAAAAAGCGGTAGAAAAATGACAACTTGTCCGTTCTTTTTTTCATTTTTGTTTTGTGTCATTTCTAAAAGTGACCTTTGACACGGTGGACATGGTGTCAAAAACTAAGAAAAAAAGGAAACCAAGTTAAAAATAGATGAAAAGAAAAATTGTGATAAGAGAGAGCTGCTATTCTGCAAAAACAGTTTTTCGATTAAAAGACACATATCATATGAATGAGAATAGAAAATAGAGAAATAGTATGAAGAATTGAGAGAGTACAGAGATAGTAAATGTCATAAACGAAGACATTTACACAGGAGGAAGGGAGGAGAAAAAGAGAAGAAAAAAGATGATGAGTTGTTAGCGGAGCACATCAGAAACAACTATTATGAAGCAATTGAAAATCAGGAGGAGATTGATATAAGAATTCGATTTTGAAAATGGATTTTTCTAAAGCTCTTTGTATTTTTCTTGCACAGAAATTGTGCTCTTTACGGTTTTTTATGTAAAAATTGAAGTTGCACCATTTCTTGAAAAACAAATTCTAAATGAAAGGAAATGTGCTATAAACCAAAAACCGTCAAAAAAAACAAAAGAAAAACGTCACTAAAAACTCTATCAATTTGTAAAAAGCTTCTTCTCCTTTCAAAGACCATGTCCTTGTTAGGAACAAAAAACAAAAGAAAAAAGCAAGAAGATGTTGAGAAAAAGAGCAAAGTGTCGGAAACGGAAATCTATGTCCGAAGACGTCGTCAAAAGAGGACGACAACGTCTTCTAAATTACAGCTTCTGACTTGAAATAATTCTAGAGTTGACGACGAGAATATTCTAGAAAGAGAGAGAAAAAGTGCAAAATATAAATAAAAAATGTGACTAAATTTTAATGATTTTTGATGTTCTGTGACTATTTAACAGATGGAAAAAAGACGAAAAATGAGATGGAACGAAAGGAATTTTTTGGAAGAAATTGGACACTTTTTATGACGTGGTTGTTTTCTTTTATCACCTTCTCTCATTTCTTCTTCTGAGAATTTTCTCAGAAGAAATCGGAGGAAATAATTGCTGAAGAGTTGGAATTTGGAGAACAGAAAAAGTGATTTTTGATACAAAATGATGGAAAATGATAAAGTTTCAGGAGTCAAGAAGGCATATGTTTTGAGTCAAGAGGAATTGCCTGATTGGGTAGGAATATATTTTTTTAGACTGAAAATATTTGAAAGACTAATCAATGGGCATAACTTGGACCTAAATGAGCAAAAGTAGAAAATTCGAATTTTATCAAAATATAGTGATGAACCGTCTAGACAAAAGTTATTTGACCTGCAAAAGGATCAAATAAGAAAAAAATCCAAAATTTTGTCTCAAAGCTAAAGGATCAGGCTTTGAAATACTGAAAAAAAGATCTACAAAAGCTTGAAAAGACAGAAAAAGTGACACATTCAAACTTAAATAATGGCTAATTTTTAGGGTCTTATTATGTCTAATTTAGCCCCAGTCATCCTCTAAATAGGCTTACTTACTACTACTATCCCCATCTTTTAGATTTCTCTCAAATCTTCAAAATCTTCTCTCTTCTCTACTCCTATTCTTTCCCTCTTTCCACAACAACATCCTTGGCACCTAATTGCCCATTTTGGACCCTTCTGATGGGCTTTATCCAGAAAGAGAGAAAAGAAGGAAATGTCCCTTTTCTATTCGTCCCCCATTCGAACGCTTGAGTGGACTTTCTCTAATTATTCGCAAAGTGCTTGTGAATAGAAAGTTGTCGAGAAGAATTGCATGGAAGAGCATCAATTCGGGGAGTTCCCCTCTCGAAGAGAAGCAGCAAGAAGACTATAAGGAATACTTCCCAATAATTAAAATATTTCGCAACGAAATTTGAATTTTTACAACTAAAAACATACTAAACAAAGACTAATTAAACAAAGATATGCGTATTAGATCAGCTGCAGAAAAGAGAGGAAACTTAACCACAAGGGGGGTCATAATCATTGTGGAAACTGGTCTTTCCCGAACATGCTTCTCCTTCCCCTTTACTTTCTTTCTTTGTGTCTCTCCAAAACTGTACACTCTCTCGAAATACAGAGTCACTGAGCAAACAAATCCAACTGGATTCCTCTCTTCCTTCTTATAGTTCCAGGTAGAAGAAATCTTGAAAAAAGAGAAAAGAAAAAGAGAAAAAGAGAACTGTTTATGACACTGTCTGTGTTCAGCCTTTAATTGCAAAGAAAGGACAGAGGTGGAACACAGAAATTGTGTGTGTTGGACACAAAAAATGAATAGTAGTGGAACTATAGGAGAGAAGCTTTGTTTACGGGATTATAGTGAAATCGCAGAGGGTACAGTATGCTTTGGAAAACGGAAGAGAATGATTTTTGAGCATTAGGAACTTTGAAGGAACAAATTAGCTACCGTAACCTATTACTTACAACAGCGTTCAATTTGTAGTTCAGCAGCGTTTTGAACTTTAGTCAGGCAGCGTTCAGAATGAATCCATTGTAGTTTAGCAGCGTTCAAGATCACGGTTAAGCAGCTTTCAGAATGCACTTTTTGTAGTTTAGCAGCGTTCAAGATCGTAACTTTTCAGGCATTTCAGTCCTGCAATAAACGTGGAAAATAGCTCGAAAAAAGCCCGCGAAAGAGTTTATTTGAAAAACTACAAAAAAGGAAAAGAAAAAGACCGCAATCCAAACACTTTCCTTTCTTTCTGTTACCTCAAACCACCTGTCAGCTCTTCTTTTTGTCATTTTCCGCTGATGGACAGTACCCCCTTAAAAAGAGACAGATGGGAAAAAATATATTTTCTATATTTCGACCTCGAAAAAAAAACTAGAAAGAAGTGAAAACTCTTTTGGAAAAGAAATGAGGCGAGACGTCCATTGAAAAGTAAAAGAGGGAGGAAGGTACTTAAAAATTGATAAAATGCCGATGGATTGATGGGTCGAAGAGAGAAAAAGAAGAGATGGACACTAGTTGAAAAAAAGACGAATGAGTGTGGTTTGGGAAAAAAAGTGGAAGAATTTGATGGAAAATGTTTTGAAGAAAAGAGGGGAAAGAACGATCAAAGAATTGCCGACAGAAAGGTAGGTGACAGAGACAGAAGAAAAAGAGATTGGTAATAAAAAAAGAGCTTAGACTATTAAAAAGTGAGAGAATTCGCAGTTGAAATGGTCTAGGGTTAGATAAAAATGTAACAAAAATAGAATGCAGAATTGGTTTTTCAATCTCTCAGAATCCAAATTTTTCGAAACTTATGAGCAATAAGATTTAAGTTGATTAAAATTCAAAAAAAGCCCATGTTGTCTTCATGTTTTTTTTCTAACTCAAAAATCGAAACTACAAGTTTTTTGATACTTTTCAACAGAAAAATTGTTTAGATCATATGAAAAAGCCATAGGAATCAGTTAGCTCAGCAAGCTTTGAATAAATTTTTTCAAAAAAAAAACATACGAGACGAAGAGAATATGTGATAAGAACGGGACTCCGAAATTACACAAATTCCAGGAAAAAAGTAATCTGCGAAAAATCACATTTATCATGTTAAAACGACAAAAAATCGGAGTCTGAGCACTAAATTTTCGTAAAAATTTATGGAAATCTTATGAAGAGGGACCAGTTTTTGAAAAGAATAGTAGGTTTGGTGAAATAAAAAATATCAGATAATTCAGAAAGATGTTTTTCTCCAAAATAAAAATAGATAATCTAAAGTTGGTAAGAAGGGAAAAACAAAAATAAGGCTTCTAACAATAATAACCCAAGGCTCATCCGGTTAACAGGAAAATATAATTAAAGTTATATTTTTTCCAATTTGGAATTGATAAAAAACAAAAATATTTTTCACAATGCATTTGAAAATAATTGAGCATTGAAAATTAAAAAATAAAACTTCAAAAACCAAAAAAACAAAACGGAAGCTCTGGGAGGATAAGCTTGCCACTTGAGGACCATTTGACCATTTCTGATGATTTCTAAAAGAGAAAAATGGCACATTTGTTAGTAAAATAAAGAGAGAGAGGGGGGCTATATGTGCATGTGCTAAGGACATAGGGACGATGGATGGGACACAAAAAAGAATTAGAGATTTAATGATATGAAGAGACGCAGAGAAACGGAAGAGAGAGAGAGAGAGAGAGAGAGAGAAAGAGAGAAAGAGAGAGTGCGAAGAGCCATTGCGCAGGAGGCAACATAAGGGAGGAGGAGGAGGAACCAGTTGTTTTATTTGTTCGGGACGTTTCTCTATGCAGAAGGTCCCAAAGCCTCAGGTCAATTGGATTTGTTTACCCTTCCCCCTCTCTCTCTCTCTCTCTCTCTCTCTCTCTCTCTTTTCTCTCCGAATGATGGTCTCTTTTTATTCTGATTGTTATCTGTTGTAGTTTTGAGTGAAGACAGTGACAGATGACGATTAGAATCTGGTGTCATTAGGAGGGAGAGAAAAAGAAGAAGGAGAAGCTTTTTGATTGTTAGAAGAGAGAGAGAACGATCAGCTGAAGGTAATTGGGTTGTTAAATGTCTTATGAGTACTGGAGGAAAAGAGAAGAAGAGGATGGTTAGCTTCTTATATTTTTGATTATGGTTTTCTGGAAGCTGGTAGGTTTTTTGAAAATATTCCAAATTAAGAAAAAGTTTCGGACTACAAAACTTTAAAGAAAATAACGAATTGAAATGGATGTCTGGGGAGAATGAGCACTAGGAATTTCGGAAGAAGCTTGCTGAAGTTCAGAAAGAGCTCCCAACTTTTAGACGAACCAACAGGAAGAGATTCTCAGTTTGATTTTTGAGTTGTTTTAGGAAACGTATGACAACAAATTGAACGACAAACATCAAAAAAAAACTGTTTGATTTACGAAAATTTCGAAACTTTTCTAGTGGATTTCACAATATTTTGGATTAGTCAAACAGATCGTGTGATTGTGGGGAATGGGGTGGTAATATGGAAGATTATTTCTCAGAATTTACAGAAAAGGGTTCGGAAAGGCCTGGAAATTAAGATAATACTTGAAAAGGTGATCGTTTCGATTCAGATTAGGTTCATTGGAAATTTGGAATTCGGAACGTTTTATAGCAAACTTCTATGTCTCGGAAACTGACAACATGGGAAATGAATTTTCGAAATTTCTGCAATTATGTTTTATTTTCCATCACGATTCAAACTGCTCCAAGAAGTTGATCGATAAATTTTCTTTTTTCGAATTATTCAGAAAAGTCCAAAAATCAGCAATCTCAATGCACTTTATATTTCATCTATTCTGACACAAACCCTCCAAATAGTGAGGAATCACAAAACATGAATTGTATGACTACAATTCAATTCTCGATTAAGTTCCAATTCAAAAAGAACTGATTTGCATAAGTAGAGAAAGAAAGAGAAAGAGGACACGGTTAGTTAGTATTGTTGTTAACAGGATTATATATGAATAAAAGATGAAAAAGAAGAGAAGAAAAACAGGAATAATGGACAGTTAACATGGTCAGAATGAACACAGGGAATGATGTCATTTTTACTGAAAAACTTCAGGAAATGCTTCTTGGAAAAATGAACGGAGTCTACTGTTTTGAAATGTTTAAAATGTTCAATAATCATGTCAAAATATGGGCGGAGCCTACAAGGAGCATGCCAACACCCTCT
Source organism: Caenorhabditis doughertyi (assembly GCA_963572265.1). Lineage (NCBI taxonomy): Eukaryota > Metazoa > Nematoda > Chromadorea > Rhabditida > Rhabditidae > Caenorhabditis > Caenorhabditis doughertyi. The sequence goes on along the minus strand of OY751556.1, from coordinate 11,405,792 downwards.
ATTCCACATGAAAATTGTAATTGAATCTAGGGGAAAAAGTACGGAAGTTAGTAATATTCAATATACAATATTCCAAAATATGAATACATTTGTGGAAAAGAGAGAAAGAGAGAGAGAGAGAGAGGTGTCATTTGATACTAAATGAAAAATATTTATTATATGGTGCGCAAGAGAGAAAAAGAAATAAATAAGAATCAACGGGAAGTCTCTTCTCTTCTCTCGGGAACATTTTCTGAGATGGCAAAAGAGGACGCGGATCATGCGGGAAAAAGAAAGAAAAAGAAGGAAGATGAAAAGGAGAAGATGAAGGAGAAAACATAAATCAGGTATGCTAATAAAAGATGAATGGGACAGATAATTGGCACTTCTTTGCCAATCTTTTCTCTCTGTACATAACGGTTTCGAAGGTCTGGAGGAAGGAAGAAGGGCTCTGTTGGAGAAGTTAGTTACCTGAGTATCTCAAATATAAGCTGTATCGAAAGCTTTATCAGGTTGTTGGTACCTTTCAGCTTCTGAAGAAGGGCGTTACCATAGTCCTTGAAACGTTTCTATGAATTAGAACAAAGACGGATTTGACCGAATTATTTTGGACGTTTGAAAGTATGAAAATATCCAAAGTATGAAGCCACAGAGGATCTGAGTCCTAGAAATCAGAGCATTCGAGAAGTTTTCAGAAAATCCTCCTTCATTTCTAATATTGTAAATCAGCTTTTGATTTTTTGACTATTCTCAGATTCCAGACTATTACCAAGTTATCTATAGTTATCGGCCAACGTAAGATAGGAATGCGCACGAGATTGCAATAGAATGCTCTTCAATCACAGAGTTTCTACAGTACTCCGGTATTACTTTTTTGCAGAACTTTTCGGCCTAAATTTTCTATGCTTTTCAATTTTTTTTCACTGTAACTCCCTAAAACTTAGAACGATGATCTAAAGGTTCATATCTTTCTAACTTGAACTTATTGGATTCCTATTCCAAACGATTCTACTTTAACGGTTAGTCAAAAGATTACGTTAAGTTCTAGACTCTACCTGGAACTAATTTTCATCTTTGAAGTTTCAAAGCTTAACATCGAAAACAGTAAAACTTTGAAAACAATAACAACGTTTTTTCCATTATTTATCTGGAAGCTTTACTAACACCCCACCATTACAATAAAAATAACAATAATAAACTAAAAAACAACATGTTTATCTCCCAATAAAATAACGGAATACACTAGATAATTGACACCTAGTGTTATCATAAAATGTGTGAAAAACCATTCACTTTTTTCTCTTCCTATCCCTTTACACTAACTGGTCTCTCCTTTCCTTCTTTTTCCATTCCTTCATTGTATTATAAGTGAAAATAGGGGTGAAAGGAGAGGAATAAGCGTGATTCTGATGGAAAGTGACACATTGGATTAGCTATTATGAATAATAGTTTTCAATTGTATCTTTCGATTCGATTAGTGGAAAGAAGTAAAAAGTTGTGGTAAGTTGGACGGGGTTCTATGGGTTCAACAGTCTGGATCGGAAAGCGCTTTATTCATACAAACTTCGAAAAAAAGGCAAAAAGCTAAGCCCAATGCGGGGCTCGAACCCGCGACAACCAGATTAAGAGTCTGGTGCTCTACCGACTGAGCTAACCGGGCGGCGAAGGTATAGGTTATGCAAGGCAAAGAAATAGAGAAAAGAAGAGAAATGGGGGAGCGAAGGACACGGGATGGCATCTGCCATGTCTGCGTATCTCTGAAACATGTGGTCTTATCTCGAGAAAGGAAAGTTCTTTTAGAAGATTACGTTTTCATGAAACGTTGAAGTTTGAAAGCTCCTATAAAAAAGATTAAAAATTCAAAATGTACTGTTTCAAAAGCTAGTAAATGAAAGAATGAGTACACTCGTTTCGAAAACTTTCAGCCAAAAGTGTTCCTGTTTCTGAAATACATGTTAAGCCAAGACTAAGTCTAAATTTAACTGTATGGATTAGAAAATTAATCACAAGGAACAGATGTCAAATGATAACATTCGGAAGCCGGGACATTTCAAATATTCAAATAAAAGCAATTTCCAGCAACTATAGTTTTCCGTAGACCCAACGGAGCAGCGTTCCAAAACCCAACACTTATTTAATTACCCTTTTTTCAGCCAGTCATTTTTTAATTCATCTTTTCATATTGAGTTCAGAACACAATGAACACAAAAGATGCTCGTGGGAAACTAATATTTGGTCATTTTTTCTATTTATTGTGTTTATTTATTCGTTGCATTCTTTATTCTCATTTCAGATGATTCAAAAGTCGTCTGGACCCCCCAACGGGTCTTTGGAGTCTGAAGTTTCAGTGCTTTACGATGATGTCAATTCCTAGTATGTTTTTGGGTACCTGAGTCTATAAAAGAGAGAATCTGATACGTTTCCTGCAGCATAACGATCAAAACCACGTTTTTATCCTCCTTCCGTTTATTGAACACCTATCATAGTTCCCTGTTTCGTGATTTCCTAATCTTCTCTCCATCTTTGGTAAAAAGTGATCATGTCCAGTTTAGAGTTTATTCTAGCCTTACTTGCTCCTGAAATAGTTCTGGTTACGTAATCTTCATGTTCTCTTAATCCATACCGTAGTCTAGATTGGTTAGTTCAACAAATACTTTAATCTTCAGACAAACACCATTTACCGTCTTTTGACTTTGTTTTTAGTCTGGAAATATCCAAATTTATTTTTGACATTCTCCTGAAATAGTTTTCATTACGCAATCCGTTCAAAGAAAACCCAGAAAATTAGGTAAGAAAACTGATTTTCTCTTTTTGGACATGGTCGATTGGTTTGAACCAGGATATAAAAGAATCGATCGCTTGTAGTGTTCAACTTTTAAAGAGAGGGTAAGTTTATCGGTAATTTATCAGTAAAGAAGTTATGTTTATCAGTTCCACTGATGAAACGAAAAAAGGACAAAGTTAATGAAGATTTTAAAACTTTAATTTTTTTCCTCACTGTTTCGAAAATCCCTCATCTATACTGATGCCAAAAGACTTGAAGAAGTTATACTCCACTTCACAAAATCTTCACTGAAAATTTTCAAAAGGCCTGACCCTATTATAATCGACTCCCCGTTGTGACTGCAAACCTCCACCCTCAATTCCCCCCGAAAAAAAGAATAAAACCTAATTCAAAACCAAAAATCTCAATCAAATAACGTTTTCTTTATTAAATTTTTTCGATATATATACAACTTATTATATTCTTATTTACTTGTTATCATATGTTACAACTGACGTAAATGTTTGATTTCTTTTCCATGAAAATTAGGAAAATTATAAAAGATTTGGATTTTCAGTTAGACAGTCTAACTGAAAATTTTGACGAACTCTTCGTAGTCGATTTCTCCATTTCCTGAAATATAAAGTGATAATTTTGATCAGTTTAAAAGGTTCAAAATACTCTAGACTCTTCCCTCCGGACCACAGTTCCATTCCAGGACCTACGTCATCAGAATCCCTCCCCCCCCCCCCCCTCCTTTCCTTACCATCACAATCCACTTCATTCATCATTTCCTCAACTTCTGCCTCATCGAAACACATTCCCATGTTTATCTGAAACAGACATTTTTGTATCTGAAAATGACATGTCTAAGAGGACATACATACCATGAATAATTTGAATTCATTTGCTGTGATAACTCCATTTCCGTCGCGATCGAAGATTTTGAATGCTTCACGAATCATTTCCGAATCGGTTTCTTTCATTATTCTGGAAGAATTTCTTGCATTTTTTCGAGGCGTTTTGTGAAAAAAATGAAAAGAGATCGACATTAGCATGAAGTTGCCAAGGTAACTAGGGAAGAGAAGTCCCTGAACCTATTGTCTTATTGTCTCATTGTGGTAGACGGGCATGCTCTTCTATTAGAGACCTCTTTCATAGGTTCACTGATTAACTAACCGTGCTCCTCTATTGAAGGTACCCGTCTTTTAACTGTATCCTACAAGCTTTACAATAAATACAATCATCAAATGGTTTCAAAATGCTTCGTCAACGTTTTTGAAAACTTTCTTCATTTTAATTCAAAGATAACATCTTTCATTTTTTAGAAGTACCTGTCACACGTTTTCCGTTTAATAACCTTCCTAATAATATTTACTTATCCCTCCTGGTACCTTTGGGCACAAAGTTCTTTTCTCTCAAATCCCAATGGATCTTCTCTCCATTTTCAAAAAACAATAACTTTGTCGTCCGTTCAAAAAGGGAAAAGTAAGTGCTTCTTCTTCGTCAAAAAAGTTTGCGTCACCTAATACTCTCTCTTTTACGATAGCTCATAAAACGGGGCTCAATGAGCCTGCTTATCCCAAAATAGTTCAAGTTTTTTTTCGATAATTTATTCCTCCATTCATTTTATGAGAATTTGAATTGCAATCAGGTGACGTTAGGAGGAATACTTTGCATAACTTTTGAAACATTCATGAGGTAAAGGAGAGAGAAAAAGGAAGTGACTTTTTCTTGGGATTTTATGCAGGTAGAAATTCTAGGAACTACAGTAGAGTCTTTTGATTGCTCAAGCTGGTACAGGAGCAAAGCTCTAGTAAGCTGTTTTCAGATATAAATAAGAGCTCATCAGTGACAACTGACCAAGCTTAACCTCTGACCAGAAGACCTGATCAAATGTCTTGTTGAAAATTGAGAAGTAACGGCTATAGTTAGTCAGAAGACATATTTCCTATTTGAGAAGGGTACTATTTTTAATGCTCTGTAAGATGTTTTTGTTTAGTCCGAAAGTTTTTTCCAATGACCAGGAGTTTCACTATTTCTAGAGGTTTAGTAACTTGTCGTTTTTATTATAGTACAAGCCTGAAATAAAAACTAGACAGAAGGCTGAAAATGAGACTAGTAGCTAAAGGGTCAAGAGAAGGTGCGGCCTAGGGTAGTAGACAAAACGGGTTTCATAGAATTGAGCCCGAAGTTTCTTCTGAAAAGCCTTCTTGAAGCTTAGTCCGTAAACGGGAACCTGAGGATTTAGGCTGAGCGGGAAACAAAGCCTTATGATGGCTATTAATTGAACAGGAATGAGCCCAGACCAAGCATAAACTCCAATCCGGACTTTTAGTCTAAAGCCTGACTCCAAGTCAAATTAAGTTCTATTTCAAGAAGATTCTTTTTTTACCCCAACAATATTCCTTGCGATTAATCTCATCCTTTTCATCTCTTCAATCTATTTTTATGTTTCAAAACTTTTTCTTTTTTTCATGACGTTTCTTTTTCTTTCATCAAGTACTCCTCCACTATGTCACTCATCTTCTTTTTAAATCACCCCCACTACTACTATTTTTCATCCCGTGAGGAGTCAAGCACGCCTTCTTTTTCCCCTTCTATTTCTGTTGGTTGTTGCCTAGAAATATGAGACTCCGCCTCCTTTTCTATTCACATGAGACTAGTATAAGAGTATTTCATATAGACACCATATACCTTTTCATCATAACACAAAACTCTGGGAACTCCACTTGACCGTTTCCATCCAAATCAACGTCATGAATTATTTCCATCATTTGCTAAAAGAATTTCTGCCACAGTTGATACAGTAACCCAATCCTCTTTACCTGTTCAGTTGGATTCTGTCCAAGAGCTCTCATTGCTACACCCAATTCTTTGATTGAAATCGTGCCGTTTCCATCCTGAAAAAAAACATGAAAAATGGCACCGATTTGTTATGAGTCATACATATCTTTATATGTTTTCTTTTTCGTTTTTTTACCTTGTCAAAAAGCAAAAAAGCTTCTTTGAATTCGTGAATTTCCTCTTCTGTTAGTTGCGAAATGACCATTTTCGATTCCTCGAACACCTCTTGGAGGGTTCTTGTACGCATTATCGACATGATTACTCTCTGGAAATATATAGTTCTTACAAAAAACTGAAAATGTAACGAAAAAACTGAGAAACTGAAATCAAAAGTTACGCTTTTTTTCTTTGTTTTTCGGAATGATTTGCAAAAGTTTGACACTTTCATTTTGTAAAACTTCCAGAAAATTTCAAAACCATCTTTCGAAATGTTTCATAAAATTTCATATTCCATGAGCGTGAAATTTATGAATCTTTTGTTCCAGAAGTTTTAATTTCAATAGTCCCAGCTTCAAACTAGGCGAAAAAAAGTCCTCTGTTGACTAGACTAGGCTATATGACACTTTATTAGAGGTTTTTTGATGTTCGCTAAACACGTGAAAAAATTGGAAAAAAGTGACGAATTGAAACAAAAGAAGTGTGGGGAAACCACCTTTTCGAAAAATAATTCACCCTGACTGTATCAATTTCTTTTCGGCCTTCTTCTTTTTCTCTTTTTCCTTTCCCTCCTCTCCGCAAAACCTTTTCACTGTCCGCCTTTTCCCTTTTCTCAACTACCGGCGAGCTCTCTCTCTCTGAGCATTTTCAAGAGGTTTTTGTCTGCGTCTTTTCGATTGCCATACTATTTCTCTGGGCTTTATGGGCATTGGTCTGATCAATCGTCATTTCAAATAAAAAGGTGGTGGCTCAATTGGTTGAGCTCACATACAGTTGAAAAGGTTCTTGTAAGAGTTCAGAGATATTATTAGTTTGAAAAATAGATTTCCCGGTCCATCGGGATTTCTTTTTTTGAATGAAAAAGGGAAAACAATAAAAGGAATGACATGTCCCTTTTTGAACAATGAATTAATAGTGAATGGCTCTTTGACGTTGTCTACTATACCTATTGTTGTTTGAATTCTAATCCATTCGTTGCATTACTTTGAAAGGAATGAATAGAGTTGTAATGGAGTATTTTCAGAGATTTGGATTATCCCTTCTTCCAGAACAATGCTTGTGAATGTTCGACTGATCGTCTTGTTTTTTATCCTTATGGGCATTTCTGCCGCCTGGACTGTTGATGGTAAGTGCGCTCTAATGAAGAGAGGAGGTGCAGAGAAACGAGAGTGTCTGGTTGTCTGCTCTCCGGCTTTCTAGCTTTGAAGAGGCTTATCTCAGCGACTAGAGAAGCTAAAGTACTGGTTCCAGAGACAATAATAATATTATGCAGCAACAATTCACTCAATAAAATTTCCGAACCATAAAACCTCCCTCTATTAGAAAAGCATGCCTTCGCCCTGACTTACCGTATTCCTTGACATGGTTGCTTCAAAAGAAAGCCAGAAACTTTTTGGAATTTTTGGAAATCCATGAGTAATATTGAATTTTATAGTAGCCGGTAGTACTTGTTGACTTTTATGTCCTCCTTTTGTCGAAGCGACACGAAAACATTTCGCTGATAACTCAATTTTTCGATCCGACACGAAAATATTTGACATTCTTTTTTGAGATGAGATGTTTTTAATTAAAGAGGAATGAGTGATTCGAACTTTTGATTAAAAGTTGAAAACACAAGAATGATGATAAAAGTTAGCCGGGGAAAGGGTTTATAAAGCAGTTTATCTTTCAAAGAATTCCCACGGTCAAGCACACTTATAGGCGTCGAAGCTCAATTGCCTGAGCATCAATACTCTCGTGGTCACGAGGCAAACTTCTTTCGTCAACGACTTCTTTCTGCATTCAGGTAAGATATGAGGGAATATCCTCTCACAATCTCCTTTTTTCAGAAGCATTGATCCACAAGTGTCGGAGAGCACTCTGAATAGATTCACCCGATTCGTTCGTGAAGAAAACGAGTGATATCATCTCAATGGATGTATGCAACAACGATCTCTGTTTTTTTTCTCTTGATCTCAATAATAAAAAAAACAAAAGCTTGTGTGATTTGATTTAATAAAGTGAATTGAACTGTTTTCTTTCTTCCTTTTGCACGAAAAAACGTTTTCTTAAGTTCCACTAAACATCACATAACCTTGTTATCATTCTATTCAATTCAGAGTATGTCGTCAACAATGCTTTTAGATTGGAACATTAAAATTCAGAAATCAAAGGATTATGAAGGCCAAGTATGCAAAAAGTGTACACGAAATTAGATTTGTATCTCGGGGTGGCTTATGACTTGAGCAAGGAATTTTTATTGGATAAAGCAGGAGTAATGAAGTGATAGACAAGCAACGAATTCTGAAAACTTCAGAGACATGGGTTAGAGGGTGGAGGGTCCAGAGAAACGAGAGTGTCTGCTTGTCTGCGCTCTCTTCTTCTTTTCTCCTTGCATCCTTGAAGCAATTTTTCTCAAAAAAGGAATGGAGGAATTTTAAGGAATGGAGGAAAATATAACATTTTATTGACCATTTTTTTCGTACAGGAACATTTACATATTTCAAAGAAAACAACTGAATATTTTGTCAGAATCGTTTCCCTTCCAAAGCATTGTGAGCCGTGTAGTTCATTTAATTGCAATGGATCATACCAATTTCTGCAAACTTCCACTCTTCCCATTTTCATTTCCGACTTTCTTTGGCAAACAATTAACGTGTGGCATTGAATATTTGAACAGATTTCATTTCTACAAAAAACCAGGAGTTCAATCTAGAGAGTCTTTTTATGATGCTATGGATACCAAGACCAAAAGAAGAAAAGCATTAATAACAGAAAATTTCTTAAGATTGACGTTGGCAAAAATTGACATTTTGATGTCTTCTTTGTTTTTATTTGAAGTCGGGTCCCTATTTCTTTCTTTTTTAGTATTTCTTCGTGATATTCTGCTTGTAGAGAGAGGAGTCTGTATTTGATCAGCATGGTAAGGATGAACGTATTAGGAAGGGGAGAATTGGATAGAATATATTGTTTTACAAGTTTCATTTTTCCATATTTGCAAGGTCTTGTTCCGGTTGTTGAATCGAGGGCTCACCATTCAATCCTTCTCTTCATTTACTTCAAATTGGCGCCAGATTCAAATTTTGGGTGGGTGGATTGTTGTGTGTGTTTAGTCTGTACAAAACAAGAGAGATGTCGTGCATAATAATGTAAATCCGAAAAATCATTTTTCATTTCATAAGCAAATAGAACCTATTTTCAGGGTATTGGTAGTAAACAATTTTGTGCTTTGACTGTTTTTTTGTTCTCTGATATTGATTATAGTAGAAATTACCTAGAAATCTGTTCCAGAAAAATTGAACAATCAGTCTTTGAAAATACTTTTGAAAGAACGTGCATAAAAGTATACATTATTACTATTCTAATATGAGTTTGTTCCTCTCTTTTTATGACTCACAGTCATTTTCACCCAGAACAGTTTCCTGCATTCTCCACAAATAAAATACCTCTTTCTGATCGTTTATCAATCTTCCGATTTCACTTTTCGCTATCTTCAATGATCACTTTTTTCTGAACTTTCGTTTTTATTTTTGACCCATAAAATTGCAAAAACCGGTTTCATATCACTTTTTCTACAGGTAAAATGAACCAGAGTCCGAAACCAAAACCATCGAAGAGACTAGATTTACAAGGTATTCGAGCATTGGCAATAATAGTTGTACTTGGATTTCATTTTTTCCCTGAATACTGTCCAAATGGATATCTTGGAGTTGATCAGTGAGTATTGTCTATTCTGTCTATCTGTCTCTTTATTCAAATATCCCATTTTCAGATTCTTTGTATTATCTGGATTCCTTATGTGTATGTTATTAAAAAGAGCTGAAAATCAATCACCATGCTCTTTAGTCAGTTTATTTTATTCAAAAAGATTCAAAAGAATCCTTCCATTATATCTACTTATTATCTTTTTATCAATGATTTGTCTCTATAATTTTTTTCCTGATACTGCCATCGAAACTAATCAGGAATCTGCTATTCATGCCCTTCTATTTGTGTCAAATCGACCTAAAACAGTACAAGAGGATTATTTTGCTATGGTGAGTTTTTAGAAGATTTGATTCTTTCTGAAACCAACTGAATTTCAGCTTTCCATCGCAGTTGATATCTTCACTCATACCTGGTCTCTATCAGTGGAAATACAATTCTACTTCCTTGTTCCTTTTATTTTCTTGATTGCCACCAAAATTCCTGAAAAGTTTCAATATTTTTACTATGGAATCATTGGATTAATATCCTACATTTTCTTCTTTTCCATCCCAGCTACAGTAGCTTTCAATAGTGTTTTTGCAAGAATCTGGCAGTTTTTGATTGGTAGGTCTAACCTGGGAAGTTCATGAAACACTAGTGATTATAGGAATGGTTGTATATCAACTTGGAATTTCGAAATCTGAATTTCAATATCAAGTATTGACAAACGAAGAAGAAGAGCCAGAGGCTAAGGAATTGTTGCTTGGGGACGAAGAGAGTCAAGAAGTTGAATGTTGTCCAAATGAAAATTTCCGTTTATTTTTAAAATATTCTCGACAAGCTGCTTATACTTCATTGGGTTGTTTGATTATGATTACATTGTTCCCATTGGCATTACCAGCTACTCTTGTCAGGTAAGTGCGCCCTTGAAATTGATTATGATTAGATCTGCTAGCTGGGTAGTTGGTGTGGGAAACAGGCATAGACTTCTGATGGACTTTTGAGGGGAAAGAGTGATTTGCGATAATTTTAACAGTTCGAAAGTACCAGAACCATTTTTACTCAACTGTCTGCTGTATCTGAAAAGCACCAATTCGAAACTGAAAATGTTTTTTCCGAGAAAAGAGAAAAATTCTGTAACGGCATGCCATACTATTTTCCCATTTGCTCGAAGCAACAGTCCCTCCAGGCTTTTTTTGTTTTGTGTAACCAGTGTTTGTTAATTTGGTTTTGACGTGATAGTTAGCAGAATATGAAGTTGTTTTATTGAACTCCACAAATTCTCCTGCAATAGAGCGGATGTGCTTAGGGGCAAAAAAAATTAAAAGTCAATTTTCGAAACGAAAAAGTATTCATTCGAATATCGCATTTTTTGTTCCAACCGAAAAAACCACCACTAAAAATTCGAATTTCCAATCATTCTTAAATTCACCTTGAAACAGCTCTATTTTTCTTTTTCAGACCAATAGTCACAATGGGAACCGGCTTCCTTATGCTTATCTCTGATGAAAATCTTGTCCTTTCCAATCGATTTCTCACTTATATCGGAGATATTTCCTATTCTCTATATCTTATTCATTGGCCAATTTATGCTTATTGGAAGTTGACATGTGATAACAACAAATACTGTAAGTCTAGAAGTTTCTCTTGAATTAGAATTTGAAATTGGTTTTTCAGTACTTATCTGTGCATTGATCTCATCGATTGTCTTGGCTATTATCACATATGAAACTTATGAAAAATGGTATTTGAAATTGTCTTCAACGAGTATTGGATTAATAGTTGTAATGCTATTCTTTATGAATGTAGTTATCATTAACAAAGATGAAATAACGGATCATATTGATTCAATTGGAAGAAATTTCTCAAGTTTAGATAATGTTTCTGATGATATGACAGTTGGTAAGACTCTCCTAGACTAGTATTTGGAAATGAAATTTCTGGGATTTTCAGATGATGCAGTCGGTCTCAATCATAGATGGAGTGTAAATGATAATAAGAATTTGTTCACTCCAAGTTGTGTTTATGAGAATAAAAGGACTCCATTGGGATGGTGCAGGCATACTGTAAGTGGGAAAAAATTGGATAGGCTTGCCAAATTGGCTTTGTACAGCGACAAATTCTAACATTTTTGCGAAAGGTCATCAGATTTTCAATGTTATTTTTCACGCTCTACAATAGAAATGTGAAAAATTAGTAAAGAAAAGTTTTCATTTGACGCAAATCCTCAGAAATGAATTTGCATCGAATGCAAATAAATGAATAATGTTTGCATTTGGTCAAAATCTCATGAAACATATTGCTCCAAGAAACTTCCCATTGTGGCTATTTGTGACAGTAAACAAATAAAGAATTTTTCAGGGATTCCAAAAATCAGGAAAGTACAAGTTGGCAATTATCGGAAATAGTTGGACAGCTAATCATGCTGGAATGTTCTATCAAGAGTGTGCTTATAAAGCGAAAAGTATAATGCAAGGATCTGCTTTTGGTAAGAATAATGGGGACGTTTGGGGATTAGGGGGTTTGAAAACACTCTGTCAGTTTTCTGAATTATAGTCGAGAACCATTCATAAGCGATATCAATATCTACTGTTCTTTCTATCTTCCTTTTCACATTCTTAATTAATATGCATTTCAATAGCTTCATTTCTTTCAGGATGTGAACCTTTGTATCCAAGTCATAACAGTAAAATGTGCAAGGAGAATTTCACGGATTTCGAAGTGCATATTAGAAAAGAGAAGCCTGACTTTGCTTTCATTTTCACCAGGTTCGTCTTTTTGTAAAAAAAACTCGATGGAAGTTAAAAGAATTCGATTCATTTTTCTAGAAACTTAGACTCTGAAAATGATTTTTTAACTTCCAACTTATTATCTAATTATATATTCAGATACATGTCAATCGGAGCTCCATTTGCTGCAAACGTCACAAGTTTCAAAAATGATCCAATTTATCAAACAATGAAAGAACAAATGTTGAAATTCATTGCCAATATTAAATATAAACTATATATTTTGGATGCTCTTCCCAGAATTAATCGAGGGGTTATTTCAAAAATTGCTCCATTGATTAAAAATGAAACAGATCCAGTGATTATTGATGTAAGTTTTGAACTGAAGAGGGTGCCCTTATATAAGGGTTTCAGAATATGCTGGTAGTTCCTCATGAATATGAAATGGCTCGGAAAAGACATGCTCAACTAGTGAAAGATTGCAAAGGAAAGTGTATTATGGTGGATTATGTTCCGGAATTCTATAATAATTCCACAAAAACATTCCGATATTTTGATGAAAGAGGATTCTCTTATTGGACAACACCTTCTCATTTATCTCCTCATGGAATTGAACATATTCGACATGTTTGGACGGATATTTGTTCAAAATTATAGTTACTTTTTGGAAAAGAAAATGTAGATTATTGTTGCTCATTTGTTGGTGTAGAAACATTTCAGGTTTTATTTTTGTTTAATAAAGTTCTGCTTATTCTTTAAAATTCTATTTTGCCTATGAAAGTTCTTTCTTACGTGATCCTTTTCCACGCGAATCGACTTATTCCACGATTTTCTTCTCGGTTTTTTTTTCGTCGTCTGTTCACCTTCGCTGCGGAAAACATGACAACAAAGGGTAAAGATGAACAAAGATATTTCTTTGAATTCTAATATTCTCGTCTTTTGAAGCAAATCTTTTAGATAAGCTTCGGAAGATGATGCAGAGTAGACCTGCTTTCTACGCTCGCTGATAATGTTCCATATATATTTTGTGACTAACTTTCTCGTAGTCAAAAATTGGAATCCATTTTCGATAGCATTTTATGGCACAATTTTTCCATCTCTTTTCAACTAAATAGGGTCACCATTGTTCTTTTCTTAGTTCCGAATATCCATGTGTTGTCGTTCCTCTTATTTTCTGTTTGTGCTCGTTCTCACTACAGTAATCCATCTGTCACACTGTTGAACTCTGATATAATTAGCTTTACCACGTCTTTTATCACCCTGTCTTTTTTAGTTTCCATTTAATCATCTTTTTTTCTCAGAAAAAATCAAAACGACGTCTTCCGTACGCTCTTCGGAGGTTCTTAAAGGATGCATCTTTTTCAACGTCAAACTGGGGAAATCGATGGAGGAGTGCCGGGTTTCGATGGAGGCGGTCTTTGGTCAAAATTTTTTGACCAAAAACATTTCGAATTTTGTTACCGTCACTTCTCTTGTGGAAATGAGAATATTGACTTTGTGATGGAGTGAGTTGAAAACGGTTATCATTCAAATGAATAATTTCTGCTTCCAGGCCAAGTGTGGATACGTTGCCTATCAACGTAACTGGACTGAAAGTTAGTGAAGAAGTAGTACTGAAACTGAAAATATATCAATTGAGAAATTTTCAGATTGTCATTGCGAAAAGTTTCCCGATCTTTGAGAGGACAGGTGGATACGTTCAAATTGGATTATCAGAAAGTGGGAATTCGCTGTTATGTGGATAACATACTGATTATATTCAACAAGTATCCTGTCAGATTCAGCAACAAGCCAGCCGAAGAATTCCATCATTCACAAATTGTTCATTCACATGCCAGGCATGTTCAGGATGAGGATTTTATCGGATCGGCACTGACAGATTCGTGCGTTGTCTTTCAAAATGACAAAAACACTTTGGACAGTTACAAAATGGCAACAGAATATGAAGGAAGATTCAATGGAGAGTCGACAACCAAAGCCTTCAATGAAGGCGTTTGTAAAATCTTCAAATCAGCGACCCGAAAGCTTACTACGAGGTCGGTCAACCTTGAGCTTTCTGACACCAAGGATATCTCAAGGATCTTCGAAAATATCAAGCCAGAAGCTATGCGGGTCGTTAACATCAACAACATCAAACAAACACAGGACAACCTTCCGGAAAGTTTGTCCCAGCTTGTCGAGTCTGATATGTGGACGAATTTTGAAAGGGTTAAGATCACGCGTCTCAAAATGCTAGTGCTTTGCGGACACTTGCAAAACCTTCGAATCTTCCACTTCACCCTCTCCTCAATTTCCGACCAAGAACTTGTAGATATGCGAAACGTAAGCCATTTCACTTATCAAACGCTTTTCAATTGTTCATTTTTCTTTCAGGAGTTGTTCGAATCGAAATATTTCATCATGGGATCCTTCACCCTTCCAAGGCATATCAATCGCCCTCGATTGGAGAATCTGCTGGAAGTAAAAGAAATTGTTGAAAATGGAAACCGTTATTATGTCTACAAACGAGCGAACAACCCTAACAATCTCAAGTTCTCGATCAGCGGAGTCTCACTAATGATTAGGAAAAACGATCGTGGAAGTTGGCTCGCGGTTAATATGGGAGCTCTTTGAACTTGATTTTTATTGTATGAATTTTTATTATATGAACTTATTTTTTATTATATGAATTGTTCGCACATTATTGAACTTATGACTCTAAACTGAAGTATTTGTCACCGCATCGCCGATCCGATATGATCCCGACCTCGTCTTCCGTCTATCGTTTCAATTCGCATCTCCTCTCCCACTTTGCCCTTCTCTTCGCGTGCTAATGATCCAATAATCTGAAAATACTGATCGGAGAGAACAACAATAGTAACTTCTTCAACTAACAAAAGCAAGCATATCCTGGACGCTAGCCGAACGATGATTCTGACGCAGAAGTTCCTGAAAATAAAATGTTGGTTACAATTTACATAAGCAAAACATTAATAATGTCAGGAAGTCGTGAACCTATGCAAAACAATCGGAAAAACGAAGTTTTTAAAATAACGTCAACAACTGAACAATTTTATCTTTGAAGCGCCTTACATTAGCTTTTTCGCTTTTTGCTTCTTTTCGTGGTCGTCGAGGGTGAGGAATAGAAGAAGCTGTAATTTAGGGCAGAGAGAATCATTTTTTATTCATCTTTGTACTAACTCGACAACAATAAATCTTCCTTAAATCTTCTCGATCACAGTCTCGATGCAAGAATCCTGCCGCCGGCACTGAGCAGTTCACCTGAAAAATAAAACTTGAAAACCTTAATTTTGAACGGAAGTATTGAAAAGTAAACAGAAGCACTGTGACTTTGTCAGTGTGCAACTCCATTCGTTAATTTCCTTCTCGCCTTCACAATATTCATCGTCACAAAGTTCCGCTTGCCATTCATCTTCGCATCCGTTCGTTTCATTCGGCCTATCTCGCCGAGTGCTGACGTCCCAATTATCTGAAAATACTGATCGGAGAGAAAAACAAAAGTTACTTCTGCAACTAACACAAACAAAAAAAATCGGCTTCGAAGATGGTCGTTGGCAGATCGATGATTTGGACGTTGAAGAACCTGCAAATAGGAACTGTACGACACGACACAGTGAACTTTTTTCTAAATGGTCAGGCTTTCTAAAGCAAAACATCCGTCTCGAGTATACTGGAAGAGTGTCGAAATCATCGAATGGAGCAATAAGAGGCATCGGACTATAAACTGATGAATTACGAATTGATGGCGTTGAGAGACAGGTATCTTCTTCAAAAACATCATCCCTCAACTCTGATTCCACGTGAAAGTCCATAATGTAGTCGTACGGGTTTTCAGCTCCAAAATCTCCATATGGCTGAGGTGTTTCAATATCTATTGGATACTGAAGCCGATTTGTGAATGAATTCTGAAAGAGTTCTCGACAGGAATTCATAAGTGTTAGCTTACATGGAACATCTCTCCTTTGTTTCCATCTGGAAGTGTATTGTTGTAGACGAGTTGAGTTAGCTTAAAAGTAACACGTCCGCAATGTTTTTGCTAAACAATAGGCTACTTACCGCTGTCTCGGCGTCACTATTCGAACTAGGAATCGGAACAAATCGACCTCCCGATTGCTTCAATCTGACGATGTTTCTAGTCGCTTCATCCACGTACGCATACATTACCTTTCTATTCTTTTCTAGACGTTTCATCTTTTTCAGTTGATTTCTTCGTTTCAAATAGAAGAAGAGAATGATCAAAAATATGGAAAGAAGGAAGAAAACAAGTAGAATGATTAGTCCGATAGAGGTTCGGAGATGTTCAGAAGGGAGAAGTGACATGTAGGCTGATGGCTCGTTTATTCGTATCACCTGGAATACTATCATTAGTAAAGGGAAAGTGAGGTTCACAAAACCAAGGCTCCGAAAATTATTGAAACGAAAGTCACATGCTGCTTTTATAATTGCTTAATGCTGTGTTCTTTATTCGAATAACCCATACCTTCATCTTTTTCGATTCACTTTTTCTCCGTTTCGTGTCAAAAACTGTAACTTCCACCTCATAATTACAAGTTCCGTCGGGAACATTGAAGATGAACTTGCGATATTTGAATGGCACATCTCTTCGCATTGCTTCGTATTTTTCGCATTTTCCATTATCCGTAGTGATTAGGGGATGCACAGAAAACTGAAAATGAGACGTTCGGATTGCATCATCATTTGTCACATCGATCGATTGATCTAAAGGTGAGAAATAAGTCCAATCGATGATAAGACGAGACTCGTGAGTATTATTCCAGTAGGAAGATAATGCCGAGACAGGAGATGGTCCTGGAATTTCTATATTTAGTTATTATGACACGTAAACAAATTGGTTTCTTACCACACATCAGAATATCTTCCATCATATCTTTGCAGGATGGAACTTTGATTTCGAAGAGATCGGAAGATTGATTAACAAGTCTGACTGAGTAATTCTGATTAAAATCCAAGTTTTTAATAAGAATCTCTCGAGTATGATCCATATAAAAGTCGACAGCTTTGTATTCGGAACTCAACATGTTTTTGTACTCAATTTGGGACGAACACATTGGAATATCATCATGATCAATTTCAAATCTTGCTGCCGCCTTATCATCATTCCACTCCACATTTTTTAATTTCATACTGTTTAATTTACTCGAAAGAATCTTCTCAACGTCGTACCATTTCGAAAGGACTGGACGGCCAACGGTTCCGTCATCGTCGAATGTTGTGACACGAATATGGAACTCCGAATCGAAAAATGCACTGATTGAGACGTTGCAGTTGGTACCGTAGCACTGAAATTATATCATTAGTAATTGTTAAATTTGGGCGCAGCTAACCCAATCCTGATAAATAACAGAAGTTTCGTCTTCGGAATTTAGCGCAATTACTTCGACGAAGTAAACATGTTGCAACCGATCAACACCTCCGTAGAGGCTCAATTCCACTTTCCCCACGAGCTCGCTTTTATCTACTCGCTTTTCAACCCGATCCAGACACAGAATATCAACATGCTTCACGACATTGTCCCGATCGAAATTTTCTGAAACAGCAGCTGTCTCTCTTAATTCGCATTTTAATTTGTAAATGCGTTTCCCTCACCATCAATGTTCGCCTTAATATCCTGAAAAGCGAATTGTCCATAGATGAATTCTGGCAAGTTTAACGGAGAAAACTCCGGGTGACTACATCCCAGGCGACACTGAAAAATATATTTTTGTCGATGAATAACAATTTTTGATACTCACTAACGAAAAATCCGTGCTATTGGAGACGTCGATTTCGCGGTACGCAGTGTCAATGTTGGTAGTTCGCTCTTTGATTATGCCGAACTGGAACGGAAAGATTTCAAGAGGCATTCGAAAAATTTTGTGTACTCGAGTGACACAGCGCTTTTGACACGGACCGTAGAGGAAATCGGGCGGAGAGTTTGCATTAGTTAGCGTCAGAATATAGGTGAGATTGGTGATGAGCACGTAGAGAAGCTTCATTTTGACATCGGAAGGTGTCGATGCCTGGAAAATCACGGTAATACGAAACGAAATCACTTATTTTTCAGTTTGAAAGTGTTTTCTTTGATTTAAAAACATAAAAGTGAAAAGAACAGACAGAAAGAAAAGTTGAAAAACACTTCTACAATCAGCACCGGGGTGAGACCCAGCCGGAAGCGCTAATGCTCCTTTAAACAATGAATAACAATTTTCGAATCGCACCAACAAAAAACCAGAATTTTTTGCAGTTTGTAGACCAAAAGCCACCTCTTCTCGTGTTGTTTTCTACATAAAAACTTGCCAGGAATTCCTGATTTTTTGGTTAGAAAAAATAGAAACTTCGTGCCGCACACTTGCGAAAAAAATGTGCGGCGGTTTGCAAAGGGCGTAGTTTGCGACTCTGTTGTCGAGTTTTTCTGTGCAAACATTCAACTTTATAAAGGCGACAATAAATTTCTCCTTGCTTATGAAGTGTAATAATGTTCATTTATTTCACAAGAATGAACAGAAAAAAATCAGAAAAAAGGGGCAAAGAAGACGCAGAGAGTATTTAGCAAGGAGATGATTGAGAAATATGTATAATTATAGTCTACGCAAGCGTCTGCATACCCGCTCTATTGCAACCCCGCCCACCTCGTAAAAATAGTTCTCTTTTTGGAGAGAGCGGCAGACACTTTTTGTCTGCGTGTCTGGCCGCTCTCTCCAAAAAGAGAACTATTTTTACGAGGTGGGCGGGGTTGCAATAGAGCGGGTATGCAGACGCTTGCGTTGACTATAAACATAGTTAGAACCGGGTGATGAATATTGTTGGTGAGGAGGGTTCAAAACTCGGAAGGGCGTAGAAAACAATGTACATGGGCCGGGCCATAAGAACATTCCAAGTGGCGACATATATTCCTGCAAAAAGTCAAAAATCGAACCTCGCGAAATTAAGTTTTAGACTTTAATGTTTTGAATGGATTAAAAAGTTTCTGTCATGCACTTTTAGACAGATTTCTACTCTAACTTTCACTATTTCCGTGTACAAAATCCCGAGGTTTTTATTCCAATGCTTTGTTCTCCAAAACAAAATTTGAGGAAATGAACGGGTAAAGTATCTAGGAACTAGTTTTTTTGAAAATCCATTCATTAAAGCCATAAAAAAAGGAGTTCGCGGATGTGAATTTTCAGTCAAGATTGGCTGTGTTCATGAAAATTATGAAATCCCTTATCGAAAAATAATTTAGAAAGCAAAATAACGTTTTGACTGGCGTCTTTTTCCGTATAAAAACCAACCATCGAAGAAGTGGTTCCACCATCGCTGTCTCCCCACTTCGTTGACCTTCCAATCCTCCAACTTTCTTACCGCTCCAACATCTGCGGTAAATGCCACTGTGTATCGGTTTTTTTTAGCGAGTAAAAATTTTTCAGTAACAGGGTTGGAGAATTCACCGAATTGATAACTGCAAAAATTTCCACCGATTTTCCCCCTTTCTTTTGAAATTTACCCGAATTTCTTTTTACGGGATTCAATCCAAGCGTAATATGGGCCACGGACGTTAATCGCTATCAAGCGGCTTCCGGATGGGAACAAATTCTCGATTGGCTGTAAGTTTCTAAGTTTTAGTTATCTTCTATTGTTTGGATTTTTTGGGTTTCCGAAATCTACTCACATCTCTTTCACGGTCTGGTAGAGAGCAAATTGAGTTTGTATATATTGAAGACAACTCATCAGCGTCATCGTCATCATCTGTAATGACCATCCGAGAACCCTCAACGTTTTTTGTTTTTTTCATCTGCACAACGTCCCTCAACTCTTCATCGATTTGGTCATTGCTTCGAGAGACCTAGAAATAAGCATAAAAAGAACTTGAGGTTATGGTCTTTTTCTATTTTCAAACTCGAAATAAAACTTACAATTATTCCAGAATCGGGGCGTGTGCGACGACGATTCTGACGGATGACACTTCTATCCAATAACAACGTCATATCATCGTCTCTCAAATTTCCATTCAGGCCCGATCCATAATCCAAATCGAATCCCATTGTGATATTTTGGTTTTGACGAGGTTCTTGGGTGTTGACGCCATCAACATTGGAGTCGTTCGTTTCCAGATTCCGTAGCAACTGGTACTCCGAGAACAGCATCATTCGGAGCAACTAGTTCGGCAACTGGCTCAGAGTTTGGAGCTTCAGTAACGTCACGAATCTCTGGCTCCCCTTCCTGGTTTGTGGGATCAAGTGCTTCTGGAATTTGATCCGATCAGAGCAGCTGCATCGTCTGAAGCATTTGGTTCGTCTGGCTCCACATGGTTCTGAATATTCCGCTGAGCCTCTTGATCCTCTGTTTCGAATTGAGTGAGATCTTCGATTGGAGCATCTGGATTCACTGGAACTTGGGCGATGTTTTCAGAAGTTCGAACATTTGTATTCCCAGGATTCGCCATTCCACTGCCTGCTGGTGGTGGTTGTGGCGGTGCTGTTGGGTTGTTATTCCCGGCAATATTTCGGACAAATTGATTGACAATATTGGCGATGCCCTGGTTCCCAACTGAATTCACAGCAGCACCATCCAGAACCAGGACATTGATGGGTTGATGGAAATGTATTTGAATCGATGGATTTGTGTTGCCTTCAGACATTTTTTGTTCTGAATAAGGTAAATTTCGAATTATAACTACTATTCAATGATGATCAGTTCGAATGTAATCCTTTTTCACTTTCTAAAATAATGATGACATTTTTTGACTTGCGATCCCTACTTTTTGTTTAGATTTTATCAGTTAACTTATGGAACTGTCGTGAAAGGAAAGTTAACTTCCGAAAATTGACTTCGTTTTTTCGAGACTCACAGAAAAAACGGAAGCAAAAAAAATGAGCAGCAATGAACGTCTTCTGGAGATTTGAAATGAAACACGCCAAAAAAGGATGATAAAACAGCGGCGGAGGGTTTCAAGCCGAACTGTTAGTTCAATGGGGCGTGCTTGCACGCTCAATTTTTTTTTCCAAAATTTTTAGATTTTTCAAAGAAAACTTTCACAAGTTTCATAGCTCACTTTTTCGCGAAATTCCAGCGATCGTTTTGATCATCAGTTCACGCTGTTCAAATTAAACAACATTTGAACAACGAAAATTAGCTTATCACGAATCTTTCGTTTCCAATGCGGTTTCCACAGCAGAATTTTGTCGTTTTCGATGTTATGGATTTCCGTGATGTCATAGACTGTGTTCCGGTGATAGAAAAGTCCGCAAATTGAGTGAAATGCGGAACTGACCACTCGTTTTCATCAAAAAAAAAAGTGTTGCCCAAAACATTGCTAATGGCACAATTTTGGTTAAAATTTGAAGGATGTTGCGAAATAAAAGTGTGATAGTAAAATTTGCTGGAATAGGTCTGAAAATTTTGGAAAAAAAAGAGGAATGCGTAAGCGCACCCCATTGGACTAGCACCTTGGCTTCTCAACTTCCGCCACTGTGGGTGTTTGTTCAAAATTATAGTTTTTTTTTGAAGAAGTAAATGTAGATGATTGTTGCTCATTTATTGGCTTTCGCCTAACCTTTTAATTTTGAAATCCAAACAAATCTTTGGGATGTGGAACACGTATCACGTTTTCCGTTGTCTTTTGTCATTTTCTCTGTTTTTTTTTGAACCTTCGACTCGTAGTTAAAACCAACCCGGTCAGTATTTCCACGTATTTCATTACTGCAACTTGTCTTGTTACGGTCTTCTGAATAAATATCTCGAGGCTCGGAATGTGTTACTCATCACTACTGTAGATTTCTTGCTTTTGACTCCTCACACCTACTAATCATTCGTTTTTCAATCCTATAATCTAAGTGGATGAACTGCGAAACAATTATTCACAGTCGAAGTTCGAAAAGTAAGGACCTCAAATCCTTTACATTCTAATTTTTCGTTTTACTCCTCAGTGTCAAACTTTCCAAAGTTCGGGTTTATTTTCCGATATTCTATTGGCTAGAAAAGTCCATGATGAGACTAAGACGTTTCAAAAACTTGACCCAGTTTGAAGAAAAGTGATTTCTCATCAGAATGGCCACGACTTCATTTCAATCTTTCTACTGCATTTATCACATAAACGCAGTCTAGAATTGCTCTGGTTTTTCTTGATAATATATACAATTTCCACACTATCCGTTAACTGAAAAATATTTGTTGGGCTTTCATTTACTTACACTTACAACGAGAGAAGCGTATAACTTGTATTATTCAGAAATCAAAAATATGCAAAGAATGGCTCTTCCATCTCTTGAAGTTCTCCGTGCTTGCATCTTTTACGATGTCCGTCAACTCAAATCAATGGAACAATGCCGGGTATCGATGGAGGCGGTGTTTGGAGTTGACTTCATGCCTCTCGATCGGTTTGAACGAACGTACAAACACTTCGAAGCAGGAAGTGTTTTTGAAGCCGAGTAAGTCATGAATATTCTTTGCATAATCGACACTATTGCATTGATTTTTCAGGCCAACTTTCAACAGTATGCCAAGTGACGTTGTGAAAAATGTCTGGAATCGCCTATCGTTGAAAAGCTAGTGAGTGACTTCTGAAAATATAAACAATTGTTCCTTTTTTTCAGGCTTAATCTTCGAAAGAGTAGGAAAGCCATAAGGCAAGCATCGGATGAATGGAAACTTAAATATCAAAACATTTGGATTGACTTATACGTCGATAGCATCCAAACGGCAATTGATGGAAACTGCATCCGATATTCAAATATGCCCAAAACTCATTTCTTCTGGCTCGACCAATCGTCCATTCGTGTTCGAAACCCACATCAAAAATGCAATTTGTGGACGACACTGTGCTTGTAGATGATTTGTGGGGTCGTCAACTAGCCGAATTTGAAGCGTGGAGTGAATTGAAGAAGCTGAAAATTGAGGGGATTGCTGTAAGTATTCCAGTGGATAAGCTCGGAAATCTGGAAAACTTCCAATTCACAACAAATCTTCTCAGAGATGAAGATCTCATTCTTCTCTGTGACGTAAGATTGAAATTTTATGTTCTATATAGTCAACGCAAGCCTCCTCTGCATACCCGCTCTATTGCAACCCCGCCCAATTCGTAAAAATAGTTCTCCTTTACGAGAGAGCGGCCAGATACTTACTGTCTGCTTATCTCGCCGCTCTCTCCGAAAGGAGAACTATTTTGACGAAGGTGGGCGGGGTTGCAATAGAGCGGGTATGCAGACGCTTGCGTTGACTATATTAATATTTATTTTTCAGACTCTCTACAATTCTCATTTTTCGACCTTGCCGAATTAGACTGTCCAGAAATTGATGTTCGCGCAGTACCGAAACTTTTGAACTTGAACAAGTCAAAACGGTTGTTAAAAGATGAGCGATATCACGTTTTCCATCATCCAACATACGTTTATAAAAAGGCTGGTCAAACAACATCGCTCAAAATTGAAATCGGTAAAAGGGCACTTATGCTCAAGAAAAATGACGACGGAAATTGGCAGCTGAATCGTTAAAATAACTCGTTAGATTTTTTGTTTTTAATTTTTATATTTGAAGAATTTTTTTTGAATTTATAAATGAATTCTTTTTATATTTTCATCTTACCATTTTCCGATGCGTCTTTCAATCGAAAGGCGTTATTTCGAATGGCATCGTCTTCCTCTCCAATAACCTGAAAACACTGATCGGAGTGTACAACAATAGTTACTTCTTCAACTAACAAGACTTTCCGACTGGCCCCGTGAAAAATTCTGACGTTAAAGAACCTGAAAATGTAAACTTTCAGGCAGAAAACAGTTACGTCAAAAAAATGTTATGGTTATCTTTGATCATCCATTGAGTAATACTTAGACATTTCCTCTTAAAATAATCGAAGTTTCGAAGTTAGAATCGGCAGAATCTTCACTAGAGAGATCGTCCAAAAATTTATATTTAGAATTCGCGAAGGAAATTGTGAAGTCACAGAAAACCCCGTAAATTAGGTTATTGTCAAAGTAAAAAAGTTGCGACGCGTGAACCTCACAAAGCTGTGAAAAATTCTCTCGAATAAACTCCACCTTTTTTTGCAAGAGTGCGGCGCACTTTCACACTCGTTATCTTACGCCGTTTTCTAACCTTTTCAAAGAGAAATCGACGGGAATATATGATGTTAGGGATATTTCATTGCTATTTCAATCAAATACTCAACTTTTCATTCAGTTAATTTGAGACTGACGCAAGGAATCCATGGTATTCAGAAAATCTGAAAAGTGCGCCGCACTCTTGCAAAAAAAGGTGGAGTTTATTCGAGAGAATTTTTCACAGCTTTGTGAGGTTCACGCGTCGCAACTTTTTTACTTCGACAATACCACCTAATGAATCGGCACACGCATCGGAAGTGTGAGCTATGCAAACGCGCTCCATTGAATGCGTAAACAACCGTTGCCTGAGTATTCAACGTTTACACACATTGTGTCTGCGTCTCCTCCGAAGAAATCGGACAAACGTTGAATACTCAGGCAACGGTTGTTTACGCATTCAATGGAGCGCGTTTGTATAGCTCACTTTTCAATGCATGTGAATCGGGGAAAACATTCCTAGATGGCTGAAATGTAAATAGTTCATCTGATAAGATATTAGGATTATAAACATAAATCCCAAAAATTTCTACCGATTGGAAGGAAAACATCACATTCACATAGCTATTCAGAAAATTTTGAATGAAGTCTAAATGACTAGTTCAATAATTCGAAAACTTTCATGATTTTTTTAAGCATCGTAGCTGGAAGATAAAGAAACAAAGTACCTCGATTCCAGACAGAACAAGATTGAACCCTAATTGCAGAATCCCTTTTCCGTTGTCGTGATGAAGTTTTCTCGAAGCGAATGAAGATTCTGAAAATGTGCTTCGGAGAGAAACGAGATTTAGTTCAACTTTGTACTAACACGAAAAAAAGAATATAGAGACGATGCAGACATCTTGCTCCTTGGCCAACCGACAAATGCCCATGTAGAATTGTGCATCTGGAAATGAAAAAAAAACAATGCTTTCTATTTTGAAAAAAAAACATGGATTATTGAATCAATTTATAATGAAAATTTATGATGGGAAATCACGATTACGATACAAGAAGATGTATCAAAATGTTTTATCATAAACGAAAGCATAAATTCTTGTTTTTTCGAAGTTTATTTGAAGAAATCGGCGAATGAACGCCACTTTTTTCAAAAAAATTGGAGTGGATTTACGATAAACAACGCGCGAGGACGAAATTTCGGAGTGTCGTTTTTGCAACGACAATCCGCGATTCCGCTACTGTCTGGTTGTTCATCGTAAATCCCCCCAGATTTTTTGAAAAATTTTCTTTTTGGTCTCTTTTACTTTTAAAGAATAATTTTTCTTATTTTACCAGTTTTCGTTAAAAAAAAACTAATGTTCAGGCAATAGGTGAATCATAAATCTCAATTCACGCAATTTTTTTAAATTTTCCTTTTCGTTCTCTTGCAACTGTTTCGACAAGTTCTATTTCATAAACACTAAGTTTCAAATTTACAGAAACCGACGATTGTCCGTGGGGCTCAAAAAGAAGCCAAAATTTGTCGATTCGTGTTAGTTTGTTGCCAGAACTATGGTTGTTTCTCTCCGATGAAAAGTTTTACAGACTCGTTACTTCATGGTCGCTGTCACACCCCACAAGAGGATGAACAACGAGAAGTGTACTGTTGAGGTTTGTTCAATGGAAATAGTTCTGAAAATCTTTTTTATCACAACTTTGTTCGAATTTCGGTTGCTTAGGCCGTGCCACACATTGAGTGTTTCTTTCTTGTAGCTGAAATTTGATAAAGCTCTCGATCAATTAAAAATCATCGATAACATGAAAGCTAACTTTGCCAACATTATTTTCATATTTCCCTTACAGATGTACATGCCTTCGCAAACCACCAAGCAAGCGCGCAGCAGCCGCCGTCAAAAGCAGTTATTTTGGTCTCAATTCGGTTCAATGAGTCGCTCACGAGAGAAAGGAGAGCGCAGCGACAGTTCAAGGGAGTTATAGATTGTAATGAAGGTCTGTGTTATAACTTGAGATGAACTCTCACAATGTTCGTGAGTTGCTGTAAAACAGAGAGCTTGAGTGATTTTCTCTTGCTCTGACATGTATTACTTCCGAAGTGACTCCCACCGTTTTAGACGGGACTTGGATAAAAAGTAAGCCCTCCCGGAGGGTATTAAAGCCCGCTAGTCAAATCTTGGCCAAATTCACTTTTGACCGATTTATCGATTTTTTTAGTTTTTCTCAAAATGACCAGTTTTTTGATTGTAACTCGGTCAATTTTGAAGATTTTGGGAAAGTTTAAAAAAGTAATTGTAGATAAAAACGAGATACAATTTTTGAATCTTACCAAATTTTTGAAAACTTCAGATGACGTCACGAAATATTGATTTTTGTAAAACTCAAAAAAATAAAATCCTTGAGAATGTTTTGGAATAACCGCCAAAAAATTAAGCGTTCAAAATGAGGCATACGGTCAATTTCTTAGACAAATCTGCAGATTTTTTTTTGAGAAAATCGGATATTTGTACGAAAAATCCATTTTTTAGGCTAATTTATCTAGTTTTCGAGACTCTCATAACCTTCATATAGACTAATTTTTGTGAGAATTGTTATTTTATGACAGCCTAATACTGTATTTAACTATTTCTGTCATCAAATCTTAGTTTGGTAAATCTTGAAAAATGACGAGTAAGTTACCATAGGATGTGGGTCGAAAAATCAAAGTTTCCCAAACTAAGATATGATGACAGAAATAGTTAAATACAGTATTAGGCTGACATAAAATAACAATTCCCACAAAAATTAGTCTATATGAAGGTTATGAGAGTCTCGAAAACTAGATAAATTAGCCTAAAAAATGGATTTTTCGTACAAATATCCGATTTTCTCAAAAAAAAATCTGCAGATTTGTCTAAGAAATTGACCGTATGCCTCATTTTGAACGCTTAATTTTTCGGCGGTTATTCCAAAACATTCTCAAGGATTTTATTTTTTTGAGTTTTACAAAAATCAATATTTCGTGACGTCATCTGAAGTTTTCAAAAATTTGGTAAGATTCAAAAATTGTATCTCGTTTTTATCTACAATTACTTTTTTAAACTTTCCCAAAATCTTCAAAATTGACCGCGTTACAATCAAAAAACTGGTCATTTTGAGAAAAACTAAAAAAATCGATAAATCGGTCAAAAGTGAATTTGGCCAAGATTTGACTAGCGGGCTTTAATACCCTCCGGGAGGGCTTACTTTTTATCCAAGTCCCGTCTAAAACGGTGGGAGTCACTTCGGAAGTAATACATGTGAGAATGCTTTTTGAACTGTTATTGTCAAATTAATGATAATTGTGCAAGGAATCCAAACTTTTCTTTTAGCAAGAGGTCCGCTTTTTTTCATCTCCAAGCTATTTTTGAACTTTTGCAGTGTTGGGCGGACCACCCGAGATAATAAGGATTTGAACTCCTTGCACAACTATTATTAATTTGACAGTATCTCTGCGGTTTTTCTCAGCTCCACACTTCCACAGTTCAATTTGAGCAGAAACGTGCTTAACTTTGACTGGTGAAAGAATGTTCTCTGGGCCTTCTTGAGCTCAACTTTTCTATTTTTCCAGGTCGACATTTCGTCACGAATCCCCTCCGTCCACAGTCTTCGAGCTACAGCAGCCTCTATCCAATGGCAAACTATCTTTTTTTTTTGTGTTAGTATAAAGATGAACTAGACCCCGTTTCTCTCTGCCACAATTTTTCAGGTTCTCCCTCTTCTCTTCGAATAATCGACAAATTCGAAGGACACGGACCACGTTGCTCTTGTTCAGAGGTTATTTTGGAGGAATGAGGAAGGTGACGTAGTTTGTCTGTTGTTTGAATTCAAAAAGAAGCAAAACGAGAACTTCTAGTTTGTCTCGTAACGTATTTTCTATTCTGAAAAACAAAAGCAACGTATAAATTGGATCGTTGCTTTCAATATCAAGATTAGCCATGATTAGAAATTTAAAATTCTGCTTTTTCACTTAAATTTAGGGTTTCTTAAACAAGTTATCACCCTTCAATTCATCGAGTTTGATACAAGTACATTTTTTGATGTGAAAAAACTATTTTAGAATAATTATTTCTGTTTGCTTGCTTAATTGGAGGCTATCTCACACTGAAAGTCACAATCTAATCGGCATTTGATAAAGTTTTGCTAGACGCTCGGGGAAAAATAATCTTCTGAAACCTCAAGTTTTTTGGGGTTCTTTGTTGAAAAATAGCCATTTTGCGTTAAAATTAGTTTGTTGGTATTTCAAAAGAAGTTGAAGGTTTTTTCAAAGTTACTAGCCTTTGAAAGAAGTGAAAGGAGGATTGTTCGAGTTTCTATAGTCATACTTCTTCCCAAAAATAGACACCTCTAGAACTCAGACGCTGAAACAAATCTAAGAAAGCGACTTTCTGTTTTTTCTCACGTATAATTGATCAGGAATTCATCCATTTATAAAATTCAATTTCCTGTTCGTCAATTGTGATTTAATTGTTTCGAAAACAGCAATAGAAACTTATTCAAGGCATAAACGCTCTAAAGAATTTTGAAATTTTGGAATTGGAGCTATGGTCAATACAATAAGAACCAAAAACAATGCAAACATCGAAATATATGTCAATCCAAACGTTTTGATAATTAAGTTTCAATTCATCCGATGCATTTTGAAACAATAAGAACCAAAAACATTTTAAAAATGTCCATACAATTCGAAATTTTTTAAAAAATTTACTGTTTCAAGAACCATGTAAAAATATCTCTTGACATATGATTTTGTTAGTCTAAGTCGGCAAGGTCGAAAGATTGAGAATTGTATAGAGTCTGAAAAAAATATTAATATAGAATAATCTTATTCAATGCATAAACGCTCTAAAGAATTTTGAAATTTTGGAATTGGTGGAATGGTCAGCACAATAAGAACCAAAAACCAAAAACAATGAAAGAATCTCTATATATTTTAAAATTTTCTCAAAAATTCAATGTTTCAAAAATCAAGTAGAAATATCTCTTGACATGTTTGAGTATTGGATGAAGTTTCCATCAATCGCCATTTGAATGTGATCAAAGCAGATGCCAATCCAAATGTTTTGATAATTAAGTTTCAATTCATCCGATGCATTTTGAAACAATAAGAACCAAAAACATTTTAAAAATTTCCATACAATTCGAAATTTTTTAAAAAATTTACTGTTTCAAAAATCAAGTAATAATATCTCTTGACGTTGTTTGGTCGGTCTTTTTATAAATGTATGTGGGATGAAAATTTCTGGACAGTCTAAGTCGAAGCGATTGGAAAATAGCAATCCACTTTTTGTAAAATTGCGCAGTCGTTTTAAGTCCATTGATTCGTTTGCCGCTTTCAAATGCGGCATCCAAACATCTATCCACATATTATTCGCATTTGACATGATAGGGGTTTCGAACACGAACGGACGATTGGTCGAGATAAAAGAAATGAGTTTTGGGCATATTTGAATATTGGATACAGTTTGCATCAATACTTCTTCCCAAAAATAGACACGACTAGTACTCAGACACTGATACTATTCTAAGAAAACGACTTTCTGTTTTTTCTGACGTATAACTGATCAGCAGTTAATCCATTTATACAATTCAATTTCCTATTCATCAATTGTAATTTAATTGTTTTGAAAACAGCAATAGAATGTTATTCAAGACATAAATGCTCTAAAGAATTTCGAAATTTTAGAACTGGAGGTATAATCAATTCAATAAGAACCAAAAACATTTAAAAAATCTCCATAAATTTTGAAATTTTTTTCAAAAATTTACTGTTTCAAAAACCATGTAAAAATATCTCTTGACATGCTTGAACTGCTTCCGATGTCAATGGAAAGCTGCTCTATCGAGATTGTGTGTGGAAGCGATTGGAGAATAGCAATCCACTTTTCGCAAAAGTCCGTAGCGGTTTTGAGTCCATTGATTCGGTTGCCGCTTTCAAATGCGGCAGCCAAACATCTATTCACATATTATTCGCATTTGACATGATAGGGGTTTCGAACACGAACGGACGATTGGTCGAGATAAAAGAAATGAGTTATGGGCATATTTGAATATCGGATGCAGTTCCCATCAATCTCCATTTGGATGTGATCGAAGTATATGTCAATCCAAATGTTTTGATAATTAAGTTTCAATTCATCCGATGCATTTTGAAACAATAAGAACCAAAAACATTTTGAAAATGTCCATACAATTCGAAATTTTTTAAAAAATTTACTGTTTCAAAAATCAAGTAATAATATCTCTTGCACGAACGGACGATTGGTCTAGATAGAAGAAATGGCTTTTGGGTATAGTTGAATATCGGATAGAGTTTTCGTTAATCGTCACTTAAATGTGATCAAATAAGATCCAAACGTTTTGATAATTAAGTTTCAATTCGTCCGATGCTTTTTGAAACAAAAATTTACTGTTTCATAAGTCAAGTAATAATATTTTTCGATCGTCTCCATTATTTTCAGACATCTATCAACATATGATTCGCATTTATTACTGAATCACTAATCAGCACTCTGTCACAAAATAACTGAAATGAAACAGTCTACAATGATTTGTTCAATTCACAATTGTTCGCTTCTCAAATTCGGAACATAAGCACAAAAGTTTTCCATGTTCCAACTTCTAGAATTTACAGTCATAGCCAGGTATTAGTTAAGTCCTGATGATCAAAATGTTGACGAGAGCGAAGATTTTGAATTTGAACGTTCTTTGGATATCCAGGATTACTTCACTTTCTGAAAGAATGTTGAGTAACATTTCAACTCGATTATTTTCCTAATAAGAAGAAACTCTCATTTCGACTATAAGTCACAGTTTGATTAAAATTTGACTTCAGAAAAGATCCACGTCTTTAAAAAACTCATATTTTTCGGAAATTCCTTTGCAAAATTACAGTTTCATTATTTTGGTTCCTACATTTTTTCCAGATAGCAATTAATTCCCACCCGTTCCTGCTCAATTTTTTTATATTTATTGCAGTCTAATAGAGATCTCAAAAGTCCTTACGGCTTCTTGGCTTTTTCAGAATACAAAACAAGTTCTGTTCTAGTTTCTGTAGTTATTTCTCATTCATCGAAAATAAGAATGCTGAAAAATTCTACTTTTTTTTCTATTTTCTGATATGATATCAATATAAAGAAAGAAATGGAAAACAATGGCCATCGATTCCTATTTTCTGTTTTCCAAAATTTTTTTTTGTGAAAAAATTACAGTTTCAGCTTCATCGTATAAACTTTAACATTAAAGCACGAATGATCCACATAACAGTGAATTTCCCATAGAAGCGATAATCATATGTCACACATCGGTCAAACGTATCCGATCGATTTGATATTTGATATGGTGGGTACCTGGGATGGTCCAAACAAAAAACAGTTTAGGTTATTAGGCTCCGCCCCCTTTTAGTACTACAAAAATCTTCAGAAAGTTGAAAAATTGACTTTTTTCTCTGTTGAGATAGAGTTAAAATTCTTTCAGAAATGGATTGCCCTTATCATTTTGAGCATTTTTGTGTGATATCACGTCATCATAGGGGGCGGGGCCTAATAACCTAAACTGTTTTTTGTTTGGACCATCCCAGGTACCCACCATACCAAATATCAAATCGATCGGATACGTTTGACCGATGTGTGACATGCCTCAGTAGGCCTATAGTCGATGCTATCAGATTTTCACTGATAAAATCCACTCATGAAGATCTCTATTATGTTTTGAAAACTATAACTCCAATTGTATCGTTATTTTCTGAGTGATACGGATGCTTCTTTTTCAGAAACATCATGAAAAAAAAGAAAATTATGAAAATATTACAGTTTCATTTTAATTTTTTCAACTCTGACTTTACATAAAAATTCAATGGAATAGCTGAAAATATTTGATGAGTAGTAGGAAACATTTCTTATACTTAGTTTATTCTTAGAATCGAGATTCTCACTTTCCATCTGCTGAAATTTCAAAACGTTTCTAAACTAAATATTCTACAGCTTCAGTAATGTCATTTCAACACTAACCTTGATTCGTTTACATATACTCTAAAGGCAAGGAATGCAATTGTTGAACAACTGCTCCAAACATGAAAAAACTTCGTATTCAGATTGGAAAAATAACTTTCAGTTCTTCCGCACATTTTACAGAATGAAAGCTGGTTCTTATGTATGTATTGAAGTCAGGTAATCGGAAGTACTTTTTCAGGACAATTTCTGTTTCAGCAGTTGTATATCACAATCATTTGGAAGTTCAATGGTGAATGATAAACTCTCTAAACGATATCAATATCAATTCTGAATATCGGATTGAGTTGAAATGACAGTAAAATTTCACTGTTTCGTACTTGTTATTTCATCTTTTTTTTTGAAATATCTAAACAATAATTGAAAATTGCGGTTCATGATGAAAGTATGCTCGTTGTGCTATGAATGGTTACAGAGTAAAACTTTCTCATAATCAAGCAAATGTTTGCAACTTGAACAATTTGTTTATTAATTATATTCTATAAAATAAATCTAATCTTCACACTTATGGAATTGGTCAAGCCTCTGTAGTTTTCAAAGTTTCAATCAAAAGTTGTTGAAAGAGTTTTTGTGGTTTTGAAAATATGTAGTATTTCTTGCAATACTAATTTAGGTATTACGGTATATTCTGCACGTCTAACTTATTCTGAAAAGAAATAAAGTAGAAATTTTCAAAAAAATTTCCCTGTTTCGTTTGTGTTGTTTCAAGAAATATTCAAAAAAATGTTCAATCGGACATTAATTGCTATTAACTTTATCCATTTCCAATTTCGATATCAGCTCCTAGTTACTTGGTTCAATAGTTGCAGACCCCTCTTGCATCAAGATAAGATTGTTCGGGTGCCAAAAATTTACCTTAATACCTATTATCAATTCGAAAATCATGCAAAAATCACAGTTTTGATACTTGCTTAATTTTTTGTATGGTGTAGTATACACTTAATTATTTCAAAACCTTTTTGTAAGTTTTTCTGCTTAGAAAGATCTCGAATAGGCAATAGATAAACTGAATTGCGTTCACGAGAACAGAAATAGAAGATCAAAGCAAATTACTTTCTGAATAAAGGGAGTCGTTTTCAATTCACAAATTACGGAACCATATATGTTTTGAAGAAACGGGAGTTCAAAGTATGAGATTATTCTATTTAGCTTTATGAAACTCAGTGAATTTACGGAACTCGTGGGAAAGAAAGGATGTCACGATGATAACTTCTAGACGAAGTTTGAGTTTTGAAAATGCTTCGATTTATTGCAGGACATCTCTCATAACAGGCTGTCATTTGATTATTTACGAAAACTTCGGAATCGAAGAAATGAGAAAATGCCGTTAAAAACTCTATTAGAAAGGCACCTTCAACAGAAGCACACCATTATTAGAAGGACACCCTCATGGCAAAGTGGAAAACAGGAAGATACCCTCTGATAGAGAGACACACTTACATTCTCTTCTTCTGAAACTTCGACAAATCTTTCAAAATTTTTCTTTAAGAAGAAATTCTCATTTTGTTTTTCGTAATCGTTTTCCCGCTTTTTGGTGGTTTTTGATGAAAAAACCGAAGCTAAACAATAGTTCAAAATTGATGGCGACTTTCAGCCTGCCAGAGCTTTGAAAAATAGAAGATCATCCTGTTATAGATGACACGAAAATATAGGAAATAATAATTGATTTTATATTTTCATACCCTTCTCATATTTTAGCAGAGCTTCTAGATATGCAGCCTGGAAATTTGATAAACACGAAACGGATTCGGAATTAAGATATTAATTAAAAAAAAAGGAATAACGTCAAAAAGACTCATTTCATTCTGCAGAAATATACTTTGAGAGGGGTCGAACCCCCGTTGTGATTCTCGAGCACAAAACTAATCACCACTTGGCCAAAGAACCGCACGTTCAACTCGCTCCCCAAGGCCTATATAACTCGGGTACTTCACTGGTTTAGTCGAAAGCACACGCAAAATATCCACAACATTAAAAACGTGTGACTTGTTTCACGCGGAAATTAATTTCGGCGTGACCAGTTGTTCATTCTCGGTTCAGGTAACAATCCACGTGGATTCCAGGAAAAAAACCTTTTTTTTTCAAAGTGATGCTTTTTTTTTCTTCTTTTTCAAGACAAATATGAAAACTATTTCCAGAAGTTTTCAGAATTTCCTCGT
This sequence comes from Caenorhabditis doughertyi, assembly GCA_963572265.1. Lineage (NCBI taxonomy): Eukaryota > Metazoa > Nematoda > Chromadorea > Rhabditida > Rhabditidae > Caenorhabditis > Caenorhabditis doughertyi. The sequence goes on along the minus strand of OY751556.1, from coordinate 11,371,460 downwards.
TACAATTTTTAAATAAATAATTTATCAAAACTCATTTTGTTTTCAGTGTGATTGTATCTGCTGGTCTCCTACAGCAAGGATGTTGTTATGGAAAAAGTAGATGAATGGTTCGTTTTTCTGAAAATTTCGTGATGTAAATGGAAAAAAAACGTAATGTAAATGTGTTTTTGAATGGAACTTTTATTACAGAATCAAAGATGTCAGGACAATCATCGAATGGGCCAAGCCAAAGCTTTACGCTCCAAAACGGGACAGTCTTCACTGGGCCCGTGACAGTTTCTATATCAGGACCAGTTTACGTGTTGGCGACACCAAATCCGGCGGATTTCTTCGCAGAATTCGCCAGAGCTCCATCTGGACCAAACGCCTCTTCTGGCCAAGCGACTCCTGGTCCTGCCAACCCGCCTCCTTCGCCAGTCAACTCTTCTACACTGCCTCCACCACCTCCACCAGCTCGTCGTCGTCCATCCGTCAACATAGTTCCATCTGTATCCCTCGAACCGGTTCCATTGCCACCGCCACCAACAGGGAACCAACCAATGGCTCGATTCTTGGCGGAAATTCTTCGAGGACCAGAAGTAGAGCCGGAATTCGAATGGGACCAATGGAACAGAGATCCGATGCTGCACGCGGATCTTGATGAAGAGATGGCGGAAGATCTACAAGACGAAGAGGATTACTGGTTTGACCAGAAGAGAATGAGGAAGATGGTGAAGCAGAAGATGTTGAAATGGATACAAATGCGGGAGAAGATGATGAAATTGAAGAAATGGCGGAACGTGATGATGGCGGAGAGCATCGGGACGAACAAATGGCAGAGGGAGGAGAGGAAGAAATGCCTGTAAGGATTTATTTGATTTCGGAAAAGGGGAGAAATAATGAAACTTACGGAAAATCATTTGAGGGGTAAAGAAAAAAAAGAAGGAGGGTAACGGAAACATTAGTTTTGACAAAGGTATTGAGCTAGTTCTAGGTTTTCGGGGGGGGGGGGGGGGCTTTATATGTTGTCTATTTGAAAGTGAAGCTTTTTAGACGCATGTGTGTTTGTGTGTTTCAGGCAACTGTTTGCATTATTTTCGTATCTCTATTTGCCAGATCGCAGCTGTTTAGCAAATTTTTCATCTATATGTATATCTGTTTGAACGATTTGGTTCTTTCAGTGCATGTGTCGAATGTATTGTGATTTTTCAGTCACTTTTAATTGAATGGGGTTAGAAGATAGAGCGGCATCGGAAGATTCTGGTATCAAAAATTGCAATTGTTGTGTGTATGCATGTTTATGTGTTTTTGTAGGAAGTGATGGAAGAAGAGAGGCGTCGAGCAACTCCACGAGAATACGCTGATGGTTTTGATATCGATCATAACACGGGACATCATGAGGTTGAGGAATTGGTTGGAGCTGGTGTAGACGATGCGACGAGAAGACGACAGGAGCAGCGATCTGAAATGAGAATGGATTATGAAGATTTGGGGCATGTTGCAGCAGATGAGCCAGATTTGAATTCTTCTCAATATAGTCTGAATGATAGTGTTGTTTCCACTTATCTGTCACCAATACACTCTCCAACACGTCATGGATTCGACTATTCCCAAACACAGGTTCGGCTTATGGCCGTCAATATCCGAGTTGACGACAAAAGAGCCAAGCAAAGGCACACTGAGTTACGTGATGATTCATTTGCTTGTATTAGGTCCAGACAAAAGAAATATTGGTATGTCTCAGTGCATTAAAAACAGAAGGAGGAAATTATTTTCAGTTATTTTTTCTGTGAGCTAGCTTCTACTCCAGTCACCGACAAGTTATTAGTCCGAGGAACGGACAGAAAAAGGCACGTGATCAGATTCACTGTTACTGGCTCCAGAGCCGTTCAAAAAAGTTATGATTATAAATCAATTCAAGAAGATTTGGATGTCGAATGGTACAATTTGTTCGACATCGTGCAATTGGTCAGTACAAGGGAAATCATCCCATGACATGAAAACAACTAGATTAGGCGACATTATTGCGTTTATGAATGGAACTTTAATTACAGAATCAAAGATGTCAGGAAAATCACCATATGGCCCGAATCAAAGTTTTTCGCTTCAAAACGGGACGATTTTCACTGGCCCCGTGACGGTGACTATCACAGGACCGGTCTATGTGTTGGCGACGCCAAATTCGGCGGATTTCTTCACCGAATTCGCCAGAGCCCCATCTGGATCAAACGCGTCTTCCGGTCAAGCGCCTCCCGGTCCTGCCAACCCACCGTCTTCGCCAGCCAATTCATCCACACTGACGCCACCACCTCCACCATCTCGTCGTCGTCCTTCCGTCAACATAGTTCCATCTGCATCCATCGAACCGATTCCATTGCCACCGCCACCAACAACAATGGAACAGGGATCCGTTACTGCACGCGGACCTTGATGAAGAGATGGATCTACAAGAGGAAGAGGATTACTGGTTTGACCAGAAGAAAATGAGGAAGAGGGTGAAGGTGCAGATGTAGAAATGGAAAGAAATGAGGGAGAAGATGATCAAAATGAAGAAAGGGCGGAACGTGATGATGGCGGAGAGCATAGGCACGTACAAATAGCAGAGGGAGGAGAGGAAGAAATGCATGTAAGAATATATTTGATTTCGGAAAAGGGGAGAAATAAGGAAACTTACGGAAAATCATTTGAGAGGTAAAAAAAACAAGAAGAGAAACGAAAACATTAGTTTCGTCAAAGGTATTGAGCTTGTTCTTTCTTTCTATCTTTATGGACGTATGTTGTTCATTTCCATGTGCTTCATGGATATGTTTCTGCCACTTTGAAAGTGCGTGTAGCGTTTAAGCTTAAATATAAAATTCGAGTTTTGATCTGTCTGCTCTTGCTGTTGTTCGTGAAATTACAAGAAAGTGTTGTCTAGTTCTCTGTTATGCTTTCTAGATGACAAAAGTCAATGTCCATCTAGATTCTTTTCCGAATCTTGTATTTTAGGAGGTGGAAGAGTATCAGAATCGTCGTCCTGTGGATCGGAACTCATTCGACTATTCTTATGGGCACAGAGACTATGGTTTTGATGAAATTGTGGAAGAGCAGGTGGAACAGGGCACATTGGCGGAGCGGAGAAGATCAGCTGAAAGAAGATTTATCGATTTGGAAGATAATGAGGACGACATGTGGGAAAGACACAATTTGAGAGTGACGGAACAATTGAGACAAAACTCTAGTTCTCCAAAATCAGTGATTCCATCAGAAAGAAGTTACGACAGCTCTATTCATATTCCTCGCAGAAATGTGATTAGAGATCTTGTTTTGGAAGAAGAGCAACTGTTTATACTGATAAATGGAAAGACCCATTTGAGAAATTGGGACAACTTGCAACCATCGGAACGAACCGATGGGTTTGCATTGATAAGGTCAACAGCGGCAAAATTTGGGTATGCTTCTGTTTCACGAGCAGTTCGAAAAAAAAAACGTTTTTAGCTATGAATTTGATGAGATAGCTTCGAGGCCGAATACCAGAATGTTCCCTTTAATCCAAAAATATGGTCACCGTTTCTCAACAACTTTCAAGGTTATGGAAAAGGAAGCGATGGGGATGATGGCTCAGCACATCGACAATGAAAGCAAGCGTCAAATTTTTTGGTTTTCCAAATTTGACGTTGTGTCTCTGGTTGGTTTGAGAATTTATTTGAACGGGCAGAGAGATTCGCCTTCCGCATAAATTTTGAATAAAAGAAAGTATTTCAGAAAAATGGTGCTCCTTTCATATGGGTTTTGCCGTTCACCCCTTTCACTGACACTGATCTTCTGAAAATGGTTCAAACCAAAATCAAATCTCTGGAGTCGATCCCCAAAAATCAAGATGATTTCGAACTGAAGGTTCGTTTTTGTGCAGTTGAACACATGTTGTTGAAAGACGGCTCAGTTTAGAATAACATTTTTTACAATGTTTAAAATTATGTTTTTAGAAACTGGGGCAACGTCTACAACTTATGAGGAATGTCACCAAGGAAGCATAAAATAACAATCATTTCACAATTTTTTAAAACTTACTTTTTTTGTGAATTTTTTCATTGAAATAATAAAAAAATTTCTTAAACAAGCGGTTGGTTGTAGTTATGAAAACGTTTATTTTTTGGAAATTATATTTCCTAGAATGAGGTTCAATAACTTTCACGTCGAACAATTGATTGAAAAAATTGGGCGTTGTTTTTATTTCAGCCAAGGCATAACATTCACTTTGCCAAGTCATTTCAATTTAAATCATTAATGAAATAGATAATCTAGATCTTCAGCGTTCAGTCTTCGTGTTTCTCGATTTCAATTGATCGAATCAAAATTTGTAAAAGTATATTTACGCAACTAGAGGAACTGTAAAAAAATGTGTTTTCTGTGAAACGAAAGTATAATTTTCTGATCGAATTTAATCAACTGATAGTGGTCTGAGTAGAAAATCACATCCAATCAAAGCCTTGGTTTCAGAATAACTGTTTCAACTTTCATATGCTGGTTGAGGATATTGGAAAATAGAGCACTCTCTCAATAGAAATTAAAATTTCTAAAAAAAATTCACGAAACTGAGAAAACTTCGGAGCAATATTTTTTACTAATAGTAAAGGAATTTCAGAAAAAGATGCTTATCTAAAAATCGTTAATTGTTTATTTCTAGCTTTTTTTTAGAAAGAAAAATACTTCATCATTTTTTTAATGTTTGATGTAACGGACAATTAATTATTAGAAAGTTTTTGGAAAACATTATTGGTTTGAAACAGTCTTAAAATAAAATTCGTTCCCGTTTTCTCTTAAACTTCTAAAAAGTTGAGCTTAAGAAACTCGACACTACTCCAAATGGAAGTTCCAAAATGGAAAATACACAGATATCAGGGCTCTTTTAATGAAGGGGCTCTTTCTCATACGAGACAGTTTTGACAAGGGACACGGTTGACAAGAGTAGGACTACCGCCTTTGTGAAAATGAAAGTGTTTATTTTCTGTTTCTCGATATTTACTTTATATTTAACATACAATTTCGAAATAAACCATCTCTAGTTAGTCCACTACACTGAAATATGTATGGCGTCTCAAAAGTTTATGATGTACGTGAAATCTTGAGTTTCGTTGCTGTTTGAGATTAAAAATAGGCTTGAAATTTCTGGGTATTTCAAATTAATACAAATTCAAAAAGTTTACTGATAGTTTCACTTAGATTCTTCCAAAAACATAAATAGGTAATGAAGGAAATTGAAAATATTTATTTAAATTGAACAAACTATAACGATGGATGATGAACATTCATAGATGAAATAATATGATTCTCGTCACCAGCCACCAAATAAAAAATCAGTGATCTGAATAGTGAATTAATGGCTGGAAATAAACTCGAAAAACGAATAGACAGCAGATAAAGACGTTCATGAATGCAATATTTAATGGAGAATCGACAACAGTGATTGTTTGAGTACAATTGTTCAAATGAAATAGTTCAGAAACTGTAATAATACTTGAAATACACTGAAATAATACATTGAAATATCAAAGGTTTGGGGATTTGTGCTTCGTGAAAATATTTTTTTGCGCACAATCCATAAGTCTGGGAATACAGAGTATAGTGGTTATTAGATCTGGGAGATAATATGTGATCTTCACAATTCAGTGTTATGAAAGCCTCTTTCTGTTTTTCAAAGATCGAATTTGAAGTCCTTAAAAGTGGTTTTCAAAATTTGACATAACGGTCATACCAAAGATAAAACAAAAATAGCAATGCCTTGAAACATTATTTTCATTTTTTGCTCAATTGCAAATTAAAAGTAGAAAAAAAGTAATTTGTTTTGATTGTAAATTTATTTCGAATTAGAATTCTTACTCAGAAAATAGAAGCGCATGGTGACTAAATCTTAGTGCATACCAGTTTTCAATTATCGGTTTTGTGTGACAGAAGTGACAGAATACAGGAGTTGCGAATGAAAAAACATAAACCATCGTGATAAAACGGGAAGATAAATAATCCTCAAAATAGTGAATAAACAAAAGAGAAATGGTTTGATTGTCCCCGGAATTCGAAAAATGGTGATAAATTTATTGTGAAACTGAAAACTAATTTAGATTTTGGCTTCAGAGATTTCCAGAGTTTTCCGTTTTAAAATTTTGGATCCTAGAATAGATAGAAACAGGAATCGATTACTGTATCTACCATTGGAACGAAACTTTTTTCTCTAGATTAGAGTCAATTCAAGTTGATACTGAAATATGCATTTTGATTTCTTGGCTCGAAATTTACCGTTTCTGTCCGTTGATATTGTTCAGTATTTTTCGAGCCAACTAGTTGGAACCATTGCACTCCTTTTTCCTGGCTCTTAAAGATAGATTGCTGATAATTTAATTTCAATAAAATACCTTCTTGCCAAACTAAATTCTGAAAAAAGAGATATATAGCACAGTAGAAGTAGTTACTCATTACCTTTTCGACATTAAAATTCCACTGCCAAAGTGATTAATCTTGTAAATTATTTGGTATGTTTTAGATCTATATAATTTTAAAATTTTCTGCTGTGCCCACTTTCACTTCAGGATGAGTAAAGATGAACCATAATCAGGCTTATGGTAGTGAGTTCATATTTGACCTACTGTCTCTTTTTTTCTCCTTTAGAAAAATGAAATAATTTTTCCATAATTCACATATCATTCTAATTCTCAATTCTATCGAATGCATTCCAATAAATTTCCTGTTTCAGTAATCAATTTTAAAAACTTGGGTTTCTTTTCTGATTACTATCATTCTGTAAATATCTGTAATCTATACTGTCTTTACACAATCAACTTCCACGAATCACATACATTTTTGGAACACGAATAAAAAAACAATAACCCTTTCGTTTCATTTCTCTTCACTATTTCTCCTTTTTCTTTATCCCGTATTCACGTTTTTGAAGCTCATTGAATCTCTGTTTCATAGTTATTTTGAAAGTTTCTTCGATATAGAATTAATCCCTGACTAAATTTTCTATTATTTGGGAATTCGTCCATTTGATGATGAGGAAAATATGTGAGTGTAGTATTAAAAACTTCTTCGATATAGGCATACTTGAAACAGTGTTCAATTTTTCAAATATTGGAATACCGTCGACATTTAGAGATTTACTGTTTCAAAATTCCAAATTGTATCAAGGTTTTAGAAACTTTTCATAATAGGTATTAGAAATGGAAAACAATGAAAAACTTTCCTTTCTTTCCTCATATTCTTCTCGAATGACTTGTTTTTTTTCTCAAAAAAAAATATTAGAAATATTAGATTAGAAATGGTATTAGAAATAAAAAACAAAACATATTTTGGATATTTTGCAATGATATTTTATCAGTATTTATTTAGAATCTTTACTAGAGCAATAATATGACACATCGCATACTTTTATTTCTTACACTTCAACAAAATAATCCGACTAATTTTACCGTTTCAATAATAATTTATTAATGATGGTGAATTTGAAACGCAATGCGATCATTATATAAAGATCTAACTTTCTTTTCATATTCATCCCGATATTTCTAACATGTTCTGAAAAGTGAAGCAAATAATTGAGTTTTCATTTTAATCGAAAATACGGAAGCTTTTCCACTACTCACTTCACCAATTTAGACAACAAAAGAAGAAATAGTGTTTGCACCAGTACAGAGAAAACAGGAATGGTTCATAAGAATGTTTCAAAACGATTAGTCTCGGAAATTTCATTGGTAATTCAAAAGTGAAATTCGTGAAGCAAAAAATAATTCATGAAAGTATCTGAATGTTTCGTTAAACCAGATCCTGGTTTCTGTTATTCATCCGCTCATTAAGTCTCATTTGCCAGTCACTTTCGGATATTTCAAGAAACTTTTTTTTCTGTTTCGTGAATGTCTCTTGTGAATTTCAAATAAACTTTCGGAGATCGATTGTTTTTTCTCATTATTCCACAAAAGTTTGTATTGTTTCTGTCTTCGTCTGTTTCAAGTCAAGTTTCTCTCATAGTTGTTTTCAAGATTGATATTGTGAATCTGTCTCCTTCTGTCTTAGAATTTGCTTCATCATTTCTCATTGACAAGATGATTTCATTACAGTTGCGCCTCATTTGGAAAAATGAAAACAATTGCTGAACAATGCTCGGTTCGAGTCAAATGCATTGTTGTACTCGGCAGCTGGGAGGAATTGACAGCCATTTGCTGGTGTACTTTTCTTGTGTACACCCTTGGTACTTTCTAAATCTGCTTTGCTGTATTAGGAGATTGCATGACTAGCAATAGGCTGATCATATTGAAAAATTAATCAAGTATAATGTAACCCATTGAACCATTAACATGTAACCCATTAACAATTTCGAAATCATAAACCTTCTTTAGTCAGTTCACTACACTGAAATATGTATGGCGCCTCAAAAGTTTATGATGTACGTGAAATCTTGAGTTTCGTTGCTGTTTGTGATTAAAAATAGGCTTGAAATTTCTGGGTATTTCAAATTGAAAGAATGAGAAGATCCACAGCTAGTCTCTTCCATAATACAGGAATAGGTAATTCCAAAAACAAAAATAGGTGAAAACTGATCTGAAAAGTGAATTAATGGCTGGAAATAAACTCGAAAAAAGAATAGACAGCAGATAAAGATTTTCATGAATGCAATATTTAATGGAGAATCGACAACAGTGATTGTTTGTGTACAATTGTTCAAATGAGATAGTTCAGAAACTGTAATAATACTTGAAATACACTGAAAAAAAACATGGGAGTTTCAAAGGTCTATCTTTTTTGAAAATATTCTCTGTTCGCATCATTTTTTTCAAAGTTCTGGTCTCTTTTAGGGATCAGCTTCGCTATAAAACAAACATGGAAGTAAAGACTGAGTATCATTGTCACATAATTCTGAATCAATCAGTTCCAAAGTTCCTAATTGTTTTTCGTCGGATTTTGTAAGTTGATTTTACAAAAATTTATCACTTTCTCGAAACGATTCAATTAGTCTTTCTAAATATTTAAATATTTGCGTTGAGATAAGCTGAATCGTTATACTCTGTGATGAAATAGAACTCTTTTAGAGGTTCATTTCAGCTTGCACTATCACAATTTTTGTTAAAACGCGAATATTCTAATGTCATAACTTCCTTAAGGAAGTTTATGTCTCGTCTAAGCAGTGAAAAGTGATTTCAGTTATGAAATAAGGAAGACGATCACATATTCATATTATCCATTTGAGCTTGTTTCTCTATCCCAACAAGACTTGGTTCTTCAAACGGTTTCTTGGTATTAGGATACTACGGAGCATTATTTTATACTTCCCTTCTGTTTCCAAACTTGCTCAGTGTGCTTAGGAGACCAGTTAACTTTACTGCTTTGATAAAAAATAATACTTTCTGATTAGATCGCAGCGCCTAACCTAAATAGTTCTTATTCTTACCTGCACTAACACTCAACTCAAATTATCGGTACTACAACTCTCAATTCTCAACTCTTAAATCTATTTCTCAACTCTTAACTCGTTCTTTGGTCATATTAACTTCTCAAAAACTACAACGTGATTCTCATGCGAAGATTTCACTTTTGCTATACTGAGACAAGTCATATTCAAATATCAAAAACCTAACATTACGGTTGTATATCTACAAGGGTTTAGAGCTTCTGGGCCAACCTCTAATAAACCGGCACTTATTCAGAGACTTGGAACAATGAAACGGAACGTCGATGTGAGAGCAAACATAATTTCGAGTTTTAACGATAGATCGGAATAGCATAGATCAGAATCGAATCGTTCCAAAGATAATCAGGAAAAATTTCGACAGTTTGTCAAGTCTGATCTGAAGCTATAAACTACGAGAAACAACCTGAAAGAAATTCAGAACTAAAACGACTCCTCTATTTCCCAAACCTTCTTGTCCTCTGAAAAAAGCAGTAGAATTTAGACACAAGTTATGAGGATAACGTTTCTCAATAAAGTTTGTATTATTCTAATCTTAAAAACGAAACGAATGAGAGTCATTCCGGGAATCTCATAACGTAAACTATTCTGAATGTTGTGAAACAGATTCTACGGCGATTCGGGAGGAAGTATAATATTTTCATCAATTCTCGTTGATGAAAAACGAAACTGTCTACAGTAATGATGAACCAAATCAATTAGAGACGCTCGAGCAAACGAACTATAACTAGAGACTACTTCTGAGCTAACGGAGCAACAATTCCAGAGAATTGGAAACCACGTCTGAAGGAATATGAACTGGAGACAATGTGATCTAGGGTCAAATACAAAAAAGCCTAATGATATGAAGAAGCTAATCAGCTGAATGTGATCACGCAATCAGATTGAAACTAGAGTCTACTTCTAACCTAATAGCCCCTCCCTCCCCCCAAAAATACTTTATTAAAATTAATCAATAAAAATAAAGATTATCATTGACGTTTCCGATTGAGCCATGCATTCGTCCTCCGTCCTAGCACTCAATCATGTCTCATCTCTCCACGTTGCACCACATTGAAAGTCAGTCTCAAAACCATCTGACTTTGGAATGATAACTGAATGCTAAAAAGAAAATTGTATTCATTCCCTCGAAATCTCTTGTTTTATTAAGATAGCATGCCCTACTCAATCTCACTACTAAAAAGAGGAAGTTGAATGGGAATGGAAGACAGGCATTGTCCGTGAAGACATCAGAGACATGCCTTTTGCCAGCCACGCCCACTCCGAATACAGAAAGGCAGAGAGTAAAGGTCCACCAGGCCTAGTGCCCGATGGAAAAACGGGTAAGGCTACACCAACCGGCTGTTGGTCACTTCCCTTGTGCACTGGATGAGAACAGCTACTGCCGATCTGCCGAAAGAGACACTGAATTTCGGCCTCAGAAAACAAGGGGTGAAATGAACTAGCGAGATTGAATAGCACTTACTATCTCAAGCTTGTAACACAATAACGATACAAGTCAAAATGGTGGTCACTATCAGCTATTACTGATATTTTATCACTCTAATGAAACTTTAAAACTTGCGAATTACAGCACATCTGAAGTTCAGATAGCTCGACACGGATATCCACGGATACTGATCAAAATCAACGGACAGTCCAAACCAAAAAACCCATTGAAGTCCTATGGCGTTGATGGATAATTGAATTGAACTCTAGAATCTATATATGCATGAAGGTATTTCATTAGACAGTTTTCTAGATACTATTCTCGATAACAAGTCTTACTCAATCTCACTACTAAAAAGAGGAAGTTGAATGGGAATGGAAGGCAGGAATTGTCCGTGAAGACATCAGAGACATACCTATTGCCAGCCACGCCCACTCCGAATGCAGAAAAGCAGAGAGTAAAGGTCCACCAGGCCTAGTGCCCGATGGAAAAACGGGTAAGACTACACCAACCGGCTGTTGGTCACTTCCCTTGTGCACTGGATGAGAACAGCTACTGCCGATCTGCCGAAAGAGACACTGAATTCCGGCCTCAGAAAACAAGGGGTGAAATGAACTAGTGAGATTGAATAGAAATTATTATTGACCAAAGGCTTCAAATTGGACATTTTTCAATATCTAAAAGATAGCCTCTACTAACTACTAAAAAACAGCTATCATGAAAGCAACATCACATTCAAACTTGCGGGTGATCCGAATATCCAGGGAGTTTCTTGACAATCCAATCATCCAACTAACTGGTGCATTCCGAAATCAGTCCATTATCAAAACCACAAAACTCTTTGAATCCACAAACCATCAAACGATATTAGGCCAAAGTTGAGCGCCAAAGAACGAGAATCATGAAAAAATTTTGAATTGTGATTGAAACATTTCGAAACCCATTCCAAGTAGCAAGTCTTACTCAATCTCACTACTAATAAGAGGAAGTTTAGTGGGAATGGAAGGCAGGCATTGTCCGTGAAGACATCAGAGACATGCCTTTTGCCAGCCACACCCACTAAGAATACAGAAAGGCAGAGAGTAAAGGTCCACCAGGCCTAGTGCCCGATGGAAAAACGGGTAAGACTACACCAACCGGCTGTTGGTCACTTCCCTTGTGCACTGGATGAGAACAGCTACTGCCGATCTGCCGAAAGAGACACTGAATTTCGGCCTCAGAAAACAAGGGGTGAAATGAACTAGCGAGATTGAATAAGACTGACTATTTGACTAATTGAGTAAGACTACACTGTTCAAACTTGCGATTTGAAACCAATTTGAACATCCTCGTGATCGATGCGCCTGTCGAGACATAGAGCCGAAAGTCCGCTCACTATTCACACCACTAATCGAATTGAAAACTTCCTTCGATTTGATATCCCATCAATCGATAATTCAATGAGGGTGCCACGAGAGGACGAGCGTCTGAAAGTTCACGTTTAATAGTTTGTTTATTTGATGAATTTTTTATTGAGTACGACGCGGCATTTTTTCTTGAGCCATTTATCTGTGTTTTCCGTAGGGTTGTTGTTGGTCGCCAAAACCATTCACTAAAACCAATGTTTTTCACGTCAAAGGTTTTGCAAAACCAATAATTTTTCTAAATTGGTTTTTGAAAACCAATGTAATTTTTAAATTGGTAAATTAACGCCAATATTTCACCACAAAATTTTCGAAAAATTAATTTTCAAAGCGTTTTTTCAACGCATTTGACCTTGGATAAATTGGTTTCGCCAGACCTACACGTAGGTATTGGCGACCAATACCAATTTAGAAATAGGCAATGGTCGCCAATACCTTTTTGAATATTGGCGTAGGTTACCAATGCCAATTTTTAAATTGGTTTTGGTCGCCGTAAAATACCTTTTTAACAACCCTAGTTTTCCGAAAGGTTTAACTGTGCTTTCCTAAGCGATTTTATTAATAGATAGCATCACCTATTTCTACATGGGCTCAGAGCTTATTGCCATCGGTTTATACCTTTTATCCAATTGATTTTCGCTTTTTGTCCGGAGAGAATAATCGAGAACTGATTTTTTTCACGTAGGATGTTTCTAATTTTACACGAAAATGGAACACGTTTTTTTTATAAAATTACGAAAATTCTATCAAGAATTTTGAGATAAACGACGCTTGTTTCTGTTTTTGACCCAAAAGAAATGCTGATAAACTCACAATCTAAATCAGACATCTTCTGAACTTTCATATCTTCTCTATTCCATCGTATCACCCTTGTCCCTTTGTTGTCGAATCAGCAGGACTTCTGATAAACGGCGAAGGGGACAACCTGCAATATAGGGCGGAGAGAATCGGTAGTGTTAATTCATTGTACTAACTCGACAACACTAAAAACTCCAATTTTCGACCATTCGATGTATCCTCTGCCCGAGCAACGATTATTGGAGTTCTCTTCAAGACGCGAAACAAGCACTGGAAAGTGTAATCATATTATAATTCTCATTACTACTTGAAGTAATCTAAACTAGTTGGCACTTGTTTAATAGCCTAACAAAATAATGAAACTGCTTTTTTTCCGGCAAAATTGTATTCTTTTATCGGTATAAAATAATATTTATCTTTGCTAGATTTCAGAAAAAAAAGTAGTTTTAAAAACAAACGCCTATCACTTCGAAATCGACAATGAATCAATAGTTTCTCACATGCTTACCTTTTCTGAAAAACAACTGCTTCGCCGATAACAGCCGATGAATGAAGAATCTGAAAATGATTTTCGGAGAGAAAAACAATAGTCACTTCTACAACTAACACGATATTCCGAAGTTCCGTCGTTTCTTCTCATCATTCGGTGTCGTCGACGTCGAAATCTGAAACTTTGAAAGATTGAAGAGATCAACGAAGCTGTAATCACGGAGTGCAAAACAGTCCATTAATGCAAGCACGCTCCATTGAACAAACACCATTGACCAAAAGGCGCGAAATTCAAATTTCAATTTTTGTTTTGTTTTTAGAAGATGCAAATGAATTTTTTTTCTTTAAACGTTTTAAATTGTTTTTACATTTTACAAAAGCAAACAATTAATTAAAGTATTCATAAATTGGTTGAAAATACATCAAAAAACTGGAAATTCAACGGAGTAGTGGCACAGCTTTACCGGCTCAATGGTGTCTTTCAATGATGCAATAATATCTTGGCTAGTATATTCTTGAAAAAAAATAATAGAATTGTTACAGCAAGGTGTTTGAAAATTTTTTATTAAAAAACAAGATTATTATATTAACTTGGTAACGTGACGAGGGCAGCACGACGAAATGAAGCGAGGAAGACGATGAAGGAGTTCCTGGTAGAAATGGTCCCTGAAAATTGAACTACACTACGGGAAAATAAATTATGGAAGTTAACAGATAGGAAAAATGGACCTAAAAAAAAGATCTTGTGATAGTCGTTGACTCCGGAAGATGAAGCAGAAGAAGAAGAAGAAGAGGGAGAGTGGACGGAACATCTGAAATATAATTTTGATTTGTGAATAAATAATGAATTGAAGTGTTCTCAACTTTTGACTGTTTCCGTGGGAACTTTTGCTCCCTTTTCTATATTTGAAAAACGTGTTAGAAATTAGATGATAAATCTGATTAATTCATCAGATCTCAATATGGATTCAAGTAACAGGACCATCAAAGACCCAGAGCAAATGATCATATTTCTACAAGGTCAAATGGTTCAAATTCGTGATTTTAATGGGAGATTGATGGCAGAAACTGATGAGTTGAGAGAGTATAAAAGGAGCAGTGAACCAAAAATAAAAGATTACGATACTATTCGTGGGAAGTTGATGAAATTAGAAGAGGAGAACAAGCATAATGTCGAGGAGATCGGAAGACTCCGAGGAATGCTACAAGAACATTCTAAGTGCGGGGAAAGTATGAGACAAATGGTGATAAAGCAAGAGGAAATGGAGATATTTCAAAAGGTGCATTTTGAGATTTGTAGGGATTTTGAATAAATGTTGATTTAGAAAGTGGTCAATTGTGCGAGACCCTCCATCAAAAGCAAAATCAACAGTCTCAATATGTTCTGGCGATGGAATTGCAGAAAAACAGTGCGATGAATTCGGCTGCTGAGTTCAAAAAAGAGGCTGAAACATTCCGATCCCAGATTAAAAATCTCAAAATTAGCATTGAGTATCGCTCGCAGCAGAACACAAGAAATGAAGAAAAAATGGCTGTTATGAGGGAAGATTTGAAAGAGAAAGACACAGTTATCAGTAAAAAGGTGAAGAATCTGAAGGAGATGAAAGAAGGAAAGGGCATTATGAGAAGATCAAAATTGATTCCATATGATTTGTTAACCAGTCAAGCAGGAAAACGAGATATTAGGTTGGCTAAAAAGAAATGCGCGTTTTTACTGTTTAGTTCTTTTATTATAAAATTGGCTGTTGTTGAGTTTCATTCAAATGGTTTTTTGCATTTGTATTGGCCTAACATGGGCAACATTCGAGCCAAAATTCAAAGCCTCAAATGAAGGAATAAGTCCGTTGTAATTAAATGAAAACCTGTAGCCAGAATTTGACATTCTTGAGAATCGTAAGTTTTTCTTGACTCCTGAGGGTAATACTGACGAGGTTAAATGTGGTTAAGAGTATATATTCCATATATACCAGGCTAATCAGCGCCAAAATTGGAGCTTCTAAGATAGCTGCTCTCATTTTCAGCAATCCTTCAAGTTGCTACGATAGCAATTTTGAGGCTTCAAAAAATCAGCTAAAACTCATTTTATTCCGATTTTTTTGTCTAATCACTTTTCTGACCAAACCAAAACGACACTACAGTAACTTTAATATGACCTTGATTGGTTGATTTGAAATAAAAACAAAACCATTGTTTTTATTTCGTTATCGGAGACTAGAAACGAATTCAGAGTGAGCTATCTACAAATTGACAACTCTGTGTTAAAATAGGTGGGGTCGCTACCAGCATAAATAATTTGATAGAAGAAGTTACCCAATTACTGAAAATAAGATAATTACTTTTTGGGGTATTGTTTGAACTCTCAGGAATTCTTATGATGGCCAAATTGAGAAGCGCGATCTTTGACAAAACATTTTTCGCCTGTCTTTTCTCAATAGAATTTAATGAAAACCTAGACACAATATATATCAAAATGATCCCCATAATCCGCTCTATTAACTGAAAAAAACAGATCCCGAAATGTTCCGTTTTGCGAATACCGCACGCCTGTAAACACAGCGCGCATTTCTTTTTAGCCAACCTAATAGAATCAAAAAAGGATGTTCCTACCTTCTAAAACTAGCAAGTCTAGTAGACTATTTACTTCTCTTGGTTGATTTTTGTTTTAGGTCCAATTTCAAAACAATTCTACAAGGATCTTCTCAATTCTCTCAATAAAAATAACATCTACAAATGGAAACTAACTCCAAAAGAGGCTTTCAAAGCCTACCATGGTGGGAGGCTCACTCGAGCCAACTATAGAATGATCAAAAGAGATTTAAAAGAATTTGGCGCTCTGGACCCTTTCCCAATTCTTCAAACCATTCAGGGTATCGAGAAAGAAGTCTGTCCGTTAGACAGTTCCACCACTTTTGAAACAGTTGACCAGAAGGACAAAAAATGACCAGTTTTTGTTTCACATTTAGTTAATATTGAAAAATCACTCACCAGACGAGTTGAGCATTTAATGAAGATGAAGAAGATGTCCCTCGAAGATCTGGACGAGCTCTGGTTGGCACTTCTTGGTAGTTCCATATTGAAGTTGATTCTGGAAATAAAAAGTATTTAGGAGACAAAGGAGGTCCAGAAATGAAGCTGTTCATTGCCATTGGCAACGTTGTCAGCCCAAATAGTTGCTTTCATTTGTTACCTCTAGCCATTTATGATGATGCTGAGACAGGAGTTGCTATGACTTGGCACGTGGGAGAGCTTCTCGACCAGCTGGACACCCTGAAAGAATTGAAAATCAGTTTCGAAGGAAGAATCATTATCGCCCCAGTCTTCCTTTTCTTGGGAGGTGATATGAAATTCCAATGTGAAATGCTTAGCCACCAGGGATGTTCAGCCAAGAACCCTTGCATTTACTGCACCCGGAAAGGCAAGGAAACTATTGGAGAATACAAAAGATTTAGAGCAGCACCCCTGAGAACAGAAGATTCATACATGCAAGATAGTCTCCGTGGAACTACAAAAAAGCCAGTTAATAGTGTGAAACCGCAGTCAAAATTCATCGTTAGATCGCTCAAGCTGTTCCGAATCATTCCAGCCAGCTTACACATCATCATGGGTATCGCTCAGAGATGTGGTTTTGATTATCTCATGATTTGGGCTGCACAAATGGACTTGGGATCTAACGCGGCTCATATCCAGAGAGTTGATATCAAGAATGGAAGAGTCTCCAAAACAAACCTTTTAACGTATGAATCATCAGTCGCTGCCCTCGAACCATTTCTGACTTCACTCGATGACATCCTCAGAATCTTGGAGCACTTCCGAGAGGCCCGTATCGATGGAAGTGACGAACTAGAAGCCAGTGCGTGCTCAGCTGAAAAATGTCTGTTTAGAGATAAATTGATGACAAAATCGGCAACATTCACAAATAGACTGATCAAATGTGAGACATGTGCTTTGACGTTTCATGCTGCTTGCTCCGGCTGTTGGAGTTTAGAAGAATCTTTACTATTATTACTGTACAGATTCTGTGTGTCTGTGTGTTTGTGTGTGTGTCGCCGGCCCTAGCGAGATCCCTACTGAACCGATTTTGATGGGACCTGGACAGGTCGGTCCAAGATTGCGACGCGATGATGCCCGTCTAATTTAAATTTTGAAACTGATAAAAATGAGGTCAGCAGGTTCGAAAAACCCCGTTTTCAGGCCTTTTTAAAAATTTCCATTGGGGAGAGAGACGCACAGGGGGCCACGTGAACATAATAAACCCCGTAGAACTTTTCACAGTTTTTTTCATTTCTAAAAAAAAGTGAAGCCAGGCGGTAGGAGGCGCGGAGCGCCGATGACCGACTGGTGGGAACTTACCACTAACACAGACATTCCTTTCGACTGCTTGTGGTGTTCCGGTCACACTGGTGCTCGCGTTGATCAGCTGGCCACGAAGTCTCGAGAAGCGCTGGAAAAGGAATTATTGAAAAATCGAGAACTTCTCCAGTAGTTTTGGTTAGGCAGAAACATTTAGTATTTATCAAACTTTTCAGAAAAGCTAAGGCCGATCACGACTCTAACCTAGCAGCTGTAAAAGGACAGAAGAAATACAGACAGTGGTTAGAAAACACGTGGAAAAAACATGGAGCGGACATGAGTGTTTGGAGAAAAGATTTCTGTGGAAATCACGTCTATATATTGCTGAAAGAGAATGTAATCAACGAGTACATGCAAATTTTCGAAAAACACCCCGATTATGAAAGCATGTCAGGATTCATGAAAGCTCTTGGAGCTATTCAACGACTTTGCGTCCCCCGAACTTATGAAGACAATGAAATTATGGAATTAGAGAATCAAATCGTAACCAGAAAAACTTATAATTCTACTATTTCCGATTATTACAGAATTTGATGTGGGATAATCTCCAGAAATTCGCTTCTAAGGACACAGTAATTCCGAAGCTTCATGTGCTTTTGGAACATGTGATGCCCTTCATTCGTAATCACAAAACTTGGGCTCGCACAAGCGAGCAAGGAATCGAGGCCACACATGCTGTTTATGGTTCGGAAAAGATTCGCATGCGAACCACTCGTAACAAAACACTCAAAGCATTTAGATGCTTTCAAAGAATGCTTTTAAAAAACACGCTATACGATTTTTCCTAATTTTTAAACATCGTTTTTCATCCTCACCTTGCGCTTCTTTTCTTGATCTTCTTCTCTTGCTGCTTTCCTTCTCTTCCTCCACTAGCTTTGTCAACCATATCGTTCTTCTTTCTGTCTTCTCTCGCGTTTACATCACCGCTTGACCTGAAAATCATTGAATTGCCCTACGGAATGTAAACTGTTCAGAAAAATAATCAGAGGAAAAATAACCTGAAAAAAAATCCTTCGTAGAAGATTGCAGCTTCCCCTCCGACCTTCTTTCCATCCTCCTTTTCGGTGCTAACCTGAAAAACCATATTCGATGTTCAGTAATATTCAATCTATTATTTTCAGTAGTACATTTAGCGTTTTTTAACATCAAAAATATTCTTAAAATCTTATGTTTCATTTTTTCGCTTCTTCAAAAAACATTCTCATAACTTTTCGCTATTTTTCATCAAAATTATTCTTTAAATCTTATGTTTCTTTTTTCTTCGCTTCTTCAAAACACATTCTTTTAATTCTTCGCCATTTTCGTCTTTTTTACCACACTTTAATCACCTTTTCTTCCTGTTCTTTGGTCGATTTCCGAAGTCGCCGATTTCCAGTCGATTTGTCCGCTTTGAAAATAAATGCACCTTGAAAATAAATTTTTTTATTAAATTTTGCTCTAAAAAACATCGGAGGTCACGAAAAATACAAAAAACCGCAACGAAAAGCCTGAAAACGTCGAAAAAACATCGAAACGCACAAAATAAAATTCGAAAGCGCGCTCTACTGAACTCTTTGGAAAAAATTTTCAGGTTTTTTTTCTTCTCTCTCTCTCTCTGACAATTGAGAATAGCCAAAGGGAATTATCGAGGATACCAATACAGCTTTAATAACTGATATATTTTCCAACGGTTTCAACTTTCTCCCGATAATGTAAGCGCAATCTCGAGCAATTTACTCAGAGAGAGAGAAGATGGCGCGCCAGTGGCGGTCTGTAATTCCGGGGTGTCGTAATGTGCGTTGTTTATCGTAAATCACCCTCGTAAATAGTTTCACATTTCTTAATTTTCTATAGCCTTAGTCAATTTTCAAATTATAAAAAGAAAATGTGTCTTTGAGTTGCTTTCAAAAACCCCTGCGGAAAAAATTCTCAAGCGCCAGGAAGAGAGATGGGCGGAGTCTCAGAACGCAATGGCGCCGCTCCTTGCAACACTCCCGCACACACTTTTCGTTTCCTTTTTTTGCCTTAGAGATTAAAAATGCGATTTTATGACCGCGATCATTATTTTCACATCAAATCAAGTCTTTTTTTTCTCATTTATGGAACATATGGTCCTCTTTTTTAGACAAAAAAACATGAAGTGCCTCTCTATCCGTTATATTACAGCTTCGTTGATCTCTTCAATCTTTCAAAGTTTCAGATTTCGACGTCGACGACACCGAATGATGAGAAGAAACGACGGAACTTCGGAATATCGTGTTAGTTGTAGAAGTGACTATTGTTTTTCTCTCCGAAAATCATTTTCAGATTCTTCATTCATCGGCTGTTATCGGCGAAGCAGTTGTTTTTCAGAAAAGGTAAGCATGTGAGAAACTATTGATTCATTGTCGATTTCGAAGTGATAGGCGTTTGTTTTTAAAACTACTTTTTTTTCTGAAATCTAGCAAAGATAAATATTATTTTATACCGATAAAAGAATACAATTTTGCCGGAAAAAAAGCAGTTTCATTATTTTGTTAGGCTATTAAACAAGTGCCAACTAGTTTAGATTACTTCAAGTAGTAATGAGAATTATAATATGATTACACTTTCCAGTGCTTGTTTCGCGTCTTGAAGAGAACTCCAATAATCGTTGCTCGGGCAGAGGATACATCGAATGGTCGAAAATTGGAGTTTTTAGTGTTGTCGAGTTAGTACAATGAATTAACACTACCGATTCTCTCCGCCCTATATTGCAGGTTGTCCCCTTCGCCGTTTATCAGAAGTCCTGCTGATTCGACAACAAAGGGACAAGGGTGATACGATGGAATAGAGAAGATATGAAAGTTCAGAAGATGTCTGATTTAGATTGTGAGTTTATCAGCATTTCTTTTGGGTCAAAAACAGAAACAAGCGTCGTTTATCTCAAAATTCTTGATAGAATTTTCGTAATTTTATAAAAAAAACGTGTTCCATTTTCGTGTAAAATTAGAAACATCCTACGTGAAAAAAATCAGTTCTCGATTATTCTCTCCGGACAAAAAGCGAAAATCAATTGGATAAAAGGTATAAACCGATGGCAATAAGCTCTGAGCCCATGTAGAAATAGGTGATGCTATCTATTAATAAAATCGCTTAGGAAAGCACAGTTAAACCTTTCGGAAAACACAGATAAATGGCTCAAGAAAAAATGCCGCGTCGTACTCAATAAAAAATTCATCAAATAAACAAACTATTAAACGTGAACTTTCAGACGCTCGTCCTCTCGTGGCACCCTCATTGAATTATCGATTGATGGGATATCAAATCGAAGGAAGTTTTCAATTCGATTAGTGGTGTGAATAGTGAGCGGACTTTCGGCTCTATGTCTCGACAGGCGCATCGATCACGAGGATGTTCAAATTGGTTTCAAATCGCAAGTTTGAACAGTGTAGTCTTACTCAATTAGTCAAATAGTCAGTCTTATTCAATCTCGCTAGTTCATTTCACCCCTTGTTTTCTGAGGCCGAAATTCAGTGTCTCTTTCGGCAGATCGGCAGTAGCTGTTCTCATCCAGTGCACAAGGGAAGTGACCAACAGCCGGTTGGTGTAGTCTTACCCGTTTTTCCATCGGGCACTAGGCCTGGTGGACCTTTACTCTCTGCCTTTCTGTATTCTTAGTGGGTGTGGCTGGCAAAAGGCATGTCTCTGATGTCTTCACGGACAATGCCTGCCTTCCATTCCCACTAAACTTCCTCTTATTAGTAGTGAGATTGAGTAAGACTTGCTACTTGGAATGGGTTTCGAAATGTTTCAATCACAATTCAAAATTTTTTCATGATTCTCGTTCTTTGGCGCTCAACTTTGGCCTAATATCGTTTGATGGTTTGTGGATTCAAAGAGTTTTGTGGTTTTGATAATGGACTGATTTCGGAATGCACCAGTTAGTTGGATGATTGGATTGTCAAGAAACTCCCTGGATATTCGGATCACCCGCAAGTTTGAATGTGATGTTGCTTTCATGATAGCTGTTTTTTAGTAGTTAGTAGAGGCTATCTTTTAGATATTGAAAAATGTCCAATTTGAAGCCTTTGGTCAATAATAATTTCTATTCAATCTCACTAGTTCATTTCACCCCTTGTTTTCTGAGGCCGAAATTCAGTGTCTCTTTCGGCAGATCGGCAGTAGCTGTTCTCATCCAGTGCACAAGGGAAGTGACCAACAGCCGGTTGGTGTAGTCTTACCCGTTTTTCCATCGGGCACTAGGCCTGGTGGACCTTTACTCTCTGCTTTTCTGCATTCGGAGTGGGCGTGGCTGGCAATAGGTATGTCTCTGATGTCTTCACGGACAATTCCTGCCTTCCATTCCCATTCAACTTCCTCTTTTTAGTAGTGAGATTGAGTAAGACTTGTTATCGAGAATAGTATCTAGAAAACTGTCTAATGAAATACCTTCATGCATATATAGATTCTAGAGTTCAATTCAATTATCCATCAACGCCATAGGACTTCAATGGGTTTTTTGGTTTGGACTGTCCGTTGATTTTGATCAGTATCCGTGGATATCCGTGTCGAGCTATCTGAACTTCAGATGTGCTGTAATTCGCAAGTTTTAAAGTTTCATTAGAGTGATAAAATATCAGTAATAGCTGATAGTGACCACCATTTTGACTTGTATCGTTATTGTGTTACAAGCTTGAGATAGTAAGTGCTATTCAATCTCGCTAGTTCATTTCACCCCTTGTTTTCTGAGGCCGAAATTCAGTGTCTCTTTCGGCAGATCGGCAGTAGCTGTTCTCATCCAGTGCACAAGGGAAGTGACCAACAGCCGGTTGGTGTAGCCTTACCCGTTTTTCCATCGGGCACTAGGCCTGGTGGACCTTTACTCTCTGCCTTTCTGTATTCGGAGTGGGCGTGGCTGGCAAAAGGCATGTCTCTGATGTCTTCACGGACAATGCCTGTCTTCCATTCCCATTCAACTTCCTCTTTTTAGTAGTGAGATTGAGTAGGGCATGCTATCTTAATAAAACAAGAGATTTCGAGGGAATGAATACAATTTTCTTTTTAGCATTCAGTTATCATTCCAAAGTCAGATGGTTTTGAGACTGACTTTCAATGTGGTGCAACGTGGAGAGATGAGACATGATTGAGTGCTAGGACGGAGGACGAATGCATGGCTCAATCGGAAACGTCAATGATAATCTTTATTTTTATTGATTAATTTTAATAAAGTATTTTTGGGGGGAGGGAGGGGCTATTAGGTTAGAAGTAGACTCTAGTTTCAATCTGATTGCGTGATCACATTCAGCTGATTAGCTTCTTCATATCATTAGGCTTTTTTGTATTTGACCCTAGATCACATTGTCTCCAGTTCATATTCCTTCAGACGTGGTTTCCAATTCTCTGGAATTGTTGCTCCGTTAGCTCAGAAGTAGTCTCTAGTTATAGTTCGTTTGCTCGAGCGTCTCTAATTGATTTGGTTCATCATTACTGTAGACAGTTTCGTTTTTCATCAACGAGAATTGATGAAAATATTATACTTCCTCCCGAATCGCCGTAGAATCTGTTTCACAACATTCAGAATAGTTTACGTTATGAGATTCCCGGAATGACTCTCATTCGTTTCGTTTTTAAGATTAGAATAATACAAACTTTATTGAGAAACGTTATCCTCATAACTTGTGTCTAAATTCTACTGCTTTTTTCAGAGGACAAGAAGGTTTGGGAAATAGAGGAGTCGTTTTAGTTCTGAATTTCTTTCAGGTTGTTTCTCGTAGTTTATAGCTTCAGATCAGACTTGACAAACTGTCGAAATTTTTCCTGATTATCTTTGGAACGATTCGATTCTGATCTATGCTATTCCGATCTATCGTTAAAACTCGAAATTATGTTTGCTCTCACATCGACGTTCCGTTTCATTGTTCCAAGTCTCTGAATAAGTGCCGGTTTATTAGAGGTTGGCCCAGAAGCTCTAAACCCTTGTAGATATACAACCGTAATGTTAGGTTTTTGATATTTGAATATGACTTGTATCAGTATAGCAAAAGTGAAATCTTCGCATGAGAATCACGTTGTAGTTTTTGAGAAGTTAATATGACCAAAGAACGAGTTAAGAGTTGAGAAATAGATTTAAGAGTTGAGAATTGAGAGTTGTAGTACCGATAATTTGAGTTGAGTGTTAGTGCAGGTAAGAATAAGAACTATTTAGGTTAGGCGCTGCGATCTAATCAGAAAGTATTATTTTTTATCAAAGCAGTAAAGTTAACTGGTCTCCTAAGCACACTGAGCAAGTTTGGAAACAGAAGGGAAGTATAAAATAATGCTCCGTAGTATCCTAATACCAAGAAACCGTTTGAAGAACCAAGTCTTGTTGGGATAGAGAAACAAGCTCAAATGGATAATATGAATATGTGATCGTCTTCCTTATTTCATAACTGAAATCACTTTTCACTGCTTAGACGAGACATAAACTTCCTTAAGGAAGTTATGACATTAGAATATTCGCGTTTTAACAAAAATTGTGATAGTGCAAGCTGAAATGAACCTCTAAAAGAGTTCTATTTCATCACAGAGTATAACGATTCAGCTTATCTCAACGCAAATATTTAAATATTTAGAAAGACTAATTGAATCGTTTCGAGAAAGTGATAAATTTTTGTAAAATCAACTTACAAAATCCGACGAAAAACAATTAGGAACTTTGGAACTGATTGATTCAGAATTATGTGACAATGATACTCAGTCTTTACTTCCATGTTTGTTTTATAGCGAAGCTGATCCCTAAAAGAGACCAGAACTTTGAAAAAAATGATGCGAACAGAGAATATTTTCAAAAAAGATAGACCTTTGAAACTCCCATGTTTTTTTTCAGTGTATTTCAAGTATTATTACAGTTTCTGAACTATCTCATTTGAACAATTGTACACAAACAATCACTGTTGTCGATTCTCCATTAAATATTGCATTCATGAAAATCTTTATCTGCTGTCTATTCTTTTTTCGAGTTTATTTCCAGCCATTAATTCACTTTTCAGATCAGTTTTCACCTATTTTTGTTTTTGGAATTACCTATTCCTGTATTATGGAAGAGACTAGCTGTGGATCTTCTCATTCTTTCAATTTGAAATACCCAGAAATTTCAAGCCTATTTTTAATCACAAACAGCAACGAAACTCAAGATTTCACGTACATCATAAACTTTTGAGGCGCCATACATATTTCAGTGTAGTGAACTGACTAAAGAAGGTTTATGATTTCGAAATTGTTAATGGGTTACATGTTAATGGTTCAATGGGTTACATTATACTTGATTAATTTTTCAATATGATCAGCCTATTGCTAGTCATGCAATCTCCTAATACAGCAAAGCAGATTTAGAAAGTACCAAGGGTGTACACAAGAAAAGTACACCAGCAAATGGCTGTCAATTCCTCCCAGCTGCCGAGTACAACAATGCATTTGACTCGAACCGAGCATTGTTCAGCAATTGTTTTCATTTTTCCAAATGAGGCGCAACTGTAATGAAATCATCTTGTCAATGAGAAATGATGAAGCAAATTCTAAGACAGAAGGAGACAGATTCACAATATCAATCTTGAAAACAACTATGAGAGAAACTTGACTTGAAACAGACGAAGACAGAAACAATACAAACTTTTGTGGAATAATGAGAAAAAACAATCGATCTCCGAAAGTTTATTTGAAATTCACAAGAGACATTCACGAAACAGAAAAAAAAGTTTCTTGAAATATCCGAAAGTGACTGGCAAATGAGACTTAATGAGCGGATGAATAACAGAAACCAGGATCTGGTTTAACGAAACATTCAGATACTTTCATGAATTATTTTTTGCTTCACGAATTTCACTTTTGAATTACCAATGAAATTTCCGAGACTAATCGTTTTGAAACATTCTTATGAACCATTCCTGTTTTCTCTGTACTGGTGCAAACACTATTTCTTCTTTTGTTGTCTAAATTGGTGAAGTGAGTAGTGGAAAAGCTTCCGTATTTTCGATTAAAATGAAAACTCAATTATTTGCTTCACTTTTCAGAACATGTTAGAAATATCGGGATGAATATGAAAAGAAAGTTAGATCTTTATATAATGATCGCATTGCGTTTCAAATTCACCATCATTAATAAATTATTATTGAAACGGTAAAATTAGTCGGATTATTTTGTTGAAGTGTAAGAAATAAAAGTATGCGATGTGTCATATTATTGCTCTAGTAAAGATTCTAAATAAATACTGATAAAATATCATTGCAAAATATCCAAAATATGTTTTGTTTTTTATTTCTAATACCATTTCTAATCTAATATTTCTAATATTTTTTTTTGAGAAAAAAAACAAGTCATTCGAGAAGAATATGAGGAAAGAAAGGAAAGTTTTTCATTGTTTTCCATTTCTAATACCTATTATGAAAAGTTTCTAAAACCTTGATACAATTTGGAATTTTGAAACAGTAAATCTCTAAATGTCGACGGTATTCCAATATTTGAAAAATTGAACACTGTTTCAAGTATGCCTATATCGAAGAAGTTTTTAATACTACACTCACATATTTTCCTCATCATCAAATGGACGAATTCCCAAATAATAGAAAATTTAGTCAGGGATTAATTCTATATCGAAGAAACTTTCAAAATAACTATGAAACAGAGATTCAATGAGCTTCAAAAACGTGAATACGGGATAAAAAAAAAGTGAAACAGTGCTAAGAGAAATGAAACGAAAGGGTTGTTGTTTTTCGATTCTAGTTCCAAAAATTTATGTGATTTGTGGAAGTTGATTGTGTAAAGACAGTATAGATTACAGATATTTACAGAATGATAGTAATCAGAAAAGAAACCCAAGTTTTTAAAATTGATTACTGAAACAGAAAATTTATTGGAATGCATTCGATAGAATTGAGAATTAGAATGGTATTTGAATTATGGAAAAATTATTTTATTTTTCTAAAGGAGAAAACAACGAATCGAGACAGTAGGTCAAATATGAACTCACTACCATATCTTTACTTGCCCTGAAGTAAAAGTGGGCACAGCAGAAAATTTTAAAATTATATAGATCTAAGAAATACCAAATAATTTACAAGATTAATCACTTTGGCAGAGGAATTTCAATGTCGAAAAGGTAATGAGTAACTACTTCTCAGTGTTATACATATCTTATTCTCTGAATTTAGTTTGGCAGAAAGGTATTTTATTGAAATTAAATTATCAGCAATCTATCTTTAAGAGCCAGGAAAAAGGAGTGCAATAAACTCGAAAAAAGAATAGACAGCAGATAAAGATTTTCATGAATGCAATATTTAATGGAGAATCGACAACAGTGATTGTTTGTGTACAATTGTTCAAATGAGATAGTTCAGAAACTGTAATAATACTTGAAATACACTGAAAAAAAAACATGGGAGTTTCAAAGGTCTATCTTTTTTGAAAATATTCTCTGTTCGCATCATTTTTTTCAAAGTTCTGGTCTCTTTTAGGGATCAGCTTCGCTATAAAACAAACATGGAAGTAAAGACTGAGTATCATTGTCACATAATTCTGAATCAATCAGTTCCAAAGTTCCTAATTGTTTTTCGTCGGATTTTGTAAGTTGATTTTACAAAAATTTATCACTTTCTCGAAACGATTCAATTAGTCTTTCTAAATATTTAAATATTTGCGTTGAGATAAGCTGAATCGTTATACTCTGTGATGAAATAGAACTCTTTTAGAGGTTCATTTCAGCTTGCACTATCACAATTTTTGTTAAAACGCGAATATTCTAATGTCATAACTTCCTTAAGGAAGTTTATGTCTCGTCTAAGCAGTGAAAAGTGATTTCAGTTATGAAATAAGGAAGACGATCACATATTCATATTATCCATTTGAGCTTGTTTCTCTATCCCAACAAGACTTGGTTCTTCAAACGGTTTCTTGGTATTAGGATACTACGGAGCATTATTTTATACTTCCCTTCTGTTTCCAAACTTGCTCAGTGTGCTTAGGAGACCAGTTAACTTTACTGCTTTGATAAAAAATAATACTTTCTGATTAGATCGCAGCGCCTAACCTAAATAGTTCTTATTCTTACCTGCACTAACACTCAACTCAAATTATCGGTACTACAACTCTCAATTCTCAACTCTTAAATCTATTTCTCAACTCTTAACTCGTTCTTTGGTCATATTAACTTCTCAAAAACTACAACGTGATTCTCATGCGAAGATTTCACTTTTGCTATACTGAGACAAGTCATATTCAAATATCAAAAACCTAACATTACGGTTGTATATCTACAAGGGTTTAGAGCTTCTGGGCCAACCTCTAATAAACCGGCACTTATTCAGAGACTTGGAACAATGAAACGGAACGTCGATGTGAGAGCAAACATAATTTCGAGTTTTAACGATAGATCGGAATAGCATAGATCAGAATCGAATCGTTCCAAAGATAATCAGGAAAAATTTCGACAGTTTGTCAAGTCTGATCTGAAGCTATAAACTACGAGAAACAACCTGAAAGAAATTCAGAACTAAAACGACTCCTCTATTTCCCAAACCTTCTTGTCCTCTGAAAAAAGCAGTAGAATTTAGACACAAGTTATGAGGATAACGTTTCTCAATAAAGTTTGTATTATTCTAATCTTAAAAACGAAACGAATGAGAGTCATTCCGGGAATCTCATAACGTAAACTATTCTGAATGTTGTGAAACAGATTCTACGGCGATTCGGGAGGAAGTATAATATTTTCATCAATTCTCGTTGATGAAAAACGAAACTGTCTACAGTAATGATGAACCAAATCAATTAGAGACGCTCGAGCAAACGAACTATAACTAGAGACTACTTCTGAGCTAACGGAGCAACAATTCCAGAGAATTGGAAACCACGTCTGAAGGAATATGAACTGGAGACAATGTGATCTAGGGTCAAATACAAAAAAGCCTAATGATATGAAGAAGCTAATCAGCTGAATGTGATCACGCAATCAGATTGAAACTAGAGTCTACTTCTAACCTAATAGCCCCTCCCTCCCCCCAAAAATACTTTATTAAAATTAATCAATAAAAATAAAGATTATCATTGACGTTTCCGATTGAGCCATGCATTCGTCCTCCGTCCTAGCACTCAATCATGTCTCATCTCTCCACGTTGCACCACATTGAAAGTCAGTCTCAAAACCATCTGACTTTGGAATGATAACTGAATGCTAAAAAGAAAATTGTATTCATTCCCTCGAAATCTCTTGTTTTATTAAGATAGCATGCCCTACTCAATCTCACTACTAAAAAGAGGAAGTTGAATGGGAATGGAAGACAGGCATTGTCCGTGAAGACATCAGAGACATGCCTTTTGCCAGCCACGCCCACTCCGAATACAGAAAGGCAGAGAGTAAAGGTCCACCAGGCCTAGTGCCCGATGGAAAAACGGGTAAGGCTACACCAACCGGCTGTTGGTCACTTCCCTTGTGCACTGGATGAGAACAGCTACTGCCGATCTGCCGAAAGAGACACTGAATTTCGGCCTCAGAAAACAAGGGGTGAAATGAACTAGCGAGATTGAATAGCACTTACTATCTCAAGCTTGTAACACAATAACGATACAAGTCAAAATGGTGGTCACTATCAGCTATTACTGATATTTTATCACTCTAATGAAACTTTAAAACTTGCGAATTACAGCACATCTGAAGTTCAGATAGCTCGACACGGATATCCACGGATACTGATCAAAATCAACGGACAGTCCAAACCAAAAAACCCATTGAAGTCCTATGGCGTTGATGGATAATTGAATTGAACTCTAGAATCTATATATGCATGAAGGTATTTCATTAGACAGTTTTCTAGATACTATTCTCGATAACAAGTCTTACTCAATCTCACTACTAAAAAGAGGAAGTTGAATGGGAATGGAAGGCAGGAATTGTCCGTGAAGACATCAGAGACATACCTATTGCCAGCCACGCCCACTCCGAATGCAGAAAAGCAGAGAGTAAAGGTCCACCAGGCCTAGTGCCCGATGGAAAAACGGGTAAGACTACACCAACCGGCTGTTGGTCACTTCCCTTGTGCACTGGATGAGAACAGCTACTGCCGATCTGCCGAAAGAGACACTGAATTTCGGCCTCAGAAAACAAGGGGTGAAATGAACTAGTGAGATTGAATAGAAATTATTATTGACCAAAGGCTTCAAATTGGACATTTTTCAATATCTAAAAGATAGCCTCTACTAACTACTAAAAAACAGCTATCATGAAAGCAACATCACATTCAAACTTGCGGGTGATCCGAATATCCAGGGAGTTTCTTGACAATCCAATCATCCAACTAACTGGTGCATTCCGAAATCAGTCCATTATCAAAACCACAAAACTCTTTGAATCCACAAACCATCAAACGATATTAGGCCAAAGTTGAGCGCCAAAGAACGAGAATCATGAAAAAATTTTGAATTGTGATTGAAACATTTCGAAACCCATTCCAAGTAGCAAGTCTTACTCAATCTCACTACTAATAAGAGGAAGTTTAGTGGGAATGGAAGGCAGGCATTGTCCGTGAAGACATCAGAGACATGCCTTTTGCCAGCCACACCCACTAAGAATACAGAAAGGCAGAGAGTAAAGGTCCACCAGGCCTAGTGCCCGATGGAAAAACGGGTAAGACTACACCAACCGGCTGTTGGTCACTTCCCTTGTGCACTGGATGAGAACAGCTACTGCCGATCTGCCGAAAGAGACACTGAATTTCGGCCTCAGAAAACAAGGGGTGAAATGAACTAGCGAGATTGAATAAGACTGACTATTTGACTAATTGAGTAAGACTACACTGTTCAAACTTGCGATTTGAAACCAATTTGAACATCCTCGTGATCGATGCGCCTGTCGAGACATAGAGCCGAAAGTCCGCTCACTATTCACACCACTAATCGAATTGAAAACTTCCTTCGATTTGATATCCCATCAATCGATAATTCAATGAGGGTGCCACGAGAGGACGAGCGTCTGAAAGTTCACGTTTAATAGTTTGTTTATTTGATGAATTTTTCATTGCGTATATATGGATCGACGTGGAATTTTTTGATAATTAATCTACGCTCTTCGGAATAGATAGTTCTACTCAATATTCACTAGCATATAGACTCTCATAGTCAGTAAAAGCAAAACGTTGAAAGGCAATTGACTCGGAAATAAAGAAAATCAGATTAAAAATTATGGATTTGTTGAGAAATGCCTCAAATGACGCGATCTCAAAAAACATCCGAGCTCTACCAGTCGAATCATCTCCATATATTTATATTTCTTCGGTTCCTTGCTAAAAACGTACGATCTTGAGTTGATTTATACCTTTTATCCAATCGAATTTCACCAAATCTCGGAGAAAAAAAAATTGAGAACTGAATATTACCACGGGAAACGCCACTTTTACACACGTGAACGGAACACGTTTTTAAATAAAAATCAAACTGGAATTTTCAATATATATGAAGAAACCTCAATGCGTTTCAGAAAATACAAATGTAAATTAACTTACAATTAATAAAACGATTGAAGAGCGTCGTCTGAAACCGAATGACTTCTCGGCACCTCACTCTTCCTCGGAAAAATCCTTTGCAATCGGCTGAAACTGGCGGACAGAAGAATCTGTAAATTAGGTCGGAGAGAATCGGGACTATTCTATCTTTGTACTAACTCGACAACTCATCAACAAACATACTGTTTCCTTCTTGATTCCAAGCGACGTGCCAGCGAAACGAGGTTTTCTTCTTCACATCAAGCCCTTAAAATAGTTATTTCGTTCTGAACCTTCAGAGCATTGTAACACACCTGAATTATAATTTTCTCTCAAAAATAAATCAAAACTAATTTCTGATTCATCTGATATTTTTAAAAATCTATTTCAAAATTCATTAATTGGAATTAAATTCCACGATTTATCAGTGTTTCTCAATCGAATGGAATAAAAGCTTTATATTTACCTTCATTGCAAAGCGAATCAGCTGCTCCGGCGGACTTCGTCGATGTTTTAATAATCTGAAAATTATTCTCGGAGAGAAAAGCAAAAGTTTCTTCTTAAACTAACACGAAACACGTCACTTTTGACATTTCGATCCATTCGATCTATCGGCGGGTGGGAATTGAGTCAGGTGCTCACAGAAAAAAGCAAAATAAACTTTGTGTGCGAGATACTTGCGAAAAACCGCGCCGCGCGGTTGCGTTTTAGGCTCCTCCTTCGTGTTTTGTTTTTCTTTCTCGGCGTCACCTACATTCGATGTATATTTAATTTGAAAAAAGCCCTATAATTTAAATACTGCCCCCGAAATACACTCACGATAAAAAAGTTTAAATGAAAAATGATCAGAAGCTCTAGCGTGTCGACAAAAGTGGGAATATTAGCTCGAAAAGTGAGCTTTTCGGAATATGTGAAGCGTCGGTGCTCCGAGCTTCAAAAATCCTAGACACGTTCGGTATTGAGCACATTTTTTTTCATAGAATATCGTTCGGAAGCTATCCGATCAATGAAAACGAATTTTTTTTATTCTCAAAAAAATCACATAATGTTGTAATTGGAGCGAATCGAAAAGTATAACCAATAAATGTCTTCCTTTCCCTGTGTGTGAGAGCACGTTGTTTTTTATTGAATGATATGAGAGAAATTCGACCTGTTTCGAATGAAGCCAAGAGAGTTCCGATGAGTTGTGAGATCTCATGAGCAATTGACTAAAGAAGGTGAGTTTCATTTTAACTTGAATAAAAATGTTATCGAAAATTCTTTGCAGGCAATACCGATTTTTAACAAAAAAAAACGTTCAATGGGTCGAAAAGGAGAAGCTTTGAAAGGGAATTTGGTGGTTGAGTCGTAAAGTAGGTTATTTTTCATTATTCCTGTACAGCGAAAAAGCTTTGAAAAAATTCCGAAATGTGTTGGCCCCAAAATGATAGTTAATCATACTTTCAAAAAGCTATTCTAAAAATAATTCATTTTTTCCCATAAAACCCACGAAAAAACCTGAGAAATAGTATATTCGAGTAAAAAAAACAAGTATCCTTCTTCAGTCTCTTCACTATCAATGGACAAATTCTCCTCTTAATCTGCGATGTTTGGCTCGGTAGTGTCTCCTGTTTTGTCTTCCGTATCCGTGACATCCGTCATCGGAATATCACGTGCCAAATCTTGCACGATCCGGAATCCCTCACTCGTTAAACCTTTTCGTAAGTGCAACATAGTAGAAGTGCTCTGCATTGCAGCTTCGAGATAAGTGTTGCCTTCGAGCAGAATTTCGAGTGGAGTCTTGGCTAAAGTTGTGTTCGGCTCCTCCGAATGGCAAATACTTAAATTCCACTTGAGAGTTTTGTTATGATGGCGATTCTCATTTTAAAAAGAATCGATTAGAAATATGAACTCACAAAGTTGCCAATACTATTGTTTTATAAAGCCAATTTTCTTCTTCTTCACATACCCATAAAAATGGTTCACAGTATCTCTGGAAGTATAAATTGTTCCCAGATTAAAAGCCTGTTTTTTAATATATATTTTTACGACCATTTTAAGCTAACTAACCAAGTTCGTAACGTTAAATAGATGGTACCACCTGACTAAAATTTGCGACATGTTCTCTTTCTCATCCATAAACTTTCGAATAGCCTTCTCCTCATATATTGAAAACTGAGTTGTGAGGCGCTTCTTATCAGTGCCACGTATATGAAAATAATCGGTAATTGGTGTTGATCGAACAGGACAAAAAAAATAGCTGAAATTTTGGTCCAATACATTCTGAACGATTAGAACACACCAATATTTTTTTTGACGAGACTGTATCCATGGAAACGTATCGCTTCTATACTGCGTGTGCCTGTAGCGGGACGAGGCTTGATCAATTCGACCATTTATCAAGATAACCCTGATGGGTGACTTTGGGTCTTGCTGCCCACGACCATATCTTGGAATACTGTAGATTGGCGAAACATATGGGGAAACGGCACTATCTTCTAACGTAAAATGAGAAAGAGCTGGCTCATCTTGTCCCACAATTCCCAAGTCTTCTAAATTATTCTGGCTTCTTTCAGGCTGCACGTGTATCAAATCTTCTGGAACCTCCACCTCATCGGCACCATGTTCATTAGAAATAGTCACGTCGAAATCATCAATAGCTGCTCTCAATCTATCGACTTGCTCCACTCCCTACAACAACCACACCAAATATATTTAAAAACAAGAATGCGATGTTCTTTTTCTATTATGCAAGTCGACAGGTACATTTCTCTACTTCTCCCATTTTCCCAAATCCTAACTATTGAATTCTTACAGAAATCATTCGTGAATCAGCTCGATCAGTCTCATCTGCATCTGGTCTTGGCCTTTCCTCCATATCCACGTCTTCAATAATTTCTTCACTGGCTTCCAAATCTGATGGATAGTTAAACCCGACGGGAATTCTTGCCCGTTCAATCATGTCGTCCCATTCATCTTCCAAATCTGCCACCATCGCCTCATAGAGATCCCTGTTCGACATTGGATCGTGATTGTCCTGATCCCATTCAAACTGCTGTTCAATGTCCTCGACTTGTACCATCTCAGCAAAAATTCTGGCCAGAGGATTTGGTCTTGTGGGTGGTGGTGGAAGAGGAATTGCGTGGATCGAAGCCGGGGGTAAAATGTTCACAGTACGATGTCGACGAGCTTCGGCTGGATTAGTGAAGACAGGAGAAGTAGGACGTGGTGATGGCGGAACGGACGAAGCCGATGGAGGCTGAGCAGAAGGAGGCGATCTAGATGATGGTCCATTCGGCGCACCAGATGTCGATCTAAGGAACTGTGCAATGGCATCGTTGATGCTGTGGCCTCCACACGATCCAACCACCAGAACCGGTCCCGTATGCACATTCACAGTGATGTCCCCAGTGAATGTAATTGTGGGATTTGCATTCGGGGCGCTTCCAGACATTTTTTTACTTCTGTAATATAATTTCCATTTGTATACACATTTCCCTACTAATGTTTCTGTTTCTCTCCTCTTTTTTTCTTTTCCCCTCTTAAAATTGTAAAAAAGCGAGGCAGCTTCAAAAATTTGGAAGGATTTGCCGTTTTAGATGGGAATTCTAAAATTTTAGAAATAAGTTTTCGATTGTCCAAATATTCCTCTTTTTTCTTCAAATTTTTCTCTCTTCATTTGTACTCCTGCTCCCGTCAACTAGTTCTCCATTCAAATTTAATTTCTATTCCATTTCTATTTCATTTTTCATAATTTTCTAATTTCCAGACAATCTTTCTCACTGGGTCAATCAACAGACAGTCCAATTCGGAAAATTCCGCGAAAATCGGGCCAGGTTGGTCCGGGGAGCTTTGAAATTGTTGAGTTTTTAGAAGAAAGTTCAAAAAGTATAGATTTTTGAAGCTCTAAATTATGTTTCTGCTCAAAAATGTGCCTCGAATTCAAAGAGTCCTAATTTTCATTACGATTTTTCAGGTCGTCGGACTATTCCAATCTCAAACTGAAGAAGCGAAAACTGGTTCGAATCGGCGGTGTAATTTTCGATACACGAAATCATGAACAAGAGAAGACATCAAGATATTCAAATGACTACAGAATTTATTCGATTCAAAAAGCGGTTTGCAAGTGGAATCAATCGAATTGATAGAGTTTTTCTAGTTTTTCACTTTAATTTTTAAACGGCCTTTATCGATATCGCTGAGAGATTTGTCCGTTTGTTTATCTTTCATTTTTTGAATTTCAAATTATTGTCAAATTAATAATTGTTGTGCAAGGAATTCAAATTTTTATTTTCGCGGGCGGTCCGCCTTTTTTGACCTCCAAGCTATTTTTGAATTTACGCAGTTGGAAATGAAGGTGGGCGGACCACCCGCGAAAAGAAAAATTTGAATTCCATGCACAACAATTATTAAATTGACAGTAGAAGGATTAATTTTCCAGTGACAGCGATTTGTAGGCCATCAATTTCTTTCATTTATCTTTAGTTTTTTTTTCAGATTTCCCAACTTCCAACTCACGACGAAAAGATGAGCACTGTATTATGAAAAAAATCCAACAAAGAAAAGCGAACAACGAAGAGAAAATGATATATCCGAAATGAAAAGTCAAAGCACGGAAAAATACGATAAATATTCTGAAATCAAGAATATGCGGGTTCAGTAGATCAGAAGCTGAATGGCATAGATTCTTCATCATCGGAAAAGCTAGTCCTTCACAAAAATTCGATTAGAATTTCAAAAATTAAATGAAAAGGCTAGCTTTTCCGATGAATGGTTTTAGGCCAATCGGTTTTCGAATCTGATAATTACCTGAAACTGGAATCGGAAAGAAATAGGTGCCTTGACTGATTATAAACAGGTGATAATATATATAAATAGGTGATAATATATGGCTCTGAATAAGATAGTGGCACTGATAATAGAGGCAATGATAAATGAACACGACAAACCAATGAGCAACAGAAAAATAATCTGAAAAAAGAACATTATTATTCAAGCGATGGTCTAGAATTGGATGATTTGGAAAGGTAGGCCACCACTAGGACCAACCTTTCCAAATCGAATCAATCCCACAGTTTTCTAAACCATTTCTTGAATCGTTTCAGTTTTTTTTGCACTCACTGATTACAATAATAATAACTGGAATAGGAGGCTTCTCAGAAGCAATTATTAAAGAAAAGAATAAAAATATTGAGAAGGTTGGAAATAACGGCAAGAAGACGTGACGAAGGATCCACGACAGACGACGCTGGAAATCTGAAAGAAAAAAAATTGTGTAAAAAAAGAATAAAAGGAAGCAAAAAAGTGTAGAAGAAGAGAAACGGAGAACAAAGAAATGGGAAAATTGAAAGAAAAAACAAGAATTACAATGAATGGAATCTGAATTTTTGTGAAGAATGATAGAGAAATAGGCCGGAAACTTTAGAATTTCGCAGAATTTGAATTTTAGAAAAAAACAACGGAAAACCTGCTGCATAGCGGACTTGATCCTGAAGCCGAAAATTGGAAAATTTAGGTATTAGTCTCTAGGCCACAAGACTAATAATTTCGTTCGGAAGCTGATTTTTTCATAATTCTGACAGCGCTCGGCTTCAAGTAGAGGACGTAGAGTAGCATCATGGGATTCAGAAGAAGAAAAAACGAGAATTTCTTTATTTCTAGTTATCTCCAGATATTTATCAATAATTTTCTATATTTCATGATTGAGAGAAAGAAACAAGACGAATTGAGAGAAACTACAGTAAGATTGCTGTAAAGAGACATGGCTAGGAAGCTGAAAAATGGGGCGGAGCTGAGAAAAAAGGCGGCTCAAAGGAAAAGAAAAGTCCGTGGAAAAATAATTTGAAAAGGAAATAAATCGTGGAATAATCGTCATACACGTTTCCGATTTGGAAAAAGAAATGATAATATTCTGCAGGATAACGTGAAAAAGAAAAATGTGGAAACTGATGAACTGCTTCGCCAAATTGTATGCTACGAAAGTCGAAATATATTGGAAATAGTACTGTTTCTTGAGAAAGCAATCACAAAAAAAGCAATTTTTTATCGACAGTAAACTTTGTTTTTCCCTACTTTCATATTTCTGATATACTATCCTACACATTCATTGAAAACGACAAAATGAAGGCAGCACGATAAAACAGAAATAAGTACAGTAAGAATCTTGAAAAAGAGGCGGTGCTAACGGAGTAAGAAGAAAGGGCGGCTCAAATCTGAAAAATCATCAAAAAAAGGGGAAAAGTCGTGTAATGACCATAATACACGTTTCAGAGTTGGAAAAAAAACTGAGAAAAAAAAACAATTTCTAGGTTCACGCAAAAACAAAAAATGAGAGAAAAGTGATAAAAATTCCGGCTGAATCAGGATAGAGAGTGCACATTAGAAGGATAATGTACTGAAGAATACTATGAATTACTAAACTTTCTATAAGACATCTAAAGGAGTTAGGATTAAATGGGAACACTGAAGAGAGACTAAGAAACTGTGAAAAACTTGTTTGCTTTTTTTTCTCGGGGAGCACCAAGGTTTATGCGAGAAGGATAACTCTAAATTAGAAGAGTCAGAAATCTTCCTGCTCATCCTGTTTCACTTCAGTTTATTTTCAATTTATCACTGTAAACAGTAAGATCAAAAAACTTGATAAATGTGAGAAATTGAGAAATTCAGATGAAATTGGGATCGAAAAAGAAGTGGAAAAAAAAGAATCACGTCAATTCATTGATTGTAAAGGAAATGTGATTGCGTCGAAGATACTGAACAAGGAGGTTTAGATTATCAGGCTACCGTAATACTACAGTAACCTGCGCAAGAGTTGAGACAGTTTGTTTGGAAAAACTTGAGAATTACTTCCATTTTCTGTCTTCTTTATAATGAACATTGAAAAAAAAACATGCACTTCTTCCAATGGATAGACGCTGGTCCCTATCATTTATTCTACTTCCTGGCTGTATCAGAAATGACCCGTTTGAGAAGACCGGAGTCCCCAAGTGAAATTAACACTTTTACTTCTAATGCAGGACAGTTCTGATACGGGACAATTCTGAAACGCCATACTGCCCAAAACCTTCACCAACCTTCTACAATTTCTTGAAAGATTCTCTAGATCAGTTTTTATTAATTTCATACCATCTTCTATCAATTGGAAGAAGTGAGATTTATAAAGAAGGCAGAAAATGGAAGTAATTCTCTATTTCGAAAGAAACGATCGAGATGAACTGACAGGATTTTCGATCGATGAGTAAGAATTGCTTGGAATGCTTCATCTTTATTAATTGATTTCTGGAATTGTTAATATTAAAATGATAAACTAGAAACGTTAACATCACTGTGGATCATCACTGATCTCAAGTTGTCTTTCTGATGCCGACGTCGTCAGAATCCAGATGTCCTAATTGTGACTTTCACCCGGGACATCATAACCGGGACAAAAGTGATTATAAATAAATCATCGGTTTCCGAACAACTTCAAGTTTCAATATTTTATTCCAGTTTATCTACATACATCCAAACAAAAGAATATGCAGGTACTTCATGATCGGATTAATGTTTTTTGTGTAGAAGTGTTTTCGTAATCTGAACCTTTCAAACGTTTAGAATAGTTAGAAGAAATGCCAACGAGTAAGTTTTTAGTTGGAATTATGAAAAAAAAGGAAAAACCTTATTGCCAAATGAATAATAGTTGTGCAAGGAATTCAAACTTTTCATTTTGCGTTTGGCCCGCCTTCTTTCTAACTCTATGCTATTTTTGATTTTACCCAGTGTGAAGTGAAAGCGGGCGGACCACCCGCGAAAAAAACTGAATTTCTTGCACAATTATTATTACGTAGAACTACCAGCGAATACTCATTTGCTATGAAATCATTCGCTATCTGATCATTTTCTATTTTTTCTCATTTGCTATTTCATCTCATTTGCTAATTTTAGATCAGTTGCTATAGTCTCATTTGCTATTCAAAGATCGTTTGCTATTTCCAAGGATCATTTGCTATGCGCTAGATCATTTGCTTGAACTGAGATCAATTGCTATTTTGGGGATCATTTGCTATGGGAATCATGAGATCGAAAAAAGCAATACGCATCAAAAAAATAAAATACTCACTACTCAGTGACGCTTTCAATCTTGATTCATTGTTGCTTTCAGAATACCTTTTCAGATTTGAAAACGTAAGTTTAAAAGATACTGATCTAATCGGCGTAAATATTGTCTAAACACTATTATCATACAAATAAAATCATTCCAACACAGACACGCACTGCATAGAACGTAATTCGATGTAAACCTAACATCAAATTATATTAGGAAAACAGTACTTTTTTTCAGAATTTTTTAAATCTGCTCTGTAGTTTCGAGAGATAACGTAAATAATTTGGAGAAATGAATATTGAGCTTACAAGGGACAAAACAATAGGAGAACAATTGTCTATCATATTAACCGACCAAGATTAACAAGAAATCAAAACACGAATAGATTAAGGTTTGTCAGTGAAACCGCGAAAATAATTGGAAAATGGCACATCTCTACAATTTGCCAACTGACTACGAATATTTAAAACTTTTCGCTTAAAAACAAATAAGCCAACAAGAATCACAGTTTTATTTCCGTTTTCATTGAATTATCTATTTGGATACTTTCGAAAGTTCACAATAAACAAGATTATGATACTTATAATAGCTTTCTTTTGTTTTCAACTAAATTCTCAAGTAAACAAGTTTTTAACGTTTGTTAATTTGGAAGAAATTTACTTAGAAAATCTTAAATTAACAAGGAGTTTTGAAGAATTCCGATTTATCTCAATGTTTTTATCAGTTTTCTCTTTTCTTTATGTCTAAATAAATTGAGTTTCTTGTAGAAAATTTTACTGTTTCGGCTATTTTTGACTAGAAAGTTTTTATATTTTATATTATTAAGCTGGCTCTACTTCAAAACCTAATATTCAACATTGAGTTCATTTTTGAACTAAACCTGAAGACTCTGCATTAAAAATATATAATTAATGAGGCAAATGCTTGCAGAGAATTGAAACAGGAACAAAACAATGAGCAGATTCATAAAAACAAAAAAGAATTCGCTTTTTTTTAAAGATTTCTACTAGATTTTTGTATATCAATGAAGAGTCTATTGGCAGTGAAAAGTGCGAAAACTAATTGAGAAGTTGGCACAGTTTTTTGTATAATCAAGAAAACTGAATGAAATTATGAGCAGGTGTTGATTATGAAATGTATTTGTTAATAGGGATCAGTAAGGATGTTTTGAATGCTTTTGTAGCGGCAAAAAATCCAGTTTCTGTATTTTTGGATCAGTTCAAAAAACAAGATTTCTCATTATTGTTACTATTTCAAGAAATTCGCTCGAATTCATAAACTTCAAAACATACTGTTAAACATACGGTTGAGAAAACAACATAACTGAACAGTGATAAAAGAGTTAAAAAAAAAACTATTCTTAAAACTCCATACAGAAGGTTTGTTCATGCGAAACTTCCAATAATAATTTTACAGGTAAACTTACTGAAAAGAGAAGTTATCATATTTTTATTTCAAGACAATGAAATATGGATATTTACGGAGTGATAGTATCGAAAATGAAGACAATTTTTCCCAAATAATTATCGTTTGATATATCTATAATCCGAACTCTATCTCGATATGGAAAGTAACTGAAAGAAGTGCTGTAATGAATTGTAATTGAATGAATGAATTTCAGGAATTGTAATGATAATAAGTTTAACTGAAAGGACGAAATGGATTCATAAATTAAACTTTTTTTTTTCAAAGAAAACAGAAGTGCGACGTTGCTGGGTCGAACACATAGGAGAAATATT
Source organism: Caenorhabditis doughertyi (assembly GCA_963572265.1). NCBI lineage: Eukaryota > Metazoa > Nematoda > Chromadorea > Rhabditida > Rhabditidae > Caenorhabditis > Caenorhabditis doughertyi. The sequence goes on along the minus strand of OY751556.1, from coordinate 11,330,333 downwards.
GATGTATTATCATGTTTTCAAATTTCTATCTTAACATTGGTGAGAAATCATGAACATTCAAGTACTCAAAAGATCGGCAAAATGCACAATTTTTATAATGGCCAGTTCCTATATACAGAAAATCGCTTTTCTAGATTCGTTTCAGTGTCTGAGTTCTAGAACTATCTACTTTCGGGAAGATTTATGTTTCGAAACAGTAAATTTTTGTTTAATAAAGCATCGGATGAATTGGAATTTAAGTATCAAAAAATTTGGATAGGCATCTTATTTGATCACATTTAATTGACGAATAACGAAAACTCTATTCGATATTCAAATATGCCGAAAAGCCATTTTTCCATCTAGACCGATCGTCCGTTCATGTTCGAAACCCCAACCATATCAAATCCGAATTCTATGTAGACCGATGTCTAAATGACTTGAAAGTTGCGCTCGAAAATTCAAAAACATTGTTGGATCGAATGATGATAAAAGTCTTATTTGAAGGCGGAAACCGAAAAATTTTTGTTTCAAAAAGCATCGGATGAAATGAAACTTAGTTATCACAAAATTTGTATTTGGAATCTACTTCGATCACATCCAAATGGCGATTGATGGAAACTCTCTTTTATCTCGACCAATCGTCCGTTCGTGTTCGAAACCCCTATCATATCAAATGCGAATCATATTTGGATAAATGTTTGGCTGCCGCATTTGAAAGCGGCAATCGAATCAATGGACTCAAAACCGCTACGGACTTTTGCGAAAAGTGGATTGCTATTCACACAATCTCGATAAAGCAGCTTTTGATTGACATCAGAAAACCGTCACACTTAATGCATATATTCTGACGATTGACGCCTTCTTTTTTGAATTTTTTGAAAATTCAATTTGTGGACGACACTGAGGTTGTATATGAATTGTTGCCAACTAGATCTAAGTTTTCTCCGTGACGAAAGATTGAAATCTTATATTCTATATTAATATTTTTTTTCAGACTCTATACAATTCTCAATCTTTCGACCTTGCCGACTAAATCATAAGTCAAGAGATATTTTTACTTGATTTTTGAAACAGTAAATTTTTGAAAAAAATTTCAAATTTATGGAGATTTTTTAAATGTTTTTGGTTCTTATTGTATTGATTATACCTCCAGTTTTAAAATTTCGAAATTCTTTAGAGCGTTTATGCCTTGAATAACATTCTATTGCTGTTTTCAAAACAATGAAATTACAATTGATGAATAGGAAATTTAATTGTATAAATGGATTAGTTCCTGATCAATTATACGTGAGAAAAAAGCAGAAAGTCACTTTCTTAGAATTGATTCAGCGTCTGAGTTCTAGAATTATCTACTTTCGGGAAAATTTATGTTTCGGAACAGTAAATTTTTGTTTCAAAAAGCATCGGATGAATTGAAACTTAAATATCAAAACATTTGGATTGGCATTAACTTCGATCACATTCAAATGGAGATTGATTGAAACTGCATTCGATATTCGAATATGCCCAAAAGCCTTTTCTTCTGGCTCGACAAATCGTACGTTCGTGTACAAAACCCACATCATGAATTCTATGTTGATAGATGTTTGGCTATCGCATTTGAAAGCGGCAACTGAACTGAAAGCACGAAGTGGATTCATAATTTGAACAGTTTTTCCCAGTGATTTCATATTCAAGCGCTGAAAAGAATGAACAAGTGATTGGAAGAAGAGTATTATCTAAAGCAATCTGCCAAAGCAAGTCTGAGTTTTTAACGTTTCAGTGAAACAGAAAAAGTATTGAAGAGAAACGGAAATTTCTGAATAACATGAAAAGAAATAAATAACACACACAGAAGACGTAAAACATTTGTATGGATTCTAAAAACGTTACTCGAACAGGGTAGTCAGGCTAAGGCGAGAATTTCAAATTGAATAATCTCATTCAAATATACATTTAAAAAACAAGCCCAGGAAAGTTAGTGATTCTGGGAAAAGCATTGAAAAAATATTCAGTTCATTTCTTTTGTTTCTATTCGAATTCTTAACATTAAACCAATCCCATGTCCTCATCATAATTTTATACAGTTCTATCCCGGTATGGAAAGTAACTGAAAGAAATACACCCAATATTAGTGAAACTATTTACAAAAAAAATGACATCGTCGATCTGAAACAACATTTTGTGACTTCAAAATGAATTTTTCGTCATGTTTTACAGAAATATTTTCCGTTCCAGTATTTGTACTTCTATACCAAACCCATGCTAATACAATTCTTGCATGAATTTTATGAAAAATAGATAGAACAGTACAGCACTTTTATTCAATAACTCCTATTGCAGGCAAATAAAAACGTTGCACTTTCGCTGAAACTGTACCTATGCTTACTGTTCATCATCTTCAATGGTTCCAATCACTTTTTTCTTTCACAATATCTTTTCACCATATAGCTCTATCACAACTAAAGATTTAACAAATTCCGAACATTGATTATTTTTTATTTTCAAAATTGTGTGTAGCAAATGGAAATGGAATGGAAGCAGAAAAAAATAAAACTTTTCAATTTCGACTGAATTTAATTTTAAATTGACTCGTATTTTTTCTACTTCCATCCATGAAGTATCACGTTTTCTGTCTGTGTTCGGGATTTTTTGAGAAATGATTCAGCGGTTTTACTGTTCCGCTCATATACCGTAAAACCTGTATTACTGGTGCATGTACCGCTATTTTTCAATTTTCAACCGGAGAGGGCACTTCTATTAAAGGTAATACAGGTTTTACTGTATTTTAGCTGTGTGATAATGTTCTCTAGCACTAGAGATCTTAATATGTCAATCTCTACAATAGTAGTGTTAAGAAATTTGAGAACTAAAAAAATATCTGTTTCGCACAATAGACATAATGAAAACAGAAGTGCGACGTTGCTGGATCAAAGACATAAGAAAAATAATTATGTATTATCATTTTTTCAAAAAAAGCGAATTCATATTGGATCAAACCAGACTTTTCCAAACGCGGGCCGCTGGACAAATTTGCCGGCCCGGGTTAGAAAATCTAAAATTTTTTCACTGTTTCGTTCGAGTTGTTTCAATCGTTTGTGTAATATCGGATGCTGCATATTTCGTGGGAACTGAACTCATGAACATCAAATATAATTTATAAAGTATTGTTCGTTAGTGACGTCTTCTATAGATAAAAAGGAAAATAATCATTTTCTTCAGGGTATCGATAGTTGAAAAAACCCATTACCGAACATCGGTTATTTTTCATTTTATATTTAGTAATTTTTTTAGTGTCTTCGCTGAATTCCCCAGGTTTGAAGTGTAACTATTCGTTGTTCTCATAACTCTCATCACTATCGATTTCAACAGTAGAGAAGAAGAAAAAAAAATGTTCTGTGTGTTTTTATTGTAACTTATCATCAATAACAATATACAAAGTTTCTTTGATTTCATTTGTATAACAATAGAGTAAAATCTCCAATAAATCAATATTCTCATTACCTATCTACACTAATCTGAACAGAATGCTAGACGTTTCAATGGGAAACGACAAGATAGATACAAATGCAAATTTAAAAATTTGCATTTGCAGCAAATGCAAATGTCCAAAATTTCATTTGCATGAAATGCAAGTGTTTTTTTTGTGAAAAACAGTGTTATTTTCAGTTTTATTTTTCACGTTTTTCAATGGAAATGAAAAATTTTGTACAGAAATATTTGCATTTCATACAAGTCCCCAAAAATTTATTTGCATCCGATGCAAATGAAAAAATAAAGTTTGCATTTCATGCAAATCCCGTGAAAAACATTGGCCCAAGAAATTTGCATTTGCTGCAAACAACAACTCTAATCGTGTACTCGAAAATGTGCATATGCGCTTCAATCCCACACTGTACTAGGTTGGCAATTTTGGCAACACAGAGTAGTGGCTTCGAACTGAAATACAGAAAAAGTCTTTTTCTGAAAATTAGAATGAAAAGTAAAAGCAAAAAAAGCAAAGTAAAAGTAAAGTAAAAGCATTTTGAAAATTGGAATAACCTAGCTATAACTATTCTTTTTAAGTGAGAACACTTTACTGTTTCGTTGGACCTATATTCACAATGACTAAATACATTGGACCATTTATGTCAAACTGATGCTACAAAAATTCGGACCCTTTCATTTGTTTCTTTTTCAGCGAATCAGGTATTCACTGGCCCATCTCCAACTCACTCTCGATGTCAGACTTCCTCTACAGGCCACCAATTCACTAAGTTAGGCATTTCTTAAAATGCTGTTTCAAAAAGTCAACTAAATAAAAACAATTCAACAATTTTTAGTGAATCTACAAGACAAAAATACTATTTTTCTTTCTCAACATTGGTTAGGAATCATGAACATTCAAGTTCTCAAAGAAACAAAATGCCCAGTTTTTATGATGGTCAGTTCTTATTCGACCTGTTTCTAGCACGCTCCTTCAATTACAAAACTTTCCACGACAGATTTTCAAAGTTTTCCTGAAGTATCAACTGGTTTCTTCCGAAATAAAGTGAGAATTTTGTTTTACGTTAATGTTTCAAAAATTCATTTATTCAGAATGAAAAATAAACTTTTCAGTTCAGGTACGATTTCATCTTCTTATGATAATATTATAACTGACTTTCGATTATTCTAACGACTATGTTCCGCCAATCGAAAATATTCAAAGCATACACTACAGTATTTTCTATACTAGCCTTTCTTCTTTAGTTTTAAACTGATTCGAACATATTTTTATCATTTTACATAGCAAACGATCTAAAAATAGCAAATGAGAAAAAATAGCAAGTGATCAAATAGCAAATGATTCCAAAGCGAATGAGTATTCGCCAGAACCATCTCTGGGATCGAACCAAAAACCCTTCGAACGAGATCAAAAGTGTAACCACCAAGACCACACAGCTACTTCCTTGCCTAGAGCTCCAAGGTCGTCATAAACTAAGGAGATGTGATCGTCCACTTATCTTCCCAATACTGCCACGCGTAATAGAATAAAAACGTGTGACGTGGATATTATTTTCGACGTGAACTGTCAGCTCATTTCTAACTGCCAAGAATCCACGTGGATTGTATTTTTCACTGTTTCTCTACCAATTTGAATGAGCAGAAAATGATCTTTCGTTCAGAAGTAGAATGTATTTTTATGTCTCTATAACTTCTTACTCTTTCTAATGTATACTTTTCAAAATTTAATTTTTCTTCAAAGTTTTCTTCATTTACCTAAAAATTTTGTTTCACCAACAATATATACCTTTTGTTTTTTCAGACAAGAGAGCATACGGGAGATTAGGAGCTAGTGCAACGACGAAAAAGTTGGTTAGTTTACAAATATATTCATCGAAACAGAAAATTTTTAAGTCTGGGATAACTTTGAACTGGGCAACTACCTCAGATAATACACTTTCTAGTTAAATTGAATCAAACGAATTATAAATTTCCCAGTATAAAAACTGCGAAATTTTGGTCCATGAATATTTTAAAAGGGGATAACGGCTTGAAGAAATGAGAAACCTAATTCTTATAGCAAACCAAAAAAGACTCTCTCGGCCTCTAAGATTTGAGATTTGTATAATTCGTCTGAAAAAATAATGCATGACTGGAATGCCATTTTGAGAGGCTATACAAGATCCGAATCCTTGGCGATTTGAACGTTCGGTTAAATAACAACATAAAATAGAACTACAAAGAGAGAACTTGGAAAAAAAAGTGAAGAAAAGTGGGGTTATGGAGTTTAGTTTTTCTTTTTCAGAAATGGATAACACAAATACTCCACCAAATGGACAAGCCTCGTCTTTCCACTTCCATGGAGCCATCCACATCCGGGTGGATAGGCTATTTCTAAACATTGGCCAGCCACTTGGAACTGGCTTCATGGAGTTCATGCAAGAGCCACCCGCACCAGATGCACCTGGAGCTCCAGAAGAGGAACCTGCTGCTCCTGAAATTCCAACTCCTGCTCCAGCTGAAGAGGCTCCGGCCACAGCCGAAAATGGGGATTCAGCCCCTGAGGAGCATTCTGGTTTTGAGGAACTTCAGGAAGTTCCAGAGGAAGATTGGGAGCAAGTGGAAGAATCACAGGAAGTGGAAACGATTGAGCGGCAGCTCTTGGAGCACGAGTACGATTTGGAGATGGAAGAGGAATATATCCTAGAAGTGGCTGCAGACGCCTTCTGGCGCGAGCCTCCGCCTCGAGAAACAATTGACTCCGAAGACGACGAAATCGTACCTGTAAGTATACAAAAGTTAGAATTTGGAAAGTTCTTCGTTTAGTTCTTTTTTTTTCAGGATAAAAATGGAAAACCCAAATGAAAATGGTCACGGTCAAGCCACGTTCCACTTCCATGGAGCCATCCACACCCGAGTGGATAGGCTCTTTCTGAACATTGGGCAGTCACTTGGCAATGGCTTCCTGGAGTTCATGCAAGAGCCACCCGCACCAGATGCACCTGGAGCTCCAGAAGAGGAACCTGCTGCTCCTGAAATTCCAACTCCTGCTCCAGCTGAAGAGGCTCCGGCCACAGCCGAAAATGGGGATTCAGCCCCTGAGGAGCATTCTGGTCATGAGGAGCTTCAGGAAGTTCCAGAGGAAGATTGGGAGCAAGTGCAAGAACCACAGGAAGTGGAAACGATTCGAGCCTCCACCTCGACCAGCAATGGACTCCGAAGACGACGAAATCGTGCCTGTAAGTATACAAAAATTAAAACTAGGGAACAAGCGGAGTTGAAAACTTGAAATTTTTTTCAGGAAATAGTTGAATCCAATGCATCAATCGATGATGACGGCCGAATGGATATTAATCAGATGGAACATGGACGAAATGATGAGGGAGTGGATGATGCCGATTTTGATATGGAGATTGTCAATGGAAGAGCTGAAAACAATTTGATTGATATGGATTTCGTTGGAGGATTAGGACAGGATGACGCTGCTCCAAGCGCCTCGGAGATCACGATTCCATCCGTAATCTCTACAATTTTCGCTCCGACAATCTCAGTCCCATATGAACCGGAGCCCGAAAAACGGCTTATGCTAATGAATATAAGAGCAACTGGGAGACACGTGAGAGAAGAAGAAAATGCAATGCGAATTATCGTTCACTTTTTTCATTCTTTATTTTGATTGTGTGAAACATATAAATTCTTTTTTTTGATATTGAATGTTTTTCAACACTATCGAAAAACTTGAAATAGATGAAATAGGAAAGTTTTCACGGGATTCAGTTAAATGAAACAGGGATCCATTGAGAATGGAGGAAAGCTGGTACACAAATAGTTTTTATGAAATAGTAAAGTTTTTGATATTATTTGATATGCATTTTTGAATCAAACTGCTAAATTGCTAATTATACATTGTTTATCTCATTTCTTTTAACCAGGAAAAACGCAGAAGTCACCTTAAAAGTTTGAAAAAAGAAAAAAGAAATGTGCGTTCGGAATCAGCGTTCTCGATATCGGCGTAGTCTGTGAAAGAGATCAAGAAAAAATAACTTAGAAGTGGGTAACAAACGAATGATCCCAATGAAGAATACCTGTTAGTTCAGTATTTATTTCTACGAAACTGTAGTTTTTTTGATTGATAATTGTACGGAAAAAACTATGTAAAATGATAAAAAGATGTTTGAATCAGTTTAAAACTAAAGAAGAAAGGCTAGTATAGAAAATACTGTAGTGTATGCTTTGAATATTTTCGATTGGCGGAACATAGTCGTTAGAATAATCGAAAGTCAGTTATAATATTATCATAAGAAGATGAAATCGTACCTGAACTGAAAAGTTTATTTTTCATTCAAAATGAATGCATTTTTGAAACAGTAACGTTAAACAAAATTCTCACTTTATTTCGGAAGAAACCAGTTGAAACTTCAGGAAAAGTTTGAAAAAAGGGTTATAGAGTTCTATAACCCTCCAATTTTCTATAACCCTTTTATTTTCCTATAACCCTCAAATCCTTAACATAGCAAAATAATCTTCTGAAACCTCAAGTTTTTTGGGGTTTTTTGTTGAAAAATAGCCATTTCAATGATCACTCGTTTTGCGTTAAACTTAGTTTGTTGGTATTTTAAGAGAAGTTGAAGGTTTTTTCATTGTGATTAGCCTTTGAAAGAAGTGAAAGGAGTATTGTTCGAGTTTCTATAGTCATACTTCTTCCCAAAAATAGACACCTCTAGAATTCAGACGCTGAAACAAATCTAAGAAAGCGACTTTCTTCTTTTTCTCACTTATAATTGATCAGCAGTTAATCCATTTATACAGTTCAATTTCCTATTCATCAATTGTAATTTCATTGTTTCGAAAACAGCAATAGAATGTTATTCAAGGCATGAACGCTCTAAAGAATTTCGAAATTTCAGAACTGGAGGTATAATCAATACAATAAGAACCAAAAACATTTAAAAAATCTCCATAAATTTTGAAATTTTTTTTTCAAAAACTTACTGTTTCAATAATATCTCTTGATAGTCTCTATTACTTCCACATATGATTACCTTCAAATAAGACTTTTATCGTCATTCGATCCAACAATGTTTGTGAATTTTCGAGTGCAACTTTCAAGTCACTTAGACATCGGTCTACATAAAATTCGGATTCGATATGGTAGGGGTTTCGAACATGAACGGACGATCGGTCTAGATGGAAAAAAATGGCTTTTGGTCATATTTGAATATCGGATACAGTTTCCATCGATCGCCATTTGAATGTGATCAAAGAAGATGCCAATCCAAACGTTTTGATAATTAAGTTTAAACTCATCCGATGCTTTTTGAAACAAAAATGGGAGAATCCAAAAAAGCCACGATCCAAAATCAAGCCCCCCTCATCCAATATTTCAATTTTTGTACCCTTTTCCTGTTTTTAAGACCAACATTTTCAGCCTCCTCCCATTATTAGACGTTCTTCCAAGCTTAGGCTTCTGGAAACCTACTATTAGCATCCCGGAGGGCTGCGTAAAAAACTTGAACGGAGAAAGACGGATATTGGACGGTGGGAGGCTTGATTTTGGATTGTGGATACTTGATTCAGACCAGTTAGATTCGCGAACCGTAGGGGGGGGGGGGGGGCTCTGGAGGGGTGGGGGTTATATTTGGAGAATCCCAGGTTGTCAAAAAAGAAGCTTCCACTTTGAACTGGTAGGGGTTTTTGATTGGATCGGCTGGTCCAATTTGAACCCCCCCCCCCCCCCCCCCCCGACGTCATAAAAAAGCCCGCGATTTGTATTGAGTGGGGGTTTCTCCTTGGGTTCATATCAACGTGGGGGCTTCTAATTGGATTAACCCACAAAAAGTAACTGTTTCATAAGTCAAGTAATAATATTTTTCGATCGTCTCTATTATTGCCAAACACCTATCAATATATGATTCGCATTTATTACTCGCTCACTAATCAGCACTCTGTCACAACGTAACTAAAATGAAACAGTCTACAATGATTCACAAAATCGAAACATAAGTCTTCACGAGAATAAAAACGTCTAGAACTCAGACGCTTAAACAAATCTAAGAAAGCGACTTTCTTTTTCTTCTCACGTATAATTGATCAGCAGTTAATCCATTTATACAGTTCAATTTCCTATTCAACAATTGTGATTTCTTTATTTTGAAAACAGCAATAGAATCTTATTTGAGGCATAAACGCTCAAGAAAATTTCGAAATTTTGGAATTGGAGCTATGGTCAATACAATAAGAACCAAAAACATTTAAAAAAATCTCCATACAATTCGATATTTTTCTCAAAAGTTTACTGTTTCAATACTATCTCTTGATCGTCTCAAAAAAGAATCGAATCGCTGCCAACTTCCGTCGTTATTTTTCTTAAACAACTGTTTTCTTTCTAGTTTCAATTTTTGACGATGTTGTTTGATCGGCCTTTTTATAAATGTATGTGGGATGATGGAAAACATGATCTTGCTCGTCTTTTAACAACCGTTTTGATGTTCCCAAGTTCGATAGTTTTGGCACGAAAATCAATTTCTGGACTGTCTAAGTCGGCAAGGTCGAAACATTGTGAATTAGAGAGAGTCTGAAAAATAAATATTAATATAGAACATAAGATTTCAATCTTTCAACACTTTGACTGATTATATCTCGACTAAAAATCAAGTTTATTGAGCCTTATTTTCAAAGGATCTCCTTTTTGGTAAGGAGGGTTTTTAAGCCAACTGTTCTCCTATAACTTCCGGTTTCCCCTCGTTTTAAAACAAACTACAACGATCGAAAATTGAGATTGCGATAATTTAAAACAAATTTTCACAGGTAATTGCATTACCTCCATGTTTGCGTCCATTCGAAAGTCACGAGAATATTTTATGAAATATGTGAAACTGTAATTCATCATTCCCCTGTCAATGGGTTCTGTGATTTTGGAAAACCAATTAATTACATCAATATTGTTTTCTTAGATTTTTTATCTGTTTCATGAAAAAAAGTTTAGATTGGAGCGGAGTATACTCTTTGCTTTGTAAAAGATACATCCATGCCACTCAATTAGCCTTGAACTATGTATCAGATACCACGATTTTTCTAAATCAATTTAGTTGATCATCATTAAATGCTCCTAATTTTATTTCCTTGATTATACAAAAAACCATGTCAACTTCTCAATTAGTTTTCGCACTTTTTACTACTAATCGACTCTTCATTGATACACAAATTTCAGTAGTACTCTCTAATTCTTTTTTTGATTTTAAGAACCTGCTTATAGTTTTGTTTCTGTTTGAATTCTCTGCAAGCATTTCCCTCATTAATTATATATTTTTAATGCAGAGTCTTCAGGTTTAGTTCAAAAATGAACTCAATGTTGAATATTAGATTTTGAAGTAGAGCCAACTTAATAATATAAAATATAAGAACTTTCTATTCAAAAATAGCCGAAACAGTAAAACTTTCTACGAAAAAATCAATTTATTTAGACATAAAGAAAAGAGAAAATTGATTAAAACATTGGGATAAATCGGAATTCTTTAAAAATCTTTGTTTAAGATTTTCTAAATTGATTTCTTCCATATCAACAAACGTTGAGAAACTTGTTTACTTGAGAATTTAGTTGAAATCAAATGAAAGCTATTACAAGTATCATAATCTTGCTTTTTGTCAACTTTCGAAAGTATCCAACTAGATAAATTCAATGAAAACGGAAGTAAAACTGTGATTTTGTTGACTTATCTGTTTTCAAGTTAAAAGTTTCAATTATCCAATATTTTTTCGCGGTTTCACTGACAAACCTTAATCTATTCGTTTTTTGATTTCTTGTTAATCGTGGTCGATTAATATGCTAATAATATCAATAAAAGTTATGAAAAATCAAAAATTCTGTGATTTGAAATATGATTCCTGGAGTCTCATATGGATCAATTTGATGAATAATCTGGAAATTTCTTCAGCAGCTCATAGACAGTCATAGACAGTATTTTTACTTCGATAACATATTACATTTTTAATTGTTTTAAACTTTTCATAAAAGCGAAGAAACTGTAATAAATGTTTTGTCTAAATAAGACATAATTGTAATGAAATAATCGTGAATGATAGAATGGATGCATCGCTCATTAATAATAGGATTCAAAATGAAAAATATTAGAAACAGTAATATTTTTAGATTCAAAAATATTTTTCAGTTACATTTTTTTAAATTGATGTTTTACGGTCCGAAATTTTATATTCTTTCATAGAATTAATGAAACTGCAGTTAATTCGAAAAATCTGAAAGAATGTCCGTAAGCTTTAATTTAGTTCTTATTCTGTTTTCTGATAAATTTCTAATTTATATTTATATTTATCGAATCCCTACTAATCAAAAGTGATTTTTCATATTTTTTTGGTTATCAATGGAAATGTATAGACTAAAATCTGTTTGATATTGAGGATTCAAAAAATCATCGAAACAGTAAAAAAATTTAAAATTCTTCTAAATTGGCAAGTTTTCTATGAAATATTTAATGAATTGATAGATGGGTTGGAAATGAGTTCCCAAAAGTTATCAGTGTGAAATATTCCTCAGATTTCCACTTTCAGCTGGACTCTCCTTAATTCAAACAGTCTTTTTTGAGTAAAAGGTAGCTGGGTTCAAAGAGCGTCTCGGCGTGTTAATATCTTTTTACTAAATCTTTGAATTTCGTCATTCTACATTTTTCAATGTTTTCACTTTTTTCTTTATTTCTATTCCAAAAGGAATAGAAATGTTTTCAAGTATTTTATATATGTAAGAGGAACTGACAGATTGAGTACTTGAAAATAACTATTTATTTAATTTGACGACGAAACAGATAATTATAACTAACACAAATATCAAAATTATCAATTCTTGTTTATGGATAATCTAATCTGAAACAATCGACTGAACATCTTTACTATTATTACTGTTCAGAATCCGTGTGTGTGTGTGTTTGTCTAGCCGCCCAAGCTCCTACTGAACCGATTTTCATAAAATTTTGACAGATCCATAGAGAATGCTGACGGGATGATGTACGTCTTTTCCGTTTTCTGATAAGATCAATGATAAGCTCTGTGCTATCTATGCATATTTTCGAAAGAAATAGATGATATTTTTATGTGTAATCGGGTCGGAATGGATTTTAATAATTTTTATTTCCTGGCTTTACATATCTTCACCCTAAAAACAATTTTTTATTATTTCTAAAGATCTCTTCATGAAATATTTTTAGAAAAAGTTTTTCCTTCAGTAGAAATATGTGATAGTATTGATCAGAATAACTGAGGGAACTGTCTTGAGAAAATTCAGTTCAAGAGAGAAGAGAACAGGAGATATCTGAAGTCAAAAAGAAATGTTTATTGTTGAAGAAGTTTGTTTTTTGTCCTAATCAATTGACTAACAAGGCGTAATAATTGTGAAGGAAAATGAAAATTTTACAGTTTCACCGGAAATGTTTCAATTTCATCAACTTGCAATATTATTGTCAAAAAATTGTGACCAAAGAAATGTCTCAACAGGATATGAAGGAAGAACCAATCGAAAAAGTGATGCAGGCCTTTAATTCTTAGTGAAGCAGCAATTTTTGAAAAAATATATATCAAGAATTCCATCTTCGAATTAGTCTCTAGTTATAGTGTGGCTGATCTCACAGCCTTTATTACCGTAGACTATTCCTTCATTCGTCAAAATGAATAATTGAAAATGTTAGAACAGCAGGAGCCTGAAAAGGAGATGATTAACCTTGTGTGGCTGAAATCTAAACTGCACAAAAGATGACGACAAGCGTAATGATGACTGGAAATATCTTGAGATTTACACCAATTTTAACCCTTCTTAGACGTCAAAATCATGTTACAGTACGTAACAGAAACGTACATGGTGTATATATTACGTCTTCTGTATGTCTCATTCATTTCTCTTTTTTGTTAATCAGAAATTTCCGTTTCTCCTCAAAACTTTTTCTGTTTCACTGAAACGTTGAAAGCGTACACTTATTTCAACAAATTGATCAAACCAGTAATCCTCTCCGAATCACTTGTTCATATTCTTTTCAGTGTTTGAATATGAAGAAGTTAGTTTTATACAAATCATTTTTATGAGACTGAGAAATTTTTCAAAGTTGGTAAGATAATAAGCTTAAATGAAAACAAGAATTAGTTTCAAAAGTGATACAGTTTTTTCTAGTAGTTTTATATTCAAACACGGAAAATAATATGAACAAGTGAATCGGAGAGGATTACTGGTTTGATCAATTTGTTGAAATAAGTGTACGCTTTCAACGTTTCAGTGAAACAGAAAAAGTAGAACAAACAAAAAAAGTAAACAGAAGCCGAGCATGCGAGCCGACACTTCTAGAACTCAGACGTTGAAACAAATCTAAGAAAGCGACTTTCTTTTTCTTCTCACGTATAATTGATCAGCAGTTAATCCATTTATACAGTTCAATTTCCTATTCAACAATTGGAATTTCTTTATTTTGAAAACAGCAATAGAATGTTATTCAAGGCATAAACGCTCTAAAGAAATTCGAAATTTTGGAATTGGGGGTATGTTCAATACAATAAGTACCAAAAACATTCAAAAAATCTCCACAAATTTTGAAATTTTTTTTTCAAAAACTTACTGTTTCAATAATATCTCTTGATAGTCTCTATTACTTCCACATATGATTCGCAATTGATATGGTTGGGGTTCCGAACACGAACGGACAATTGGTCGAGATAGAAGAAATGAGTTATGGGCATATTCGAATATCGGATACAGTTTCAATCAATCGCCATTTGAATGTGATTGCAGTATATGTCAATCCAAATGTTTTGATATTTAAGTTTCATTTCGTCCGATGCTTTTTGAAACAAAAATTTTTCGGTTTCCGCCTTCAATTAACTTTCAATTAACACTTCACCTTTACTTAAGACTTTTATCGTCATTCGATCCAACAATGTTTTTGAATTTTCGAGCGCAACTTTCAAGTCATTTAGACATCGGTCTACATAGAATTCGGATTTGATATGGTTGGGGTTTCGAACATGAACGGACGATTGGTCGAGATAGAAGAAATGGCTTTTGGGCATATTTGAATATCGGATAGAGTTTTCGTTAATCGTCACTTAAATGTGATCAAATAAGATCCAAACGTTTTGATAATTAAGTTTCAATTCATCAGATGCTTTTTGAAACGAAAGTTTACTGTTTCATAAATCAAGTAATAATATTTCTTGTCATATGATATCCACTGGACATATTCGAATATCGGATAGATTTTTGTTTGGAGAATCCCAGGTTGTCAAAAAAGAAGCTCTCACTTTGTTTTGGTGGGGGTTTTTGATTGGATCGGCTGGTCCAATTTTAACCCCCGACATCATGAAAAAGCCCTCACCCGATTTGTATTGAGTGGGGGGGGGGGGTTTCTCCTTGGGTTCATATCAACGTGGGGGCTTCTAATTGGATTAACCCACAAAAATTTACTGTTTCATAAGTCAAGTAATAATATCTTTTTATCGTCTCTATTATTTTCAGACATCTATCAACATATGATTCGCATTTATTACTGAATCACTAATCAGCACTCTGTCACAACATAACTAAAATGAAACAGTCTACAATGATTCACAAAATCGAAACATAAGTCTTCCCAAAAATAGACACCTCTAGAACTCAGACGTTGAAACAAATCTAAGAAAGCGATTTTCTTTTTCTTCTCACGTATAATTGATCAGCAGTTAATCCATTTATAAAATTCAATTTCCTATTCATCAATTAGGATTTCTTTGTTTTGAAAACAGCAACAGAATCTCATTCAAGGCATAAACGTTCTAAAGAATTTTGAAATTTTAGAACTGGAGCTATGGTCAATAAAATAAGAACCAAAAACATTCAAAAAAATCTCCATACAATTCGATGTTTTTCTCAAAAGTTTACTGTTTCAAAAATCAAGTAAGTCGACTCCAAACACTGCCTCCATCGATACCCGGCATTGTTCCATCGAGCCAGAAGAATTTAGTTTTGGGCATATTTGAATATCGAATGCAGTTTCCATCTATCGCCATTTGAATGTGATCGAAGTAGATGTCAATCCAAATGTTTTGATAATTAAGTTTCAATTCATCCGATGCTTTTTGAAACAAGTTTACTGTTTCATAAGTCAAGTAATAATATTTTTCGATCGTATCTATTATTTTCAAACATCTATCAATATATGATTCGCATTTATTACTCGCTCACTAATCAGCACTCTGTCACAACGTAACTAAAATGAAACAGTCTACAATGATTCACAAAATCGGAACATAAGTCTTCACGAGAATAAAAACGTCTAGAACTCAGACGCTTAAACAAATCTAAGAAAGCGATTTTCTTTTTCTTCTCACGTATAATTGATCAGCAGTTAATCCATTTATACAGTTCAATTTCCTATTCAACAATTGGAATTTCTTTATTTTGAAAACAGGAATAGAATCTTATTCAAGGCATAAACGCTCTAAAGAATTTTGAAATTTTGGAATTGGAGCTATGGTCAATACAATAAGAACCAAAAACATTCAAAAAAATCTCCATACAATTCGATGTTTTTCTCAAAAGTTTACTGTTTCAATACTATCTCTTGATCGTCTCAAAAAAGAATCGAATCGCTGCCAACTTCCGTCGTTATTTTTCTTAAACACAACTGTTTTCTTCCCAGTTCCAATTTTTGACGATGTTTTTTGGTTGGTCTTCTTATAAATGTATGTGGGATGATGGAAAACATGATCTTGCTCGTCTTTTAACAACCGTTTTGATGTTTCCATGTTCGAAAGTATTGGCACTGCGCGAACATCAATTTCTGGACAGTCTAAGTCGGCAAGGTCGAAACATTGTGAATAACAGAGAGTCTGAAAAGTAAATATTAATATAGAACATAAGATTTCAATCTTTCAACACTTTGACTGATTATATCTCGACTAAAAATCAAGTTTATTGAGCCTTATTTTCAAAGGATCTCCTTTTTGGTAAGGAGGGTTTTTAAGCCAACTGTTCTCCTATAACTTCCGGTTTCCCCTCGTTTTAAAACAAACTACAACGATCGAAAATTGAGATTGCGATAATTTATAACAAATTTTCACAGGTAATTGCATTACCTACATGTTTGCGTCCATTCGAAAGTCACTATATGCAAACGTTTTTCCTTAGATTATCAAATCGACTAAATGAGGATATTTTATGAATAATGTGAAACTGTTATTCATCATTGTTATCAAACAATAAATAACATGTTTTTTGTACAAAAAACTATACACACCTTCAGGTTTTTCATTCATTTTTCCGACCGAACACATTCCCCTGTCAATGGGTTCTGTAATTTTGGAAAACCAATTAATTACATCAATATCGTTTTCTAAGATTTTTTATCTGTTTCATGAAAAAAGTTTAGATTGTAGCAGAGTATACTCTTTGCTTCGTAAAAGATACATCCATGCCACTCAATTAGCCTTGAACTTTGTAATTGATACCACGATTTTTCTAAATCAATTTAGTTGATCATCATTACATGCTCATAATTTTATTCAATTTCCCTTATTATACAAAAAACCATGTCAACTTCTCAATTAGTTTTCGCACTTTTTACTACCAATCGGCTTTTCATTGATCTACAAAATTCTAGTAGAACTCTCTAATTCTTTTTTTGATTTTATGAATATGCTCATTGTTTTGTTCCTGTTTTAATTCTCTGCAAGCATTTCCCTCATTAATTATATGTTTTTAATGCAGAGACTTCACATGTATCACTTCCCAAGTGACTCCCACCGTTTTAGACCGGACTTGGACCAAAAGTTAGGCCCTGGCGAGGGTATGAAAACCCACCAGTCAAGTCTGGGCCAAATTGATTTTTGACCGATTTTTTGATGTTTCAAGTTTTTCTCAAAATGACCAGTTTTTTGATCGTAACTCGGTCAATTTTGAAGATTTTTCAAAAGATAAAAAACGAAATTGTAGACAAAAATGAGATACGTTTTTTGAATTTTACCGAAAATCTGGAGACTTCAGATGACGTCACGAAAATGTACCTTTTGTAAAAACCAAAAAAACAAAATCTATCAAAATGTTCTGGAATTACTTTCAAAAGATTTAGCATTCAAAATGAGGCGGAAACCCAATTTTTTAGACAAACCTATCGATTTTTTTTCGAGAAAATGAGCCATTTGTAAGAAAAATTCATTATTTTAGCATACTTGTCTATATTTTCAGACTTTTGTGACATCTGTGTAGGTTAATTTTTGTGTAAATTATCATTTTATGCCACCTTCGTATTGTATTCAATCATTTCCGTAATGATTTCTTAGTTTTGAGAATTTTGAATTTTCATCCCAAATCCTCTGGAAAACTTTTGGTCAATTTTCCAAATTCTCAAAACTTAGAAATCATTACGGAAATGATTGAATACATCACTAGGGTGGCATAAAATGATAATTTACACAAAAATTAACCTACACAGATGTCACAAAAGTCTGAAAATATAGACAAGTATGCTAAAATAATGAATTTTTCTTACAAATGGCTCATTTTCTCGAAAAAAAATCGAAAGGTTTGTCTAAAAAATTGGGTTTCCGCCTCATTTTGAATGCTAAATCTTTTGAAAGTAATTCCAGAACATTTTGATAGATTTTGTTTTTTTGGTTTTTACAGAAGGTACATTTTCGTGACGTCATCTGAAGTCTCCAGATTTTCGGTAAAATTCAAAAAACGTATCTCATTTTTGTCTACAATTTCGTTTTTTATCTTTTGAAAAATCTTTAAAATTGACCGAGTTACGATCAAAAAACTGGTCATTTTGAGAAAAACTTGAAACATCAAAAAATCGGTCAAAAATCAATTTGGCCCAGATTTGACTGGTGGGTTTTCAAACCCTCGCCAGGGCCTAACTTTTGGTCCAAGTCCGGTCAAAAACGGTGGGAGTCACTAGGGAAGTAATACATGTCAGCTATAGTTCAAAAATGAACTCAATGTTGAATATTAGATTTTGAAGTAGAGCTAACTTAATAATATAAAATATAAGAACTTTCTATTTAAAAAATAGCCGAAACAGTAAAAGTTTCTACGAAAAAAATCAGTTTATTCAAACATAAAGAAAATAGAAAACATTGGGATAAATCGGAATTATTGTGAAGAAAAGTGAAACTTTTACAGTTTCACCGGAAAAGTTTCAATTTCATCAACTTGCAATATTATTCAAAAAATTGTGACCAAAGAAATGTCTCAACAGGATATGAAGGAAGAACCAATCGAAAAAGTGATGCAGGCTTTTAATTCTGAGTGAAGCAGCAATTTTTAAATGAATATATATCAAGAATTTCATCTTCGAAGTAGTCTATGGTTTTAGTGTAGCTGACCTCTTCGTCAATAGCTTTATTACCGTAGGCTATTCCTTCTTCGTCAAAAAGAACCAGACGGTTTTTGGCGCTCCGCGCCTCAACCGCTTGGCTTCCGCTTAGGAACGCGATTTTGACTATGTGCATAGATAGCATAGAGCGTATCAGTGATCTTATCAAAAAACGGAAAAGACGGGCATCACCACGTCAGCATTCTCTATCGATCAGTCAAAATTCTATGAAAATCGGTTCAGTAGGAGCTTCGCTAGGACCAGCGACGGACGAACAAACATACACACGGAATCTTTATGGTAATAATAGTAAAGATAATTGAAAACTTTGAACATGGAACTTCTTCTCTGCTTTTTGAACAGTTCAGTTGCCAGATTCTTAAACAGGATCCGGAAAAGGAGACGGTTAACCTTGTGTTGCTGAAATCTAAACTATACAAAAGATGACGAAAAGCGTAATGATGACTGAAAATACCTTGAAAATATATCGGGTTTTCTGATTGTATTCCTCACTAGACATCAAGGTCATGTGATAATACGTAACAGAAACGTACATGGTGTATATATTACGTCTTCTGTATGTCTCATTCATTTCTCTTTATGTTAATCAGGAATTTTCATTTCTCCTCAAAACTTTTTGTGTTTCACTGAAACATCAAAAACTTATACTTATTTTAGCAAATTGATCAAACCAGTAATCCACTCCGAATCACTTGTTCACATTCTTTTCAGTGTTTGAATATAAAACTACTATTGAAATCAGACTTGTCACGGCCCGGCCCGGCCCGGTCGGCCCGGGGTTCAAGGCAAAATATGTTTTTTTCAAGTTTTTTTTTTGAAAAATTTTTTTTCGCGGTTTTTTTTCTAGTTTTTTGGCCTATGTTTTCAGGGAGGAAATTCTGATCTATTTTTGAGTAAAAAGACCCAGGAAAAGTTTCGAAATAGTGCTGAAAATCGCGAAAAACGTGCTTCAAAATTCAAAAATGTTCAAACCCGGGCCGACCGGGCCGGGCCGGGCCGGAGAATTTTTCATCGGCCCGGCCCGGCCCGCCGGGCTTTTGCGGGCCGGCCCGGATTTTGACAAGTCTGATTGAAATTGTATCAATTTTGGATCGACTTCGTGTTTTCATTTAAGCTTATTATTGTTACCAATTTTAAAAAACTTCATGATCAAGATAGATCCCAGTGAAACGTCTGGCATAATGTTCAAATTAGAGAAGATAGGTAGTGAGAATATTGACTTATTGGAGATTTTAATCAGTGAGTTTACAAATTAATTCCATGAAACTGTATTTTTATATATTCTGTTATTGATAAACACTGTGTCCCGCATGGGAAGTGCGCCAACCCTGTCACGGGCGCAAAGTCGGTTGGCGAATTTCTTGTTTTCGGCGCGAATTCAAATTTATTTTGAAGCCAAAATCATTTTCAGCCTGTTTTTGCAGTCGGTTTGTATTAAATTTCGGTGAAAACCTCAATTTAACCAAATCATGACAAGTTCTCACTAATTCATACAACGGGATAATGCAAAAATATTTGTTTCAGCAGTTTCTCGCTTCACAGCTTCTAGCCACTCGAACTCTGTTCTTACGACTCCGATCCTGGATTTTCTTTGATAAATCAACAGCTAGAGTTATAATTCAAAAAATGTTGAGAATAGATTTTTCAAAAATGTAAAACTAAAGCGCCAGAGTAGCGAAAACTCGTTTTTTTGTAAAACATTCATGAAAAAAACCTTGATTTGACTATTTTTGAAAAATCTATTCTCAACATTTTTTGAATTATACCTCTAGCTGTTGATTTATCAAAGAAAATCCAGGATCGGAGTCGTAAGAACAGAGTTCGAGTGGCTAGAAGCTGTGAAGCGGGAAACTGCTGAAACAAATATTTTTGCATTATCCCGTTGTATGAATTAGTGAGAACTTGTCATGATTTGGTTAAATTGAGGTTTTCACCGAAATTTAATACAAACCGACTGCAAAAACAGGCTGAAAATGATTTTGGCTTCAAAATAAATTTGAATTCGCGCCGAAAACAAGAAATGCGCCAACCGACTTTGCGCCCGTGACAGGGTTGGCGCACTTCCCATGCGGGACACAGTGATATATAAAAAGTTGGAATAATAACACACAGAACCGTGGAAATCCGTGGAAATAACAGTTTTAAAGGCTGCTTCTCTACCAGAGAAAGAGTTCTGGGAAGAATGAGCGGCAATACCATAAGACCTGTATTGCCTTCAATAGAAGTGCCCCTCTCCGGTTGAAAATGTTGGAAAATAGCGGTACATGCACCAGGAATACAGGTTTTACGGTATATGAGTGGAACAGTAAAACCTCGAAGTGATTTCCCAAAAGTTTCCGGACACAGACCGACACTTCATGGATCAAAGTAGATCAAATACAAGACACAGTTTTCCGTAACATTTCATGAGCAGTCACTAGTAAATTGAGGTACCCAAAATGTGATAATATTCAGTCGAAACAGAAAATTTTTCTTTTCCTGCTTCCATTCGATTTTCACTTGCTACACGCAACTTTCAAAACAAATAAAAATCACTAGTTGGAGTTGTTTTTGAAGTTTCAGAGCGATAGTTTTAGGAAAACTGTGAAGTATTTTGCTTATATTCGAATGCTCAGAATGTGAATGTCAATGAAAATATAGAAGTAGATCGATCGAAAAATCGCTATTCCAGCGAAGGTTAGAATGGAAGTAAACACAGGGAACTGCATGCTTTCAAATTTTTGTTTTCTAGAACTTATAAACTATAATGTTTCAGAAATGTATAAATTACGGTGATGATAATGTGGATTGATTTGATGTTAAGGATTCGAACAGAAACAAAAAAATGAAACTATATATTTTTTCAAAACTTTTTTCCAAAAGCGCTGAGTTCCCTGGGTTTGTTTTTGAATTTGAATGAGAGCATTGAATTCGGAGTTATCGCCTTAGCCTGAATACGTTGTCCGAGAAACGTTTTTAGAATACACTGACATAGTTTCGGTATTCTGTGTGTCTCATTCATTCCTCTTTATATTATTCAGGAATTTCCGTTTATCTTCAATACTTTTTCTGTTTCACTGAAACGGTAAGAACACATACTTTTTTTTAACAGATTGACTTTTCAGTATTTGAATATAAAATGACTGGAAAATCTTATATTTAAGACCAAGGCGTTTTCCTTTTTCAATTGAAATAAGAGTCAACATTTGATTTCAGAATTGTTTTTGAAGATTGTTTTTTTACTGGATTTAGAAGAATTACCGGATTGGACTACTCTGTAATTCAGAACAAATATGGATGAAACGGTAAAAATGTGGGAATTCTGCAAAAGACCAAAGAGCCTGTAATAGAACGCCCTACTGGTTCAGGAACAGTGAATCTGTCTTGGATTAATCGATTGACACTTGAAATGCCGAGTTTTTTGAAAATGTAACGATGAAAATGTAAAAATTTTCAGATTTGAACCCAAATTCAATGAGAATCTTGTAGATTACCACTGTAACATCGTTAAAACACTAGAATGAAAACTGAATTGAAAGGAAGATAATGAGGAATGACATTGTGCAAACGAAAGTGTTTCGAACTGTCAAAATCAGAACAGACACTTGATATTATCCTATCTGGGCACCATTATTCGTAGAAGTTTGTGACAGATTTCAAGGGATGATCCCTCGAATAATTGACTGAGGATATCAACTATGAGAGAACTATAACACCTTCAGTTTACTAGCTGTTCTTATTAGATTGCTTTTAATCCGAGTAGTTCTGATAAGGAGTTGCGCAAGATTTTTATCAGATGAACAACTAATGACAGTACAGGGTGGCTGATATGTATACAATGTTTCGAAAATTCAATACTTCGAAACGTAGATTAGTTTTCCGGAAGGAACTTCAACAGAATTATCGAAAATGATCTAAAATTTATGTTTTTGAAGATTTTTCCGCAGTCTGTCTTTTTGGCTCCGGTACATGCTCTGCAGAGCACGGAAAAAATAATGGATGTGCGCCGCGGGTAGTTCGAGCCAAAAGTTTAGTTCAACTTTCGATGGTTGCCGCTTTTCTAGAAGACTGACAAGTGTTGAATTTTGTTTGTACCAATACCCTTCCATACAAAAATAGTTTCAAAGTCATCCCGATTTATAGTTCGGCTGATATTACTGTCTCAAAAAATGGCCTGAAATGTGGCTCTAGTGGGTTATGGACATGGAGTGATCCCCATATCAGAAAAATTAGCATCGGCAGGGCTCTGTAATTTCAATATAACTTTATTTTAATGATTTGCTTTCAAAAATTACTCGGGGTTCCAAAAAATTATCACTTGGCACAAAGCCGAAATAAAAACGTTGTATACTTATCAGCCACCAGTTTTGCGTATATGATTGCGATCTATACTAAGCGTTAGTGGGAATCGAGTAGCAGTTTCAATCTACCGAAAAGTTTGTCAATATGAAGAAAAGTTATAACAAAAACTTATAGTTTTATCGAAACAGTAAATTCTTTTCACGTTGAACTCAAGAATAACAGTTTTCTTTTATTGAAAATGTGGCAAAGAAACTGTAAAAAAGAAATTTTTTAGTAAAGTTAACCGGCGTAACTTTTTTTTTGCTCAAAGTTATTAAAAATCTGGAAGATCACCATGTAGAAAATTGGGTAATGGAACAACAAGAAGATCCAGCACGAGAAGATTCAGAAAAAAAAAATAGAATCTTGATTTTGAATATCGGGTCAGTTCAATAGCGCCTAGGAAATCAGTTTAGAAACAAAAAAAAATGAAACAGTGAGTTCTTGGTAACCCCTATTTTCTCAGAAACTCAGAAAGAGTACACTAACGAAACAGTAAATTTTGCTTATATTTTTTGATTCAAAGTCTCGAGAAAGGACTTACTGGACAGAAGCTAGTAGATTTTAGGGAAACAATTAGGAACACAAAATTGGAACACAAAATTGGCACATTTTGATAGAGAAATTAGAAGCTACTCCAATTTTACTTTTTCTTTTTCAAGTGAATAATTTCGTACCTGGATTGTGACCAGAAAACTCTTCGAGCCCTCGTTGGAACGTCCTTCTCACTCAATGTCCTGATTCGTTGAAGCAAGGGGTGACTCTGAAAATGTTTTTCGGAGAGAAACGAGGTTTAGTTCAGCTTTGTACTAACACGAAAAAAAAAACGGCTTCTCATGTCCAAGGCGGCGTGATGGTGCGGCTCGACCCATGGAGAAATGACATCTAAAATTATCAAAAATTAGGTTTGAAATCTCCTACGCAAGTTGATGATGATTGAGATCCATTGCACCGTTGTTGTTCATCACTGCGTGGATTGCTCAAAGAAGCGGAAGAACAGTGTTCCGGGAAGACGCGACAATCTGGAAAAAAGGTAATATCATGAAATCAATTAAGCTAGACGCTGCAAAACGAAGCCTTCGAAAAGAAGCTGATTTCTTATCGAATAATTTAGCTAAGCTATTTCCAAAAGTATCGATTTTGGATAGAAAAAAAATTATGTTCGAGTCGTTTCCGTCATTTCGTGGAAAACATAGAAAACTGAATTTCTCAAACAGTTTTCGGTTCTCACCTTTCTCAGTCAGATTATTCTTCTTGTTGTTGAACTTTTTCCGGAGTTGACCTTCTGACCACGAATGAATTCTGTAAAACTCTTTTTCGGAGAGAACAACTATAGTTCAGGCTAAAAAACTAACACAAACGCCTTTTTCGAAGTGTTTCTTTTGTTCTCCGCACTCCGCTGACACTGAACGCTCTGAAAATAGAAAAATGAGTCACGTTAAAGAAAACTCACGAGAAATGCAGCAAACGGTGAAAAATGGACTTTTTTGTCATACACGAATAATATTTATGGAATATTGATAATTTTTTCTTTGAAGCACATCTTCTTCGGCAAAACACATCCCTGAAAATAGGAGGAGAAAGAGAATGTTTATAAAATTCAGGGTGAATTTACGGTAAACATCGCGCTCATGCGGAATTGCGGAGTGTCGTTGCATGTAACGATAATCCGAAATTCCGTGTTGGCGCGCTGTTTATCGTAAATCCACCCCCATTTTTTTGAAAAGTTTTTACTTTTTTTCCTTCTATTTTCGCTGCTTGACCTCGTTTTAGTTTGCTCTTTGTTGAGAAAAAACCACAGAAAAGATTAAGAAAGCAATAGAAAATACTTGCTATTGAAAATTTCATTCTTTTCGCTATAGTGAAAAATTTCTTGTAAATTTTCGTCAATCCGTTCTCGCTCATCTCATATTTTGCAGAGATCTTTGGCTGTTGGTCAAGAAGTGAGCGAAACGACAACCTGGAGGGACACTTTGTGTTAGTCTTTTGCCTGAACTATAGTTTTTCTCTCCGATAAGAAGTTTTTGCAGGTTCTTCGGTAACGATCGACGGAACTCCTGAGAAGACCTAACGAGGAAGACTTGCGCGAGCAAGGTAATAAGGATTTTTGTTTTGGCGCTCTGATTCCTTCCTGGGCACAGTTATGACATTTGTTACTTTTTTGAAATTTTTTTCTTTATTTGTTTATTTTTCAGGTAGTCATGTCTTCATGAATGTTCCTGGATCATTCGAGGAGAGAGCATCTTCGTTGATGTCTGAACTTCATGGTTTGGAAGACAAGGGATAGAAAGGATATTCAGCAAATTTCAATTATCATTAGTTTGCATAGAAACTTCCAAGCATACTTAATTATGATTTCAGATGCCACTACTCCATGGATCCAGCAGCCCCAGCAAGCAGTCTTCGGCAGAGGGAGTGCCTGTTTTTTTCGTGTTAGTCCAAAGCTGAACTAAAAATCGTTTCTCTCCGATACACATTTTCAGATTTGACTCCGTATCTTCATAAGAAAAGGAAGAACAACAGTGTCGTAGCGGCAACTCGACGGATCTTCCAATTGAAAGAAAGGTGCGTGATTCACTTAATGTGTTGTATTTTTGTGAGAAATCGGTTTCAAGACAAAAAAAGTGATGTTTGCTAAATAAAGCGCGCTCAATTGTTTCGGTTTAGCGCCCGTAACTGCTTGCTTAGTGCCCTCTAGTAAAAGGAAACTTGCTAATGTCTGCCTCGTGACCATGGGTGTTTCTGAGGAATCGTCCAGGCGCAAGAAGCTCAAAGTTGAAGAAATTAACTATTACTTCGAAAATCTTATTTCGAAGATGAGAGAAGCGAATTCTTCTCAATTGTGCAAAAAATTACAGTTTCAAGATTGTTACTTATACAGTAGCACGGCACCCTGATCCACCAATGTGCCAAAAAAGTGATTGACGCGTTTCTCGTGCGAGATCCGGAAGCGCGCTAGCTTACCGTAATCTCGAAAACTTTTCAAGTCTAGAAAAAACCATGTTTCACTAAATTCCTGAAAATCAGCGTAAAAATCATTCGATATGGTATCTAGAGTCATTAGGGACATATTGCGAAATGATTTAACTGAAAAAAAAAGCTTCAAAAAATTTTTTGTTTTTGAACTTTTTCTTCGAAAAACCGTCCGAAGCTGTGTTAATCATGCTTAAAACACTTTGTTGGTCGAGTGTAAAACTGTTTTGAACGAAAGAGAACTCAAAAAACAAATGAGGAGCCAGTTTTAGAAAATTTTGTATCTTGGTAGTTAGAAAACTGTTAATTGTGCCTCCAACGATGCTCTAAAAATCGAGTTTTCTATGTTTTCCGGTCGGAAATCACCATATCTTGAAATTTGTAAGGAAACATTTTGAGAAATGAGGCTCTCCGATTTTTTAATTTCGAAATCATGAAGCTTTCAGTGCTAAATCAACCGCATTTTATTTTCACGGAAAACGCGCAAAAGAGGAGTGCTGACGCAACTTTCGTGACACGACTTACGCGCAAAACGCTACTTTGGTGTTACAGGGTGGTGTGAGTAGCCGCATATCTGGAATTGCTACGTGCTGAGCTATCATTTCAAATAAGTTTTGGCTTGTTTCCTGTGAACATTGAAGAGTGCAATGAAAGAATTGAAGTTTTGGCATCAGAGACATTATTCGTAGATAGTATTAAATGTTGTGGGGATAGAAAAAAAGATATTTTCAAATTTTACTCTTCCATCTAACTTCCAAAAAGGAAAGTGAGAACGATTCAGAGTTGTTCTTTACAATGAAAATGACATAGCGGATTCTCCCGTATATTTCTGCATAGTTTTAATCATATATGTCGAGATGAACCTTTAAATTATAGCGAATATCTTTGTATCAAAACTGTTAGAATATGAAGCATTCAGCTCGATAAGTAACATTTTGGATACAATTCAAGCTTCGACTGACAAAAATTCGTTTGGAATCATAAAACTGTACACATTTGCTTGTTACTTTTTGGTATACTGTTCATCGTGAGGTTTTCAAAAAAAACTTCAGTTTCACCATTTTCGTTTGAGCATTACCCTCATATTTTGAATCAGTTGAAATTACAGAATATAAGCGCTCACTTTGGTTTTAGCTCACATTCATATTTTTTTCACCTTCATCTTTCTATCAAAACAGAAAAATGTCAAAAAAAAAACGATAGAAGTAAGCCCCTAAAATATTTTTAGTTATAAGGAATATCAATACTTAATTCAGAAAACAGATAAAATTCGAACGAGACGGTAAATTTATAGAAATATTGTCTTTCAGGCTTACTGTAAACTGTTTACTGTGTTTTAACTACGATTGCTTGAATCTGACACAATAAAACCAATAATTAGGCGCTTCGAACAATTTGCAAAAAAACTTCAAAGTTTCAAAGTTTCGATTCGAGAATCATATACTTTTATTTTCATTCTCATTACATTGCATAACACTGTTCCATTTTTGTCTTATCATTCAATTTCTTTGAGCGAAATGAGGCATCAAAACGTTCTACCGTTTCAAATTATTTTGAAATAAATTCAAAATATCCGATGGGTAATAACGTTGAAAAATATGTATCTATCATTTAAAATCGAGAACTAATTTATTCTGATTTTCATCGTCAACTGGTAAAATAACAAAACGAGATCACGGATAACATCCGATATCTTTTGACCAAAATGAATTATTTGAGAAATGAAAAGTAAATGGTTTCATATGAGGTCCTGAATAATATTCAGCATCCGAATGTATACATTTATAATCTTCTCTTTGTGGTAATTCACATGATTCTGCATTTGGACACTTTACATTTGTTTTTCGACTATATATTTCTTGCCAATAACATTTGAAAACGATTGGAAAATAATAGTCTTGTTTGGGAAGTCTCGACGCAATCTCCATAATTTTCGGAGATTTTTTGAAATTCATAATTTCATTATCAATTCTATCAACATTCTCTTTTTCGATCGTTTCATTGAATTTTCCGAAGCAGAATTTCCAAATTTCTTTAATTTCATTATTTCCATGCTTTTGTATCGGTCTCTGCACATGAATAATTTGATGAGAAGTTATATTAATTCTGAAATGCTTCTTATTCTTGTTTTGAACGAAAAAATCATTGATAACCTGGTCTTTGAACTTTCATGAGAACTGAAATGCAATCCTGTTGAAATTTGTTTATCCGGTTTAATGACCACTTTTGGAGCTTTACTATTTTTTGCAGAACGCAAAGATTCGAATATTTCACGAAATGTAATTTCGGATAAAGTTTCGTTTTCTCTCTCTTTTCATTTGGTTTCCTTTATAGAAATGAGGCATCAAAACTTTCTACCGTTTCAAATTATTTTGAAAACATTTCGAAATATTTGATGGGTAATAACGTTGAAAAAAATGCATCTATCTTTTTATGACCTATTACGAAAGAAAAAACTATTTTCTGAATAAATTTGATACGGAAATACTATGTTGATCTACTTTTTAAACTGCCACATAACTACAGTGGCGGGCATGGGTGAGTGTACCTTTGAACTTTCGTTAATAACTCGCTTCAAACGATTCAGATTGCTCTAAAAAATTTTTTGGAGACTCCTGAGTAACCCTGGAGTACTTCCTGATGTTTTTTGAAAAAGTCGGATTTTCACGAATTCCGAAGTTTCTCGACGGATTCTGAATTCGGAAAATCCAGAATAAAAAGATTTTTTCGGACTTTCAGAATATTTTCTGATTGTGTCCAAAACATTGCTAAAACACGACGGAACAATTTTTGACGTTAGATCGCAAGTTAATTTTGTGATTCCGACGTCAGAACTCCAGAAGTCCAATCTGTGATCTTTGCGTAGGACATCATAACATGGCTAAAAGTGATCCGATCGAAATAAAAAATGATTCCTATATAGATTTAAAGTCACTGAACAAATTGCAATTAATTTTGAAAGTTTTGGAGAAAAATATTTGTCATGTTTTATACAGATTTTTGATTTCATGAAAACTTGGAAAAATGGCAGAAAATAATTTTTTCCAAAACTTTCAAAACTAATTGCAATTTGTTCAGTGACTTTAACTCTATATAGGAATCATTTTTTATCCCGATCCGATCACTTTTAGCCATGTTATGATGTCCTACGCAAAGATCACAGATTGGACTTCTGGAGTTCTGACGTCGGAATCACAAAATTAACTTGCGATCTAACGTCAAAAATTGTTCCGTCGTGTTTTAGCAATGTTTTGGACACAATCAGAAAACATTCTGAAAGTCCGAAAAAATCTTTTTATTCTGGATTTTCCGAATTCAGAATTCGTCGAGAAACTTCGGAATCCGTGAAAATCCGACTTTTTCAAAAAACATCAGGAAGTACTCCAGGGTTACTCAGGAGTCTCCAAAAATTTTTTTAGAGCAACCTGAATCGTTTGAAGGGAGTTATTAACGAAAGTTCAAAGGTACACTCACCCATGCCCGCCACTGTAGGTTTAATCCTCTAGAGATGCTCTTAAGAATAACAGGAAAGCTTTTCTATTGCAGGTGAATATCATCTGAAAGCTCTTGTTTTTGAACTTTGTTCTTCCGTTAATATTATTTTAGCCAAAATTTGTTATTTTTTCTTCATTTTTGTTTATGCTAATTTCTAAACTTTTTGAGTAATGTGAGTTATTTCCCCATCACATATCTCATTTTCAAATCATTTCTGCATTTTCCGTTGCGATCCGTTCTATATTTTTTACTCCTTTTTGGAGTCTAATAAATAGAAAATCAAAGACCGGTCCAAAGATCCGCTATTGAAAATAATTTAAAAATGGTGACAAAAAACGAGGCGGAACGATTTGGAGATAATAGATCTCGTCGGATGAATACGCCACTGAATTTTGTAGCCTCCTTGAAAGTTCACTGAACTCAATGGAAAAATCAAAATCATCGAAAAGATTGGATTTACAAGGAATACGTGGATTGGCAATAATAGTTGTACTTGGATTTCATTTTTTCCCTGAATACTGTCCAAATGGATATCTTGGAGTTGATCAGTGAGTATTGTCTATTCTGTCTATCTCTCTTTATTCAAATATTCCATTTTCAGATTCTTTGTCTTATCTGGATTCCTTATGTGTATGTTATTAAAAAGAGCTGAAAATCAATCACCATGCTCTTTATTCAGTTTATTTTATTCAAAAAGATTCAAAAGAATCCTTCCATTATATCTACTTATCATCTTTTTATCAATGATTTGTCTCTATAATTTCTTTCCTGATACTGCCATCGAAACTAATCAAGAATCTGCTATTCATGCACTTCTTTTTGTTTCAAATAGACCAAAAACAGACCAGGAGAACTATTTCCAAATGGTAAGTTCATTTAGCTGAAACGCATCTAACTGTACGCTAAAGCTACAGTAATCCAGCCCTGCAGAATACAGTCCCAAGGATCTAGCTTTTTAGTAAAACAGTGCCTAATCGATTTTATGTCTTTCTGTAAAACACTATATATATATATATATTCCAGCTCGCCATCGCAGTTGACATCTTCACTCATACCTGGTCTCTATCAGTGGAAATTCAATTCTACTTCCTTGTTCCCTTTATTTTCTTGATTGCCACCAAGATTCCTCAAAAGTTCCAATATTTTTATTACGGAATTATTGGTTCCCTTTCCTTCTTGTTCTTCTATTCCTCCTCTCCCACAGTAGCTTTCAATAGTGTTTTTGCAAGAATTTGGCAGTTTTTAATTGGTATTTCATCGGGCTGATAGATCTTACAAAATACGATTTTCAGGAATGGTAGTATACCTTTTGTCTATTCCCAAAGTCCAAAATAGCTATCAAATTGTTCTAAATTCCAATGAAGAAGAAGCGAAACACCTTCTTGTTTTAGACGAAGGAGTTCAGAAGCCGGAGAATAAACGAACCATTTCATATTTATCATTATTTTTTCTGATTTTTATAAACACATACCCACTTCAATTATCAGCATTCATAGTTAGGCAAGTCACACGAATCCAGTTATTTTAATGATGTAAGAAAGGGAATTTTCAGACCTCTTATCACAATTGGAACCGGTTTCCTTATGCTGATTTCAGATGAAAATGTTCTTTTGTCAAATAGAATATTAACTTATATTGGAGATATTTCATATTCTTTATATTTGATTCATTGGCCAATTTATGCATATTGGAAGTTGACATGTGATGGAAATATATTTTGTAAGTTCGTTATCTTTAAATGTTTTGTGTAGTTCTAGCTAACAATGAAACGAAAAATTTATATGGACCGCTAGAAAATAAGTAAAACCTATTATAATTATTTGGCATTTGGAGCTTGGTCCAATCTAATATCACTGAAACCGACAATTTTTGACACATTTACAGTATTTGAGACACGTTCATACGTTTCAGTTTTTTGTTCAAAAAGAAGTATTTTAAAAATATTTTTCAAAACGAATATTTTGCGTTGTGAACTCAAATTAAGAAAATGAAATTTCGCAAAAAATATTTTCGATAATAACGTCATCAACTTACTGATCAGTGGGTTCCGTTACTATTTTAAAGTTTTTCTCAAATTGAAAAAAATTGTCTCTTTCCCTCAATTCTTCTCTCTTCACAATCAAATTCTCTTTCCTTAGGGCTCATTTGTGCTCTCCTCTTCTCCATTGTTCTTGCCATAATTACATTTGAAACTTTCGAAAAATGGTACTTGAAACTATCGTCTACAAGTATCGGAATACTTTGTGTAATGCTTTTCTTTTTGAATACTGGAACAATCAAAAAAGATGAAATAATGGACAGAATTCATTTGATTGGAAGAAATATTACAAGTTTGGATAGTGTTACAGATGATATGACAGTTGGTGGGTTACAATAATCTAAAGAAATCTACAGTAATCCGAGGTTTTTTAAATGACGCAATCCGTCTGAATAATCGTTGGAATGTGAATGATATGAAAATGTTATATTCTCCAACATGTGAATATGAAGGTGTGAATACTCCGTTAGGATGGTGCCGACATACGGTAGGTCTGCCCTACAAACTACAAAGACTACAAACTACAGGGTCTCTCGGGAAAATATAAAATGGCAATTATTGGAAACAGTTGGACAGCAAATCATGCCACTTTATTTTATCAAGAATGTGGTTACAAAGCGAAAAGTATTCTTCAGGGATCAGCTTTAGGTAAGTTTGGCATTGTGCCAAACCAAATGATTTTTTGATTTTAGGATGTGAAGCTTTGTATCCCACAACTAGCTCCAAAGCAGATCGACAACAGGCTTGCATGCAAAATTTTACTGAATTTGTTGAAAGAATAGAATCGGAAAAACCGGATTATGCGTTTTTGATTTCGAGGTAATACTTGAAATTTATTGACCTTTTATCAAGTTTTTTCTCGCCGTTTCATGGAAAAATCTAACTGTGATTGGAAAAAATTATCGAGAACTGTCAATGTAAAAAGTGTTTGAAACGGAGAGAAAAGCAATAGAAAATTCCAGAGTTTTATTTTAATATTCAAAACTTTTATCCTCAGAATCATATCCATTGGTGCTCCATTTCCCAAAGATGTTACCAGTTTTGATAAAGATCCAATCTATCAAATAATGAAAGAACAAATGAAAAAATTCATTTCAAATGTTAAAAAAAGGATTTATATACTGGATGCTTTCCCGCAAATTAATCGAAATGCAGTGTCAAAAATAGGAGAATTGATTAAATCGAGAACAGATCCAATGGAAATAGATGTATTTTTTATTTTTTGTCTCAAATTACAACTTTTTAAACTTTCAGAAACTTCTTATCCTTCCTCAAACCAATTATGAAATGGCTCGTAAAAGATATCACCAATTGATGAAGGATTGTGGGGAAAAGTGTATTTTAGTGGATTATGTACCAGAATTCTATAATGAAAATACGAAAACATTTCGGTTTTTCGATAAGAAAGGATTCTCTTATTTCACATCTCCTAAACATTTATCTCCTCATGGAATTGAACATATTCGACATGTTTGGACAGGGATTTGTAAGAAATTGTAATGCTATAATTGGAATAATAAGGAGAGAAATAGTATGTCTCTCCCTCTCTCAATCTCTCATTTTCGAAGTCCTTTTTTTTTTTAATTTCCGTTTTTTTTTTCAATTCATTGAATAAATTAGTTATTTATCAAATAATTTAGATATTTGTTTTGTCATAGTTTTGCTTATTATAGTTTTTCAAATAAAAAAAGAAACATTTTTAGAAAAATTAAAACAGCAAATCATCTGTTTTTTAATTCCGAAAATTTTTGAAAATTCAAATGAAATATTTCATCAATTTTTAGATGAAAAATTTTGGAATTGTTCCCACAATTTCAAATACTGTTCCTTCGTTTTCTCATTTAACTATTTCAGTTGAGCCTAAATGGTGTTTGACAGAAATAAAAAACATTGATTTTTAAAATATACGGAGATGAGCTGTGTAAACGAAAGCTGTATTTACCAACAAATCGACTTCACATCATTATTTGTTTGCATTTTTTCTTTCGAAATTTTTCAGTTTCAGCGATTTTCTAATAGTTTTCTGGACTATTTATGGGATAGTAAGCACATTAGAAATCCTTCCATTCACCTTTATTACACCGGCATGGTTAGCTATTATCCAAGGAGATGGAAATTACCAGGACGTCTCGTTACTGAAGATGTGTTTGCACACAACTTGATTCCTGCTCCATTTTTTCGAAATTCGAGAACAATTTTTGCCTTTTTAAAACTCCTAGATCATTTCATTGAAATATGTTTATAATGGTTAATGGGCAAATATACTCCCAAATATCCATAAACCAAAATTAAAACAATCGGATAGGGATTAATGAACTAGAGACGTTCGCATTGAATGGTTTAAAAAGCTATTTAAAATCGAGAATTAATTTATTCTGATTTTCATCGACAACTGATAAAATAACAAAACTAGATCACGGATAACATCCAATATCTTTTGACCAAAATGAATTATTTGAGAAATGAAAAGTAAATGGTTTCATATGAGGTCCTGAATAATATTCAGCATCCGAATGTATACATTTATAATCTTCTCTTTGTGGTAATTCACATGATTCTGCATTTGGACACTTTACATTTGTTTTTCGACTATATATTTCTTGCCAATAACATTTGAAAACGATTGGAAAATAATAGTCTTGTTTTGGAAGTCTCGATGCAATCTCCACAATTTTCGGAGATTTTTTGAAATTAATAATTTCATTATCAATTCTATCAACATTTTCTTGTTCGATTGTTTCATTGAATTTTCCAAAGCAGAATTTCCAAATTTCTTTAATTTCATTATTTCCATGCTTTTGTATCGGTCTCTGCACATGGATAATTTGATGAGAAGTTATATTAATTCTGAAATGCTTCTTATTCTTGTTTTGAACGAAAAATCATTGATAACCTGGTCTTTGAACTTTCATGAGAACTGAAATGTAATCCTGTAGAAATTTGTTTATCCGGTTTAATGACCACTTTTGGAGCTTTACTATTTTTTGCAGAACGCAAAGATTCGAATATTTCACGAAATGTAAATTCGGATAAAGTTTCGGCTGAAATCATAAATTACAATGTTTTGATGATAAAAAGCCATTCTACTACGAATTTTTTTCTAAAAATTAGGAAGTAACTGCGTTCTCGTACTCTATAACCTAGTTGTTCGGAGTTCCGTATTCCAGATTCCGAAAAATTGGATTCCTTTCCGAGTTCCGTTTTCCGTATTCAGCAAAAACTCAAATGTTTTAAGTCAAAAAAATATCGAGTTTTAAAATTTCCCACCAAAAAAATCATAGCCCCATCATTGTATTCATGGCTGTGGAATGAAAAACGATCCCAAAAGCGGAAACTCTAACAAAATCAATTCCAAACCTTTAATGAATTCATGTTCTCTTCTTCTATATGCAAGAGAAGTTGCATTTGGATGAGTCAACCATTCCGCATTAAATTCTTCTATATAAGTCGGATAACTAAACGGAACCAATATATCATCCATATCAAAAAATGCCACATAATCAGCTGCTTCCTATACATTTCATTAATATCAACTGGTTCCTAATTCCAAATACCTTATACTGCAAAAGACAATCCGTTTGTGCTCCAATCTGATTCCTAAGTAATGTGTTTGCGTTTGGTTCGAAAAATGGAGTTTTCGAATCGGCAAACTTCATTTTGAGCCAAAAATCCATTGTAATAAAACCTTCTCGCTCATATTCTTTCATCAAATCAAAATATGATTCAAGGATTGAAATAAGATAAATATGAAGATGACCTCCGAATCGGTGTGCCACGTGGGCATGCATCATAAAGATCTGCCATTGTTCAGCAACGAATTGAGGAGATATACAGATGATAAAAGGTTTTGGAGATGTATAACGACCCATTTTGAATGGAATCTGAATAAAAGAAAAGCAATTTCATGATAGAAAAGTCACTGAAAATCTAATTTTTTATTCCTGACCACATTTATCGAAAGGTTTTTGCAGGATTATAGAATCGAAGATTATATTCACATGAAGCATATTCATTTTTACAATTACCTCTACAGTAATCCCTTTCAATTCGATTTCCAATTTGGTTAATGAAGAAATGGTGTTAGCGGAGGCAACTGTTGTGACATAACGACAAATAGGTGATTCTTCTTCCCTGAATTGTTAGAAATTCACAAAAAAAAAATAGCTTTGTACTCACATTTGTGACTTAGCCGTAGATTGAAGACTGTCTGTTTGATTTGATCCAATGATATTGAATTTAGTATCAGTCAAATCAGTACTAAATGAATCAACGATCATATTAAGGACGATTGCATTTGGACCCAATCTGGAACATTAGTCAATAAAAAATCATTCATAAACTTTTTGAAAACATTTGTGACTTCTGGTTTTGACATACAAGGATAGCATGCGAAACCTGTAATAAAACAGCAGACCTTAAAGGCGCGCCACTCTATTACAGGTTTCCATTTGAAGAAAAAAGATAGACTTACGATTTAGATGTTGGATAGTAATAAGCAGAAACAATGAATACATGGGACACTGGTAAAACTTTTGAAACATTGTGCAAAGATTCATTCAATTGTAAAGAAATTATATCAGTTACTAAGCTTGCAGCAGTAATTGTTCCAGACTTTGTCCACCATAAATAATAGTAGAAGATTAAGAGAAAAAACGGAGTTATAATGAAAATATTTCGAACTAATTTGGAATTTTTAACAATTTCAAAATCCTCTTCTTTGGAAATCAACATTTCGCTTTCAAATGACTTCATTTACTTTTATTTTTGAAAAATCAAAAGCCAAAATTTCTGCTTTGAATATAAAGAATGAAATGGAAACTCAAATGAAAATAAAAAGAAAAGAGAGATTATATCATTTTAGAAAAAAAAATGAATTCGAGAACGCCCCATCAGATTTTATCTTTCTCACTCCAAAATTGGAACTTTTTCGAAAAAAAAGAAAAAACGCTCAGATTTCACTGCTGTCTATTTTTCGAAAAAGGGACATAGTTGGGTAAAAATGAGGGATTGGAAATACTTGAAAATGCTGAAAATCTACTTTGGAGAATTCAGTGGGTGCTTGGTGAGGCTTGGTGAAACTAACGAAAAAATTTGGTGAGGCTAACAGTAAAGTTTGGTGAGGCTAACGTTAGATTCTGGTAAGACTAACGTATGATTTTGAGTGAGGTTATAGCAAAAAATTTAGGTAAAGCTAACAGAGAAAAAATTGGATTTCGATGCATAATATTATTTGAAATAGTTCTTGTTTTGATTTTTGAAAAATAATTGTATCTAGAAAATCATCTTGGAATTGTAGTGGAATGCGGGACAACCAATCTATTTTCAACTTCGGAAAATTGTTTTTGTAAAATGAAAGGAACAAAAAAAAGAAGTTACAGGTTTACAGGTACAAGGAAAAATGGAAAAATAAATAATATTTCTAATGTAGTGTGAACTGGGACTGGGACTAGAAATCCAGAAAAAGTACTGATAAAATGAATAAAAAAGAGTTTGGGGAGGTTAGGATGGTTTTTGATGAGGTTAAATCAGTTTAGTGAGACTAACATTGGGCTATGGTTGAGCTTCTAAACAATTTGGTGTTGTTGGGATGGAGAGGATAAGAAAAGCGTTTTCTCTATATTCTTCTATTTCGTTACGTGTACTTTTTGAATTGAACGATATTCAATGACTTGCAGGAACTAGTCGCAACTTTTCTGTTTCAATGAAATTCCATTTGTTTCCTGAAATTCTTTTGTTTTGATGCTCCAAGGAATCCATAAATCCTCAAAAGTAACTTTTTCAAGAGTGCTACAAAATTTGCATAGATATCTCTTGAAAACGAAAATGATTTGTTATTGGATAGAAAGCTCTTTAAATATTTCTGTACCAAGAGTTTTTCTTGAAAACGTTTGGAAAGTGTCCATTATTAGTTAATGTGCTGTAGAATTTGATAATTTATTTTTCTGTTCTTACGTTTTTAGATAAAGACTTTTAAAAGACTTTTTTTGTACTCGATATCCGAGTATTTCTTCAGTTCTTGCTGATTTCTGACTCATCCTTTTTGATTCATCCTTATCAATCATAAGAGCATTCCACAACGCCCACTTTATTATTGTTTCTCTTTATATCTCTAAACCTCTCACTGTAACATCTGTACAAAAGCCTTGGAGATTGTCTTCAAGGCATGTTTCTTCACCTTCAATAAAGATGTAACCAAAGAACTATCGTTTTTATGGTGCATCACCTACATATTCGAACTAAGGACGACAAACCGCGTGGCACTAGGACAGATCCTAGGACGGGCGAGCAATCCAGGACATCTCGTTGGAAGTGAAGAACATCACCAAAAATCGGAGTAATAAAGACTTTTTCCAGTTTGTTTTCTTCCGTAGAAAAATGCAATCCTTAATAACATGCACATATTAATTCAGTTGCTCTCAATGCTGTTTAACATGGATTTTCGAAAAATGCGGATTACATCTGTGCTAACAAGGCCATTATTTACCAACGAATGGACTTTCCATCTTTATTTGTTTGCATTTTTGTTTAGATTTTTTGCAGTTTCAACCATTTTTTGAAGGGTTTTTGAAGTTTTTATTTATTCATCATAATTCACTACAGCTTTCCGGTCCAAACATTTCGAATATGTTCAATTGCATGTGGTGATAAATGCAATGGATCTGTCCAATATGAGAATCCTCTATCGTCAAAGTATCGAAGGGTTTTTGTGGAATTATTGTAAAATTCCGGAAGGTAATCCACTAGAATACATTTCCTCTTACAATCCTTCACAAGTCGAGCATATCGGTCTCGGGCTCTTTCGTAGTGATCTCCTCGGACTAGAACATTCTAAAAATATCTGAATTCTTATTATTTGCTGATAGCTAAACTCACATCAATCTTCTCAAAATCCGTATTATTCATTATCATTGGAAATATTTCTTTTATCATTTCCCTGTCTACACATGGAATTGCATTAAGAAAATATAATTTATATTTTATATTTGACAGGAATTTCATTATTTGTTTCTTCATTTTTCGATATGTTGGGTTTTCGTTCATATTTCGAGAATTCTTAGAAAATGGTGCCGAGACCGAGATATGTCTGCAAACTATATTCATGGGATTTCGGGTTACGGTAGCCAGTTCCCACCTAGTAACAATAAACGCATAATCCGGCTTCTCTTCTCTTATTCTCTCTTCAAAATCGGTGAAATTCTTCTTGCATGTCTTTGCGTAAACTGAGCCAACTGTAGGAAATAATGGCTCGCATCCTAAATTTTAAAAAGTTCAAACCATCCTCTTTTAGAAGAGCATATACACATTTTTCAAAAGTTTCATAAACGATAATAGCCGATTATGGAGGAAATGAGTCCGAAAATGAGCCCTGGAATTTTGAATTAAAAGACAAAAGAGGCAAGTCAAGCAATTCAAAAAATTCAATTCAGATTTTATTCAAACTTTGAAACATTTTTTTTTGTAAATTGTCGAAGTTTTGATGAACACCCTATTTTTCTATGGCCGAGATTAAGAAGTTTTCAAAAAATTAGCAGAACAAATAACTTTCGGTTTCAAAGTATATTTAGACAAAAAAAACTAACTTTATACGAGCGGAAATTAGAAGAAAAAATGTTTGCTGGAATTTATTATCGAATACTACAATACAATCATAGAAAAAATAAATTTTTCATTTCATGAGTCATGTGAAACTTGAATTTTTTCCACTATTGAAAATAGTTTTCCAATAGTTTTTCAGACCGAACTTAGAAATTGCTATATTTTTTTGGGAATCTTTTCCACAACTCTAAATATGCTGTAAAAGACGGTTCTTATTTTGAACAAATCATGAATCCGAAAAGAATTTCTCGGTTACACGATTTTGTTAATAATCTTGGTGGTTTCATGAATTCATTGTTGTGTTCATAAATACTTGAAACTCATAGCAGATTCTTGATTAGTTTCGATAGCAGTATCAGGAAAGAAATTATAGAGACAAACTATTGATAAAAAGATGATAAGTAGATATAATGGAAGGATTCTTTTGAATCTTTTTGAATAAAATAAACTGACTAAAGAGCATGGTGATTGATTTTCAGCTCTTTTTAATAACATACACATAAGGAATCCAGATAAAACAAAGAATCTGAAAATGGGATATTTGAATATAGACAGATAGAAAGAATAGACAATACTCACTGATCAACTCCAAGATATCCATTTGGACAGTGTTCAGGGAAAAAATGAAATCCAATTACAACTATTATTGCCAATCCAGGGATTCCTTGTAAATCCAATCTTTTTGTTTTTGTTCCTGCCATTTGTTAACTAATAATATTGAATTTTCGATTCCGATTCATTCTTCTTTCGAAACAGTGGTCTAATTTTTTTTCAAATTTTTCCCAAGAATTTCCAAATTCGGATAAGGATCTTGAATATGTAGTGAATTGCGGAATAGTGAATTCATTTTCATTTTCTGAAATTTTTTTCGAAAAATGAAAAGAAAATGAATCGGGTAGAGATTTTGAAAACGATTAAAGGAGAGAATAGAGTTCCGGAGTCTTGGGATTATCAGAGTACAGGGACCAGCTTGTCATGAAACCTCTAATACAAGGTCGTTATAGTATGAAGGCATGCCTCTATGTTAGGATACCTGGAAAGAGGCTCTAATTCAGGCGAACCGAATACAGTAACCAGTGAAATGCCTTGCAAAACTTTCATCCGCATAGATCCAAAAGTTCAAATCTCGAATTCATCAATGTACTATTATTTCATAAATCTGCAAACGGGGCATCGTATTTTGTGTGCTCTTTTTGGTTTGCTCACTTTCACAAATCACATCAAATAATAGGATAAAGAAGAAAAAGGATGGAATGTGTACGTGAGAAGCATTGAGAGGAGGGAATCCCTCTTTTCTCTATTGTTTGAATTGGAGTTGGAAATGGTCAATAGATCAGTTGAAATTTTGGAAAAAAAAGAAAGAAATGTAGTATGTGGGTGGGAAAATAAGCCAAAGAGATTGGAATATGACTGAAATTGGTATAATGGAAGCCGGCTGAAAACAGCTATCCAAAGTACCAATTAGTCCAGATTTTAATTAACAAAGAGAACAAAATATACCTGATTAGAAAGATCAAGTAAGCTCAAGATTTACTGAGACAATGCAAATTTTAAATCATTTTTGTAGTCGAAAATTTCCGTTTCAAAGCAAGAAAAAAATATAATTCTAAATTTTCCACTTTACTCTCAAGAACAAAGCTCCCAACTGGAATTTAGAAAATACGGTTTCCCACAAAAAAAAAAAACAGAAAAACTACAGTTTCAGCAATCTCAAATCTAGATTCAATATCCTAACCTTTACTTTTCGATGAATATTCATTGTTGGTCACAGTAACTACATACTCAATGTCACACCTTCTCTTCTCACGTATCAATTATTTGAACAGATTCGTTTGTAGAATCGTTTTTTGAGATACTAATGAGCATCGCACACATATTTTTTCGTTGTCTATCAAACTATGAGCAAATAAAATGTGGGCGGAGCCTGAGAGAGAAGGATACAGTATCCTATCGGAAGTTTTGGGTGGTTGCAAAGGTTTTAGATTGGTTCGAAACTTTGTTTAGATCAGGAAACGTGACATTCTTTTTCAGTTTCTCACAGTTTTCAAAATAATTTGTGTGATACCAGTATCAGTTTATTCCCGATTTCAGCCGTTTCAGAGTATGAACCAAACGTTTTCTCAACGTTTCCCGCAATCTCTACAGATAAAATACATTTTTAATCGTTCATTATTATTCCCTGTCCGCTCCCTTCGATGATCACTTTTTTCTGAACTTTCGTATTTGACCCATAAAATTGCAAAAACCGGTTTCATATCACTTTTTCTACAGGTAAAATGAATCAGAGTCCAAAACCAAAACCATCAAAAAGATTGGATTTACAAGGAATACGTGGATTGGCTATAATAGTTGTACTTGGATTTCATTTTTTTCCTGAATACTGTCCAAATGGATATCTTGGAGTTGATCAGTGAGTATTGTCTATTCAATCTATCCCTCTTTATTCAAATATCCCATTTTCAGATTCTTTGTCTTATCTGGATTCCTTATGTGTATGTTATTAAAAAGAGCTGAAAATCAATCACCATGCTCTTTAGTCAGTTTATTTTATTCAAAAAGATTCAAAAGAATTCTTCCATTATATCTACTTATTATCTTTTTATCAATGATTTGTCTCTATAATTTTTTCCCGGATGCTGCCATCGAAACTAATCAAGAATCTGCTATTCATGCACTTCTTTTTGTGTCCAACAGGCCCAAAACGGACCAGGAGGACTATTTCCAACAGGTTAGTCGAGGAGGATTACTGTAGCCAAACAGTATTCACTAGATACCATAATCCTATTAAAGAAGGCCAGCTACCGTAACCCTGCAGTATCTAAATTACAGCTTTCCATGGCAGTTGACATCTTCACTCATACCTGGTCTTTATCCGTTGAAATCCAATTCTACTTCCTCGTTCCTTTCATTTTCTTAATTGGATCAAAGCTCCCAGACAAGCTACAGTATCCTTATTATCTTTTCATAGGTAACTTTTCCCCTAATCTAACAGTAATCTAATTACCGTATTCCAGGAACCATTTCTTCTATATTCTACTATACACTCCCTTCCTCAGAAGCATTTAATAGTGTTCTTGCAAGAATCTGGCAATTTTTAATTGGTAATTTCCTCCAAATGTTTTGTTGTTTTACCAGAGCAACAAATGTTTCCAGGAATGATTGTATATCTAATTTTCAATTCTCGGCCTAAGCTCCAATACAAATCTTTGAATAACCAGGAAGAAGAAGAAGATGTGGAATCAACTAAAAAGTTATTATTGGATGAAGAGAGTCAAGAAATGGAATGTTGTCCAAATGAAGAATGTTTTAAAGTTTCCAGAAGATCATCTTATATTTTGTTGGTGATTTTGATTACGGTTAATAGTTATCCAATGACTTTGTGGCCAGTTTTTGTGAGGTAAGTCTATCTGGGTGCACTTTTATTAGAGGATTGGTTTTTGGAGTGAAATTCTTAACCGAACATACTTTATATTTAGATTTTAAACTGAAAATTGCTTTCTGTTTCAACAAAATAGTAAAGTGATTCAAGTGATCATTACACGCCTAATTTCTTGTACTCGTCTTCAAAAATTTTCAATTTTCTAATTTCCAGACCTCTCGTAACAATTGGAACCGGACTCCTTATGCTGATTTCCGATGAGAATCTAGTTCTATCCAATCCATTTTTGACTTATATTGGAGATATTTCCTATTCATTGTATTTGATTCATTGGCCAATTTATGCATATTGGAAGTTAACCTGTGATGGGGATCAATATCGTAAGTAGGGGATCCGATAGTGAATTGGTTTTAACTGGTCAGTCTATTCTGATCAAGCTTTTTCTGTTTCAGTCAAAAATTTTCAAGTTCCTTAATAGTTTACCCATAATTGGCCGGATTGTTTTTCAACTTCAGCCAGCTTCATTTTCGTTTAATTCATCTCTTTTTTAGTCCTCTTCTGCGCCTTATTTCTGTCCGTCATCCTCGCTATTCTCACATT
Organism: Caenorhabditis doughertyi; assembly: GCA_963572265.1. Classification (NCBI taxonomy): domain Eukaryota; kingdom Metazoa; phylum Nematoda; class Chromadorea; order Rhabditida; family Rhabditidae; genus Caenorhabditis; species Caenorhabditis doughertyi. Next base: position 11,287,144 of record OY751556.1, on the reverse strand, counting down.
CGAAACATATGAAAAATGGTATCTGAAACAATCTTCTACAAACATTGGACTAATCTGTGTTTTGCTTTTCTTTTTGAGTATTGTGATAATCAATAAGGATGAAATAACGGATCAATTTGGATCAATTGGAAGAAATATTTCAAGTTTAGATGATGTTACAGAGAATATGACTCTGGGTAAGGCCTTATGCTTGATACTCAAAAAACAGAAAATGAATTTTCTGAAAACAAAATTTATTTTTCTGAAACAGTTATTTTTTTCAGATGACGCTGCTCGTCTAAACCATCGTTGGAGTATTTATGATAGGAAATTTCTACGGGTTCCATCATGTGTTTATGAGACAAATTCTCATTTGGGATGGTGTAGACATACGGTACGTCATGCAAGTTTTCTCTGCGTCTCTCACTCGCCGACAGTCCCTCTCTCCCTTTTTAAAAACATTTTTTCAGGGTCTCTCTCCATCCGGAAAATATAAAATTGCTATAATTGGAAATAGCTGGGCTGCAAATCATGCTCGAATGTTTTATCAGGAATGTTCTCATAAAGCCAAAAGTATTATGCAAGGAGCAGCACTCGGTAAGCTCCGCCCACTTTTTTTTGCTACAAGCCACGCCCCTTTCTGATATTTCAGGTTGTGAACCTTTATACCCTAGTAAGTACAACCTGAATTTGTGCAGGAAGAATTTTACCAATTTCGAAGAGAGAATCAGAAATGAGAAACCGGATATCGCTTTTATTTTTGCGAGGTTAGTTTCAGAACCTGAAAATTTTAAACATTTTCAATCAAGGGAATATAAGAATTTTTTGAAAATGAAAGTACACCAAGTTTAAAGGCGCATAGACATTATTATTCTTTGAAATGGTCAAAAATTATTTCTACGATATAATGGTATAGATTTTGTGAAAATCTAACATAATCTTTGAAACAGTAAAAAACCGCAAACAGCGCTGAAATTCAACTTACTTTTAATGAAAATTCGGAGAAAAATTTTAACATTTTCAACCTTTTTTTCTGAAAATTCAAACCTGAAACGAAATTTTCACTAAATAAATCGATTGATGGATTTGACTGAAAGCTAGTTTAACCATGGATTTTTTTGAAATCTGAAATTCAGAAACGTTTTCAGATTCATGTCAATCGGCGATCCGCTTCCCAAAAATGTCACAAGTTTTGATGAGGATCCAATCTATCAAACAATGAAAGGACAAATGCTAAAATTCATTTCAAATATCAAATATAAATTATATATTCTTGATGCAATTCCAAGAGTAAATAGAAAAATGATTGAGGAAATTGTTCCACTGATAAGAAATCATACGGATTTTGTGACAATTGATGTAAGCTCTGAATTGCAAAAACGATTATTTCAAAATTATGAAAAATTTCAGAACATTTTGGTTGAACCTGAAAATTATGAAATGGCCCGAAAGCGGAATGCTCAACTTATTAAAGATTGCAATGGAAAATGTGTTTTAGTGGATTATCGTCCGGAATTTTACAATAATTCTACTAAAACATTCCGATATTTTGACGATAGAGGATTCTCTTACTGGACAGATCCATTGCATTTATCACCACATGCAATTGAACGTATTCGACATATTTGGAGAGATATTTGTACAAATTTATAAACTTATTTTGTGATGATTTGATCTTCTGAGAGTTTGTACAGTGGCACATGGACAAACAATGCATTTATTGATAAAAAGTATTGAGTTTGTAACCATGAATTCCGTGATATGAAGGAGATAGTTGGTACTATCTATTCCCGTCCCTTATAAAGTGATAGTCTTAATACTATCACCCTCATGTGTCCTTCGTCTGAGCCCTCCCGAAGGGAAAAAACAGTCGAGTCACATGAGGAAAGGGGGGGGGGGGGAAGTTAACCATGAAGGTTTAACCATGGGTGGTGGTTCTACATCGTTTTGTATGCGACGTGTGTGATAGCATGCAATACAGTCCCAAATGACGTACCTGCCTATTTCTTGCTCCGCAATCACTCGTTCCTTATCATCCTTATCGATTTTGGAGTTGGCTTTTCTGAAAATAACGATTTTTGATAGATGAATGAAGGGAAATTGAGAAAAGAAAACGAGACGAGTCACCAAACGAAATGAAAGAATAAATGGAGTGAATGACTGTTTGTGTCAGTTCTCAAATGTTCAGTGTAGATAGAAATACTAGGCTAAAAGCATTTTTAAATTGATAAGCGATTCAAGAAATTGAGCAGAAATACAAGGAGAATTGAAAGGTTTCTAGAAAGAAGACGAAACGGGTCACCAACTAAAACAAAAAGAATCAAATGAAAAAATAGACTTGGTTCAGATGAGCGGACACCCCAGAAACAAAAATATCTTCACATTCCTTTGGGAAAGATGCTAAGATAAGGAATAAAGACTTCGATTTGAAAACATGCTCTTGAGAGGGAAAAAAGGACTTGAGTCCAAAAAAAGAGGGAAGGTGAAGATGGTAGAACATGAAAGGAAGATGTGAAGATATTGTTGGGAAGACGTCACTTTTCTTTGTTTCTCTTCGTAACAATATGAAATTCAAGAAAGATATTGAGAGAATGGAGAGAGCTAATTTAAAATGGGTCTAATGTAGGGTTCCTGGCCGCCCGGGTCATCCAGAAAATTTCATTTTCACGCTCAGAATCAAATTAATTTCCAATTATTTTCAGTAAATTTTCTTTTTTTTTTCCAGAAACTTCGCGGTAAAATGACCTGAAAATGACACGGGAGGACAGCGGGCGCCCAGATTTTCCCCGTCCAAAGTAGGAACCCAAGTCTAATGATTTGAATCGGAACACTGTAACATCTCTGCTCAGAAAACTAGCTTGAGGCTTCACACTTTGGAGCCGGCATTAAAATAATTGAAAATCGAAAAAAAAAACAACTTTTAGAGCTTTCAGATCATATTTTCTATAGTTCTTAACAGGAACTGTTCATTTGAAGAGAAAACCTCCCACTTTTTCTCTGCGTCTCGTCTTTTTCCATTCTATATCATTTTGTATCTTGTAGTATGTTCTTTTTCTCTCTCGATTGTTCATCGGCAAACAGTCTATCTGTTCACCATTTTATCAGTTTTCTTTTACCCGCCATTTGAAATCAAAAAATGAATTTTCGATGCCAAGTCTGTCATGCGCCCTCTAGTGGTACACATTTTGGAGCCGATGTTTGTAGGTAAAAAAACATTTTGGATTCAAAAAAAAATTCCAATAATTTCAGAGCTTGTTCTGCATTTTTTCGTCGATCCATAACTGGGAATCCAAATTACAAATGCAAGAAATATGAAAGTTGTGAAGTTACAGCAGGTTTGGTTCAAATTTTTTGGAATTTTCTCAAATTACAAACGTTTTTTATTTAAAATCTAAACTAGTCTGTTTAGAAATTCGGTTCTTTTTCGAATTTGGGTATCTTTTAAAGAAGTCAAATCCAGAAGTAGGACCAAAGAGCTAAATAATAAAAAGTTCAGATTGCCGAATAATGTGCAAAAAGTGTCGGCATTCAAAGTGTTTTAAAATTGGAATGAAAAAAGGAGGTAAGTTGTTTTCTCATTTTTCATAACTACAGTAATCCTAACTATTTCAGCCGTTCAAAGAAACCGAGATTTTAATGGAAAATCGTTGATTTCTAAACAACTCTCATCCCTATCATCAACACCATTTTTGAATAGAATATCTGAAATGTATAACAGATTACAAACGGATAGAAAATCAATTCAATTGGAGCCTCCACGATTTGTGAATTATAAACAAAATATTCAAATACTTTTTCGGGATTTTTATCTAATTTCTGATTGGATTCACATTTCTTTCAATTCATATTCGGCTCTTCCAAATGATCAAAAAGATATTCTTCGACGCAATTTTTATTTCCAATTTTCTATTTTGGAATCTGGTTTTAAATCGTGTCAAAATCAAAGAAATGATGTATACTTTATGTCATCTGGAGATTTTATTGATTGTATGAATCTGGCGAATTTCTTTCAAGATTCAGATGAAGAGCAACCAATTAGTTCAGAGGAAGCAGCAGAGTAAGTGATTTTATCAAAGGATTTGTTCTTCAAATTCCGATCGAATTAAATTTCAGAATGTTCCGCCCATCATTTGCCACCTATCACAGAAACGTTTCAATTCCAATGATGACTGATAATATCGATAGTGTTGAATTTGCAGCATTAGCTACTTTAGCTCTTTTTGCTACAGGTAAACAAAATTAGTGATTTTTAAACAATCTTTATTAATTTTCAGGATTGGAAGGACAATCTGAAGAATGTTACGAAATTAGCAGAAAAATGAGAAAAACGTTCAAAAAGAGATTATAAATTATTATAAATCCAGAAGAGATAACGAAGAAGCACCGATCAGAATGGCCAATATTTTATCATTTTTTCCGAATTTAGAGGTTTTGTTTTCAAAGAAAAAGTTCATTTTTCATTTTTATTTTTCATTCAGAGATCATCACGACGATTTCAAGATGATATAGAATTGCGTCGGATATTGAAAGCATTTCCAGTGGATTCCACATTTTATAATAATTGTTTAATCAAGTTTTGAATGAAGTTTTGGTTGTATTTTCTGAGAAATGAAGGTATTGAAACTTGAAAATTGAAATTTTCGAAACAAATATGAAGATAAAGTGGTCGAGACATCAAAAAACCTTCAATACAGCAGATTTTAAGTTGTTACAGCAATTCTTACGTCATCTAAATAAATGATTCATCCCTCTCTTTCTTCAAATGGAAAGTGAATGTTACAATATATATTCCCTCTCTCTCTTTTATTGAATATCTCTGTTTCTCTAAATCTCTTCAAATCAATCAATATCTCTCTCTCTCTCCACATCTTCCCGGAACCCTCTTCATCTTCATCTTCTGACGCTTCTTCTTCTTCTTCTTCTTATTCTCCCTTTCTCTTCCTAATGTAGGCCATTCACCATTTCTCCTCTTTTCTCTCTATTTTCTCCTATTCTGTGACACATTGTCTGTATATTCTCATTTATAAATATTATGCATTTTTGTTCTTTTTTATTTTTATTACAATTCACTTGGATTATCGTGGATACACAACTTTTTTCACCTTGTAATGGTAAATTTTTTTCTCGGGTAGAAGTATTTCTTATAATTGGAATTGGTTGAAAAATCTAATGAAATCATTTTTCATCCATAACCTTGAAGCTACTTAGTTGTTTAGTTTGGAAACGAATATTATCACTTCTTTTGGTTTATTCAAAAATTCAAGCTTAAAGTGCTGTTTAGTCATGGCCATAGTAATTGAATGAACATGATTCATCTGAGCATTCTTTAAAATGGTTTTTTCTTGGCAAAAAAAAACGTTGGAACAAACCTTAACGCGACTTTTTTCCGAAATTTCAACATTTAGAATGCAGGTAATCGTTCCATCAAATTTGAATATTTTACAGATTTGTTTCCAACTTTTCTGAAACAGAGAATTTCTTTAAAAATCAATTCTCAGAGAATATATGATGGATTATATCAATAACTATATCAGGAAAACTGAACACGTTCTTGTTTTTTTTTGAAAACTTCCCGATTTAAGGACATAGTTCCTAAAAATGTTTGAGAGGATGTAAAAAACCTTTTTTTGTCGAGTCTTCTGAATCTTTGGTTAAAAAAATGCAAAAAACAAATTCGTTTTTCCCGAAATTAGAGAAAAAGTTTGAAACTAATTCGATTTACTCAGCTTGAATCGCTCAAATTTCTTGAAATTGCTGTGAAAGATCATAAGACATCAAACATTACAATTTTAAATTCATTTCAGGAAACCTTGAAATAGTGAAAAGTGTTTCTAATATCTAAAAATTGAAGAGTGATGTTAGATTCTGAAGTTTTTTATCAATGCTCGAGTATTTTTCACTAGCTTTTTTGTATTACTCTAGTATTATTCTTCAATGGTCTAGAGGAAACCGTGATTCAATTGATCGTATTGAAAAATGGCCACACTTTAGAAAATTCAAAACGGCAGAACATTTCATATCAGCAACAACTCATACCGCTAAGATATCAACCCCAAAGTAGCCAAAAAAGTTAAAATTTATAGATGAAACGGAAAAATATTCTCATAAATTTTTCCCTTTTCCAGGAAAATCCGCCCTCAATGACACATGCGATTTGAATGGAGATTGTGACAATAAGGGATCAATTTGTTTGAGGGGAAGATGCAGGTAAAATACCCGTGTCTTGTCTTAAAATATATCTTTAAAAATTCAGATGTCATCCACATTATCAAGAGACAAAAGATGAAAAAGGACGGCTTCCAAAATGTTCTCCGCGTGAGTTTTTTAAAGCCTAAAAATAGAGAAAATGAGACCGAAGATTTACGAAAACCTAAACAATTAAAAAAATATTCACTGTTTCGGCCCGAGAATAAACGGAAAGAAAAGATTATTCGTACAATTTGTGAACTTTGATTCCTAATGAAAAACTCAATTTATAGTCCTAGCAAAAGTCGGTGCAAAATGTGCCAATAAATGTCGCGAACCTCTTTTCTGTCGAAATGGAGAATGTCAATGTGTTCAAAGAGGAACAACAAGAATATCAAATGGAGAATGTGTTACAACATCAAGAGTTGGAGATAGATGTTCAAGACATTATGATTGTACTTCTCCATTTTCGGCATGCTTGAATTCTCAATGTGTTTGTATTTCTGGAACTATTCAACAAGTAAGGACTATGGAGAATTTTTATTTCTGTTACATTCAAAGAGTTTTTTTCCCTGGATACTTCAGTTTTGATCAATATTTCAAAGCTTAAAAAATGTTATTCCTCTGATCAGAAATCAGAAGGAATTTGATATTTGATATGGTCACGCTAAATATGGTCGAAAAAAAAAATGAAAATCTGGCTAGCAAAACAAAAAACCTTTTTTCGTTTTCCATTTTAAAAAAGTCTGAAAATCTGGAAAGAAAATCTAGAATAGGTTCACTAAAAATCGGCAAACATTTTAGATGCCCTGAAAAAATTATGAAGCAAGAAACAATTTCAACTTTTGATAAAACACTGTTTCAATGCACTACTATTATAAACTTATGAGAACATTTTTCCAATTATTTTTAACAACAGCCTTTATATCATTCAATCGATACATTTTCGCTTTATCATTTCATAGACCAACTCAAGATTGAAAGACCAAAATAACCAAAAATTCATCATTATCCAGGGTTCCCGATGCGTTGCCGCTGCCAATTGTCCTCTTGGAGGTCTTCCTGGACAGAGTTGTGTTAGACGATCAGATCCATCACTGGCTTTCAATATCCCACCAAATCAAGATAATTGTCCAAATGGTCAAGTTTGTGTCACTGCTGCCGATAGTCAAGTTGGTGAGTTTTAGACGAGAGAAAATAGAAAATACATTTATCACAATTTGTAAAAACTTCTTATCAGAAAAAGGTTTATAGTTCCTGCAATAATTTCATGTCAGAAACAGTAATTTTATGAGGGTACACCGAGCTGAAAATTCCACATTTTTCAGGTCACTGCTGCCCAGTTGTATGCCCTCTGGCTAGCCATGTTGATGTCAAATACTCGTGTGATCCAGATGCAGTTTCTGCGTTGAAATGCCCTTCGGATTCTCATTTTTGTCATTTCTTATCAGGTCTGTTTGTCTAAACTCTCTTCTTTTTCACACTATTCCTTCTCAGCTTATTAAAAATCCTAATTTTTAGACGGAAGCTTCTCCCAAGCCGTCTGTTGTCGTCGTCCTTGTAATGCCATGGCTCCAAATGCTCTCTATGCCAATAATCAGTGTATTCCACGTGGACAACTAAACTCTGCGTGTACTTCAAATGCTCAATGTGGCGGTGGAGAAGGAATGGAGTGTATGAAAGGACAGTGTCAGTGTCAACAAAATTTCCATCCGGCTGTTGATGTTCTCACTAATCCATTGAAAAATCCATCACAGTCTTGCTCGAGGGATTGTGAAAACGAAAGTTTGTCAAAGGATACCAGTTGTATGAAGGTGAGTGGGGATTACTGTAGATAACGCAGCTGAAGGTAATGGTAGGTTATGGTAGATACAGTACCCTGGGAAATCTACAGTAACCTGGATTGAGTAGCTGAGATAGTCGAAATACTTTTTCACTAGATTTTTGGACACCATTGAGTTGGCTCGAGTTACTGTATCTATATTTGAAAGAGTTATGATATGGATTGTTAGCTACAGTAATCCAGAATACTGTTCATAGGCCAATTTGCCAAGTTTCTTATGATTCTGCAAACACAATTTTGCTCTCTATTTCATAGCCTTTTCAGGTACAGTACCCTTCATTTTTTCAGGCCGTCCCCCTTAATTCCCTCTGTTTTATTCAAAAACAATGCCCACAAAACTCGGGATGCTATCGTGGAAGATGCATGTGTCGTTGTGGATTTGCTCCGAAAAATGGAAAATGCGTTGAGATTCCAGCTCCTTCTACGACCACTTCTGCTCCAGCTCGTGAGTTTTTATCTTTTTTCTTTTGTCCCTGCGTCTCTTCCTTGCATACACTCTCTCTAATTTCAGCCGCCATAATCCCTGGGGTACCTCTGAATCCTGGAAGTGATCTATTCAACTTATTCAATCAATTCTTGGGCGGAGCCAATGGAAAAGGTGGAATTAACTTTGGATAAGTCTTTTTAGTACGTTTCCATCACCAATTTGATTACGAGGTATTTTCATGTTTTTTGTATAATTTGTGATTTAATGAATAGTTTTTTCTTTGAATGCAAATCTTTTTATTATTTGAATAATCAATGAATCCGAGCTTAAGCCTGACGATTGGCAGCAATTCTACGATGAACAGCGACACGCTTCTTGGCGAGAACCTTACGAGCAACCTTTCTTCTAGAGTATCCTTGTGGATGATGTCCACCGCCAGATCCTCCTCCAACTCCTGCTCCTGGTGCACCATATCCACCACCGCCTCCACGAGATGGGCATGGACAATAAGCGGCATCAGTTCCTGGTGCTCCATCATTTCCTGGTGCTCCTGGTTGTCCATCTGGCCCTGGTTGTCCTGGTCCTCCTGGTCTTCCGGATGGTCCTGGTGGTCCTGGTGGTCCGGTTCCGTATCCACCTCCTGGTGCTCCATTGTTTCCTGGTGGTCCTGGTGGTCCAGCTGGTCCTGGTGGTCCTGGACGAGCGGCTCCTCCTTGAGCATTCTTTCCTGGCCGTCCTGGTTGTCCTGGTCCTCCTGGTTGTCCTGGAGTTCCAGCATCTCCTGGAGCTCCTTGTGGTCCTGGTGCTCCGGCACCTCCTCCATAAGCTGGGGCTCCTGGTTGTCCATCATTTCCTGGACGTCCGGCTTGTCCGGCTGGTCCTGGTGGTCCTGGTGGTCCAGCTGGGCAAGTCTTGCATCCTCCGGCACCTCCCTCGGATTGTCCATTAGATCCGGCTCCTCCGTTGGCTCCTGGTTGTCCTGGAGCTCCTGGAAGTCCATCAAGTCCAGCTTGTCCTGGTGGTCCACGTGGTCCTGGTGGGCAAGTGTTGGATGATGGAGAGCATTGGCATCCTCCACCGCCACCTCCTCCACCTCCATAACCACCTCCTCCGTGACCTCCTCCATATCCTCCTCCACCACCTCCACCTCCTCCGTATCCACCTCCTCCATGTCCACCTCCGTATTGGGCATATCCTCTCTTCTCACGAATGAATGGATTAGATCCTTTTGGTGCAACTACATCATTGATAGCATCCCAAGCAATGTTGGACTTGACCTGGAAATGAAAAAGGGTTTCTCGAGTAGAGAATCATAAAATTGGTGGCCTAGAAGGACTGGACCAAAAGTCAAAATCTGTCCCTGGAACGACCCTGGAACCCTTCGCTTACCTTGAAAGCATCCATATCAACCATGACGTCATCATACAAAGAGTTGACATCATTGAAGATTTGAGCGGCAAAGAAGAGGCATCCCACAATCGTGAATCCTGATAGAATCGCTGCCGAAGCGGCGAATGTTGTTGAAGCGGTCATTTTTGGAATGAACCGACTGACTTCTATGGGGTTAGAGGATGTCTTTTATACTACTTTTTAGTTGGGAGTGTTTTTGGAATTTGATGGAGAAGAAACGGTTTCTCAAGGGCAATCCTCTCTTCTTTTCTTTCAAGTTTTTTTCCTTTTTTTCCTGATTTGAAAACTAAAATCGATGTCTGCGTCTCTTTTAGTTCCTCTCTTTGAACGTCCTTGTCCCTTTTTCATTCCCGATGACTTTTGAATCAAAACATCTCTGCGTCTCTTTACTTCTCATACTATTTCCTATACTTGATCGCCGAATTGGTTTCTCAAGAGAGAGAAAAACGGAAAGGTTCTACCGGCGGTTTGATGATGTTGGTTAGCAGGAAGGAGGAGAAGGAAGTTTAGACCCCGGCACAGGACATACAAAATAGGTAGCTAATTGGAAGAAAAAAGTAAAAGAAGAAGAAAAAGATGTTTGGTTGATTGGGAGAGTAAACTTACTGACTTTGAAGGAAAAAGAATTGCGGAGTAATCACGAGAAATTATGAAGAAAAACTGTCAAGAAAACTACCGTTTCGCTTTTATTGGAAACTAGAATGAATCCGAGTTTCAAACTCATCGATGAGAAAAGGCAAAGAGCGTCTTCCGGTTTATAGAACCGAGAATAGGTGCTTCAAAATGAGAAATTTTGAAATTATATTTCTGTTTCAACAACAAGACTTAATTTTGAAACTTTTCCAAATTTTGATGCATGGAATAATTTCTTTTTGATGTAAAATGGCATTTAAAGAAATCTTCAGAGTAGTCTTAAAATAATGTGAATACAGTTTTTATAATTTTATATGCAAATGTTATATAGTTTTTATACGCAGAGAAAAGATGAAGAACTTTCAGTACCATCAACAGAAATCAAAATATTTAAAACTTGGTAATTCGGTGAAACTGAGATTTTCTGTTAAAATTCATATATTCTCTCCACAAATTCAAGCAAAAAATCCCTTGAAAATTGAACTTCTAAAACTTTCAAGATTATACAAGACTTGAGGTCTTTAGTGAAAAATCGCCAAATCTTCAAATTAAATTTCTGTTTCAACGTTTGAAATTTTGAAATTTTAAAATCGTATTGTTGTTTCGAACCACTTTCTCTAATTTCCATGCGGTTACCGTCGTTTTTCTTTCAGAAGATGCTGCTAAAAACTGATAATTCATTGGTAAAAATTGAAAAATTTCTAAAGTAAGGTACCAAAATATGAAAATTTTTGAGAAAAACACCCTGTTTCAATATATTTTGATAAAAAACACAAACACGATTTTTGACAATGCTTCATCGCTTATGAAAAATTCATAGAAAATGACCGTTTTTAGGCTATTTACACTCAAAACTTGCGAGGACATTGAAAAAAAAAAAAACGTCTGTTTCATCGAAATGATCTACATTCCTGCAATTCTGCTAAAACTGATTCATGCGTGGCTGATTCCTTCAAAATTCCTTCAAAATAACAACTGAACTTCTAAAACTTTCAAATCTCTACAAGACTTGAGAACCTGTGAGGTCTTCAGCGAAAAATCGCCAAATCTTGAAATTATATTTCCGTTTCATCAAAAACATTTGAAATTTTGCAATCATAAAAACGTATTGTTTTTTCAAACAGTTTTTTCAAATTTACATGCGGTTTTTGTATTTTTTTTTCAGGAGGTTCTGCTAGGAATTGTTAATTCTTTGCTACAATTGCAAAATTTTTCAAAATAAGACCCCAAAATATAAAAATTTTGAAAAAAAAAACACTGTTACAATATTTTGTGTAAAGAAAAAACAAACACGTCTGTAGATAATGCTTCGTCGGAAATGAAACATTTGTAGAAAATTACCGTTTTTTCAGCCAAAAATTCAGATTTTTTGCATTGGAAAATGGAAAGTTCGCTACAAAGTCTTCAAAATTTTATTTTCAGTTTCATTGAACAAATTTACATTCCTGCAATTCTACGAAAGTGATCGGTAAGTGACTGGGAGTTGTAAATCCTAATCCTCAAAAACTTTTCCCACCTTTTTCAAAAACTTTGACTCATTTTCAGTTTTTTAACCTGTTTTTCTGAGCATTCTATGCTCATTAATCCAAAACGCTGATCCCAAATTCAAACTTCAGTCACACGATCCATCAAAAAAAAGTATAATCCATTAATTTACTACACCTTCATTCAGTTCGACGATTTTACTATAAGATGAATAAAAACCACTTTACAACCCGGATTATCGTAAAAACTATAAAAAGACGGCTCCAAGTAAGCTTTACATTCAGAAAATGAATTTCCTAACTAGTGATTTAGATCAAAGTTTGAATTTCGCTGTTCGAAATGGATTCAAATTGCATCCTCACTTTTTTAATTGTACTGGAATCAATGGATTCGAATTGGGAACAAAAAGGGAATATATTGGAACATATTTCTTAGTGGTTGGATGTATTTTATTGGTGAGTAGGTTTTAAATATTTCAGTTTCACAACCTTTTTTTAGTTTGTAGTTTGAAAAATGAATTCAATAGATAGAATCCATGTAATCCCACTTTTTGATATCGTTAGAGACTGATGAAACAATCTGCTTCAAGAATAAGATACAGTAATCTTTAGATCTTCAATTTATCCATTTTGGGTTACTGTAATCAACATTTCCAGACCATCTACATTCCCTGTCTTATCGTTATCTCCAGAAGTGACCTAATGAAATCGTCATGCTACAAAATAATGGTTTTCCTTGGAATCCTTGATATCTGTTGTATTTCCACCAATTCGATTGCAACTGGATTCCTCGGGATTATGGGAGCCACTTTTTGCTCTTACCCAATGTTTATCTATTTTATGGGATCATTGGGATGCGGTGAGTTGTCAACTGTACTCGGACTATATTTTGAAATTTCGATAGACTTTATGAGTGGGTTGAAACAGTACTCTGAATTTTAGTTTTTGGCTTTTTTTCTTATAGCTTGTAATCGCAGTAACACTCTAAGATTCTGTTTTTATTGAGCACGTTGCATTTCTAAGAAAAAACAACTATCGCTTTTTAATTTTCATAAATTTCTAAACACAGAATTGTAAGATAAAGTTCTTCACAAGACTTTGTGAAAAGTTTGAAACAGCGAACAATTACTTTTTAGAAGGTTTTTTATTTCATATTTTTCTTTTCGAATTTTTCCAAATAAATCATTTCATGAAATCTAGTTAAAAATGATGGCTTATATGTTTGTGTTAACCAAGTCGAAACATTTTATTAAGTTTTACAAAGTCTTTGAAACAGGCCGTTTCATTAAGATCTGCCTCCGTATCTTTCCAACCATTACCGAATCTTAGTCCCCTTCCCCTCTCTCCCAGCCATTTCTACCGTTATCCCTGTCTTCTTCCAGGATGTTGGATGGGCTCATGTGCCACGTGTATCCTTTTGGGTATCAATCGTTGCTGTGATGTCAATCAACATCTTCGAATTCGTACAATCTTCATTGGTCGGAAGATGTATTTCACGATTGGTGTCCCTATTCTTTATACCATTTATTCCACCTTCTTCACCAAACCAATCCTTTTCAATTCCAATTATATGAGTTGGTTCTTTAATCCAATGATTCCAGGACATGAGGTAATCAAAATTTAAGGGGCAGATAGGGATTAAAACTGATTTTACAGGCAACTGATTACGTGAATATAGCTCATACGATCAATAACTGCGTGGTTTCCATGGCTACAACTGCAATTTATGCTTATTTGTGCATCTTGCTGTTCGCCAAAAGCAAGCATTTCCGTTCGGAATCTATTTCAAAGACTCAAACACAGGTTAGAGACTTTTGATAGGTTAGAAAGTGCGCTCTAATGACAATGAATAAAACTTTGGCCGTAGTTTAAATTTTCGGTTTCAAAATTTTCTCGAAAATTGAAGGAAAGGTTCGGTATCAATAATAGAAACATAGATTTTGATTTTTGAACTATTTGATCGCTCCAGTGTAGTTGATTGTGTTATGAAAATTCTTTTAAACGTAATCCTGTTAAAATACCTACTCACCAGATGCATAAAAATCTAACCCACTAATTGATTTCCAGTCGGTTTTACTACTTTTTGGATTAGAGTTACTCAAAAGCTCGTGAATGGGCTCATGGGTACGGATTACCGCAAGCTTTGGACATTGGAGCAGGCTACACCTAAGCTATAAGCTCTATTCTATTCAACAATTAGGCTTTTCTCTAATTCCACTCTGTAGTACAATACCAAAAACCAAGTAATAAAAAATCAACAAACCGAAACGAATAAAAAAGTTGTGAAACATTGGAAACACTTTCGGTTCGGTGGTTGCGAAATTAAATGGAACTTCATTGTTATAAATCATCTATTCATCAGCTTATCACGAAGCTATTACTATGGCTTAGGCTTAGCATTCGATTAATGACTAAAGAAATTATTTTGAGACCAAAAACGATATTTTTGACCAAAAATGATATTTTTGTTAATCGAAAAGTTTTTTTTCCTGTTCCAATTGGCTTTGAAACTCGGAGCAGCTAAGTGAGTGCAGTTCCGCAGCATTTTCTTTGTCTAGTATCAATAATTGCCCGTAAATAGCGGGTATCTCTCCAATGAATTGTAATTTTTGGTCGCTTATTGATAGTTGATTATGGAAAGCGAAAGGAAATGTCGTATGAGAAAAGAGCCTTGAGATAACGTTTTGCAGCAGTCAACTATTTTTTTCCAGTTTCAGGAAAATTTCGAAACCTAAAACAAATTAATTCACTATCTACAGTAACCCCTCTATCTTTCAGATCTTCTTCCAATCCGTTCTAATCTGTTCATTCAATGCAATTGCCGCCTACATCTATGTCTATATGCAGTTCTTCTATTCTCCTGCTTCCGTTGTTCTCATTGGTCAACTTGCATGGCAATGTGCACATGGTGAGAAAAGAACACAAAAAGAGCAAAGAAACACTCTTTTGTCATCATTTTTTTTCGAATTTCTGACCATAATAACAAGGGAAAAGTCATCAAAAATATCAAAGTTTTTAAAAATTTTAGTCATCATTTTTCTCAGGTTCCGTTTGTTTGATCTACATCACTATGAATCGAACTGTTCGTCGTGGAGTTATTGATTTGATTGTGCCACGTGTTATCAGAGATAAAGCAAAGATTGGAACAAATCGAAGAACTATCACACGGCCAATTCTGAGTGTCGTCGGAGTAGATGCAAAAATGACGACAAGAACTGGAACTAGTTCTGGAACTGTTTTCTAATCATTTTGAAAAAGAGAGTGTAGGCGAGTGAGAAACGCAGAGAAAGATTCGACTCTGCGTCTCTCTGTTGCTCACACTATATCTCGTTTCTTTTAATCCTCCTTCAACTTCCTCAAGTTTTCCTCAACTCATGAAACTTTGCATCAACCGCTTAGTGATAGGGTGAGAGAGTGTGAGCTAACGAGAGTCGCAGACAGAATCGAATTTTTCTCTGCGTCTCTTCCTCGCACATACTCTATTTCTTTCGAGCTCATCATGAAAAAAAAACTTTTCGTTTTTCAGTCAAATCTCAAAGTTTTCAGAAAATTAATTTTTTTCAATATACATTCAGTAAACACTGTTCTTTCATTTTGCTGAACTCCCGTCTGACTATAACTGAGACATTGTGATTAGGTAAGAGACGCAGAATAAAATCTGATCATTTTTCTCTGCGACTCTTTTTTGCACACACTCTCTGTCTTTCGCGCTCAACATGAAAAAAAAAACGTTTCGTGTTTCAGTAAAATCTCAAAATTTTCAGATAATAATTTTTTCAATAAACTCCTTACTCCACTTTTTCTGTCTGCCTAAAACTTAGACAGTGCGATTAGGTAAGAGGCGCAGACCAAGATAAAACAATTTTTCTCTGCGTCTCCTCCAGGCTCCCTCTATCTTTAACAGGCAAAAGCTCATTTGTATCAAAATTTTTTTTAAAGTTTCAGGCTGATCTCAAAGTTTTCAGAAAATTCTTTGTTTCAATTCATTACGTATTTTCTCCAATGAACTCTGTTCTTTTATATTCTCCTCAATTTCCGTCTAACCCACTCAACTCAATTTTTTTTACTTATTGTATTACTTAATAAATAATAAATTACGTATATCCCTATCTCATGTTTTCTTGGAGCCAACCAAAGTCCACTTCTTCTTCTTCTTCTTCTTTTTCTTCGTCTTCATCTCGTCAATTGTCATCTTTTCGGGCTCACGACGGAGCCAAAATGGGAGGAGAGAAAGGAGGCTCCATTGCCACGACGACCTGCATTTTCGTCTTCTTTCGGGTGCTCACTTTTGGAGTTGAGAAGGAGAAGGAGAAGAGAAAAAGGGAGAAGTCGTATAGGTTGCACACCAGGTCTCCTCCTACCTCTCAACATGACTTCTCCTTTGGTTTACTCAGGTTTGTTTTTGACTTTTTGGACTTTTTAGTTTGGAGTGAGTTTAATCTAAAAGATGCGTTCCTTACAAACAAACGAACGGACTCCAATTAATCTTTCCGAATGATTTTATTGATACCGGCTTCATATGGAAATTCACAGGTTTTGGGCTCTAATATTAGTTTGGAAACTTCGGCGAGTCAAAACGGAAAGTCAAAAACCAAGCAAAACATGACTTTGATTGTTCATGAGATATCAATTTTTGTGAAAAAAAAGCCATGTTTCAAATGCGCTCTATAGCCAAATTATTCTAATCCCTGTAATGTTGTCGCTTCCCAATCAAGTACTATACTTCAAAATTGATGCAAAAAGTTGTTAAAATAGTAATTGTTAAAATTTTTCTTCATTTTTTTCTGTTTCATTACACAGAAAAAAATAGTGAGCATCTAGATAAAGCGATGCTATGATCCCTGGCGATGTTTGTTTATCGTAAAACTTCAGTGTTCTTAGAGTTTCAAAATAACTGAACCAAAAAATAAAAAATTTAGACCATAATTATCATTAGAGCGCAACTGCCAAGCGGCAATTTTTTGACTTATCCGAGACACCTGTGAGAGAAGGTGACTCTAGTTTTATTAGAACACGAAAAGTCAAATATACGACCGCTAGAATTCGAAAAAAAAAAACAGTTTCTTAGTTTTCAAAAGAGAGGTTTGGATATTGTGATTTCTATTATTCGATCGATGTTAGAAACTTTAGAAACTTTCAGAATGTGTTAGCAAACTCGTTGTAAAGTACGTTTTATAATTTGAAATTTTGAAAAAAAGATCAACGTTCCAGTTTGGGCATAAACTGATAAACCAAACTCGCTACTTCATTTCGAATCCAATTTTGTTCATGTCACATTCTCAGCCGGCCTTTGAAGATTTTGCGTTAGACTCCAAAGAGACTTAGTAAATCCAGTCGAAACCCCTTGTTTCCGCTTGAAAACGTCTCCAATAGAACATGAGTTCATGTGCTCAATGTGCATTGAAGTTTGCTCCATTAATATTTTTTCCAGGTCCTTTTCTCCCTACTTTTTCCCAGAACCAACCCGATGTTTGACCCCATTTTCCTCTTCTATTGTTCTTTTCTCCTTCTTTTAATTTTCATGTGTTTCCTCTTTCTTTTTTCTCCCTTCATACACATTATCTATTCTCCATTTGTGTGTGTATCCCTCAATAAATCTCCTCCTTCTTTTCCTTCTTCTTATTCCTCTTTTCTCTCTTTTTTCTCTTCTTTTCCGAGTGCTCCACACCAAAAAAAAACGTGTGTTTTTGATTATTGGCTTGTCGCCGCCCCATCTTCTCCCTCGTTTTCCATCCTCACTTTTTATACCAAAATTTTCGTTTCTTGAACCAATTTCTTCCAGTTTTTTGCTCTTCCAAATATCATCAACAAGATGGCACCGGACCAAAAACATCGTTATAAGCTGTATTATGGGAATATGAGAGGGAGAGCCGAACCAATTCGATTGGTCTTTCAGTGAGTTTTGAGACCCTGAAAAAAAAGCCAAGAAATAGAAAAAGCCAAGAAATAGTCAAAAGTAGAGTAGGCTAGTCACATAAGTTCAAGCGAACCTAATCTTTTCTTAACTGATCTAAACGAGTCTCGACCACCTGGCCTGTACTAGCCTGGGCGATCTCCTATACTACAACAAAAACTTTGCTGACAAAAAGTTTCCAAGGGAACTGTTTCAAGGAATACTCAAAATGTTTTTCAATTTCAGAGCGTCAATATTCTATTAAACTGAACTATAGCAAGCCTAGTTTTAAACACCCATAACCAGACCAAAGTAGAACTGAACTAGCCAGAAATAGTCCGCTGACATTTTTAAGCCTGCAACCTTCAAAGTCTCAACTTTTGAAGTTGAACATCGCAGACGAATGTTTACCGATGTAAAATGACTGTTTCAAGAAACTCTCGAAAATGAGTTAGCAAAAAAATGAGTTAGCAGCTAGGTAAGCAATTCCTGATTGCAACTCGATGGATATTTCTTGTATTTAAAACCGATAAGTTTAAAAACAATTTCGTGAAACACCCTGATCACACTACACACAATTTCTATTTTTATTTCAGTTTTCTCGGTGTCGACTTTGAGGATTATCGCATGGAGCACGGCGACTTCACTGGAGCCCTCAAAGAGAGTAAGTGAATATGAGAGACGCAGAGAAGGATAGAAAAGGGAATGAAATTTAAAAAAATGTGAGAACGAAAATAGAAAAAAAGTCTGCGGGGGAGAGGGAATGAAGGGTTCCCAAATTCTCATACTTTTGAAAAAGTGTCAAAAAGGGTTTTAAAATTAAGTAAACACTTGAATATACATGGATTAACGAAAAAAGCCACAAAAAATGGTTTTTTTGTAACAGTATTTTTTGAACCAAATTCTTGAAAATTTTTGTGTTTCAATTTCTGTATGAATTCTCATGAAAATTAGCGAAATCTCGATTGGTTCCGCATCTTTTCGCCAGCCAAATATTCACTGTTTCATTTAATAGTCAAGTTACCAAGTGAAGATAGAAGTGCAATCCTTCCATTTCGAGCATGTTTAAAAACATTTTTTATTAATTACATATTCCAGAAGCCCCAATGAAGCAACTTCCATTTCTTGAAATCGACGGAGGCAAGACCACTCTTTGCCAGACAGTCTCCATTTGTCGTTATTTGGCCAAATCCATTCATCCAGACAGATGGTTTGGTGGAGCAACTAAGACTGATTCAGCTAAAGTTGATATGATGGCTGATGGATTTGCTGATCTATTCAATATGGCTGCTCAGGCTAAATATTCTCCAGAGGGTATCAAGGTACGGTGGAGCGCATTTTCATCGCTTGAAGGTTTTTGAAGATGATTTATGAACTTTAGGAAGCAGCCATGGCTCAATACAAACAAGCAATTGGTCCAAAGTTAGAGATTATGCAGGATCTTTTGAAAAAGAGTAAAGGAGATTACTTTGTTGGAAAATCTATTCATTGGTGTGATGTCTACATTCTTGGGATTCTTCAGGCTCTTGATGAGGTAATCTTTTGTATCTTAACATCTAAAAAATATCATAAGAATTCTTTATTTTCAGGGCGACGACGGTGTCTTGGATAATCTTCCACAACTTCGTGCATTCTATCTCAGAATGCGTGCTCTTCCGGAGCTCAAAGAGTATATTGATGTCAACTGGCCAGCTACCAAATATAAGGAGTAATCATTCATTCTTATTGTGATTCTTTTTCTTGGGAAATGATATTTTTGGAATGGTATTTTGTGTGTCAAGTTAATGAAAATTATATATTTGGGATTATTCGTCCTTGTATCTTTAAGAGAAGATGTTGAAACTAACTTGACAGTTAAGGGAAGAAAGTAGAGTTTTAATTATTAAAAAAACATAACTACTCTCGAAACTGTCAGTCTCTGAGAATTCTCGGGCCCTTTTTTAGCTTTTTAACTCAGTTTTTGTGCTTTGTAAATGGGTATTTTTTCAACTGAATCAAGTGAATCCCAGCGATTCAAATGCTGTTATAACCGTAGCAATTGGTTCAGCTTCTGACTTCAAGAAGCAGTGAAACGTTACAAAATGGTTTGAAGGTGCACCATACATTAAACCAATTCAAGTTTTCTTGAAATATGAATCGCCAAAAATAGTAATTTTTCTCGAAAGAAAATAAAAAATTTCTACTTTTTCACTGTTCCTAGGAAACAGTATATGTTTAAGCTTAAAACGAGCGATGATAGTTTCATAGTCGACATTACACGGCAGTTTAACCCTGATAAGTTTTTCGGAGGTATATTTTTAGAAGAAGTTTATAAGAATTCATTTGATGAGCTTTTTAAAACTGTTTCTAACAACTGATAAATGTAAATATCAAAAAAGGTAGATGATGTTTCCTTTAAAATTGGTATATTTTCTGTAATTTTGAATCAGAATTATTGTTAAGCTTGTCCGAGTTCAGTCAAATTTACCTATTTAAGGATAGCTTCATATCACAAGGTTATCAAAAGAAACCAACTAGAAACAGGGCATTTTTTCATGGGATCACATTTTAATGATACTGTTTCAGCCGGATACTATTGATGACAATGCTTCACTCAAATATTAGATCGTTGATAATCTGGAGAACTGTAACTGGGGAAGTGTTACTTTGCTCACTATTTTCTAGTTTCGCATCGAAAACAAATTGTTACTGACGATTGTTTTCCTTTGAATTTTTATACCCGGAAACAGGACGAAAGCGATCTACGTAATAGTAATAGCGTAATAGCTACGTAATAGTACTGTTGAAAGACAAATTCTGGGCGAAATCCTTGTCCAATGACATTTGGCTCCGCGTCAACTCTGTAGTTTATGGTATCACCCAATTTCTAGGGAAATCTCTCAGAATGATTATACCAAACTGTGGGTAAAAAGTGTTACTTTGATCACCTTTTTCTTGTTTTTTTTTCCATAGAACTAACTCATTATTACTCACCATTGTTTTTCATAAAATCTTAATGATCAGACCCAGAAAAAAAATATTGCAGAATTTTCTCGATTTCTCTTCCTTTTCTTGTTTTTCTTTAAAAAATATGCACATTTTCCTTCAACTTCCATATCTTTTGTAGTCATTTTCAGAGTTAAATAAAAGGATTTCCTTTTTCATTCATTTCATTATTTTCAAATGAAAATGGTTAACACGAGTGATATTGATCAAAGCTATAACTATATTATTCGAAATGGATTCAAATTGAATCAAAACTTTTATAACTGTACTGGGATCAATGGTTTCGATTTGGGCATGCCTAGGCCGTATTTCGGAGGGTATTTTCTGTCGACTGGGATCGTTCTACTGGTAAGATCGCCCCCTAATAATAGAGCATCCATCCAAGATTTCAGTGTATCTACATCCCGTGTCTAATCGTAATTTGTAAAAGTGACTTGATAAAATCTTCGTGTTACAAAATAATGGTTTGGCTTGGAATTCTTGATGTCTGTTGTATTTTTGTCAACTCCGTTGCAACTGGATTTTTGGGGATTCAAGGAGCAACGCTGTGCTCTTATCCGATATTTATAATGACAATGGGAGCTTTGGGTTGTGGTAAGTGATTCGGCTCCGTATCCGGTATAATGTGAGCTGGGTCGCTACGCAGCCAATATCCCATTATGCCGCGAAACCTACAGTAATCCTTATCTTTTAGGATGTTGGATGGGTTCCTGTGCAACATGCATATTGCTCGGCTTGAATCGTTGTTGCGATGTCAATCAAAACCTTAAAATTCGAGAAATTTTCATTGGCAAAAACATATATCCCACCCTTTCAGTCCCTGTTATTTACACCCTCTACTCAATTTTCTTCACAAAAAATGCTTCTTTTAATTCTAATTTTATGAGTTGGTTCTTCAATCCATTACTTCCAAATGGAAGAGAGGTAGGATAAAAGAAGAGAAAATCTGAAAAATTATAAATTTCCAGGCTACCGATTATATAAATATCCAACATGCCATTAATAATTGCATAGTTTCTGTGGCCACCACAATGATTTACACATATCTCTGTGTGATTTTATTTGCAAAAAGTAGATTTATCAAGTCAGAATCAATGTCAAGAACTCAAAGACAAGTTGTTACTTTCATAGACGTTCTAGAGTTAATATACTGAGTTCCAGGTATTCTTCCAATCTATTCTAATCTGTTTGTTCAATGCAATTGCTGCTTATATCTACGTCTACATGCAATACGTCTCAGCTCCTCCAATTTTGATAATGGTTGGACAAGTGGCTTGGCAATGGTCTCATGGTAAGTTTATCAATTGTGCTAACCCTCTAATATAAGGGCATAACACCTTTTTTCTCTTAACCTTGCAGGATCCGTCTGTCTCATCTACATCGCTATGAATCGTACAATTCGTCGTGGAGTCATTGACTTATTTCTCCCTCAATTTCTTCGAAATAAATACAAAATTGGAACATATCGAAAAGGAGTCAGTTATATTTCATCCAGTGTTGGAGGTGCTGGAAACGATAGAAAAATGACAGTTGCGACAAGTTCTGGACCTCTTTTTTAATGTTTTTCATTTTGAATTTTGTGGATAATAAATATATTTTTCTTCAAAAAACGGTTTGGTTATTCATGGGAGTAGTCCAAATTCAGAGGTCTGATTCTAGTCTAGTCAAAACAAACCTGCTTCGTAGAATATGTGTTTGTAGTTTCTGTAGTTTTTGTAGCTTTTGTAATCTTGTTGAAATAGCCCATTAGATTTCACAATATGACGTCACCTTCTCCTCTGCCTTTCTCTTTTTTTCCTTTTTTCTCTATTCCTCTCACTTTCTCTCTATTTCGTCACCTCCTCCCAACAGCGTTCAGTTTTTGTTCAATGCAATTTTATTGATTTTCTTTCACCATTTTCAGAAAAATACTTTCAGCAAAAAAAATGGAACTTCTCGACCTTCCATTGGATGCTCTTCAGCATATTCTGAAATATTTGAATCCAATTGATTTGTATGTGAAAACCTAAAAAAACAAAAAAAAGAGATTTAAATTTCAGAATAATTTTCTCCTTTTCCTCGAAATCTACTCTCCAATTAGCCAAAAATACCGCAAAAAGTCCAAAACTAAAGATGGAAATTCATTCACTTCATAGAGGATGCATCAAGATTTTATATCCAAATTTTGGACAAAATTACACTTTCTTTGCATTAGAAGAAAAAGATGAAAAAGTGAAAAAGAATGCGAACGTTTGTAAGTTTTGCACTGACTGGTCTCTGCGTCTCCCACTCGCTCGCACTCTCTCGTTCTCTTTTCGTTTTTTCAATTCATGAGAATTTTCAGACACACAAATCCTCGGACGAAAGTATGGAAAATTTTTCAAAAAGTCTGAAACTCGTCTAGTTTTTTTCTGGAAGGATAAAATCGAAGGACTTTTGGAGTTGGCAAAACATGTCTCCGAATTGTTCAATTATCCCGAAATTTCTGTTGTTTATACGGATACACAATATATGAATAGAGAATTATATGAATCGATTAAAGAGGAATTTGAAGGAAAAAGTGAGTTTATTTGTGATAAAAATTTTTCTGTTTCGAGTTTTTCACAAATTTCTCCAACAAAAATTAGAGTCACTTCTCGCAACTTAGAAGGACTACAAAACTATTGGAAACTAAAAATTGTATTGTTACTCAATTTTCGAAATATTAGGTAACACAAACCTCTATTATCGCGGCATTATCTTTTAGTTTTCAAAATGCCTCCCTGGGTGCCTGCTTTAGAGTAGTGCCCTTCTATTAGGGGTTGCTTATTGAATTTGGAGTTTTGCTTCAAAAACTTAGATTTTTTGGAAATTGTTTCAAAGAACTTTTGTGTTTCAAAGTTTACACAAGTTTACTCAAATAGTTGTGGTACACTCACCATAATTCATCACTCATAATAGATTGAACCCAATAAACAATTTCCAAAACATCTTTCCAAGCATTTAGAAACATTTTTTTATTCAATTTATTCAAATTTTACAGTTGTGAAATGGGTTGCTGATACATCGCACACTGATACAAGTCCTGAAGACATGACATATATACTGGATACCTGCAAAATGGCCAAAGATCTCACATTTTATTCGACAAGGTCATGCACTGATATGGAATATGAATTCATTGATTTCAATATGGACTCAATAAGAATAGAAGGAGCGAAATGGTTGAATTTGAAGAATTTGTGTGAACTGAGTCATGAGGCTCTGATTTTGACAATTCTAAATTGTTCGTTGGCTAACAAAGATATGAAAAAAGTTATTGAAAAATGGATTGATGAAGAGAAAGAATTGAAATTGAAATTGTTGACCATAGAATATCCCGATATTAAAATTGGAAAAATTCTGTATGGTTTAGAACACGAAAAGCTGGAAGATGGTTTGTTAACTGAATCAAAATTGTGAGCTTTTTTTTCAGTTTTTTCAAGAATTCAAAAAGAATTCATCTCGAAAACTCAAAATTCATGTTGAAAGTTTGAAAAATGTCATTTTTGCAGGTATAATCAAACAGTCAAATTAAATGGAGGATTCAAAATCAGAAAAGATCAAAAAGAGATGATTCTGCATATGAATACAGTTTTCAACCCGCCTCGATTGGATATCTTGTTCTGCTGAAAAATTCTTATGAATTTTGAAAATCTTCCGTTTTTTTCAGTTTCGAATAAAGTTTATTTTTCAAATAAAAATGTGTCCGACAATTTAGAAGAGTTTCGTTTTCCAAAACCAAAAAAAAACGTTTAATTCTTAAAAAATTCATTAAAAAACAACAAGAAATAGTTCACATGAGAATATATCCTTTTGGCTTTTTCGCCAACTTTTTCTTTTTCCATTTTCGATGAATCAAATAAATAGAATAGGCGGACAATCCAATACAAACTCCAATCAAAGTGATAACAAAGAGTCCAATGAGGATACTGAGCTCAAATCCGAAGACAATTGCACTGAAAATGAAGTTTGTGGTAAATGCGCTCTACTGCAATTTTCATTTTTAAGAAAAAGTTGGTTACCGACGTATGCATCAAAAAGCGCAACAGAGTGCATTTGAAATATTATTGATGAAACAGTAACTCACAATTCTCCATTCGATAATGTTCGTGTCATATAACGCATTTTGGCGGTGAAAAAAGTAAAAAAGGAGATAAATCCAATGATGAATTTATTGAGGAATTTTATGATTTTTTTGAAGGAAAAGTTCACGGTCAGAAAAATGAAAATTCTAAGTTTTTTTATAGAAGCTGTTTCAAAAATGTCTCAAAAACATTCGAAATTCTTAAAAATCTAATTCACCTACAAATGTTTTCATAATTTTCTGAGATTGCTGGTTGAGGAAAACAACGAGAATAAGGCGGTTTTATATTAAGAAAAATTTTTGAAGAAGTTCTTGAAAAATATTCAAATGTGCTCTATTGAACGCCACTCCACTTTCCAAAACACAGGAAAAAAATGTGAAAATTCAGCGTTTTTGACAGTATAGCGTATTTCCGACACCACTTTAACCTGAGAAGAGACTGTGTGTTTTAGAGAGACGCGGAGAAAAACATATTTTTCTCTGTGTCTCTCATTAGCCTATGGTGTAGAGAGACGCAGAGAAACTAGACACTCTCGTTTCTCTGCTCTCCCTATTCTCCTTCTCTTTCATATCTCTTCCATAAAAATGCTACGAAAAGATTTATTTCCTGATTCTCTGAAAATAGCGAATCTTTGCAGGCTCTCTCTCATCCCAATTATTCCAAAACATGTCATATTCAGAAGCTTCGACGTCTTCTGAATTCTTCTTCTGAATTTCAGAATAGAAGCGCCTCTCTTTTTTCTTTTTTTCTGTTCATCATTGTATATAAATTGAGAGAAAAAACGGAATTCAGTCGAGTGTGAAAATGGGATATCTTCTCCTATTTTGTGTACTCCATTTTCAGCATTTTCAGCCATATTTTCAGCATTTTTCACATCAGATCGAAAAAAGATACACGTGGCAAAAACAAATTTCAGGTTTAGAAGACGTTGACGCCTTCTAAAACTCTCTTTTTTTATAATCGTAAATCTAGTTTTCGGCCTCTATTGTACCTTCTTGTTGGTTTTATTCTAAAGACGACGTCTTCTTTATCCACGACGTCTTCTTTTTTTTTCTTCGTCTACTTCTTTTTTTTCATCCATGAGATTCTGAAAAACAGGAAACAATTTTGGATGGTGGTATCCCCCCTCTAAAAATTGTGTTGTGTTGGGCTCTCATTGTTTCTCACGCCTCCCTTTTCTTTTTGGGATAAATTTGGAGATAGATAGAAAGATACTTTGACTGATTTTTGAAGCTCCCAGAGGCTAATTTCAGGTCATTTTTAGGCCTTTTTTGTTTACTTTTTCAGAATTTTGAAGTCAATTCGGATTTCAAGTTTGTGGAGCTAATTTGGGCCGATTCAGACACTTCACTTTGAGCTCATTCAGCCCAAGTATTTTTAAGCCAAGGGTTTTCTTCAAAAATTTCACGGTTTCTCTTTTTTTCCAAAAATTTTTATTTTCCTCGTTTGCATTCCTCGACATTCATTGACTCCAGAACTTTCTAGTAGCTAGAGGAGACCAGTGTACTTACGGTGCCCTTCTATTAGAGGCTTTATTAGAGGTTTCAAGGTTGTAAGGCTAATTTGAGCTGATTCAGACACATTTAGGTCAGTTTAGGAACTTTCAGAAAATCTTAAAGCCAGATTTTTCTTTAAAAATTTCACGGTTTCTCTTTTTTTTTCAACTCTAAAAAATGTTTTTCATTGACGTTCCCGCCATGGTCATTAACGATGAATCTTCAGAACCTTCTAGTAACTAGAGGAGACCAGTGTGCTTTTATTCACGGTGCCCTTCTATTAGAGGTGCTCTTCTTTTGCATGCTTCGCTGAATTTTTTCCAGCTTCTCATTAATTACTTGTCTAATGAAGTTGATATGAGCTTGAATTTTATAAAATTCTAAAAAAAAATTTCTTGTTTCACAAATTTTCTAAAGTTTTTTTTCAACTCGGAATTTCAATCTGAAGATCTCTTCCAACACTGTTTCTTCCAATCTCGAATAAAAATTTTTTATTTCACGTGCTCTTTCAAATCCTATTCTTTTTCACTGTTTTTCGATCTGATTCTCCTGCTTGCAAACCGAAAAGTATCGAATTGGTGTAATGGAAAAAAATTACGCCAACACAATTTCGAATAATATTTCCGTTCCAGTTTGGAAATAAAATTTCACGTTGTCTTGCGTTTTGATTTAGGAATAATGCTACTCGCTTGAGAAATTTTGCTTAACACCTATGCTGAAAAAGCTAGAATCAGCTATGTTCTTGATGAGTTCAAAAACCAGAGTCGAAACTAAAAATACTTCTGTTTCATTGAGTTTTCATCAGTTCCTAAGCGATTTGAAGATTCAATTGGTGTGTTTACGATAAAACTTTCCAATCATTTAAAATTAATTCAGTCGCAGTTTGTCTAGGAAAATGAAAATCCGACCAATTGAACGTGCGACTGAACATTCTTAAGCCATTCTAATCAAGGGCAATTAGGCTTCGAATCTTTTGAACTTTTAGAATTTTTTCCCATTTCACATATTTTTCAAAACTTTCTCTCAACTCTGGATTCCAATCGGTCGGAATTGCAGTTATTGAAGTTGGTGGACAGCTTGATTTATAGCTTGTCTCCGTCATTAATTTCAATCTGTGATCCTTATGAATATACAATTCTTCCCCTCTTTTTCTCCATTTCTATATATCTCTTTTTTTCCAAAAAAATTGCTCTTCTCCTTCTTTTTTTTTTCTGATGAATAACAATCGGGAAGAATCTCAAGGAAAAGACGAGGAGGATTGGAAGAAATTATTTCTCGGAGAGAATTGAAAATGTCACTAAGAATATTCATTTATGTGAATAAAAAGAAGGAGGAAAAGAGGGAAAATTATGAGAGAAAAAGGTTAGAGGACATGATGATGATGATGATCAAAGGATGTACTTATTTTTATACATTCCTAGGCTGATTGAGTAAAATTACAGGCCATTTTCAGGCTTTGTCAAGCCTCTAATCCATATCATAATGTAGTCCCTATATCATACCTTCCCATCTGGCTATATTTTGACGAATTCCCTATCCCAAACTTATAAAAATACATCCTGAATCGTCATCAACTCGTGCAGAATTCATTTCAATTCTCAATTTCCGGTTCAATCATAATCTGGTCAATGTTTTTTTAGTTTATGCTTCTGGACACTTTCATAATCCGGTTATGACTAGAGAGTCTGAATCTTAAAATTCGAGTTTTAAGGGCCTGAACATTTGTTTTCTTAGATTCTGAACATACGACTAAAAAAAATAATAGGACACAAATAGACGCCTAAGAATCATATAATTGAGTTTTAGAAAATGTTACATGTGAAGAAATCAATTAGAAACCGTAAAATTTGAAAAATGCTCTATCTGAAAGTTTAAGTTTTTACTGTTTCAAAATCGTGTCTTAAAATGAAATGTATTTTGTGAAATTAGTGTTCCGATTCTCTGTGACTTATATGGAATTTCAAAATCTTTTTCACAGTTTTAAAACTTCGGTTTCCATCTTTCTGATTTATATGGAGTGATAATGATCCGTACAAGTTTCGTTACCAAGCGCTTTTCAAACGTAGAAAATTGTTCCATTTTTGACTTTTTTTCTGTTCCAGAACAAAGTCAAGTCATTTGTGGATTCAAAATTACTAATGATTTTTTCGTGTATTCTCTGAATATCGCTCTATTTGTTGGTTTTACAAAACTTGAACTGTAAGCAAATTGGCAACAAGATAGGTAATGAAAATGTTTTATTGAAATGGTAATTTTTATCGAAGCTGTCAAAAATAGAGACTACACATTCAGAATAATCAAAAAATATTGATATTTCATTCCTGGTTGTTGAATGTTATTTTTGAAACTTTTCAAAAAATATAACTGTTTCATATTCATATTCAAATTTCTTTCATCCTAGTGCTAAATGATCATTTTTGAACACAACAGCAAATTATCATTCGTTTTTGTCTAATGTTTCCAACTAGTTACCGGATAATTAGTTTTCCATAATTTCCATCTCTTTCCGATTTTTCTATTTTTCAAAAAAAAAATTTACAGTTTCGTTCACTTCGTTTCATTTTTTCGAAAATCATAAGTGCTGATGTTTTGATTTCATAATCTTCAATAATAAGGATAGTTAAAATTGGATTTTAGGCTCCATTTAAGAACGTCTACCTTACATTTTTTATCACAGGCCTACAGGGCATGGCAACAAAACGGCCGAACTTGTCTGGCTGATCTATAAACTTTATGAATGAACGGAAGAGGGGTCCTAAGTACAAAAGTAGTATTACGGTAAGGCTCCGCCCACTTGTTCCAGAGAAAAATCGAAAAATCGATAATTTTTCATATTTTTTCCTGTAAGAGATAACTTGAAAATCTAAACGTACGTCAACTAAGGGTACATTTTTGACCATTTTTAGTAACTTTAAGAAAATTTGACTGCCCTCCTTTAAGGTGAAAATTTCAAAAATCTTCCAAAAATAGTGATTTTTTGCACTGATGACGTCATAGCCGGCCGGGTTCCACACATGACATGTGGTTTGAATCCATAAATTTATTCTAACATATACTGGGTACAAAATAGTCCAGGTCCGGTCCAGAATCTATTGACCCAATCGAGGTTTTTAGAGCAAAGTTTGTGCTCTGTTCACCAAAAACGCACGTATACCTATACATGGATCGGAACTTCAAAATCTCAGAATCTTCTGAAAATTTATTCATATGTTGTACTATAGTTGTCTAACATGCACACAAAGTATCAGGCCCCTTCGCTTCTCCTTCCCAGTACAGTACCCATTTGTTCTTATTTTAACATGTCAACTTCAAGCAATCGTAACTCCGTTCAAAATGGACCAATCTATTTGGTTTTTTGATTAAATTGTAGGCCAAAACGTGAACTGTAATACTTATTATTGCTCCAAAACCAGAAAACTAGAAACAACCTACGAAAATCTTGAATCAGCATTTCGAAAGTTTTTTGTGCTATTTTTTTGTATTTTCACCGAGTTAATGAGCAGAGTCCAGTGAAACTCAGTTTTACTTGGGTATCTTTTTTTCTAAGAGTATCAAAAAATTATGACAGTCCTATTCTTTCAGTCTCTCAAAGTTCTGTACTCGTTATTATATAACACCATACATTGCTCGGATTTAATACAACAGATTCTTAGAAGTTATTGGAATTGACAAAATTTTGATAGAAATGGTTTCAAAACTGGTTGGCAATACTTGTTAATAAAAAATATTTTTTAAAGAAAATGATTTACCTTGTTTAGCGCCCATTTCGCGCTATATAGCACATTTGAAAGCTAAAAAAAACTTTCGAACTGCTGATTCAAAATTTTCGTAGGTTGTTTCTAGTTTTCTGGTTTTGGAGCAATAATAAGTATTACAGTTCACGTTTTGGCCTACAATTTAATCAAAAAACCAAATAGATTGGTTCATTTTGAACGGAGTTACGATTGCTTGAAGTTGACATGTTAAAATAAGAACAGAGGGGTACTGTACTGGGAAGGAGAAGCGAAGGGGCCTGATACTTTGTGTGCATGTTAGACAACTATAGTACAACATATGAATAAATTTTCAGAAGATTCTGAGATTTTGAAGTTCCGATCCATGTATAGGTATACGTGCGTTTTTGGTGAACAGAGCACAAACTTTGCTCTAAAAACCTCGAATGGGTCAATAGATTCTGGACCGGACCTGGACTATTTTGTACCCAGTATATGTTAGAATAAATTTATGGATTCAAACCACATGTCATGTGTGGAACCCGGCCGGCTATGACGTCATCAGTGCAAAAAATCACTATTTTTGGATGATTTTTGAAATTTTCACCTTAAAGGAGAGCAGTCAAATTTTCTTAAAGTTACTAAAAATGGTCAAAAATGTACCCTTAGTTGACGTACGTTTAGATTATCAGGTTATCTCTTTCAGGAAAAAATATGAAAAATTATCGATTTTTCGATTTTTCTCTGGAACAAGTGGGCGGAGCCTTACCGTAATACTACTTTTGTACTTAGGACCCCTCTTGGGTTCATACATAAATTTTATAGATCAGCCAGACAAGTTCGGCCGTTTTGTTGCTATCGGTTGTCGCGTTTGTAACGCACGCATTCTTAAATGCTACAGGATCCTCTAGATCTTTATTTTAGCATGTTCTTAGCTGATCTAAACTTCTTTCAAAGCCTCATTTTACATTCTATTTCCCATCCATTTCCCTCGTTAAAAACCTTTTCACCCAAAGTGATTTTCGACATTAGAAGCAGTTGGTTCAAATACCTTTTCACTCATTTTTTGAATAGATATTTTGATCTTTTTCCCAGAAACTTCCAAACCTTCTCCATTCTATACAATTCCATCTTAATGAACTTTGATTTTCTGGAAATATTTATAATTTTTCTTCCATTTTTTTTCTCCTAAAAGTCCAAGTCATATGGTGTCTATTCGCCAACTGTTTCTTTATTTTTTCCGTTTTTCTTTTGGAAAAAAAGGGAGGGGGGAAGTCAAGTTGACCTCTTTCCAACCTCCCCATTTGCTCTCATAATTCCATTTAAATCCATCGTGAGAAGAGAAAAAAGAGAGAGTAGCATTCCCCAATTTGTTTCATTTCCTCTTTTTTCCAAACTTTTCAATGAGAAGTTTCATTTTTTTGAAATATTTTTGGAACTTAAAAGCAAAAAGTTTCAGTTTCAAAGCTTGAAAATAAATAAAGTTTTTTTTTTGAGAAATTAGTTCTGCTGTTTTTTGTCAGAAAAGTTACACAAAACAGAAAGTTGAAGTTTCCAGTTTCAATTACTTTACTTACAATTTCGAAATATTCACGGATCGTTTCCTGCCTTACTCCAGAAAAAATCTTTTATAGAAATAAGAGTGTGGGCGAGTGAGAGACACAGAGAGAAGTTTCCGTCTGCGTCTCTTGTTGGCCCACACTCCCTTAACACCTTTACGTTGGAGCAAACTTTAAGCCGATTGGAGAACACAAACTGAAAAATTTTACAGTTTTGAAGTTTTATGGAACTGAAAGATTTCGATTATTCAAAAGTTTGAAGTGAGTAAGTACAGGTTCTTCGAACATTTTCTACAGTTTCAAGTTTTTTGTTTAAAATTTAGAACAAAAGAGAAAGTTTGATATGCATGTTTTGGGAATTCGGAGAGTAAAAATCTCATAAATAATACAGTTTCGTTAACTTTATGATAATCCTGAAAAATTCGATCCTTCCATTCTTTGAAGATTATAAAAACGCTTTCCATGGACCATGGTAGTGAATTTGAAAACTTAGACTCGTGAAAGAATGTTTCATTTTCCGACTATTTTTTCAGTTTCAATCTTTCTACTTAAAAATAGAACAAACACGAAAAAACCGATTTTTGGAATTTCTACACTTTGTTTGATTTCAAAAAAGTTTCAGAAAAAGTTTAGGTTGATAGCCCTGAAAAAAATTCCAATTTTGGAAAAATATACTTCAACTTTTTTTTTAGTTTTCCGTGTCAAAAATTTTGTGGAAACTATCCTAAATTCCTGATGAAAAATTTCAGTTTCTGAAATATATTTTCGGGTATTGAAATTGTTAAAAATTGGTTACTTTGGAAAAAATGTAGTGTGTGTAGTGCAGAGAAGCGAGAGTGTCTCGTTTCTCTCCACTCTTTTCTTTTTTTCTCTCTTTCTCTCTCTCTCTCTCTCTCTCTCTCTCTCTCTCTCTCTCTCTCTCTTCTTTCCAACCTCTGATTATTCATCATCAATTAATCATCAATCATCCCATTTCTCCGTTCCTTTTGACTCAACCCAGTCTAATCACTTTTCTATGAGTTCGTATGTATTTATTCTCCTCTTTTCATTTCATCCAAGCCCAAATTTCCCTTTTTCTTCGTCATCAAATTCAGACAAAATATCATCAGAACATCCGGCTTTTTTCTCCCTTATCTAGATTATCCCCTTATTTATATTCCCCACTCTACATCGAAAATCAAAGAGAAATAAGTCATTTTTTGTCTTGTTTCTAACGAGAGACTACGAGCCTACAAATCTAATTTTCCTATTTTTCCCCTACTCTTTTACTCGTTTTGTCCCGTGAATGAACTTTTTTTTCTTTTGTTTTTTAGTTGGATTCAACTGAGTAAGGCCAAAGAATTTCGGGAAAGCTAAGGCCAAAAGTAATAAAATTGCAGTTTTTACAAAAAGTTATTTTATAAGAAATTTGATAAAAATAGTTCCTTTTTTGGTACCTACAAAAAACTTTTCACTTTTACAGTACTTGCTAGGATTTCTTTTCAGATATACAATTTTCTTGTTTTAACAATAAAAAAAAAGTTTATAATTAGAAAAACAGGCATTTTTTGAGAAGTTAGCTCAAATTTTAAACTTTTTGCAGTTTCAAGAATTGTAGATGAAATCCTGAATTATGGATGATATGTTTGGACTATGTTTGCAGGATTTAGTTGCAAGTGTTTTTGGCCAAAGTTTGAAAAAAATGTATGTTCAAAAAAGCAAAGGTGCTTTTATATTAGAGGTGCACTGTCCTGAAAACACATTTTTTAAAGTATAAAATCTCTGCGGTTCCACTAATTTTTGATAGTTTGTCTGATTTTCTATGCAGCGTTTCTAGAGTTAGTTTCGGTATTTTGCTAAGTTTATAATAATATAATGCCAGTTAGTTATAATTTGTCCACAAGACAAATTAAGACACGAAATGTTAGAAAAAACGAGTGAATTTGTAAAACAGGCGTTAAAGATAAATCCCAAAAGCTTTAAGTAACCTTAAGAAGGTTCACCTTTACCAAAAGTTTTGAAAAAGAACTCGGATTCATTTTTTTCATAAAATAGCTCTGTTCAAATGAAATGCATTATTTGAAAGGAGTTCATGAACTTATTGAAACAGTTTTTTCGGTAACGAAGTTTTTAATTTCATTAGTCTGAAAATGTTGAGGTCAATTACAAATAATCAAAGCGTTTTCTACAGTTGTTTCCTAATAATTGCCTAATAATTGAAAAAAAAAAACTAAAAAAAAAAATATTCAAAATCTCAAATTTTCAACTCAAAAGAATCAATAATCAAAATGTGTCTGTGTGTTGAAAGAACATGAGATAGAAATTCAAAACCTCAAACATGCTCTTATCCCCTCCCTCCCTTATCATCATCATGTTGTCATCATATCAGTCAATCATTCACACACGTTTTTCATTTATTTCAAAGCTCTCCCAGGGTCCTCGAAGGGGCTCCAAATGCTCTTCCTCCGGTCAGAGAACTCATTGTGATTTTGAAGAAAAGTGCGTTTATTACGTTAACACTTCATTTCTCTATTTCTCATCTTTCTGTTATCTTTGAAGTGTTCGAAGACAATTTATCATTTGGATTTCATTTTGTTCATAAATCATTGAACTTTTCTTCCAACTTCAGATTGCTTTTAGCTGAATTATCCGTCTATTTTTTTCAGTGAAATGTTATCATCAACTGGAAGAAGTTTCACTCCATTAGATGGGTCAAATGGAACCAGTTCTCGAAGGAATCCTTTCGTTCATGTTACTTCTACTGGTGAGTTTTTATTTATTTTTGTAAAAAGTTTATAAAGTTCGCAAATTGTTGCTGTTTATTGAAAAAATTGGCACAATGCCAAGTATTAGGTTGCTTTGAGACACCTTCCCAGGGCTGGAATCCCTGGCCGGAAAGTTCGGCACTTATCATTTTTTAATACCAATTTAGCTCATGGAAGTTTAATACTAAAAAAAATTATTGTGAAATTCTTACTGAAATGTTGAAACTGCACATTTCCGTATAAAAATTGAAAAAAAACTGATACTTCAAAAACAGAAAACTGGCATTTAGGAATGAAAAATTTCAGTTTCAAGTTACCTACATTTTGATTCATTGTTTTGTTCCTATTCATTACCATGTTACTTTTAGGGACTCATAAGTTATCAGTCAGTAGAGATAAAACTACTCAAAAGGCGTTCAAAATATAGAAATGTGTCAAAAAATCACTGTTTCAAACTATTTTCAAAACTGGGTTGAATTTTCCTGACTGATCTCAAGTACGTAGATTTTTTCATATTATTTTTCAAAGTTTTCAGCCTCTCTTAGTTTCCAAAAATATCTGCTATTATCCATTAAAATATATTCTGGTTCACCTAAATATCAAAAATGGTATTCAATAATTATTTATGTTATTAACTGAAAGTGTATTGGTATAATCTAAGAGAAACAAAAAGATAATGATTTTACAGTTTCAAAATGTTGTTGAAAACAAATTTTTTTCAAAAAGTATAATTTTGGAACCTTACCAGTTTTATAAACAGCCTTTGCCGAACCAAAGTGAAAAAAACAACATTTCGGAAAAAATTTTAAACTATGATTGATTTGAATTCTGTTGTTTCGAGGATATGTTTCCACTGAAACGGAATGAAAATAAACTTTTGCAATTGCAAAAATTATGTTTCAGTTTCATCACAGATACTTATTTTCATTTGGTGAGATTTGTTGACTGTCACACTTCAAGCTTCCTACGGTTGAATAATACCGTTCGGCAACGCTAGAGTAGAAAAAATAGGCTTTTTTCTCATGATACAACTCCCAGAATTTCCAAACGCTTACCAATTTTGTATGTGTACCATTTTTCAGCCTACTCTCGAACCGTGGCTAGAATGGACTTTCTTTTCAGCTACATAAAAAACCCAATTTGAAACCTCAGCTTTAATTTCAGACTCATGTAACTTACCTGATCGTCCTCCCACCCTCTCAACACCACCAATATCATCTCGTGTTCGTGGAGAGAAACTAGTGAATTATATGGAAAGGTCTCCGCCTTCTTCATCTCATTCAACAGCGGCCATCATACCGGGGTAAGCAGATTAATCCCCCTCCCTTGGAGTGCTCTCTTCAGTTCTTTTTTTTTGATTCTTGCTTCTCTCTTTTCTTTTTTTTTCTTCTCTTTCTGACTCTCTGAATCTTCGTCATCATTGAAAATTAAAGAGTCGCCGAAGGGCAAACCGGACCCATATTTCTTTTGATATCTGAATGGATATGAAGAGAGAAAAGAAGAAGAAAGAAAGAGAGAGAGAGAGAGAGAGAGAGAGAGAGAGAGAAAGAGAAAATGAAAAAAGTCAAGGATCATAGATAGGCTTTTATGTTTATTATACTTGCTTTTTCAAAAAAAAGTTATGTTTTTTTTTCATTTTGGAATTTCAAAGATCGCTGTTATTATCCGTTCATGGCAAGTGATGAGTAAGATGACGTTGAAAAGTTAGGCGCCGCCCACTTTTGCAAGTGTACCGCACGAATTAATCTCACAAGTAATTTGTTCAATCTACCCTTACTGAGAATGGGAGCAAAGTGACGTTTGGAGTAAATAAGTCCCGCCCCATTTGTTGCAAAATTTGCTGGGGATTGTACCGTCAATCTGAAACAAACATAGCAATTTGTGCATAAATGGGCGTGGCTTATCTGACTTGATGATTTTTGACCCTCTATTTTCCTGTAACATCCCACCCAATAAATGTGTCATAAACTGATTACGGACTTAGACACTTGTTGTATCTTTTTGGAGTCTAGTCTAACATCAAAAAGTCAGAAAGATCTGGAATAAAACTTTGTTGTTCTTATTTATGAAAACGCCACAACTAGGTTTTGATTAATTCTGTCTCTAGACAACTTTATTCGCTTTCTCGAGTGTTCTGGTAGCACGGTTCATTTAGATTTTTGACTTCTGTTTTTAGATTTTGTTAAACAAATATTCATTTTTGGAGAGTTTACTGACTTCTTCGAATCAAAATGACTATTATGCTGATAGAGTAAAAAGTAGGAAAATAGTATAGGCCATAGAAACACGGAGAGAATTTTTGTCTCTACGTGTCTCGCAATTCTACCTTCTGTATTTTTGCATTTCGCAACAATCTTCATCTCTGTTTCAACAAATTTTGAAACTTTTTGAGCAATTTGATTCCAACACTAAAGTCACACTGCATTATGTAACAAACTTTCCATTGATATCACCGCAATATCATGAGTAAGCCCAAGTTACACCTAATTATGCTATTTTTCCGGTTCCAGACATCATCGTTTATGTACTAATCTCGTGATTTTTATTCCCATTTGTATTTGTCTGAATTCAAATGAGTCTATCACATAACTTCCCGTTTCAAGATTCTGTTAAGAATAAAGATAATATTTGAACTGATGGTAGTACGTCAATATCACCCTAATCATTGGCTACGTACTCGGGCTAAATTTATTTACACCAAGAGCTATCGATTAAGAAAAAGTTGATTTGGTATTCCGGTTAAGCGGTGAAAGTTTTAGAAGATTCTGTTTCACTTCTCCTACAAATTTTCCTGTATGCATTTCCCAGATAATCCATAACTGTCAACGTAAAACTATTCTTTTTCACATTCCGGTTATGCTCACGAACTTCTATGGAAAAACTCTTTTTTTTCTCGGAAAAACAGTTTAATTAATGCGAGAAACAGTTGCCGTTGTTTAACTTTCTGAAGTTTTCATTGTTTCAAATACTTTGTAAACTGAGTCGTTCGATCTCAACAATGTTGATCCCACAATTACCAATTCAAATTAACATTTCCCGAAAAGATATCTTTTTTCCACAACTAAGTTTTTACTTTTTCTTTAATTCTCTCCAATGACATCTTCCCTTTGAATAAACTCACCCAAATCTCAAAGAGCATAGTGATTCAGTTTCCTTATCTTAAAAATCCATTTTTATATCTCACTATAATGGCTCTAAATACAAAAAAGAATTGTATATTTGTGTCTACAAATTCATCTCCAATTCTTCTTCTCATTCATTTCCGTTTGTTGCCTGTGTCAACCACATTTCCTCTCAACTTCCTTTTATTCTATTTTTTTCACTTTTACGTATTTTTGGGTGTATTTTTTGGAATAACTTTCAGCGGATTGGTCACAAGTTATGAGACGAAGAACGTATTTCGTGTTTTAATTTACTTTTTGAAAGAAAAAAGAAATCAGTTTCAAGGCGACATGTTGAGAAATTTAATTTTCTGTTGACTGGTTTGTCATCTTTTTTCCTAATTTAAAAATACAATCTTCAACTACCGTGGGCTCCTATTTTTTTTCACACACAGTATTTCGAAAGAATACAAGCTGAACTCTCTGAGTACGTTG
The DNA here is from genome assembly GCA_963572265.1 of Caenorhabditis doughertyi. Taxonomy (NCBI): domain Eukaryota; kingdom Metazoa; phylum Nematoda; class Chromadorea; order Rhabditida; family Rhabditidae; genus Caenorhabditis; species Caenorhabditis doughertyi. The sequence goes on along the minus strand of OY751556.1, from coordinate 11,249,111 downwards.
ACTACTGTAGACTCCCATTATCTGCGCATCAAACTACTGTGTTGTACATCTAACTCTAAAAATTTGGAAAAAAAGTTAGCTGTTTCTGCATTCATAGTTATAATTGACCCTGAACAAACTGGTGAGCCTGTAAGTCAGAACTTTTTTTTTTAATTTAGGTGAACCCTTTAAGGACACTTATTGTCCTGTAGTTGACGTCTATTTTGAATCGCATAGAAAATTTTGGTCAGTTTTTTGATCATCTTTTTCAGTTTCAGATAATTCATTTCAAATTCAAGGTATATTGACATTTTGATCCGTGTTCGAACTTGAGATGCTTCTCACTTTTTCAGCCTATCTTTGAGCAAACTAACCCATTTGAGACTACTTTTCGCATGTTATGATTCTTTTTGACTGTTTTTGGATTTTTCTTTCATATATGAGTTCGGTCTTTTCAGGATCCACCTTTTGCGAGGTTTGGCCTTTTTTCAGAGATTTTCAGGCATGTAACTCTGGACTCTCGAACCCACAATATTAAATACGTATGCACTTGACACCAGAGACCAAATTCTCTCCCTCTCTTTTTTCCTAATTTAATAATTTGTCCGTAAACTTTCTCTTTTTCTCCCATATTTATGCTTTTTGCTCCCTCCCCTTCTTTTCTCTATACTCCTTCATCTTCATTTTTCTATAACTTTTATTTCTATAACCAGCTTTTTCGATTATAATCCCTCAAAAAGCGATAGGAGGAGAAGGGGGAGATTAGTAAAGTCCATTGGTTTTATTCTCTTTTCAATCATTTTCCATCCTGCTCTGGAAAAGAAAGATATATCCCCCATTTTTTCTTTCATTTTGTCATCAGGTTGATATAGATTGGCCAACTTTTTTGGATTCATTTTTTGAATTTGGCGGGGATTGGTTTTGTCGAAATGATTTTGATTTTTTTCTGTTATACCAACGACCCTAATAGAAGAGCACCGATTCCATGTATTTTCATTGATATAATATGGATTTCCCAAATTTTTTGAAATTTTAGTGGAACTGTAAAAATTATTTATATTTTTTTAGCCCAGAACGTACCAGAGATAAGAAATTTTTTTCTGTTCCGTGATTTAAAAAAAATGTAGAATCCACCCGATAATTAGAAGGATAACATCAGAAGAATCAAGCTTTAATTTTTTTTAAAGAAAACGAGACAAATTTGTACAATGAAAAACTATCTAAACTGAGAACTGTCATGATATTACGGAAACTGTAACTTTTTGAAAATCAGTTTTATCAAGTTTTCAGATCATTTTGTAGCCTGGCCTGAATTTCATTTATTTTTGTTTTTCGTATTTCTTATGGCCTTGATGAAAAGCACACCGATGCTCAATATTTTAAAACTTTCATGAAAGGGTGAAATTTTGGCCAGCCAAGCACAGTTTCAAAACTTTCCATGAAGCAGTGTTGTATTTTTTTGAAGTATTTGTTCTAGTTTTATTGAAATGATTTTTAAACACCAAAGAAATTATAGCAATTTCTATTTTTGGCCGTAGAAAGATTTGAAAAGTTGTTATAACAATAAAATATTGGGCTGAATTAAAAAAAAAGTTGAAAAAAATTTCGGTTTCATGGAAGTTTTAGGGAATGAGTCAATTTTTTTCTGTCAATAGTCATTCAGCTATTTACTATTTATCCCAAAATTAGATGGTTACCTTAATCCTAGTCAAACCATACCCCTAAATTTCCTATAAAATGATTTTTCAACACTTTTCCTTCTACATAGAACGATGTAGCATTTTCCCTCTATAAAACCCTGCAAAACTTTTCATTTTCAGCCCCCTATTTTCTCTGAAAATCTTTTGCTGAAAAAAAAGACCCAATTATTTTGTAAATACATCGTTCTATTGTGTGTTTGAGTGTAATTTTATAAGTATCTCTTCTTTCTTAACCTTCTCAATTTTTTCATTATTCGGAAATGAACAACTGTCTTCTTCTGTGCTCTCGAAGCTCTGCCGGAAAAGAAACTAGAGAGTATTGAAGATGAAGAGACGCAGACATTGTTTTGTCTCTCTTTTCTCTCCGAATGTCTATGTCCCTTTAATTTATTGTCAATGAATTATGAGGGTGAATCCAATCGAATTGAGGGGAGAAGAGAGAAAAGTAGTTAGAAGAAGATAAAAAATAATGATCTGTGAAATATTACCTGATAAAAAAGAGCTAATTGAAGTGATTAGGAAGAGATGTAATTGAGAAGATTGAACAAAAAAGTGCTGGAAAAAGTGCCCAAGGGTGGCCTAGAATTTCAAAAGCAGGATATTAAAAATTACAGTTCCAAAGCTTTTAAAAATTTGGTAAGAAAAAAGTAATTACAATGTGTTTTAAAAAAGCGGAAGTGATGCATTTTTTTGATGATAGGCTTTTTATTCTAGGGTGACCGTGTTTCTCAATGGGAGCAAAGTTAGGCCATTGGTACAAGTAATCCAAGTTTCATATCTTTACAGTTTCAAAATAATTGGAATTTCTTTTTGAGAGCTCATCGATTTACTATATAATCGATAAAATAACGATTTCTGACGGCTTAGCTTTTTTTTTGAACTATGACCTAGAACACCAATGTGGATGAAGTTAGGTCACCAGTCATTTTCAGAACTTTTCGTGCAGTTTCAAAGTTTTCTAATAGTTTTCTGTAATTTCACATTATTTACTGACGATTTGATTATTTGAACATTAGCAAGGTTGAAAAATCTTCAGATAAACCATACTCCGCAGACAATGGCCTAGAATTTTCGATTAGGTGAAGTTAGGCCAGCTACTCAAATTCCGCTCTGTTCAAACTATATTAAGACAAAACTTTCAGAAAAAAAATCACAAAAAACCCATTCGATGTAATCTAAACCAAATTAAAGTTATGGAAAAAAACTGTTACAAACAGTTCGGATATCTTTTTTTTTGCATTTGCTAATTCAGAAACAGTGTGTGCAGACGAGAATTTTTTTCTCGAGAAACGATGTTTTTCTCGAGAAAAAATTCTCGAGAAATTCTCGAAAAATGTTTCTCGAGAATTTCTCGAGAATTCTCGAGAATTTTTCGAGAATTTCTCGAGAATTCTCGAGAATTTTCTCGAGAAATTCTCGAGAATTCTCGTTTTCTCGAGAAAAATTTCGAGAATTTCATCTGATTTCGTGAACAAGTTTGTTTTGAAAATGCTATTTCTGTCTGGATACACTCTAAAGCTCACAAGCAGCAATAATTTGCAGATTTTTGCCGGTTTTACGGTAGTTTGTAAAATAAAAAAAATTTTTAAATTCTCGAAAAATTCTCGAAAAAATTCTCGAGAAATTCTCGAGAATTCTCGAGAATTTTTATTTTTTCTCGAGAATTTCTCGAGAATTCTCGAGAAATTCTCGAGAAATTCTCGACCCCGTTCTCGAGAAATTCTCGAGAAAAATTTCTCGACTGCACACACTGTTCAGAAATCAAATCCTCTAGTCCGATTAGTTTTCAAACATTCGATGTAATTATCTGAAACGTTTTTAATCTTTGTGTTCTATAGTTTCATATAAGCTAATAAGCTTTTTCTATGATCACAAATCCACCTTTTATTCGTAAAAATCCTTTTTTGCAACATTTCCAAATGAAGCCCTTTCTCTCTCAATAAAATCCCCCCCCCCCCCCCATTTTAAGCCACGTCACTTGACACTTTTGTGTCTGAAATTCCTTGAATTTCGTTTTTTGTTGTCTTCTCCTCTTCTAGTACAAAATGTAACACCCTATCTCATTGTATTTTATGAGATGTGATGATCCGTTTTGTTTTTATTTTATGTTATGGCAAAAAAAAGAAAAAAGAGAAGAAAAAGTAGGATAACAGGGGAAAAAAGAGAGGTGAAAGGTAAGATGATGCACATGGAGAAATGGAATATTTTTTGAATATCTATTTTGTTTATTGGAAGTGATGACGTAGTTATAGATTCGAACTGTTGCTGAAAGTGGGCGGGATTTTCAGAAATTTTGAAAGAATAAAATAGTTTAAACTTTTTAAAAAATGCATTGTACGAATTACTAGTGTTAAAAACAAGTATCAGAATTTCCAATATTTTTGAAACAGTAAAAACATTTCAAATCGTAATTTTTGAAACAGATCAATTGAACAATCAAAAGAACACTCTTGAAGCCTAGGCTCAACCAAAAAGAGCTATACGTTTTGACAATTATTAGGCTCCGCCCACTTTTGCAGTCTAAACTGTGCGGCATGAAAATTGTTGTAAAACGGAAACGAATGAAACTACAAGGGATACACGAAAAACTAACGTTCAAACTCCAACTAACTTTTCCAAAATCTGTGAAACCGTCAACAAATTTTTGTACCTCCGAACATTAAGAATAGACAACACTAGAAGGTCTATCAGGTACATTTGGACCGGATTAGGCAAAGCTCATAGACCTCTTTAAAAATGTTTTTTCGGGCCTAGTCTAGTCTAGCCTAGTTAGTCTTCATCACTAGTCCCTACCGTAACCCCGCTTTTTCTCAAAAGCTACAGTAACCCACTACGCCAAAAAACTCACTCACATGATCATAGTTCAACCAAAGAATGGATTGGAATGCGCATTCCACTAGTATGACCTATCTATCTCTTTTTCAATATCTTTCCCCCTTCAGATCACACTGCTCTTCCTTCCTTCTTTCATCAGGTATCATCTCTTTTTCATCCGTTCCCCCTTTATCCCCAAGTGGTCCACCTTTCCAAACCGATTCATCTTATATCTCCCTGTCTGCGTCTCTTCGATTCCCCTTATGTCTTATTCTCTTGAATCCTTCTGATTCATCTCTTTTCCCGTGTATCTCTCTATCTTCTCTTCATGACGCTGGTTCCAGCAAAACGGTTAGTCGAGTGATTGAATTGGGCGGAGCTTTGCCATACAGGCGAGGCACTGCCCCTGGACCCTCTTCCACATCAACAACATCATCTTCAGTTGGTGGAAACAATCAAACACATCAGAGACTTGAATCTGCAAAATCAAGTGTTTCTCTTATTTCGAGAGCTTCTTCAACAACCTCTTCCAACTACAATAGGGCAATGATACAGTAAGTTTTTGGGGAGTACTGTAGGGCTACTGTAATTGGGAAAGAAAAATAAGAGCTGCGTTTGTGCTCAGCTTTAGTACCATTGGCACTAGAGAGTTATTGTACTTATGATTCACTTTTAGTGACCGTAACCCGTGACTCTCTTATTTTGTTGCTCAAACCGAGTATATTTATGTATTTATTTGTTTACCTCAAAAATTGCTTAAATTCCTAATCCCAAAACCTTTGTAAATAGATTGAAACTGTACAATTTACCCATATATTATTGTCAATGTTTTATGCGAACCTGACGTTATTAAATTACCATTCTTTTTTGCATTGTTCTAGAAAACATGAAACCGTGAAAACTATACGACTTTTTCAACAGCAATGCACCTTTGTTAAATTCACATACTGATTAACATGAAATCGGTACAGACTTTTTTAGTTGGGAAATTGAAACTGTAAAGATTTATTTTGATTTTTTTTTATATTCCGGTAGTCCTACTTTTTTGAAATACTTCTAAACCAAGATGAGTACGTCGTTATTGGTTTTTATGTTTTAGATGCAATCTGAAACTGGGATAAAAACTATTTTCAGAACCGATTTTCGTAAAAATTGCAACTATGAAATACGTCGTAAATAAGAACATTTTTCTAATAGACAAGAGACGTGAAAGATATTAACATTTCCAAAAAAAGCGATTCAACTTTGTTGGAAAACTGGAACAGAAAAATTACACTCTAATCTTTGTGGTATTGCTTTCGATTTGGTTTTGCGTTATGCGAAAACTGCTCACGTACATCTAGGAACCTATAAATGAAGATTAAAACCATAATAGCACTGCTGTTAAATTTTTGGAGCTTAAGATTGTACGAAGTCTGAAACTGGGAAAAAAACTTCAGTATCTGTTAAACTGAGAGTTCTCAGGGCTGAAAATAAGAAATTGTAGCCGAAAAAAAAACTATAAGTTGAGAACCAGTCAGGAGAGAAATAATACAAGATTTATGAAATTTTCTGTTTCCGGGAACAAGTGAAACATTGAAAATTTTCTTATTTTTACTGTTCTTGTTTTAGAACTACAATTCATCCAAAGCAAAGGTCCGAAGGTAAAACGCATCTAAAGCCTTCTTTTTATACAATAAGTGCAATTCAATTAGAGTAAATGTTCATCCAAACCTCTTCATGCCTCTCTCCTTGATTAGCCCTTGATTCCACGTGCCCTCATTTTACCACCTCCTCTGGATTATATACCTCTCCAGGGAGGTGCATAAAGTACACTTCTACACCAGAACCTTCCCTTTCACCCTTTCATCTTCTTTCCATCCTTTCTCCTCTTGTCATCTTGTCCATCAAATCGGTGGTAGTATCGGAAGGAGAGATGTAAACCTCATCCGAACCCAACAATTACATGTGTCAAAACTGAAAGCTTTTTGTTTTTTTTTTGAAAAGGGAAGGGACTCCACTATTATCTGCTTTTTGTTGAGAAGAGACAGGTGTTTTGGTTGGTGGAGGTTTTGTGAGCTGCTCGGGTCCTGTGGCGCTTTTAAGATTACTGTAGTGGGATGGGTTACTGTAGGAAAAGGCAAAAACGAAAATACTATTTTCATAAGTTTTTTTTTACAGTTTCAGAAACATTTGAAACATACATTTTTGTGATGCTTCTGTTGTGCATGCTACTATTACATATCTCTTTCCCCAGTTTCCATCACCTATCCGTGTGGTTCTCTAGGATTACTTTCTTTGATGAGTTACTGTAGGCAAAGGAAACCTGGGAGTTAATACTTCCGTAGATTTACTAAACAGTTTCAGAAGCAAGTGAAATAGTAGTTTTTTTTCAAACGTTCACTTCACTATAGGTTTCATAGAAGCATGTAAAAGCCTGGTGTACTTATTATGGAAATACTGTAGATTTACTTGTATGAGTGTGAACCAGAGTATTTCCTCTAGATCTTTCTGCAGTTTCAGAAGTACTGTCTCTGATCTACCGTATAAAGCTTCGGTCATGCATATTCTAGCATGCTTTTTGAATTTTCGTGCAGTTTCAGAAACACTTGAAACATCGTTTTTTTTGAAACGTTTGATAATAATTTCGCTCTAATAGAAAATCTACTCCCTACTTTTTTGGTATGAATATTGCAATACCCTAAAACTAGATCAGGATTACGGTATATGAAAACTTTGCGTTGAACGTTTTATTTGATGATCTAACTTTTTCCCTAGTTGCATTATTTAGGCCATTATAAAGTTTTTGTGAGATTATGATACTTGAGAGTTTCAGATCATTTCAATTTTTTTTCGGTTTCAGCTTAAACTTTTACCAAGATGTTGAAAATATACATTGGTGTGAATATCGTATATGTTCCATTTTTAAAAGTATCGTGGCCTAATTTTTCCTCATTTCTTAGTTTCCAGACCACTACTTATTACTTCAGCTCTAATATAATATTCGAAAATTTAGAGTTTATTTTCAGTTTCAAGAAAGTCTTATAAGTAGCCCTTAACTGAATAAAATAGTGCAATGTTTTTTTTTGCATTTTATGGTCTAACTTTCTTAAATTTTCGTTTTCTAGGCCAAGTCCCAAACTCGATTCCTGTAATAAGACATCACTGGGTGGTCCTTTAACCTCCCAGTCTTTTCTTCAAATCTAATTTCTTCTCTCCATAATTACTTATTTTCGAAATTTTTCTGTTTCTAAAACATATGATCTTCTCATAATGAAATTAAACAATACTACAACTCCCGCATAACCTAATTTAGTCTTTAGCCTCTAAAATAATAGTCTTTTGTTACCACGTGACGTGGTTAAGAGGGGCAGGAAAGGGGAGTCCGAAAGGGAAAACGGAAATGGTTTCAAACGGAGAAAGAGAGTGTTGTATCCTGTCATTGCTTGTCACCTTCTCATGTTTCTACAATTGTTTCTTTTTTTTTTGAGTAGCCGCAAGGTTTTTTTTACTTTGGTTTTTGATATTTCTTCTAGTTTTCGGCCGAAATCATAGACTGAACCACGAACAAGTGTTGGGTTGGTTTAGCAAAGGCTCGATTTTACCAATTCAAAACTGACAATTGGCCCTGATTCACTTGAAATTAGTCCGTATTGAAACGGGACTTTTATAAGACCAATTTGAAAAAAAAAGGACTTTAAAGGCTCAAACTAAACGGAAAAAGACAAAACCAGGGCCAACGAGTTCCGGTAAGCACACTATTTTGAGCTGCATTGTTCGAAATAATGGCAAGTAAAACCTAAAAAGCCAGAAAAAAAAGACTAAATAGGACCAAAAGAAGCTCAAATCGAAAAAATTAAACCAGAAAACCTACTTCAAAGCCGACCCGGAATTGGGCCCGATATTGGCTCTAAATTAGGCCCAGATAATCCCGGATTGGGCCCATTGTGACTTTTTATGACCCTACACATCCCTCATTTTGCCCCTTTCCTCTTTTCGATTTTTTCCAGCAAATTTCAAAACATTCTAAAAATAATATCATTTTACGTCTCCCTTCACTCTTAATTTCCAGCAGTATACATCAGTTTTTTTTGTTTGGAAAAAATATAAACAAGATACTCGATCATCATAAAATCTATAGACACACTGTCTTTTCATTTTCTAGAATCCAAAATAATATTTTTTGTTTGAATTCATTTCTAAATATAATAGAATAGAGGAGAAGGGGAGAAGCGAACGGCAGATGACATTACTAAAAAAGGGAAAAAACATTTTGAATTATTTATAAAGTTTGGAAAAATGAAGAAATGGATGATGAATAGAGATGGTTTTGAATAGGATAATAATATAGAAAGGGAAGAAAATATGAATTTTGGTTTTCTAGAAAAGAGCAGAAAACTACGAAAAAGGCTGAAGAGACCGAACTGATTTTTGTCATAAATTAAACTTTAGTGATAATTTTGAAACTGAAAATTTTAACTTTTGTAGGCTTTTGTACTCTCTTTTATAATCTTTTATAACAATTTACTTTCCATATACATTTCGTTATTTAATTTTTTTTTTCCAATTTCTAAGGTCTGTTTTGAATAAGATGAATTTGCTCATGGAAAATTCAGCTTTCTCAAACAATTATTGAATTGATTCTTATCATAAATTATCAAACTTTAGGGATAATTTTGAAACTGAGAATTTGAAATTTCAATTTTCAGCTTTTGTAGTCGATAGTGATTGCGGACCTACGAGTCTTTTCATTTTTTGACTGTTTCACTCAAACTTCTTTAATTTTCAACGTTTTCAAAAGTTTATTCCTCTCTCAAAACTATCCCAGTGCATACTTTCTGAACATTTCTTCCCTTCTTATTAATTCCAAAAGTCACAAAAAATTAGCATTATTCAAATCAAAAATGTAAAGAGCAAGTAAAAAAGTTCATATTTGTTTATATTCCTCCCATTTTTGCTCATTTCCTGAAGCAAAAAAGTGTATATAAACATTTTCTTCATTTTTTTCCGAATTGGAAAAGTTACTTGTGTCTTGTTCTTGATTTTTGATGATTTTAGACTATTAAAGAAGGGGAAATAGAAGATGGAAGTCTAGGAATTTAGAAAAAACAATAATGATTCGAGACTAATAAACAAATTTTTTGATATTATTTTCTGAAATTTCTATTTTGATCTGACGGAAAAGCACATTAATTCACTACTGATGAAGTACAGGAAAAAAAGGTAGGCTAACCAACATAAAAACCTGTACGTAAGAGCACTTGCGGATCTAGACCCATGTCTACGGTAATCAGAATACTCTGGTAACAGTAGGGTTACGACAAGTTGAGCTGATTATAATTTCTCATGACAGTGCATTAAATTCACCATTTCAAACTAGTTACATTTAACTGTTCCTAATTTGATAATTAGTTTCATTAGAGCCCAAATTTTCATAGCGCGAGGCTGATAAACATAAAAACCTGTAATATAAGCGCACTTGTGGATTTAGGCCCATGTCCACAGACGTTCTCTCCGTGAATGAATTGCTGTTTCAAGTTTCCCTGATCTATTCTTGTCAACAAAGCGCTATGATAAATTCATAAAAGAAAATAGAATAATCCAGGCTACAAACTACAACATTCAAATGAATTTGTCACTGCTACAAGTAGGCATTTTCTACGTAACTGGAAACAAATTTCTCAGTGCTTGCATGATTGTCTATTCGAAAATAACTTTGAAATTTTACTATTTTGTGGTTCCTTGGAAAAAAGTTACTTTTTCTCTGAAAACTATTGAATGTGCGCAGTACTTTCCTTTTATTAGGGTGATCGGAAAGTTTTTGTGAATCTTTTATTTCAATATTTATGTTCAAGCTGCTTAGGCTAGGATAGGGCAGTTTATGCTGGTATCAGCTGGCCACTGAGAATGGTTTAGGCTGCCGTGGAGTGTTTAAGGAGTTTCAAGTTGATTTAGGCTAGCTTACTAGGTTGGTATCGACTGAAAAAGATCGACCGATCAACTAGGTTGGTTCAGATATGTTTAGGCGGCTCTTGATCAAATGAAGTTGAGCTAGATTCTTCCGAGGCCCAAGGCTCCAAAGCTGGAACTGACTAGCCTATGCTACTTAGGTTCGCTTAGACTTATTTTAGATGAGCTCACATAGACTTCGTTTGGTCCTTTGCCAGTGAAATTCAGGCTATTCTGGCCAAGTTTCAGTATGCTTTGATCTTCCTAGCCTTCTAGCCTAACTCATAAAATCTTCGATGTGTGGCTTCTTTCCTCCCTTGTCACTTCTTCTTGTACCTCCAATTGATCTTCGTAGTGCTGTGTCCTGGTGTCCACGTCCTGGCACCTCCATCATGAATCTCACGTTCTCCTTTTCCTTCTTCCCTTTATTTTTAACTTTTCCTGAAGCAAGTGTTTCATAGAACTCGGGGAGGGCTCGGAAACCATCCCCCCCCCCCCCCCCCCCCCCCCCGACGAGTCCAGTCCAAAGCACAATCGTCTACTGCGTGTGTGCCCTTTTTTCGTGTAGAAAAGAAAAGAGAAGTTGACATGGAACCAGGAAGAAGGAAAAAGGGAGAAACAGGCGCGTTTTTTTGAAGATCACACTATTCAGAAGAAGTGATAAAATCGGAAAAAGGTTTATGGGATACGGAGTATCACTTTTGAACAAGTGTCAAATCGAGAGGGGGTTACATGATTGGGAGCCAGAGAGAAGAAGAAAGAGAAAAAGATGAGATCAGAAATCAGTGGAGGTTTCTTGGCCTGGCTAAGGAAGTTATGTGGGGTTATGGTATTCAATGAGGGTACTGAGACTACATAAACTACAAACTAAAATAGCTACAAGCCAGAAGAATACCAAGACTACTATTTAGCAGGCTCAGATAGATTGACTGTTGAATACTGTTCTGACACGTTTTGATTTGGATAGGTTGGGCTAGACTACAGAAGCTACAAAAGCTACAAAGACTACAAAATTTAAAAGCTTCGAGCTTCCCATGTTAGTTGGGCAACTATTACTGTTTTGGGGCGAACGTATTACCATCGAACTCAAGTCACTGTTATTGTATCTAACATTCGATAGATTAGATCTACAGAAACTACGAAAACTACAAATTTTCCCAATACGTCTGTAATTTACCAGTTCATACTTTTCCAGTTAACAAAAAAAACAGTTTCAAAAAAAATTTAATTAAAAAATTTTTGATCAATTTCGTTCCAATGCTTGTGCTTACTGTTTGCTTACTGTTAATCTTGTAAATCTTTTTCAACCAAAGACCAAATTTTTCCTTTTTTTATTTACTCATTTGATTATTCTCGAAAACTGTCAATTATCTTATATTTCCCAATAATTCAACAAAAAACCTGTTCAGCTTGAATTGGCCTACTTCCGGCCTCGACATCTTCTGATATTTTTTGGAAGAAAGCCTGTTTCAGTACAAAATTTTAAAAATGTCAATCTTAATTTTTCCAATATCAAACTCGTCCTATTGACTCTAACTAACCGAATTTCGCAAAAATTCTGCAACGAGTCTTGTGCAAAACATGGGAATCTCCACCAATGTTTTAAGAAAAAGTTTCTGTTTCAACTGAAAATCTTAAAGTTGAAGTTTTTGCTTCAGGTACTAAAAGCCTTTATAGCGCTTGTGATATAGATCAAAAACTCTGAAACGAGCTCAAATTTAGATTCAATCAATCTCAATTTGACCTCAAAAGCCCTGCAAATTCTTTAGAACATTGATCAATTTTCAAAAATTTTGAAATAAAAAAGAGGTACTTGTAATCTGATAGCTCATTGATCTTGTAAGTTGTCTGTTCCATTTCATTCATTTCTCAAAAATGTTTTTGACTTGTTTTAAGTTGAAAATTTCACCGATTCAGGAACTAAACTTTTGGGTTTTTTGATAATTTCCACTCATTAGTTCGGTTAAATTCATAGCCTAATTTTCTTGGGTTCAGATTTATTTTTGGCATTTTTCAATGCTGTTTCTGGCCCAATTTATTGAGTTTATGAGCCAATTTTCTCCCTTACCGAACCAGGTTATTGGCCAATTTTCTTGGATTTTCTTCTATTTTTAACCCCTTTTCAAAACCATTTTATGACCCCTAATTTTTCCTTTATGTGGTCTAATCTCAACTACAGTAATCCATTTTCAAAATGTCCTCTCTAATCATGCTAAAAGAGCCCTCTCTCTCTCTATGAGAGTAGTAAAAAGAGACCCGTCGTAACTCTTTTATATCCTTCTCTTTTTTCTTCTAGGACTGGGTGGAGTAGAGTCCCTCTCTCAGAGCTCTTCATGCCTTCTGCTCAAGCTCCGCCCCTTTTTTACTCTTACTGTCTATCATTTGCTCAAGAGACTTGACTTCTTTTCCCTTTTGCTCCCTGGTCCCTGGTCCATAGTCCAACGTTCTGTGCTTTTTAACAATTGTCTTCTTATCTGTCCCTTGTCCCTTGTCTCTTAAAATTCGGACCAAAACTTATTCCCAAAAGCTGAAAATCTCTGAAATTCCTAAATTCCTAAATATTCTGTAGAGTCCTATATGGCATTGCTGATCGCACCAACTGTCGCGGCGTAAGTTCCCTTTAGAAGGTCTTGACTACAAACTACAAAACATTTTCTAGAATTGCGAATCAATGTTTAGACTTGCCAATGGATAATAACAGGGGAGTTTGTGTTTTGACAGGGGGGAATCCAGAAAAGAATTTTGGAAATTTTTCAGAAAAAAAACTTCTTGAATTTCAGACAAATTGCATCTGGAAGTACATCAATGGCTGCTGGTTCAGGAGGAGGATGTGAACGAGAGAATTCTGTGGATAATCAACCGGATCGGGCTAGTATTGATGATCGATCTAGTAATAAGTAAGTTGGGATTTGGGGCATTGGGCTTAGGGTTTTGGACTTTTTTAGACTTCTTGATTGATCTTGTCTGTTAGGCTTATGTAGGCTTTGTTAGGATTGATAAGCTCTCTCAGAATTAGATCATTAGGCTACTTCAAGCCTTTAAAGCTAATTAGGAATTGAGCCTAGTTAAGGCCTTTGCAAGTCCAACTTAGGCCTATAAAGTTTTGAAAAAGACTGTAAACTCTGCCTTCAGTCCTATTTCTGGACTTCGAAGTTTTTCTCTGAGTTCAGAATTGGTTCAGTCTTTTCCAGACTTAGTTTAGAGCTCATTTAAGACTTCTATGGGCTCAAAATTAGTATGTTTCAGGCTTCATTAATGCCTGAACTTTACCCCGAATCATTGTATTCAGGCTCAATTCAGACCAACTCAAACAAGCTTTAATTTAGGCCTCCTGACTTCAGTGATTTCTAGTTTCCACTTTTTTTTCTAATTCAAGTTTATTTTCAATCATTTTTGCGAAAAAATTTTCTGTTTCAACAAAGTGTTTTTCAAAAAATCTTTAATATCAAAATGATTCTTTCATCGCATCTCTTAGTTTTACTACACCATCATAATTCAAAAAAAAAATTAAAAAAAAAGCTCCCCACTGAAATAACATGTGTCCCCTCGTCCCGGTGGTTCTCAATATATCCTAAGTGCTTGCTTTCTCCTTTCCCTACCACAAAATCTCAATAAAACAATCATAAAATCTCTTTTATTTTATTTTGCTATTTGTTCAGAATGTACGATGAAGATGTGGAGAGTCGAATGATTCCATTGGAACGTCCAAGTCATAAAGGAAGTATTCGAGATAATACACCTGATTCAATTCTCAGGTTAAATATTGGTGGAAGTAGTTATCGTATTCGGACACGATCAATTATCAAATTTGGACCCAAGACGCTTTTGGGTAAGACGAGAGAAGGGGTTGGGGTGGGTTGGAGGAGTTCGGATTGCATGAGAATTGCAGACTGGTTTCAGACTTACCATTTTACAGTTTCAGAATCGTTTAATAAAGTTTATTAGGCGGTCGAACTAGAATTAGTAAACTAGTTAGGTCAATCTAGGCTTTTCTCTAACTATCTAAGGCTATCTTAAACCCTTTAAGGCCACCTATAAATAACATAACGGACCAATCCCCGTCTAGGCAGCTTCAGCCTATCCGGAACTCTTTCAGGACCATTAGGGGCTTTGTAGAGCCTTCTAGACCTTTTCGATAGCTTTAAGGGTCTTTTGAAACTTGGCCCGAACTGAGGGCTCTAGACTACTTCTGACTACTTTAGAATGTTTTAGGCCGTTGAAATTGAAGCCTTCTTACATCGATCAAGGGTCCAAACCATCTTTAGGCCTGTTCTGAGCCCTCCCTTGTTCTTCACCAAGTACATTTATTTCTTTTTCCAGGCCGTTTCTGCCGTATGAATCACGAACATCGTCGCCAATGGGCCGACTGGTACTTTGAGGACCAAGACGAGTATTTTTTCGAACGAGTTCCCAGGTATATATTTATTTGTTTTCTTCTTCTGTCAAAAGGTGTCTACTTGACAAGTTGTAGTTTGTGTTGTCTATCCATCTCTTCTCAAAGTGTCAGGTGGTCCCTTTTTCTTAGGCCATGGACCAACCGAAGATCCATTAATTAAATAGAAAAGAGAGATGCCTGAACAAGACGAAGAAAAAGAATGGAATGCATGACAAAACAAATATTTTTTGAGAAAAAAACTCTTTTCTTTTTTAGATACTTTGATCCGATCTATGATTTTTATGCAACTGGAAAACTTCATGTTCCAAAGGATTTATGTTTCGATAAATTTATGGCTGAACTCCGTTTTTGGGCAGTTTCAAAATCCAGAATGGATGAGTGTTGCTCACCGTTTGCACAATATTGTGTTACGATGGGAGGAGATCCAAAGTATACGGTAGGTACAGTAATTTGGAATTATTATAGATATAATTGGAAAGCGAATACTGAAAGTTATAAAACTAGTAAAGTTGAAGAAAGTTTTGTGAAACCGTTATCTTGATTTTTCATACGAAGTAGTAATACAGTAAGGCTAGGTTATGGTAATTACAGTTATTGTTGATTGGTTACTGTAGTCGTGGACCGATAGTAAATTAAGCAAAATTACAATTTTCCTCAAGTGAGTTATAGAGTTTCTGATTACTGTATCCCAACAAAAACCTTGAATACTGTTTACGGTACCTACAATATGCTTACAGCATCGCTACAGTAACCCTAGAGTAGGGTGAAGTATAAAAAAACTGTTTCTACAATGTCCCAAAGGTACAGTAATCATGTACTGAATTTGTTCATCATATGCTCGGTGTTTTTACATCTTACAGTACTCCAAAAGTAACTTCTGTATTTTTACTGCAGCCACACCTTCCCACATGGATTACGGTAGCTACAGTAAACCTTTCTCAATTTTATAGCAGCAACACGTTCGATAATATTATGGATAATAACAGTCCTCCAAGAGCAAAAAGTTATACTCATTACCTGAAACAGTGAATTTTCTTCAAATAATGCAGTAAAAACACAGTACCTGGGTTACGGTACTTACAGTATCCCCACACAGTATCACCTAAAATATCTCAAAAAAACTTAAATAATTTTAGGACGAAGCCCAGGAACTTCAAAAGGTATTCGCAACCCCGCCTAACTCAATTTTTTGATTCAACTCATAATTTTTTTTGAAATTTTCACTTCTTACCACTTACAACATTTTCTCAACATAACCAACCAACCCCATAAACATCAAAAAAGAGTAAAACAAGGGATAAAAAGATGGTATTTTTTCAGGAGAAAGACCATTTCATTGGTGTCCGATGTGCCAATATTCGTCGTCGATTATGGTTGATTTTGGAGGGTCATTCACAGAGTAAATGGTGGAAAGTAAGTATAGAGAAAGCCGTGAAATGAGCTCTTAAAGTCTCAATTTCACCAAAAAAGTACTAAATAAACTTAATTTTTTTCCGTTTCATCATCAATTTTTTTTAAATCAATATTTTTTCTGATGCTTCCTTCAGTTTTGACTTAAGGCTTCTATAATCTGGTATAGAACAGGCTGAAACTAGCCTAAACAGAAATCTATTTTTTCCTGTTTCGACATAAAGTTTTGAACAAAACTTGGCGTATCATGCTAATCCTGGATACTGATCTTCTGTTCGCTCAAATTAATTTAATTAATTTAACTTAATTTAATATAATTTCACCAAAAAAGTTCTGAATAAACTTGATTTTTTCCCGTTTCATCATCAACTTTTATAAAATAGTTAAAGGTTCCTGATGCTTCTTCAACGCTGTGGACTGAACGAATGATATGCAGTAAAATATTACCGTTTCATGGTCCATGGAATATAAAAAGTTCGAAAAAATTTTCTGATTCTTTTGGGAATTTACTTCAGTCCTATCAACATACGAATGAGCTCAGCTCCAGTTAAGCAACCCATAACTGATAGAAACTGGTTCAAACTGCTCTGTGTCTTGAAGAAGATAAAATTATTTTCGACAAATTTTTTTTCTGTTTCGACATAAAGTTTTTAACAAAACCTGGCTTTTTTTGCTAATTTAGGGTGTATATCATCTGTTCCCTTGAGTTATTTTTCACTAGTCATACCCGCCTGAAAGCCCGAATTCCAGCCAATTTTCATTCCAGGCCTTCGAAGTGATCTCCACTGCATTCGTCGTTCTTTCCATCTCCGCATTAATTCTTGGATCAATTCCCGAATTTCAAGTTCCACAAAAAAGTGAGGATGGTCAATTGGTTTATGCTACAGCCACTTATCCAACATATCCAAATGGTGGTGGAATGACTATTGAGAGCAGAACTGTTGTTCGGGAAGGATCCGATAATTCGGTAAGTCTAGGGGATTAAAAAGCCTAGAAAGGTCTGAAAACCCTCTGGAGAGACAGAGTGTATGCAGTAGAGAAACGCAGAGAAAAGACAGGAACATCTTTGCGTCTCTCTTCTGTTACAGTACAAATACCGATTAGAGCGAAGTTGCAAGGTTCATCAAAAAGTTTATAATCCCCCTTTCCAGACAAATGAAGAACTGCTGGAACAAGCTTCTCGAAATAATGGAAAGGTAGAAAATATCTCAATGTGTCGAGAGATCTAGTAGATTCATGTCATTCTAATAACTAACATTTTCCGGACTATTTCTTCTCTATTCGTTTTTTAATATTCACACAATCTATATGTGCAAGAGTATCACAATGACTAAAAACAGTGAAAAAAGAGGGGAATTCAGAGAATAAAAAGAAATATTTTCAGGTTGAAATGACGGAGCATCCAGTGTTCACATGGGTCGAAAATGTTTGTGTCATTTATTTCTCAATTGAGTATGCATTGAGATTTATTGTGGCTCCAAGAAAGGTGAGTTGAAAGGGGTGGGGGCTTGGAACGTTAGCTTTGCTTTCAGGCCTGTAGGCTTCCAGGCTTATTAGGCTCATAGTTATGTGGCCAAGGTACTCAGAAAAGTAGTGGATCAGTAACTTGCGGGCTGTTAGGTCTGTCGTTTGCATGCTTTTGAGCATATGAGTTTGTAGAGCTTCAAACTCTTAGGCTTGTAAGATTTTAAGCCTGTAGGCTTGTAGGTATGTAAGTTCATAAGTCTGTAATATTGTGGGCGTGTAGGCTAATGGATTCTGATGTAAAGCTTTAGTTTTCAGAAGTAGGTTCCATTTTTGAAGCCTAGAAGCTTCTTTTATACTGTTATTTTCCGGCTCACGGAGCACTTTTTCAATCTTTTCAGACTTGTTTTTACTCCTCCTTCATTAATCCCCCTTATTTCCAGCTCGCTTTCGCACGTCAAATCCTAAATGTCATTGATCTCTTGTCTATTGCCCCATTCTACTTTGAACTTCTTCTTTGGATTTGTGGAATAAGTGGAGAAAATGTTCGAAAAGTTCGATGGGCATTCTTAACAGTCCGTCTTCTTCGTGTACTTCGTGTCATTCGTATCGCAAAATTGGGAAGATTCTCGCCGGGTAAGCTTGAAAATTTGTTTTCAGCAACCTCCAAAATACATAGTACTAGAAAAGCGTGCCCTTCTAAAAGAGGATATACTGAAACTGTACTAATTTTTCAGGTCTTGCAAACTTTGCCCTTACAATTAGAAAATCGAAAAAACAAATGCAAATGGTTGGAATTGTTATGATGACTGTTGTTATTTTCTTTTCAACTCTTATCTACTTTTTGGAAAGAGATGAACCGAATACCAAATTTACAAGCATTCCGGCCACTTTTTGGTGGTAAGTTTTTTTTTCTATTTCAAGAAACTCTGAAAAACATTGATCATTTCGCAAAAGTAATTTACTTATCATCCTCTGGTGTCTCGGCTAGCAAATGAAAGAAAAAAGGTCAACATTTTCAGGTGTGTTGTCACTATGGCTACTGTTGGATATGGAGATCTCGTACCGGTTACTGTAGCCGGGAAGTTAGTTGGAAGTGGAGCAATTGTTTGTGGTGTTATGGTTTTGGCACTTCCAATCACTATTATGGTAAGAGAGAAACTAGGAATTAGGGAAATTTTGTTTATTTCTAGTTGAGGTATTTTTGAAACCGAAAAATTTGAAGGACAAACGGGAGTGTTTTTGAAGTTTTAGTAAGACTACTGCAATATTTTCCATATATTCTACAAAAATGCATAGACAAACTTCCATTTTTGAGTATGATGAAACTGAAAAAAAATTTGGAAATAATTTCTTCTGCCACTGGTCAATTTGAAGCCCAAAACTTTAGAAATTCCCACAAAAGGCTGGAAATTTCGCTGAGAACCGCTGAAAAGCTGCGGGATATCTTTACTAAAAAAATTTGAAACTTTTCATAGGAAGATAACTTTTTGAAACATAATTTTTAAAAGACACATTTATGAAATTCAACAGCCGCGAATGCTCCAATTACGGCGCAAAACATTGGAAGTTTCCTTGAAAAATTGAGAATTTGAGTTAGAGCTGAGTGCAAGAGACTTATTGAATACGGAAAAATTTTCACAAAGTAAAAAACATTTTGAAACAGAGCATTTTTTTTAATTTTAAGTTTTTTTGGCATGAAAATAACTGGAATCTCTCAGTCGCGTATAATCTCTTTCGCTCGAAATTCTCTAAAAAATATTTTGAAACAGAACTTTTTTCAAATATACTATTCAACGTTATCCCTGCGTCTCTCACTCGCTCACACACTCTCTTTCTTTCTCAATTCCCTATTTTTCCTCTTATTTCAGGTCAACAATTTCATGCAAGTCGTAAAACTTCGCGAAGAGCAAATCGTCAAAAAATATGCACAACAACATGGAGACCAAGTCTAAATAAATTTTCGAATAAAAAAAAACAAAAATGATCTTTCACTTCTTCTTTTTTTTCTTTTTTTTTCTTTGCTTGCCCATTCTTTTTTAGTCCCGATTTCTTGCTTCTTTTTTCCCTGCCACCCGGTTATGTACCCTATAAGCTCCGCCCCTTTTTTTTCCCGTAGAACTTTTTTCCGTTTAAACAAAAAAAGATTTGCAATTAATTTCCTTTTTATCGTCCTATTTTCGCTATTTGATTGATTGATAAGAATCTTCTACAACAACTACTAATAAAGAGGCTATTTGTCAATCGGAAATTTTTTGGGGGAAGAAACAAGAATGGAAGGTTTTTTTTCTCAAGGTTGATTGTTTTTTTTGTTTTGAGAATTGGTAGTGGTGGTCGTATGATTTAATCACAGCAATTATCTGAATATTTTTCAATTTCATTGTGAGTTTCAGGTAAGCTAGCTGAAACTGAAAATGTTTCTATCCAACTGCGGCTAATCTAAGGTAGTTGAAACTAGCCTGAGCTTTTTTAAATAGACAGTCTGGCTAGTTTTTATAATTTTGAAATAAATAAAAAGTTTTTTTCATAAATTGAGAGTCCTAGAAAAATATTCATTACAACGGAATTTTCAACTTTTTCACAATGATCTTGGACTTATGCAAAAATTCAAGTTACAACTATGAAACGGTAAAAAATGTTGCCTCATCTACCCCTAGTTTTCAAAATTAAGAGAAGAAATGTTAGCGTGTTAGAAGATTAATGTCAGCATCTAATATTTATGTAATTTATTAACTTTCTTGGGTGCCCTTTTGACATTTCTCGCACATTTAAAGTGAGTTAAAATATCGATAACCGAGCGACTATCAAATAAGCAATGTAATCAAACAGTATAGATACT
Organism: Caenorhabditis doughertyi; assembly: GCA_963572265.1. Lineage (NCBI taxonomy): Eukaryota > Metazoa > Nematoda > Chromadorea > Rhabditida > Rhabditidae > Caenorhabditis > Caenorhabditis doughertyi. The sequence goes on along the minus strand of OY751556.1, from coordinate 11,228,581 downwards.
AAATAGAAACGGAATATTTTGTAGGAGTTTTTGACGCTGTTAGAGTTTATGATTTCTTCATTACAATTAGAAAACAGCAAAAACTCTTTTGAAACTGTTGGAATAGTATTTTTTTTGTTTTCGAACTGTCTGAATGTCTTGTTAGAAGCCAAAGTTTTTGTGGGAACATATTTTTAATTTTCAATTTTTAATTTTTGAAATGCATGTGTTGTTTGTGTGGAGTGAATAGAAAACGGGATAAGAATACAAAAACAGAAAAGTTTTCCTGAAACTTCAGAAACGGTGATTACTTTCCTTCATGAAATGTGCCACCAATTAGGTTTTTTCCCAGTTATTTTTTTGAAAATTGACTGTTTTAGATTATTCAGCGATGGTAAGGTCTTTTGGAAACACGTTTTCAATTATAATTTGAAACTAGAGTTGTTATATGAGACAAACTGTCTTATGAAAAGCTTCAAGTACGCTGAATTGCAGTCTTTCGAACAATAAACGCCTTTATAACTAGAACGAACCGTATGGCAGAATCAAATAACATAATTTATAAAAAACTATTCCAAAGTTAGTGAAACAGTTTTTCATTAAAAAAAAAGATTCCAATTCCGTTTCACTTGAAGTACATCAAAATGGATACCAAACTAAGAGTTGATTTTTTATCCATTTTGTTTTCCTATATAATCCAGTTCAAAATGCTAGGATCAAATAAACACCGACTTTCAAAATGTGTTTTCATAATTCAAAAAATTTATGTTACAGGAAATTCTGTTTTTGTTTAGTTTTTTCTTCATAGAAAGCGTGTTCCTCTTCGCCCTTATTCCTACTTTTTTCATTGCTCTGACCCTATTGTTATTACTTCTCCCCTCTTTTTCCCATTCTTACTCCGTTCATTATCCCACCACTTCATCAACAATTAGAGTAACTAATCCGATTTGTGTTCTTCTTATTTCCCCTTCTTGCTCTCTGCTCATTCATTGAGCCGAGAAGTCGAACATCTAATTAGGAGGGTGTCAGGACAATAATTTATTGGAGATCTTTGTCAATTCTGACTTTTATCTGTTTCAAACTTTCAGTTTATTTTTTTTGTAGAATGAGAAACTTGCTTAAATCACGAATTGTATTCCAAAAATTATCGTAAGTCGTTATCAAAAGGGGAACATAACATTCATTGAATAGCTTCACCTTTCACAAGAAGATCTTGAAACTGGAATTTATTTCAAAATTCGCAACTTTCCTGAAAATAAACTTTGGATATAATAACTTTTTCGGTTTCATACAGATTCGAAAGAAGTTTTAAAAATGTAAAATTCATTAAATCGTTCAATTCGATAGAATTAAAAAATGGAAAAAAATCAGACTTTGTCACGGGCTGGGCCGGCCCGGATTTTGACAAGTCTGGAAAAAATTAATAGAACAACTCTGACTTTTCTCGACTCTCGGTGGAATTTTTCTGCAAATTGAGTTATGAATGTTATCAATCTCTAATTTTCGAATATATCCAATCATGCGAATAATTTGTTATTGATACTATAAGAGCTCCGAATACTAGGTCATCATGCTCTAAACAGATTTTCAAAAAGTTCCACTCTATTAGAAGGTCATTCCTCTTCAATTCCACCCATAAAAACCAGAAGCCCAAGCTAATACATAAAAAGAAGAAGCCACGAAGCGATCGAGAATGACCTAGAAAAGGAGTCTCGACTACCGAAGAGAACGCAATTAAGAAATGTGAGTACAAGAGAGAGAAAAAGTGCCCCGAGAATGAAAAAGAAGAAGAACTGTCATTTTAATAGATCTCTCTCTTCATCTTCTCGCTTATTATGCCCTCTTCTTCCTCTTTTCTTTCCGTACTTTTCTATTGAATTTGGGTTTCATTCTCCTCTTTTTCACGCTGTTTCTTGATCCTCTTTTCGGTTTTCTTTTGTTCGGGACTATTGTCTATTAAGCTTTTCTTCTTCTTGTTACTTTTCCTAGAGTTTGAAGTTTTCAAAATTGGGAACAAAGTGCAACATTTTTTCTGTTTCAATCGGAAAATATTGTTTCAATGTGTTACCTTGATAATAATGTTTGTGGTTTCATCCAGAAATGAATTCCAGAGGGATACTTTTCTTTTTTTTTCACTGTTTCAGGATAAAATTATAGCCAAAAAGTTCAGGTTTCTCTAATACGGTTACTCCAAAACTACAACTAAATTTGAGCTCACAAGGTTTCTAGGAAATGCTTTTTGTGTAAAAAAAACCTGAGAATAGACATAATGCGGAGGCTTTCCGAATTGATATTTCGATATTTATTTGCCAGATTCAAAGACTGGATCAAGAAGTTCAAAAACGAGTTCTATAAATTTCCATGCCTTGCTGGAGCCATGAGTGTGGCAAATTCCTTCTTCTGACATCTCGCGAGTCTCATCCATCATCCACACCACATTTCGGAATAATTTCAACAAAATATGCACCTTGAATTCGCAATATTTTTTTGAAAATTAGTTCTGTTTAAAAATTTTCATGAACTTCCCTTCATATCCTTGCTTTCCGGTGTTCATACTCTCCTTCAAATCTTTTTTTCCAAAGTGTAAGAGCCTTCGTGAGTTGGCGATCACGATTTTCCAGATGTCGTAAAAGCTTATCCCCTTTGATTCCTGATTCTTTTATTCCAAAGAAACCAATTCTTTACAATTAAACCGACTGGTCATTGACACTCCGCTTCCTATTGTTTTATTCCACTTTTTGTTTGTTTTTAGGTTTTTTTTTGTTCTAGGATTGTGTCTGTAGATCAAAAAAGTCCCCAAACACTGAAAAATACACGAGTTCAGAGGGGTGAGTGACTGGGTGGTCTAGTTGGGACCATTGGTTCTGGGAAACATTTGTTGTAAAAAATATTATGATGCTTGCTCAGAACTTTACAGTGATAGTTTGCCAAAAAACCAACTCTCGAACGGAAGGATCCTCTTATCTTTTTTTCTTTTTATCAGCTCTAATATTATCATTTCTGTGATGAGTTTAGGGTTATACCGCTAGTTCCCTATCATCCCATTACAGTACCTTCATAGTTCAATGGGCATTGAAACCTTGAAATACACTTTGAAAACCCTTTTTGGAAAATTTTCACTTTTTTGTTCATTTATCTTCATGACTGGTTTCAATTTATTCTAAAAACCTGAAAACCCTAACAAAAGACAATTCTTCTTTCATCTCGTACCCTTGTTCTAGACTGGAACTTTTTCTGTTCCTCCTCCTCTTTCTAATTCCCTTTCCACTCTCCAATAAACCTTCCGAACCTATTACTTCATATAATAATTTCCTCCTTTTCTTATTTCTTCCGATGATGTCTTCATCATCTTCATATAATATTCTTATTAGTTATTCGACACTTTCATTCGTTCCCCTTCCGCATATTCTTGTACTTTTACTTATTAGACATAAGTTACGTTTGTTTTGAAGCATCTTCTTCTATTGTGTATTCATAATTCTTTGACTAGGGAAGTGTTTGAGGACGTCACTCAAGAACAGGCTGAAAACTTGGGAACAGACTAAATCGACCCTTCTGAATCCATTTTTGAAGTCAGTTTGGTCCGATCGGCCTTTTCATTTTTTTGGATTTTTCGGGCTTTCTCAGGCTGTCGCAGTCTCACGTTTCACTGAGTTTATATACGCCCTCCGACAGCGAGGAGAAGTGTATCAATTTGGCGCAGTGGCAACGGTCTTGTCCAATAAAAGTAATGGCGTGGGTTCGACCTCGCCCTATGCAAAAGTTTTTTAGAATTTTTCTCATAAAATTTCAGAAGACGTAACGTTTTCCGAAAAGTCAATTTTTGGGTTCCAAGCATATCAATAATCTCGACTCGAACAAAAATGCTGTTTTCTATAAAAAAATGTTTTCAAAAAATTGTCGATTGTTTGGACTTGTTGACTATCCTGGACTTGTAAAAATTTTTGAACCAAAAAAATGTTTTTTGAAAAAACTTTCCAAACCAGTCGAAAATGATAGAGAATAGTCAGAACAGGGTCTCAGCTTTGTTTTTAGGCCTTATGAGTGCAAAACAACTCTTAAATACGGTTTTGGAGTCATAAGCAGCTGACAGGTGTCTAGTAAAGTGTGCTTCAAAATGCCGATCGGACCAAACCGACTTCAGAAATGAATTCAGGAGGGTCGATATACCCTACAAACAAAATTTCAGCCCATTCTTGAGTGACGCCCTCAAACACTTCCCTAGTGAGCGGTCGCGGGCATTTTCCTCATGGCCGAGTTTTGAAAACGTTCGGCCACCCCCGAATTTTTCAAATTGAGGCCCGCTGAGGGAAACATCGTTTATCACTGATTTCTTTCATTTTTCGACCTTTTTTCTGTATTTTTTTGCTTTAGAAGAATTCAAATATGGATTTATTAAGACGAAAAATGAAAAAGAACTTGATTCTTTGTGTTTTTCCAATTTCATTACAATCAAGGAAAAATGAAAAAAAAAAACAATTTTGTAGTGATTTTGCGATGAAATCAAGTTCTTTTTTATTTTTCGTCTTAATAAATCCATACTTGAATTCTTCTAAAGCAAAAAAATACAGAAAAAAGGTCGAAAAATGAAAGAAATCAGTGATAAACGATGTCTCCCGCAACGGGCCTCAATTTGAGAAATTCGGAGGTGGCCGAACGTTCTCAAAACTCGGCCATGAGGAAAATGCCCGCGACCGCGCAAAGAATTATGGATACACAATAGTAGCCTAGTTTTCTTTTGTTATTGCTTTTATACATTACCATGTGAGTTTTGAGAAAAGGATTTCTATGAAAAATTTGTTGAAAATTTACAAACATTGAAAATTGGTTATTAGTTGTGTCTCTCACAGATTGGGTTGAAAAAAAATTCGATCTTGGAAAAAGATTTTGTGAAACACAAATTCCAAGGGCTGAAAAATAAGCAAAATGGCAAAACCATTTTTAAGTAAATTTTTTGAAAAATGATTAAAACTTTATTGAAAAAATGAAAAGACAAATATCAATTAGAAGCAAATGGAACAAAGTCATGATACCAACCACTAAACATTCTGACTTCAATCACTTGTTGCTGATTAGTCAAATAATTGTAATTGATTGTCATTTTGTAATCAACTGTACCGTTCAAATAAGGAAACGCAATGATGCCCGTTCCGTATCGATCCCACTAAATTTTATATTGTATTTTTTCTCAAAGCTTCGTTTTACTCACCCAATCGTTTTTAGCCGTAGGATAAGCAACAGTTCCGTCTAAAGTCGAGATTTGATAGGTCAGTGAAACGAAATTGTTATCTTGTTCTGAAAACAGTGACTTGTAGTCAATCATAATTTTGAATGCCTTACTGTGATCCTGAACTGTTACCACAATCATTTGTTGCCGTTCGGTTAGGAACGGAATTGGAGTTTTGAATGTGGGTAGTTCGAGGCTTCCTGATCCAGACACTAAATAATTTTGAGCCAAAAACTGATTTGGATCGTATTTTATGTGTGTTCCATCAAATGCAACCATCCAATAGGCAGATGCATCTACAAAAATGCAGAATCCGTTTGTTCTAGATGACATTTTAAATAGGGATTGAGTCACTGTTCCTCCAGAGGGCGAATCGTGAACTATAAAATAAACGAAAACGTGATTATCTCGAAGTTGAGTGATAAGATCTTCAATATCTTCTTCATTTGGATATCGTTTCACCAGAACATATATAGCAGAACCACAAATTGTTGCTTGATCATTATTAAGAAATTTCTGTAATTTTATCAGTTTTGGGGTTCTTCCAATTAAAACTGACTTGAATAACTCTGAAAATATCACTTCCAGTAGTCGTGTCTCCATATCCAATAGTTGAGTTTGCTGGATGAGCACAAACGGATGCATTGAAAGAGCTAAATTAATGAAAAAATGAGAAACTTCAAAACCAATTATTTCTCACGAAGCATCCGAATGATACTGAATCTGCTCCTCTTGTTTCACATCAAATCTTACATTGGCAACAGTTGAATAACCGTAAACAGCAAAGTCAGTACCCACGAGATCGGATAGGACTGAATCAACGTCGTATTGATCAGAATCCGTTGAATAGGCAAATAAAAACGTGCTGCTAGTTCGGCGGGTACATTCGGAGGCTGAAAACGTGATAAATTGAACAATGAACGCGAGAAATCAATATTTTTTATATTTTCAATTTGAAAACTAGTTCTAGTTTTCTACCTAATATTACACCTAAACCTGAAAATTATTTCAATTAAACATTTATTTATTTGTAGGGTATGAAGGTGCGACTGACTGTGTGGGAATGAATAGGAATACTGAAGAATAATGGAAATTTTATCAATAAGTAACCTCCTCTTCCTCCATTATCGCCAGATAAGAGCAGTTTATGACTGATTATATTGTTCGGCAAACAAATTAATCTGAGATTTTTTAGAATTTCTATTGCAATAGTGAAATAAACAAGTTGCATGAAATGTACTGATAGTGGACTTTTGAACAGTACAAAACGATCATATCGAGAAGAGTTTATTGCCGATTCAAGAACCAATCACATAATTACAATCACATCAAAACAGGAAATACGAGTCGCAAGGAATGGAGCAGGTTACTGTAAGATTACGGCACTTTCAGTAGTTAGGTATTACGAAGACACGAAAAAGTGAAGGTTCTGTTTAAAGGCGCAAAGGCAAATGTACGCGATATTTCGCTACGCTTACAGTAATTTTAATGCGTTATAGTCAATGGAAGCGTCTGCAGACCAGCTCTAATGTCAACCCCACCCACCTTCGTCAAAATAGTTCTCACTTTGATAAGAGCGACCAGCCACGAAGACAGTAACGCATTAAAATTACGGTAAGCGTGGCGAGATATCGTGTACATTTGCCTCTGCGCCTTTAAACAGAACCTTCACTTTTTCGTGTCTTCGTAATAGACTTGAATCGTAGTTTTCTGGAAATCGCGATACATTAGTTCATTAACACTGTAGCCACAGTAATCTTTTTTTTTTCTTCCAATTCAATACATTATCAATATATCACGTGGTGCCAAGTAGTAGTCATTCTCTCTCCTCCTCTTCCTCAACCTCCCTTCGTTTTCCTAAGTATTCGGCTTGTTCCGCATGCTCCCTTTCTCTGCGTCTCTTCATTTCTCTATACTCTCTCATCACTTTTTCCGCGCGGCGGTCTTTTCCCCTTTAGTTGAAACATGCTCTCACGCAATCACTTTTTTCTCTCTCTTTTGAGTCGCCAGTATTAAGCCGAAAAACCAACTGTTTTAGTATAATCGTTTGTGGGGTGGAAAGGGAGGCCCGGTTCTTTTTTCTTTTTTTTCACGTGTTCCTTAGGAGAATTCAGGAGGTAATGTGTGGTCATTTCTCATTTGACTACTGCAAGGTGACTTCCTGAAAAGTTTTCCGAGTTTTCGGAATTTTTACAGGTTATGGTTGATTTTAAGTTGATTTTTCAAGTTTTTGAGCTTTCAACTCTTCCTTAGGTTCGAGTTTTTGTTTAACTTATGGTTATTCGATCGTTTTTCGGATAATATTTCCCTGTTTTTTCGGTCTCTCTTATAGATTTATACGTGATAACTCAAATCGACTGAAAATCTTTCTTCTGTACTTTTTCCATTTGTTTTCGGGTTGTTTTTTCAATCAAAAATTTGGCATTGTTCAGAGAATTTTCGTTGTATCTTTCATATTTCTATCAGATCTAAATCTTTTTTGCTGTTTCTGTACTTTTAAAAAATTTCATTGCTCTTAATTTTTTCTAGCACGAGTTGAATTTTCGAAGGGGTCATTCTTTTGTGCATGTCATCTACTTATTTCTGAATCCCATTCCCAAATCCTTTCCATGAAAAGAAAGTTTCGTTCGGAACTCTTTTCTCACATTTATTTAATTATTATGGAACTGAGCAGCGGGAGTTGGGTGCCCTTTAGAAACCTTTTCTTTATGAAATTCGATGAGTTCCTGAGTTTTAAAACTATTTCTGCTAAAAGATACTCGAGCATTAAATCGATTGGAACTGAAGTTAATTTTGGACTGGACTTGAAACAGAGAATTTTCAAAAATTATATCATATTTCTTTCATAGTTTTCAACTTTAAATACAGTAAACTTTTCTAATATAAATGTTCCTTACGTGAAGGGTTTCTGGAGATTAGGCAGAAACTTGACGGATTTTGACCTTTTCTTCAATTAATCTACCAGATTATAACTGTTACTAAACATCGTATTGAACATTGTTTCGTGTACAGGAGAGTATGCTCAAAAGTCGTATTTTTCCTATGAAAGCTCCCGTATTAGAGGGACCTTTCTATTAGAGGTCTCGAAATGGTGACAGCTCACGGACTAACTTTTCGCGAAAATTGAGGATGTTAATGATTTTTCGATACAGCAAGAGAAGATTACTACAAATATTTTTTTCAGCCATTTTCACGATCAATTAACATTGAAATTCTCAAATATATGAAATCAAACATGTACTAAAAAAACTAGCAATACGTTTTCAAGTAAAATTTCTGAAACAGTTCAAAAGTTTTACAGTTTCTCAATTCTTTTTATATTGATCAGTTTTGTTTCCCATTAATATCCATAAAATCCAACGAAAAAATCTTCTTAAACTACCTGATTTCTTTATTTTTTTATTTTTTTCTGATCCACTTCATTCAATTACCTTAATATTATTCATATTTTCACTTGCAGAAGACCAACAATTACCTGCTATTGGACAATCCTCCCCTTTCTAATGATGGTTTGTACATCTTTTTCTGTTTTCTTAGTCGGTTTTTTTTGGGTTTTTTAAGGAGTTTTTTTTAGATTAGGAGTGTTAAAAATTTTTTTCAGTTTATTGAGTGAGACATTTTGTCTGTTTCAAATTTTTTTGAATTTTGAAGTTCTTTTCGGAAGAAGTGATATTCCATAAAAGTTTATCATCTTAAGTAACCATATTCAGTTCTGTAATTATCAAACTTCTTTATATCAACCAGTTCATCGGAAATTTCAATGTACGAAAAATTGAACCTTTCCAATTATATTAGTCCAAGTGAACTTTGGTTTCAAGGAGTTTTTAGAATCTTCAACGTTTTTAGAAGGATGATTGGTCGTCGAAATCTATTACTAAATTCAATTAGAGTGGCCTTATAGCATTCGTTTTAGATATTCACACTTCGAAACAAACCTACTACAAAACGAAAAATTCTCGATTTCAAATGTCCTTCGAATTCTTTTAAAAACAAAAATCGTTCGTTCTCTTCAAATTTTTTGCTTCTTTTGATGTTCGGACTACTGTCCCCACCATAACCCGGCGAAGCCCAAAGGTTTAGTCGTAACATTTTTTGTTAGAAAAAAGTTTCAGTTTCATGGTTTCAGTAAGGGTTTATTCTCATTTACACCTGCAATGATGCCAGCACATCTCGAGGTACTTTTTTGTAATTACCGTAACACAAAACAATACTGTATTTAATATGAACTCACAGTTCTCTGATAACTCTGAAGAGGGAGACAGAAAATTGAAATTAAAAGTTTGCCGGTTTCAAAATATTCCCAAGTTTCAGTGAGTCAAGCGTTTATAGTTTTAAACTTCTCAGGCTTTTCCTAGACCTCTTACTCACGAAAAATTTACTACAAAAATCACTTTTTCCTCTTCTCCTCTTCTCCTCTTCCTGTGTACCTATGTGCCACTTCACGCTTTTTCCACCTGCCACACTTTTTTTCCGCGCGGAACATTTCTCTCTCTCTCTTGAAGAAGGTCAAGTATAACTGACTTTTTGCATGTTCTTGACTACTTTTTTTGCTTCATCTTCCCCTTCTTCATCATTTACTTTGAGAAAAGTAGAACCAGACTCCCACTTGTTTTTGATTTCCGATAGGAAAAAAAGAGAGTAAGAGTACTCTCGAAAGTGTTAAGAGAGGGAGTGACTTTCAAGAGGGAAGAGAGGGAGAATACAAGTGACATTACTTTTGATCTACTTGTCCTACTATACTTCTAATAAATATATCTAAATGTGTCGATTTGAACTTAGAAATTACCAATTTTTCACTGTTTATTGAGGTTTAGAAAGATTTCTATGGGATTTTCAATGCAGTAAAGAGAGACGCATAGATAAAAACCCCTATTACAAGAACAGTTTTAGAATCCTGATGCACTCAAAAAAGGTTTTCTCATTTTCTTTCTGAGAACCTTTATTTCTTGAAACTTTAAAAATTGCTTCATCTTTCCCCTTTTAGATTTTTCCACTATAATCCATGTTCGTAATGGGATTTCTCGGCCCTCTTAGGATTTGATATGGATATCAGTCAAGTAGATCCTAATTCCATTTTGTACTCAAAACAATTGAATTCGTGCTAATCTCACTCCAGATTTATAGTTAATACAAATTCAAAATGACATTTAAAAGAAGTGAGCTAGTACGTTTTGTTTGTGGGTAATCCCTTTTTTCTTCTTATAAGCCAATTTTCAAAAACGAATGTATTAAACGTCTCTGTTGCATGCAGACTGAAAGTTATCAACTTACAAATAAGTTATGAAAGTGTTGAAACGGCGAATATGACTTTTTAAATTTCAGTTATATTACAATTTTTCATAATGATTTTCTCCTATACCTATAAGGGGGTAGTTTTCATGGACCGTCAGAGAATCGCTGAAACTGAGTATCAGTGTTCTGAAATGCTTATTCCGAAACAGGAAACGTCTTCAAAAAATTCTAGGCCATTTTAATTTCTAGTTATTCTAGAATGACCAGTTGTGTTATGATTCTTTTTCTTCCAAAACATTTTTCCAACTTTTTTCCCGTCAGATTTTGGCCCAGTTCCAGGTTTCAGTTATACAAATGATTTCACCGGTTTGTCTGGTAAATTTTTTCACATCTGTTTCAGAAAAAATACAAGTAATCTTTTGAAAACCCCTTTGTTAGTTTGCATTTGTCCGAACTAAACATTCACAAAAAGTTTCGCTATATCAGCTTTATCTTCAAACAAACATAATGAAAAATCCTATCGTTTCCAGTTTCATGGTTTTTTTGTAATCGAAACTTTCTCAGCTCCTTTTGAGAAATGTTGCTGTTTCATGGTTTCATGATCACAAAGTTTATCGAAAATGTTTCACTGGTTTGAGGTTTGATGCTAATTCAGTGCTTTGCAAAAATCTGTTTCAAATAATAGTCATTCTTTCTTCATTTCAAGATTTAGTGGTTAGAATGTAACAGAAAAGTGATTTCATGAACCAAAAATCGGTACTGCCATTTCTCTTTCAATTCAATTCTCCGTCACTGTTTCAGGATTTCATTATACAAACTATTTTTTCAATGATTCCAATCTATGCCTGCTAATGAATCCTTAACAATTCATAAACTCTCTCAATATTTTCCAAATGCTGTAAGGATTCCTCCCTCCTTTCTCTTCTCCCCTTCATCTTTATTGGCTACTCTGTGTCCTCTTTAAGATGATGATAAAAGTGTGAAGAGGTCTGCCTTCTCTTCTCCATTTATTTGATTTGCTCTCTTTTTCGATCCGATAACAGTCTATCAATTTCCGCAATCAAATTGGATTCATTTTTGAGTGCCTTTGTCCACTTTTTTGTGCTCATTTTTTTCACCGTTTCTTGATTCTCATTTTTTGACCAGAAGGTATTGGCCAACGGTATGCAAGGATCACGATTTTGATATGGTTTTTTGACTTTTTGAGCCATTTCAAAACAATTTTTTATTTTAAAAACGTCGTTTTTCATTGGAAAACTGACTCATATCCGCCTTCCGAATGAGGGAAAACCTGAAAAATTGAATGAAAGTCAATGTTCTAAAGTAGTCAAACATTGCCTCCAGGACCTCTCTTTCCCCTTTTCTATTCCACATATTTTATTTGTACATACATGCATAACCCTTCAACCATCTGCGCCTCTCCAATCAACATACTCTCTCTTTTGGATTGGTGTCATGTTGGAGAAGAGTGCACAACCTTCTTTCCATGCATTTTAATCCGCATCCAGAAGGACCACCAGTATCCAGCTGTTTGGAGCCTAAAGATAGGGGAGACATTCATGTATTATTAACGGGGTAGAAATGGTTTTAGCTGGGCTGGTCTAGACTAGGATTGGCTATGATAGACTAGGCTTCAGTAGGCCTTTAGATAAGAGTGAGAACGCATGTACTAACTTAAGACCGCCCAATTCCAAACCTGAAATGACTCAGGCTGATCCTGAGCCAGTTAAAGAATGATTGGCTAACCTCAAGCTAGTCTGGATAAAGTCAAGGTTTTTTTTGAAATTCTCACCTTGTCCCATCGTTTGAGTCGCTCATTGACAAATTATTTTTAACCGTTTCATCTTCAAAATATACTATTTCAGAAAATATAACTATAATTGATTTGGCATTTGTTCAGATCACTATTGTGTCTTTTTTATCGATTCTAACTCTAAAACTCTTGTTTTCTGGCAAAAGAAGACATTTTGGTTTATCAGTTACATTGGAAAAAGTCCTTTTCACCCAAACATGTACTCTGTTACAAGTTCTGAATAAGATATCATCATGATATTTGAAGTCAATTAACTCAAGCTACTGGCTCGGATCTTTTATGTTTTCAATCTGAGTGTTTATTCATTTTTTCCACTTCTGCGTTGGTAAGTAAAGTAAGATAACAAACGCCTTTTTTAGTTTCAGAGTCCATACTTCTAATTTTCACTGCTCAAAATTTCAATTTCCGTACTGTTTCAAAATTGCGCCAATAAGTATCACTCAGAAGTCGCCTCAATGACTTTTTCGAATGTTATTCTTTTTAAAAGAACACCTTGAGGTAGTATAATGTTTAAAAGTATTCACATTTTCTAATTTCCTTCTGTCTCCCAAATTAAGTTGAAAAGTTCTGAATGACTCATATGTAGGATGTTGGTATTTTCGTATTTATTTGCGCTTAGGTACAGTCACCACAGTTTTTTTTTCTCGTCATAAATGCCTCCGTTTTGGATCATTGACTTTTTCTCATTGAACAGTTTTAGAGTGTAGAATTGTTGGAAAATTTTCAGGAAGCTTTCTAAAAATGACTGAGAATTTTTCTCAAGTCGATGGAATCCGGCTAAATCAGTTAGACCTAATTTTTATGATTGGTTTGAGCTTCCCGTGCTCAAAATTGCCTGAAAAACCTCAAAAACTGGCCTTTTTTTCAACTTTAAATTTCCCAACTATACAATTTCAACCTTTTAAAGTTTTTTCTAAACTTTAGACTTTTTCAAAATTAGTTTTCTGCTTCACAAAAATATCAAATTTCCACCAAAAAGTCCCATTTATGTTTCTTCTTCTCTTTCTTCTAGACCTTCCACTCTCCCTCTGATATTAATTTAGTTCATTTTGATATAAACATATTCTGTCGTCGTCGTCTTCTTCTTCCCTTCACCTTCATTTCCTCTCTCTTTTCACCTCTCTCCCGCCTAATGGGTGTTGCATTTTGTTGTGTCATTTTGAAAGTGAACACCCTCCGAAAGTGACGGCTTAGCCCTCCTTTTGGAAGAGAGGGGATAACCCCTCAAGAGTCTTTAGTCTTTAGTCTTTCTATTTTTCAACCCCACCATCATAAACATCATCACAAGGTTGCATTTTGCTTACCATTACTTCAGGTTTTTGAATGAAAAAAGAAAACACATGAACTTTCTGTTTTTTTATTCGATGAAATTGATATCCAAGCGACTTTTTTGATATCTCGAACACCACCTGGAAAGCAATATCCTTCCTTTAGATTTTTATTAACACTGTTTCAGTTTTCAGTTTTTAAAAAAGTAGGTTTTTGATTCCCTAGTAGTATTCTTCTAAATCTTGCAAAATCGTTCTCTCTCTAACAATAATTTTCCAGACTCCGGCTCAATTCATTATTGTAGGAAATAGTGACAACGAAAAATTTGAATTTCCGTTTCAAAAGTTTTTGAAAATGTCCATTCATTCTATCTTAAAATGATGAGATGACTATGGTTGAACTTCTTTCATGGAACCGTCAGTTGGAAAAAAAATTCAAGAAAAATCATTTTCTTAGAAGTCCGAGTAAAATAACAGTGAATGAAAATCTGTGAAAGAAACATATTTAAGCAGGGTGAGTAATTAACAGAAAAAGAAATTTGCTTCCCAGTTTCAGTAACTTTGGAAACCAAAAGTTTTTTTCTAGAAATTGATGTGGTTACTGTGGTGAAAGTTCCGTAATTGTCAAAACTTAGCCACCCAGAACAGAACTGAGCAAACCTGAAAAGCTTGAAGAAGCCTAATTTGTTCATAGGAAAAAAGATGTGCTGTATTATTAGAGGGACTAGAAGCTGAATGAATAGGTTTCTGTCGAAAACTATTTGCATAGATTGCGCATTGCAAAACAACTATCGAGAAAATAACTTTCAGTTTCAAAAAAATTTGAGACAGTTAATTTATTAAAATTCTTAGTATACTTTTAATGGAAAAAATTGTCACGAATTTCCTAAACACCGTGATTCTATTGCAAAATTAAATAAATATGATTTTTTGATCATCAGAAAATATATGCCACTTTATAAGGGTCATAAAGTATAAGAGCTAGTGAAAAAAATACAACGCATACAGAGCAAAATCATTAACAGATTAATTATTTTGCCGTTTCACGAGATTTTGAAACAGAAAAAATTGTTTTTTTCAATACTAAAACGCCGATATTTCTAGGATCGCCTGAAAAACTGGAAGAGCCTAGACTAGCCTCAATTTGCTTGAGCAAATCCAAAAAGAACTTTTATTTTTGATTTTTTCGGAATTTCAACTAATAGAATATTTGATATTACATAAAATTGTCATCTTTCTCTAACAATTCAAAAAAGTTTAGAAACCGAAAAGTCTCTCATAATCTCGTCTCATTTTTTTCTGCAAAAATAAGTCCAAAAAAAGCCGAAATTGCATCATTAAAGGACCACCCACACACATATTTTCTCCCCCATTCCCATCATTTTTTCTCATGTTTGAAAACCAACAAAATCCAATCAAATCATCTTTTTCCCTAAAAGTTTTGCATCGGCGGCTCTTTCATATCTTCCCATCCCGCCCTTCTTTTTTCTTTGTTATTTCCGTTTTTCCTTCTTTCCCCTTCTTTTCCTTCAAGTTTCCCTCTCCCCCTCTCTCCTTCCAAATTGCCTAGGTTACGCTTCAAGTTGGGCTCTTTTCCTCCGTTGAGCTCGGCTCCAAATATTTTTCCATTTTCTCTCAATTTCTATATATTCGAATTTCCGTTGGCTGAAAATTGTCTGAAAATCTTTACAATTTTCTATATTTTCAGGTGAGATGAAAAGTAGCGTCGAATGATTTTGCCGACGAAACTCTCTCGACTCTTTTTTATTTTGGTGAGTTATTATTTTTTTCTGTTTCATCACACTTTTTTCCGAAATATTTGAAACTGCAAAGTATTGGGTGAAGTTGTAGAATTCTATTTAAAAAAAGCTCATTTAAAAAAGAATTACAGTTTCAAAATTCCAAGAATGTTTTTTCAAATAAAGAAAAATGTGTTTGTTTACTGCAGTTATTATTTGAGTATACCGTGGCTCAGTGCTCTTGTATTAGAGGTTTATGAAGAGCTCTGTAACTTCCGCTACAGCGATCAGACCAAACGATTCCTGTTTCAGGTTTCATACTTGGTAGAAGCTTTAGACATTTTTCCAGTCGATGTTTTTTCAATCTACTTTGATGGTGGCTCACAATTCTCTGGTTACTTTGAGCTCGGCATTTTTCGGGCAAAAGATTGACTGGTGCTCTTCTATTGAAGGTTTCGAAACTACTGTAATTTTATAACATGAGCAACAATAGTTTGACTAATTTTTTTCTGCTTCACATTCAAGTTTTCACAAACTTGTAAAAAAGTGAAGCAATATTCCAAAATGTGTTCATAAAATTCATTTACTACATCTCAACCTGCTGAGAGAAAAACGAATTTGGAAAAATTTTCCGGTTACTAGAAATCCATATAGTTTTTTAAAAACTTCGGAAATTTTAGTTAATCGCAGCGAAACAAAACCACTGAAAAAACCAGTCACTACTTTACCGTTCCAAACTCTCTCAAAATTGCAGCTCCCTCTGCTGAGCGGAGCATTCAGCGAATTCGAAGCAGACGTCCGTTGGTCATGTTCAGAAGACGTCGTTTCTGTCTTCATCAGGACTTCTAAACCATTCGAAGGCATCGTCAAAACTCGCACGTCATCTGATTCAGAAGCCTGTCGAGTGCAAGGATTTGGAACGAACGTTGCCGTTTTGAAATTGAATTTGAAATCAGATGAATGTGGAATAAAATATGATTCGGATAGTCGAACACATTCATTAACTGTTGATGTTCATTCACATCCTGTTCTTATTGTCGAAGGAGACAAATCAGTGAATATAACATGTCGAGAAATGATTAATGGAACACAACATTTTATTAATAGTCAAATGTAAGTTATGGTTAGAGTTAGGAAGAATCCTTTATTAGAGCGGCACCTCTTGTAGAACGGCTTCTCTTGAATTCATTTTGACACCACTATTCCTAGTTGGAAAATGTTTCAATTTTTTCAGGAACACTCCATCACCGGATTATCAATTGAGAGTGCTGTCCAGTAGGCTTCCAGTGGAAACTGTCAAATATTCACAGCCATATACTCTGCAGGTTGGTTCGATTAATCTGAAAAAGAAAATGCGAAAAAGTTGTATTCTGAAAAAATGAGACAAAAATTCACTGTTTCAATACACTCGCTTCTAATTTGTAATCAGGTTTGGAATTCTAATGTGATTCTAAAACTGAATTCGCTAAACTTACAAAGGACTGAAAGTGAAAAAATTGATTTGAAAAAATATACATTAGTTTCCTATTATTATTAAGTAATTCACTGAACAGATAGCAATATTTTGAAACAGAGGTCTAGTGAAATATTAGTAAAGTAAAAAATCACTGTTTCAAAACCTTTTTTTGATACCTTCAACCGATTTTCAAAGGCTGTTTCACGAATTTGTGTCGAGTTTACGGAAAAAAGCCTAGTTCAAGCTCGGGCTTACTTGTTTTGAATCCGTTTAGGCCAAGTCTACAAGTGTGCCAGGATTATCATTGATGTTAGTTGCACATTCACAATAACTACACCCAATTACTGGATGAATCTTCAAGAATATTTATGGAACAGAAATTTATTTAGCAAAGCAATCGTTTTGGCTAGTTGAATCTGGTTTAACTAGGGACTTCTGTGAACACTCCAATCAAGAATGCACTCAGAATTGGTGTGTATACTATATCGACCATGCTGAATCCATTTCTAAAGTCAAAATCTGCTAATGGCGTTTCTAGGTCATGGTTTACTGGACCTCATTTTCAGAAATTTTACATTTTTTCCACTTCCAGAGCTTCAAAAGTCGTAAAATTGAGTCAAAACATTAACTAAAACACTCCCGACTATTTTCTGATACTTTTGGAATGTTTTTGAAAAAAAAATTTTGAGCTCAAAAATTTCACAGGTGTTCAATGCTCTAGTAAACCATGACCTAGAAACGCCATTAGCAGATTTTGACTTCAAAAATGGAATCAGCATGATCGATATAGTATGTCCGCCAACTTTCAGCTCATTCTAGATCGGCGAGTTCAAAGAAGTCCCTAGTAAGAGGTTTTTCGTACAATAAGGCCTTTTTCTGTATAACTTAGAATTGCCCAGGCTCGTTACGGGTTACTTGAGCTGTGTTGATATAGTTTGAGTCAGTTGAGGACGGTCAGTCTAAACCTACTATCTTTTCTGCTTCAGACCAATTTTAGATTATTTCGGCTTCCCTAAACCTAGCTTTATATCTTTCAATCTCTTTCTACCATTTCAATGTTTTCTTCAGATCCGTCCATTCCCAAATCCATCATCCAATCCATTCTCCTTTTTTGTCGGTCAATGTAGTGCCCAACCAATCGGTGGAAATGTATCTGTTCAACTCACTGATCCAGTTGGTTGTGCTCTTTTCAAATCGATAATGGGACATTTCGCCAGACGTGAATCCGTAGAAGAAGCTGAAATTCCATCAATGTTCCGATTCCCAAATGCAAAACAATTGAAAATCTCATGTACAGTAACAGAATGTGATGGAAAATGTGAAGAAAGGACATGTGATTCTGATTCATCGGCGTCAAGCCTTCTGGAGAGAACGACGGCAAGCACAGAATCAGAAGATTTTCAAAGAGTTTCAATTATTGTGAATTTGGAAGAAGAGGAAATGAAAACTACTGAAATCAATCAACCGATAGTAGTGGAGCCTTTGAGTGATGAACCTGTGAAGCAAGTGGAATTGGATTCGGAGACTCCGCCCCCAAATTTGATTGTGCAGAAGAATAGAGATGAAGTGATTCAAAGCGAGTGTTACTCGCAGACAGAATTCAATTTGTTGTATTATTTGTGCATATTTTTGGCAGGTGAGTGAGGCTTCAGTTGATACAGTAGTGTCCTACAGTAATCCAAGCATCCGTGAATGATGAATTGAAGTTATCATAAGCGGCCTTTATCAGATGAAAAAGCCAATTCAAAATAGATCTCTTAGCATTTCGACATTGAGCGATAGTTTTCATACAATAATTTCGAAACAGCAAAACTTGTGATGAAAATGTATTTCAATCGGATGATTTTTTTCTAAAAATTTTACTGGTAGCTTGAATAAATTGCTCAAAAACGCTCAAGAAGCTCAAAATATTTCGCATAGTTCAGCATTTGACAATAATTCAGTTTTAATCGAGATGTCTTAATATAAAGGTTTTGAAACTGCACCTTTTTTGAATATACTAAGTTTACCTAAAACGGCACAAACCAACTCCAGTTTTGAAAATTTACAGAAGTTTATAAAAGTCTGAAATCATAAGAGCAAGGCAATAACTTCATATTAATTCACTTTCAATCTGAAGTTTATAGAATGAAGATCTGAAACTGTAATATTCTTTTCCATTATTTCCGATTTTTACCTCAAACTTATCATAAGCCTGTCTAAACTTGGCCAAAAGTAACAGTGATATCTATGTTATGTGCCATGTCAGCTTGAAAATGGTAACCTATGTTAGTCTGAAAAGCTAGTCATACTCTCCCGATACGGTCCAATTTCCTCATTTCCAGTCTGCTCGATTGTTGGATTCACCATGAACATCGTCCTTGCCCTACTCTTAAGAAGAAGATCAATGAAATCAGCTAAACGAAAGCCTCTGCCAGTGGAACAACTTCAAATTCCAAAATCTACAGTAGTCCAGCCTGATTTTTGGATCATCGAAAATGCTAAAGGTATTTCAGACATAAATTTTTTAAACCCGAAAATTCAAAATTACCAGAAGAAACGCCTGAACCGGAACCCACTTACTTTGGCGGTAGACGTGATTCATTCTCTTCCTATGCTTCAAAACCAAATCGTCGAATAATCCCAGTGGCTTCTGAATATGGAGTTCCGGCGTCAAGAATTTCAGATGGATCATCTTCGGAGGATAGAAGTAGCAATGAGATTTATAGGTAATTTTGTGAGGGTTGAATGGGTAGGTTTTCATAAAATAAAACAAAATGAGATTTAAGAAAAAGAAAAAACAGAGAAAAAAGTTTACGGATTCAGATTTAGAATGAATAAAATATACTTTGTTCTTCATTTAGTAGGTCTACCATAATATTATCTGAAAATCAAAATCGAAATCGAAGTTCCATCGAAAGATTTCCATGAAGACTTCCACACACAAAACTAAAAATTTTTTGACAGCAGAAAATTACAATTTCAAAAACTAATGAAATCAAATTCGGTTTCCGACTTGGAAGTGTTTGGTTTCATTGAGTGGATGACTATTTTCAAAATACCTTTTTTTTCAGTATTGTTCAAATCTTTTTTTTTTCAAAGTTATGTAATCATAAAGTTGTAACAAAGTCGGCATTGAAACTTTATAACTTTGATACAATCTTCATGAAACAGTGAGAATTTTTTTCAGAAAAATAGGAGAAAAATTACTGTTTTTCAAATCGCTTGAAATAATAATCTTTCCAAGTTTCTCTAATTTTCTCCTCTTGAAATATGACTAAATTGAAGCGTTCAGTTAGAATGAGTGTTGACTTTTTTAAAACAAAATTTTTGTTTCATGAACTTTTCGTTTTCTAATAGTACACAAAAATAGTGACTGAGCTCCCTCTAAAAAAAAGCTAAGCTCTTCTGATAAAGTTACGGCTTCAAGTATATTTTATCCATGAATTCAAACCTTATAAATTATTATACATGACCGAGAATGCCTAAGCCAACCAGAACTATCACATCCTCAACCTTTCCAGACGACCCAATCAAATCGCCGTTGCCCGTCCAGAAGCTCGTCACAGTAATTCAACATTCATGACTCATTCTACAACAATGGAAACTGATATTGATAGTCAAACATCAAATCAGGCCACTTCCTATCATTGATATTGAAACCTTTTTTGAATTAAAAAACCGGTATTCTTAATATATTTTTTGCTTCGATCTGACGTTTTCTGTATTTTTTGTCCCCCAATGTTCACAATTTTTCTATTTTTAGCTTGTTGAAAGTTTTGATATAATAAACACATTGCGAAAATATTTTTGACATTTGACGACGAAGGAGAAAAGAGAAAGGGGGAGTTTCCATGGATACAAGCACGCTCTTTCTCCCCGTGAGAATAAACGGAAAAGCCTTTACTATGATTAGTATTTCCCCACTTTTATGCTTTTCGATTTTATATTTTTGTTCTATTCCATGCTTTTGTTTTCCTATTGTTGGCTTACTTTTCTTATTTTTGACTACTTCTATATTTTTTTTTGTTTTCAGATGAACCGTCCCCTTGATAATATCCAGCATAGACCTGATCGGTTTGATGCAACAACAGAGAGTAGAGCAATGTTTTCTGCAGCAAATCTCCAGAGAACACAGATGATACGACCAAAAGATCAAATGAATTGGCCTACTGATAACAGTCGAAATCATGGAACTGTCAATCTAAGTACTTATCAAGGTGGAACTGGCGACAGATATCAAGCTGCAAGACCAAAAGATACAATTGATCGTCCAACTGATTCTTTGGATTCAACTACAATCAACAGAAGTACTTATCAAGGTGGAACTGGCGACAGATATCAAGCTGCAAGACCAAAAGATACAATTGATCGTCCAACTGATTCTTTGGATTCAACTACAATCAACAGAAGTACTTATCAAGGTGGAACTGGCGACAGATATCAAGCTGCAAGACCAAAAGATACAATTGATCGTCCAACTGATTCCTTGGATTCAACTACAATCAACAGAAGTACTTATCAAGGTGGAACTGGCGACAGATATCAAGCTGCAAGACCAAAAGATACAATTGATCGTCCAACTGATTCTTTGGATTCAACTACAATCAACAGAAGTACTTATCAAGGTGGAACTGGAGAGAGGTATCAAGCTGCAAGACCAAAAGATACAATTGATCGTCCAACTGATTCCTTGGATTCAACTACAATCAACAGAAGTACTTATCAAGGTGGAACTGGCGACAGATATCAAGCTGCAAGACCAAAAGATACAATTGATCGTCCAACTGATTCCTTGGATTCAACTACAATCAACAGAAGTACTTATCAAGGTGGAACTGGAGAGAGGTATCAAGCTGCAAGACCAAAAGATACAATTGATCGTCCAACTGATTCTTTGGATTCAACTACAATCAACAGAAGTACTTATCAAGGTGGAACTGGAGAGAGGTATCAAGCTGCAAGACCAAAAGATACAATTGATCGTCCAACTGATTCCTTGGATTCAACTACAATCAACAGAAGTACTTATCAAGGTGGAACTGGAGAGAGGTATCAAGCTGCAAGACCAAAAGATACAATTGATCGTCCAACTGATTCCTTGGATTCAACTACAATCAACAGAAGTACTTATCAAGGTGGAACTGGAGAGAGGTATCAAGCTGCAAGACCAAAAGATACAATTGATCGTCCAACTGATTCTTTGGATTCAACTACAATCAACAGAAGTACTTATCAAGGTGGAACTGGAGAGAGGTATCAAGCTGCAAGACCAAAAGATACAATTGATCGTCCAACTGATTCCTTGGATTCAACTACAATCAACAGAAGTACTTATCAAGGTGGAACTGGAGAGAGGTATCAAGCTGCAAGACCAAAAGATACAATTGATCGTCCAACTGATTCTTTGGATTCAACTACAATCAACAGAAGTACTTATCAAGGTGGAACTGGAGAGAGGTATCAAGCTGCAAGACCAAAAGATACAATTGATCGTCCAACTGATTCCTTGGATTCAACTACAATCAACAGAAGTACTTATCAAGGTGGAACTGGCGACAGATATCAAGCTGCAAGACCAAAAGATACAATTGATCGTCCAACTGATTCCTTGGATTCAACTACAATCAACAGAAGTACTTATCAAGGTGGAACTGGCGACAGATATCAAGCTGCAAGACCAAAAGATACAATTGATCGTCCAACTGATTCCTTGGATTCAACTACAATCAACAGAAGTACTTATCAAGGTGGAACTGGAGAGAGGTATCAAGCTGCAAGACCAAAAGATACAATTGATCGTCCAACTGATTCCTTGGATTCAACTACAATCAACAGAAGTACTTATCAAGGTGGAACTGGCGACAGATATCAAGCTGCAAGACCAAAAGATACAATTGATCGTCCAACTGATTCCTTGGATTCAACTACAATCAACAGAAGTACTTATCAAGGTGGAACTGGCGACAGATATCAAGCTGCAAGACCAAAAGATACAATTGATCGTCCAACTGATTCCTTGGATTCAACTACAATCAACAGAAGTACTTATCAAGGTGGAACTGGCGACAGATATCAAGCTGCAAGACCAAAAGATACAATTGATCGTCCAACTGATTCCTTGGATTCAACTACAATCAACAGAAGTACTTATCAAGGTGGAACTGGAGAGAGGTATCAAGCTGCAAGACCAAAAGATACAATTGATCGTCCAACTGATTCCTTGGATTCAACTACAATCAACAGAAGTACTTATCAAGGTGGAACTGGCGACAGATATCAAGCTGCAAGACCAAAAGATACAATTGATCGTCCAACTGATTCCTTGGATTCAACTACAATCAACAGAAGTACTTATCAAGGTGGAACTGGCGACAGATATCAAGCTGCAAGACCAAAAGATACAATTGATCGTCCAACTGATTCTTTGGATTCAACTACAATCAACAGAAGTACTTATCAAGGTGGAACTGGTGATAGATATCAAGCTGCAAGACCAAAAGATACAATTGATCGTCCAACTGATTCTTTGGATTCAACTACAATCAACAGAAGTACTTATCAAGGTGGAACTGGCGACAGATATCAAGCTGCAAGACCAAAAGATACAATTGATCGTCCAACTGATTCCTTGGATTCAACTACAATCAACAGAAGTACTTATCAAGGTGGAACTGGCGACAGATATCAAGCTGCAAGACCAAAAGATACAATTGATCGTCCAACTGATTCCTTGGATTCAACTACAATCAACAGAAGTACTTATCAAGGTGGAACTGGTGATAGATATCAAGCTGCAAGACCAAAAGATACAATTGATCGTCCAACTGATTCTTTGGATTCAACTACAATCAACAGAAGTACTTATCAAGGTGGAACTGGCGACAGATATCAAGCTGCAAGACCAAAAGATACAATTGATCGTCCAACTGATTCCTTGGATTCAACTACAATCAACAGAAGTACTTATCAAGGTGGAACTGGTGATAGATATCAAGCTGCAAGACCAAAAGATACAATTGATCGTCCAACTGATTCCTTGGATTCAACTACAATCAACAGAAGTACTTATCAAGGTGGAACTGGCGACAGATATCAAGCTGCAAGACCAAAAGATACAATTGATCGTCCAACTGATTCCTTGGATTCAACTACAATCAACAGAAGTACTTATCAAGGTGGAACTGGCGACAGATATCAAGCTGCAAGACCAAAAGATACAATTGATCGTCCAACTGATTCTTTGGATTCAACTACAATCAACAGAAGTACTTATCAAGGTGGAACTGGTGATAGATATCAAGCTGCAAGACCAAAAGATACAATTGATCGTCCAACTGATTCCTTGGATTCAACCACAATCAACAGAAGTACTTATCAAGGTGGAACTGGAGAGAGGTATCAAGCTGCAAGACCAAAAGATACAATTGATCGTCCAACTGATTCCTTGGATTCAACTACAATCAACAGAAGTACTTATCAAGGTGGAACTGGCGACAGATATCAAGCTGCAAGACCAAAAGATACAATTGATCGTCCAACTGATTCCTTGGATTCAACTACAATCAACAGAAGTACTTATCAAGGTGGAACTGGCGACAGATATCAAGCTGCAAGACCAAAAGATACAATTGATCGTCCAACTGATTCCTTGGATTCAACTACAATCAACAGAAGTACTTATCAAGGTGGAACTGGCGACAGATATCAAGCTGCAAGACCAAAAGATACAATTGATCGTCCAACTGATTCCTTGGATTCAACTACAATCAACAGAAGTACTTATCAAGGTGGAACTGGAGAGAGGTATCAAGCTGCAAGACCAAAAGATACAATTGATCGTCCAACTGATTCCTTGGATTCAACTACAATCAACAGAAGTACTTATCAAGGTGGAACTGGCGACAGATATCAAGCTGCAAGACCAAAAGATACAATTGATCGTCCAACTGATTCCTTGGATTCAACTACAATCAACAGAAGTACTTATCAAGGTGGAACTGGCGACAGATATCAAGCTGCAAGACCAAAAGATACAATTGATCGTCCAACTGATTCCTTGGATTCAACTACAATCAACAGAAGTACTTATCAAGGTGGAACTGGCGACAGATATCAAGCTGCAAGACCAAAAGATACAATTGATCGTCCAACTGATTCCTTGGATTCAACTACAATCAACAGAAGTACTTATCAAGGTGGAACTGGAGAGAGGTATCAAGCTGCAAGACCAAAAGATACAATTGATCGTCCAACTGATTCCTTGGATTCAACTACAATCAACAGAAGTACTTATCAAGGTGGAACTGGCGACAGATATCAAGCTGCAAGACCAAAAGATACAATTGATCGTCCAACTGATTCCTTGGATTCAACTACAATCAACAGAAGTACTTATCAAGGTGGAACTGGAGAGAGGTATCAAGCTGCAAGACCAAAAGATACAATTGATCGTCCAACTGATTCCTTGGATTCAACTACAATCAACAGAAGTACTTATCAAGGTGGAACTGGCGACAGATATCAAGCTGCAAGACCAAAAGATACAATTGATCGTCCAACTGATTCCTTGGATTCAACTACAATCAACAGAAGTACTTATCAAGGTGGAACTGGAGAGAGGTATCAAGCTGCAAGACCAAAAGATACAATTGATCGTCCAACTGATTCCTTGGATTCAACTACAATCAACAGAAGTACTTATCAAGGTGGAACTGGAGAGAGGTATCAAGCTGCAAGACCAAAAGATACAATTGATCGTCCAACTGATTCCTTGGATTCAACTACAATCAACAGAAGTACTTATCAAGGTGGAACTGGCGACAGATATCAAGCTGCAAGACCAAAAGATACAATTGATCGTCCAACTGATTCCTTGGATTCAACTACGATCAACAGAAGTACTTATCAAGGTGGAACTGGAGAGAGGTATCAAGCTGCAAGACCAAAAGATACAATTGATCGTCCAACTGATTCCTTGGATTCAACTACAATCAACAGAAGTACTTATCAAGGTGGAACTGGCGACAGATATCAAGCTGCAAGACCAAAAGATACAATTGATCGTCCAACTGATTCCTTGGATTCAACTACAATCAACAGAAGTACTTATCAAGGTGGAACTGGCGACAGATATCAAGCTGCAAGACCAAAAGATACAATTGATCGTCCAACTGATTCCTTGGATTCAACTACAATCAACAGAAGTACTTATCAAGGTGGAACTGGCGACAGATATCAAGCTGCAAGACCAAAAGATACAATTGATCGTCCAACTGATTCCTTGGATTCAACTACAATCAACAGAAGTACTTATCAAGGTGGAACTGGCGACAGATATCAAGCTGCAAGACCAAAAGATACAATTGATCGTCCAACTGATTCCTTGGATTCAACTACAATCAACAGAAGTACTTATCAAGGTGGAACTGGAGAGAGGTATCAAGCTGCAAGACCAAAAGATACAATTGATCGTCCAACTGATTCCTTGGATTCAACTACAATCAACAGAAGTACTTATCAAGGTGGAACTGGCGACAGATATCAAGCTGCAAGACCAAAAGATACAATTGATCGTCCAACTGATTCCTTGGATTCAACTACAATCAACAGAAGTACTTATCAAGGTGGAACTGGAGAGAGGTATCAAGCTGCAAGACCAAAAGATACAATTGATCGTCCAACTGATTCCTTGGATTCAACTACAATCAACAGAAGTACTTATCAAGGTGGAACTGGAGAGAGGTATCAAGCTGCAAGACCAAAAGATACAATTGATCGTCCAACTGATTCCTTGGATTCAACTACAATCAACAGAAGTACTTATCAAGGTGGAACTGGCGACAGATATCAAGCTGCAAGACCAAAAGATACAATTGATCGTCCAACTGATTCCTTGGATTCAACTACAATCAACAGAAGTACTTATCAAGGTGGAACTGGAGAGAGGTATCAAGCTGCAAGACCAAAAGATACAATTGATCGTCCAACTGATTCCTTGGATTCAACTACAATCAACAGAAGTACTTATCAAGGTGGAACTGGCGACAGATATCAAGCTGCAAGACCAAAAGATACAATTGATCGTCCAACTGATTCCTTGGATTCAACTACAATCAACAGAAGTACTTATCAAGGTGGAACTGGCGACAGATATCAAGCTGCAAGACCAAAAGATACAATTGATCGTCCAACTGATTCCTTGGATTCAACTACAATCAACAGAAGTACTTATCAAGGTGGAACTGGAGAGAGGTATCAAGCTGCAAGACCAAAAGATACAATTGATCGTCCAACTGATTCCTTGGATTCAACTACAATCAACAGAAGTACTTATCAAGGTGGAACTGGCGACAGATATCAAGCTGCAAGACCAAAAGATACAATTGATCGTCCAACTGATTCCTTGGATTCAACTACAATCAACAGAAGTACTTATCAAGGTGGAACTGGAGAGAGGTATCAAGCTGCAAGACCAAAAGATACAATTGATCGTCCAACTGATTCCTTGGATTCAACTACAATCAACAGAAGTACTTATCAAGGTGGAACTGGAGAGAGGTATCAAGCTGCAAGACCAAAAGATACAATTGATCGTCCAACTGATTCCTTGGATTCAACTACAATCAACAGAAGTACTTATCAAGGTGGAACTGGCGACAGATATCAAGCTGCAAGACCAAAAGATACAATTGATCGTCCAACTGATTCCTTGGATTCAACTACAATCAACAGAAGTACTTATCAAGGTGGAACTGGCGACAGATATCAAGCTGCAAGACCAAAAGATACAATTGATCGTCCAACTGATTCCTTGGATTCAACTACAATCAACAGAAGTACTTATCAAGGTGGAACTGGAGAGAGGTATCAAGCTGCAAGACCAAAAGATACAATTGATCGTCCAACTGATTCCTTGGATTCAACAACAATCAACAGAAGTACTTATCAAGGTGGAACTGGCGACAGATATCAAGCTGCAAGACCAAAAGATACAATTGATCGTCCAACTGATTCCTTGGATTCAACTACAATCAACAGAAGTACTTATCAAGGTGGAACTGGAGAGAGGTATCAAGCTGCAAGACCAAAAGATACAATTGATCGTCCAACTGATTCCTTGGATTCAACTACAATCAACAGAAGTACTTATCAAGGTGGAACTGGCGACAGATATCAAGCTGCAAGACCAAAAGATACAATTGATCGTCCAACTGATTCTCTGGATTCTACTACAATCAACAGAAGTACTTATCAAGGTGGAACTGGAGAGAGATATCAAGCTGCAAGACCAAAAGATACAATTGATCGTCCAACTGATTCCTTGGATTCTACTACAATCAACAGAAGTACTTATCAAGGTGGAACTGGAGAGAGATATCAAGCTGCAAGACCAAAAGATACAATTGATCGTCCAACTGATTCTCTGGATTCTACTACAATCAACAGAAGTACTTATCAAGGTGGAACTGGAGAGAGATATCAAGCTGCAAGACCAAAAGATACAATTGATCGTCCAACTGATTCTCTGGATTCTACTACAATCAACAGAAGTACTTATCAAGGTGGAACTGGAGAGAGATATCAAGCTGCAAGACCAAAAGATACAATTGATCGTCCAACTGATTCTCTGGATTCTACTACAATCAACAGAAGTACTTATCAAGGTGGAACTGGAGAGAGATATCAAGCTGCAAGACCAAAAGATACAATTGATCGTCCAACTGATTCCTTGGATTCAACTACAATCAACAGAAGTACTTATCAAGGTGGAACTGGCGACAGATATCAAGCTGCAAGACCAAAAGATACAATTGATCGTCCAACTGATTCCTTGGATTCAACTACAATCAACAGAAGTACTTATCAAGGTGGAACTGGCGACAGATATCAAGCTGCAAGACCAAAAGATACAATTGATCGTCCAACTGATTCCTTGGATTCAACTACAATCAACAGAAGTACTTATCAAGGTGGAACTGGAGAGAGGTATCAAGCTGCAAGACCAAAAGATACAATTGATCGTCCAACTGATTCCTTGGATTCAACTACAATCAACAGAAGTACTTATCAAGGTGGAACTGGAGAGAGGTATCAAGCTGCAAGACCAAAAGATACAATTGATCGTCCAACTGATTCCTTGGATTCAACTACAATCAACAGAAGTACTTATCAAGGTGGAACTGGAGAGAGGTATCAAGCTGCAAGACCAAAAGATACAATTGATCGTCCAACTGATTCCTTGGATTCAACTACAATCAACAGAAGTACTTATCAAGGTGGAACTGGCGACAGATATCAAGCTGCAAGACCAAAAGATACAATTGATCGTCCAACTGATTCCTTGGATTCAACTACAATCAATAGAAGTACTTATCAAGGTGGAACTGGAGAGAGGTATCAAGCTGCAAGACCAAAAGATACAATTGATCGTCCAACTGATTCTTTGGATTCAACTACAATCAACAGAAGTACTTATCAAGGTGGAACTGGAGAGAGGTATCAAGCTGCAAGACCAAAAGATACAATTGATCGTCCAACTGATTCCTTGGATTCAACTACAATCAACAGAAGTACTTATCAAGGTGGAACTGGAGAGAGGTATCAAGCTGCAAGACCAAAAGATACAATTGATCGTCCAACTGATTCCTTGGATTCAACTACAATCAACAGAAGTACTTATCAAGGTGGAACTGGAGAGAGGTATCAAGCTGCAAGACCAAAAGATACAATTGATCGTCCAACTGATTCCTTGGATTCAACTACAATCAACAGAAGTACTTATCAAGGTGGAACTGGCGACAGATATCAAGCTGCAAGACCAAAAGATACAATTGATCGTCCAACTGATTCCTTGGATTCAACTACAATCAACAGAAGTACTTATCAAGGTGGAACTGGCGACAGATATCAAGCTGCAAGACCAAAAGATACAATTGATCGTCCAACTGATTCCTTGGATTCAACTACAATCAACAGAAGTACTTATCAAGGTGGAACTGGCGACAGATATCAAGCTGCAAGACCAAAAGATACAATTGATCGTCCAACTGATTCCTTGGATTCAACCACAATCAACAGAAGTACTTATCAAGGTGGAACTGGAGAGAGGTATCAAGCTGCAAGACCAAAAGATACAATTGATCGTCCAACTGATTCCTTGGATTCAACTACAATCAACAGAAGTACTTATCAAGGTGGAACTGGCGACAGATATCAAGCTGCAAGACCAAAAGATACAATTGATCGTCCAACTGATTCCTTGGATTCAACTACAATCAACAGAAGTACTTATCAAGGTGGAACTGGAGAGAGGTATCAAGCTGCAAGACCAAAAGATACAATTGATCGTCCAACTGATTCCTTGGATTCAACTACAATCAACAGAAGTACTTATCAAGGTGGAACTGGCGACAGATATCAAGCTGCAAGACCAAAAGATACAATTGATCGTCCAACTGATTCCTTGGATTCAACTACAATCAACAGAAGTACTTATCAAGGTGGAACTGGCGACAGATATCAAGCTGCAAGACCAAAAGATACAATTGATCGTCCAACTGATTCCTTGGATTCAACTACAATCAACAGAAGTACTTATCAAGGTGGAACTGGAGAGAGGTATCAAGCTGCAAGACCAAAAGATACAATTGATCGTCCAACTGATTCCTTGGATTCAACTACAATCAACAGAAGTACTTATCAAGGTGGAACTGGAGAGAGGTATCAAGCTGCAAGACCAAAAGATACAATTGATCGTCCAACTGATTCCTTGGATTCAACTACAATCAACAGAAGTACTTATCAAGGTGGAACTGGCGACAGATATCAAGCTGCAAGACCAAAAGATACAATTGATCGTCCAACTGATTCCTTGGATTCAACTACAATCAACAGAAGTACTTATCAAGGTGGAACTGGAGAGAGGTATCAAGCTGCAAGACCAAAAGATACAATTGATCGTCCAACTGATTCCTTGGATTCAACTACAATCAACAGAAGTACTTATCAAGGTGGAACTGGCGACAGATATCAAGCTGCAAGACCAAAAGATACAATTGATCGTCCAACTGATTCCTTGGATTCAACTACAATCAACAGAAGTACTTATCAAGGTGGAACTGGCGACAGATATCAAGCTGCAAGACCAAAAGATACAATTGATCGTCCAACTGATTCCTTGGATTCAACTACAATCAACAGAAGTACTTATCAAGGTGGAACTGGCGACAGATATCAAGCTGCAAGACCAAAAGATACAATTGATCGTCCAACTGATTCCTTGGATTCAACTACAATCAACAGAAGTACTTATCAAGGTGGAACTGGAGAGAGGTATCAAGCTGCAAGACCAAAAGATACAATTGATCGTCCAACTGATTCCTTGGATTCAACTACAATCAACAGAAGTACTTATCAAGGTGGAACTGGCGACAGATATCAAGCTGCAAGACCAAAAGATACAATTGATCGTCCAACTGATTCCTTGGATTCAACTACGATCAACAGAAGTACTTATCAAGGTGGAACTGGAGAGAGGTATCAAGCTGCAAGACCAAAAGATACAATTGATCGTCCAACTGATTCCTTGGATTCAACTACAATCAACAGAAGTACTTATCAAGGTGGAACTGGCGACAGATATCAAGCTGCAAGACCAAAAGATACAATTGATCGTCCAACTGATTCCTTGGATTCAACTACAATCAACAGAAGTA
The DNA here is from genome assembly GCA_963572265.1 of Caenorhabditis doughertyi. Lineage (NCBI taxonomy): Eukaryota > Metazoa > Nematoda > Chromadorea > Rhabditida > Rhabditidae > Caenorhabditis > Caenorhabditis doughertyi. Next base: position 11,197,171 of record OY751556.1, on the reverse strand, counting down.
CTTATCAAGGTGGAACTGGCGACAGATATCAAGCTGCAAGACCAAAAGATACAATTGATCGTCCAACTGATTCCTTGGATTCAACTACAATCAACAGAAGTACTTATCAAGGTGGAACTGGCGACAGATATCAAGCTGCAAGACCAAAAGATACAATTGATCGTCCAACTGATTCCTTGGATTCAACTACAATCAACAGAAGTACTTATCAAGGTGGAACTGGAGAGAGGTATCAAGCTGCAAGACCAAAAGATACAATTGATCGTCCAACTGATTCCTTGGATTCAACTACAATCAACAGAAGTACTTATCAAGGTGGAACTGGCGACAGATATCAAGCTGCAAGACCAAAAGATACAATTGATCGTCCAACTGATTCCTTGGATTCAACTACAATCAACAGAAGTACTTATCAAGGTGGAACTGGCGACAGATATCAAGCTGCAAGACCAAAAGATACAATTGATCGTCCAACTGATTCCTTGGATTCAACTACAATCAACAGAAGTACTTATCAAGGTGGAACTGGAGAGAGGTATCAAGCTGCAAGACCAAAAGATACAATTGATCGTCCAACTGATTCCTTGGATTCAACTACAATCAACAGAAGTACTTATCAAGGTGGAACTGGAGAGAGGTATCAAGCTGCAAGACCAAAAGATACAATTGATCGTCCAACTGATTCCTTGGATTCAACTACAATCAACAGAAGTACTTATCAAGGTGGAACTGGCGACAGATATCAAGCTGCAAGACCAAAAGATACAATTGATCGTCCAACTGATTCCTTGGATTCAACTACAATCAACAGAAGTACTTATCAAGGTGGAACTGGCGACAGATATCAAGCTGCAAGACCAAAAGATACAATTGATCGTCCAACTGATTCCTTGGATTCAACTACAATCAACAGAAGTACTTATCAAGGTGGAACTGGAGAGAGGTATCAAGCTGCAAGACCAAAAGATACAATTGATCGTCCAACTGATTCCTTGGATTCAACTACAATCAACAGAAGTACTTATCAAGGTGGAACTGGCGACAGATATCAAGCTGCAAGACCAAAAGATACAATTGATCGTCCAACTGATTCCTTGGATTCAACTACAATCAACAGAAGTACTTATCAAGGTGGAACTGGAGAGAGGTATCAAGCTGCAAGACCAAAAGATACAATTGATCGTCCAACTGATTCCTTGGATTCAACTACAATCAACAGAAGTACTTATCAAGGTGGAACTGGAGAGAGGTATCAAGCTGCAAGACCAAAAGATACAATTGATCGTCCAACTGATTCCTTGGATTCAACTACAATCAACAGAAGTACTTATCAAGGTGGAACTGGAGAGAGGTATCAAGCTGCAAGACCAAAAGATACAATTGATCGTCCAACTGATTCCTTGGATTCAACTACAATCAACAGAAGTACTTATCAAGGTGGAACTGGAGAGAGGTATCAAGCTGCAAGACCAAAAGATACAATTGATCGTCCAACTGATTCCTTGGATTCAACAACAATCAACAGAAGTACTTATCAAGGTGGAACTGGCGACAGATATCAAGCTGCAAGACCAAAAGATACAATTGATCGTCCAACTGATTCCTTGGATTCAACTACAATCAACAGAAGTACTTATCAAGGTGGAACTGGCGACAGATATCAAGCTGCAAGACCAAAAGATACAATTGATCGTCCAACTGATTCCTTGGATTCAACTACAATCAACAGAAGTACTTATCAAGGTGGAACTGGAGAGAGGTATCAAGCTGCAAGACCAAAAGATACAATTGATCGTCCAACTGATTCCTTGGATTCAACAACAATCAACAGAAGTACTTATCAAGGTGGAACTGGCGACAGATATCAAGCTGCAAGACCAAAAGATACAATTGATCGTCCAACTGATTCCTTGGATTCAACTACAATCAACAGAAGTACTTATCAAGGTGGAACTGGAGAGAGGTATCAAGCTGCAAGACCAAAAGATACAATTGATCGTCCAACTGATTCCTTGGATTCAACTACAATCAACAGAAGTACTTATCAAGGTGGAACTGGCGACAGATATCAAGCTGCAAGACCAAAAGATACAATTGATCGTCCAACTGATTCTCTGGATTCTACTACAATCAACAGAAGTACTTATCAAGGTGGAACTGGAGAGAGATATCAAGCTGCAAGACCAAAAGATACAATTGATCGTCCAACTGATTCCTTGGATTCTACTACAATCAACAGAAGTACTTATCAAGGTGGAACTGGAGAGAGATATCAAGCTGCAAGACCAAAAGATACAATTGATCGTCCAACTGATTCTCTGGATTCTACTACAATCAACAGAAGTACTTATCAAGGTGGAACTGGAGAGAGATATCAAGCTGCAAGACCAAAAGATACAATTGATCGTCCAACTGATTCTCTGGATTCTACTACAATCAACAGAAGTACTTATCAAGGTGGAACTGGAGAGAGGTATCAAGCTGCAAGACCAAAAGATACAATTGATCGTCCAACTGATTCCTTGGATTCAACTACAATCAACAGAAGTACTTATCAAGGTGGAACTGGCGACAGATATCAAGCTGCAAGACCAAAAGATACAATTGATCGTCCAACTGATTCTCTGGATTCTACTACAATCAACAGAAGTACTTATCAAGGTGGAACTGGAGAGAGATATCAAGCTGCAAGACCAAAAGATACAATTGATCGTCCAACTGATTCCTTGGATTCTACTACAATCAACAGAAGTACTTATCAAGGTGGAACTGGAGAGAGATATCAAGCTGCAAGACCAAAAGATACAATTGATCGTCCAACTGATTCTCTGGATTCTACTACAATCAACAGAAGTACTTATCAAGGTGGAACTGGAGAGAGATATCAAGCTGCAAGACCAAAAGATACAATTGATCGTCCAACTGATTCTCTGGATTCTACTACAATCAACAGAAGTACTTATCAAGGTGGAACTGGAGAGAGATATCAAGCTGCAAGACCAAAAGATACAATTGATCGTCCAACTGATTCTCTGGATTCTACTACAATCAACAGAAGTACTTATCAAGGTGGAACTGGAGAGAGATATCAAGCTGCAAGACCAAAAGATACAATTGATCGTCCAACTGATTCTCTGGATTCTACTACAATCAACAGAAGTACTTATCAAGGTGGAACTGGAGAGAGATATCAAGCTGCAAGACCAAAAGATACAATTGATCGTCCAACTGATTCCTTGGATTCAACTACAATCAACAGAAGTACTTATCAAGGTGGAACTGGCGACAGATATCAAGCTGCAAGACCAAAAGATACAATTGATCGTCCAACTGATTCCTTGGATTCAACTACAATCAACAGAAGTACTTATCAAGGTGGAACTGGAGAAAGGTATCAAGCTGCAAGACCAAAAGATACAATTGATCGTCCAACTGATTCCTTGGATTCAACTACAATCAACAGAAGTACTTATCAAGGTGGAACTGGAGAAAGGTATCAAGCTGCAAGACCAAAAGATACAATTGATCGTCCAACTGATTCCTTGGATTCAACTACAATCAACAGAAGTACTTATCAAGGTGGAACTGGAGAGAGGTATCAAGCTGCAAGACCAAAAGATACAATTGATCGTCCAACTGATTCCTTGGATTCAACTACAATCAACAGAAGTACTTATCAAGGTGGAACTGGAGAGAGGTATCAAGCTGCAAGACCAAAAGATACAATTGATCGTCCAACTGATTCCTTGGATTCAACTACAATCAACAGAAGTACTTATCAAGGTGGAACTGGCGACAGATATCAAGCTGCAAGACCAAAAGATACAATTGATCGTCCAACTGATTCCTTGGATTCAACTACAATCAACAGAAGTACTTATCAAGGTGGAACTGGCGACAGATATCAAGCTGCAAGACCAAAAGATACAATTGATCGTCCAACTGATTCCTTGGATTCAACTACAATCAACAGAAGTACTTATCAAGGTGGAACTGGAGAGAGGTATCAAGCTGCAAGACCAAAAGATACAATTGATCGTCCAACTGATTCCTTGGATTCAACTACAATCAACAGAAGTACTTATCAAGGTGGAACTGGCGACAGATATCAAGCTGCAAGACCAAAAGATACAATTGATCGTCCAACTGATTCCTTGGATTCAACTACAATCAACAGAAGTACTTATCAAGGTGGAACTGGCGACAGATATCAAGCTGCAAGACCAAAAGATACAATTGATCGTCCAACTGATTCCTTGGATTCAACTACAATCAACAGAAGTACTTATCAAGGTGGAACTGGAGAGAGGTATCAAGCTGCAAGACCAAAAGATACAATTGATCGTCCAACTGATTCCTTCGATTCAACTACAATCAACAGAAGTACTTATCAAGGTGGAACTGGAGAAAGGTCAAACATCGTGAAGTATGACAGTACAATCGACTTGGGGTCCGGGAAAGTGTCATCTCAATCTGTATCACGGTGAGTTATATTTTGTCAGTGTCTAAGTGTGTGTTTGTTTCTCAGTTTCAGTTGTAGTATCTAGTACGTTTTGTTGATTTTGATTGGTTGTAAATGATTTCAGTTTGCGTGTGATATTGTGAGATACGATTCATTTCTCCTGATTATGTTGTCCTCTGCTTCTCGTGCCAAATGTGTACAAATTTACGAAAAAAATTCCGTTTCTCATAACTTTTTTAAATTGGTACATAGCTTAAGTTCAATAATATGATCATGCTGATCGATATACAGTCCATTTCGAATTATTTCAGATTGACATACACCCAATTTCCCATTGAACGAATGTCGTTGTCTGTTCCAGTAGAGAAATGGATATCATCTGGTTTATCATTTCCAACAGAATACACTACAGAGCAAAGAAGTTCTTTTCGTCCAAAGCCTGCAAATTCTGAATGTCCTGCTGTTCGAATTGTTAGCTCAAAGAAAAGAGCTCCTAGTCATATGTATTTATATTAAATATTTATGTAGGTCTCATTTTTATTTTCAATTTTGAATAAACTTTATTATATTAATACTTTGGCTTTTGGAAAAGTGAAACTGAAATTAATTTGAAAGACAAAACTGCTAAATTGCACTGGAAGAGAAGGTAAGAAAGCGATAGTGAACCCGAGAAAAAATAAATGGAAAGGTGGCCGAACTTTTTCAAAAACTAGGCCGCCAATAAAATACCGGTAGATCAAAAATCTATGAATGCTCTAATACTTGCTCCGGAGGCTTTTGATAATACTGTACAGTATCCTCGGGGGGTCTATTCAACTCCCGATAAAATCTCCATTGCTGATAATAACAATACATGATGAGAATACAGGAAAACATTAAAAACATTTGAATTGCCGCCAGGATTACTGTAAGCATGCATGTGACGTCATCGATTAGACATGTTTTCACAGTGGACAAAAAACTTGTAGAATGTTTCTGAACAACCACATCGCCTTCATGAAACTCGCCGGCATCGTTGAATTCATAAGAAGAGGATGAAGACGTTGGAGGATGAAACGTCTTCTGAGGTGGATTCAGAAGTGTTAGCTTATGCCCTGTGACCTTGTAGACGTCACTAGTCAATTCCAATTGTCGTGGCTCTCCTGCCAAGCTTCTTCGAACCATTCGATGACGTGGCAAGTCAAGAGACAGAGGCTGAGAGTGAACATTCGTCTCTTCTTCTGGAAGCATCATATCCAAATTACACTTTGGCATACATCCAACTGTGCAAGTTTCAACCATTGCGTGGTACACTACTTCTGTCTGAAAAAAAAAGGATTTTTAAGGAAAGGGTTCTGCGGAAATATAGTAGGTGAGACGGATTGTGTTTCAAAAAAATGCCCGTTTCAATGGAAATTCTTGAAGAGAGAACAATTTTTTGTATGCTACTTCACCAAAATTTATTTTCACTGCAGCAGAAATTTTTTTTATGAATTATGAGCTCAGAGGGAACTGTAGCTAAAAAAAGTTATTTTGATGGAAAGTATTCGAAAAAAGTTCACCGTTCCGAGTCAGTAATTTCCTGTGGTTACAATTAATGGTTACAATAAGTGGTTACCATACTGGTTCAGATTTAACCGTTCATTACTATCTTCAGATGTTCCAATGTTCTGTTTGTTTTCTATTCTAACTACACATATAGTACCAGCGAAGAGCAGAACTAAAAATTTTGGAACGGAAAAGAATTAAAACACGGACGTAAATTGTGAATATTTTTACCGTTACAGTTATTGGATTTCAGATGATTTGAAAATTATCATCCAATACAGGTGATATAAAATTACATTTTTATTTTTTTTTGAAAAACTAACGAAAACTAGTATATTTCATCCTCAATTTCAAGGCAAATTCTGGCTGTACTAGTCTGAAGAAGCTTTTGGACGACTAAATTAAATACAATTTTTCTGTTCCAAAAACATTATTTAAAATGGCTGTTATTAGATAATAGTCAGCAGATTGTCGATTTTCAAAACAGAGTATAAAGCACCAAAGTGCGAACATCTTTCTGAAATTTCTCCGTTTCAAGTCAAACGTTTCATATAATCTTTGAAAAATAGGATGTTGGTTCAGCAAAATCCGGAGATTAAATAAAAAATGGAAAATTGGGGCTGATAAAAGTTGAATCAAAAAGTCAGATTGATCTAAACTAACCCGACTTTTCTGGTTCAAATTAGCCTGAAACAGCCAAAAAATGGCTTCAAAAATTTTCTGTTTCTGTTCCCAGCCTTACTATCACATTATTTTTGATGAACGATGTTTCCACTTTCCGGCATTTAGTGAAACAGAACCCCTTCCTTACCTGTCTTCTGAATCCAGAAAAACTAATCTTCAACTTGACATAATTGTCAGTTTTTCGAATCTCCTTTACAATATCTCTTCGGAGAACACATCCATCCTCATCAATAATTCTCAAAACTCTTCCAGTTATTACATCCCGTGCCACCAGATTCGTCACGGTAAAGTCTTCGGCAGAGTTTTTGACATTTAAAACAATCCATCCGAAATCTCCAATATGTACAGTATCAGCTTCAGTGGAGTCTTCTCCAAGGATTTTCAGTGTGAATTTAGGATTTGTGGGAGATGAAGATGGAGAAGACGTTGACGTTATCACAACGTCATCTGACATTATTTGATTTGTTTTATTATTTTCTCGAACATTCATTTGGACGGAAAGAGATTGCTCTTCAGAAGGCATTGTTTTGTGGAGACGGCAGTTGACCTGGAAGAGAAGGTTTTAAAAATTTGCGACTTGAGCTAGCTTAAGCTGCCCTGTACAAGTTGGAAGCAGTCTGGATTGCCCTGAATTAACCTTCTAGCGCCCTGACAAGCCTAAACAGGCCTCAACTAACTCCAAAAGTCTGAAGCCTCACCTGAAGCATCTTATCCCAAATGGTCACTAGACTCGTACTCCCTTCTTTCACATGTACCATCCCACGGTATGTGGAGCCTTTGGATATCTGAAAATTCTAATAAGCTCCGCCCCTTTTCCTGGTTAAAACTCACATTTGGATCCAGGCCACATTTCTTGAAATCAAACTTTGACGAGAAATCATATTCCCCTTGATAGTTCTCCTCGCACATGATCTTTTTGGACTTTTTTGTCATCATTTTTCCACTGAAAACAGTAATTTTAGGCCGAAAACTTGACTCCAATCGTACAAAAAGCTAGAGTGAGGGAAAGTGAGAGACGCAGATGTTATTTCTCTGCGTCTCATGAATCTCACACTCTCCGCGTAACCCAAAAAAGTACTCACATAAACATCCTCATCGAGCTTGCTTTGATCTCCAAATTATTCTCTCGGCATTTCAGGGAGACTGAAAATATATGGTTTGGACTTTGATGGCTTATGAAAACTTTTAAAAGTCCTCACAAAACCATCATTTTGTAAAATTTTAGAAATAGAATAATTTTCGTTTGAAACAGAGATTTTTCTCTACTTTTTTTTCAAATTTCGTTATTTTTTTTCGAACATAAGTCACGGCAAGCCTAGTCAGTATAGTATAGTTCATAAAATCAGAAGAGAGCCCGAAACAATAAAAGAGCATGATCTTCTATTAAAGGTTGAGCGGTGAACTCACAATTAACACAATCATCAAGATCTCCGTGGGAGAGGTTTGGAGTCATTGATTCAAGTGGACTTCTTCCCAACATTCTGGCTGAAGACCACATCAAATGGCACTCTCTTGTTGAGTTGTCATAGGTATAGGATCTGAAAATCGAATGGATTTGCCGCATTAGTCAGTTTGGACTCTACGAGTTTTATTGAAATTTTAAAACAGTACTAATCTTTTTTGTAGAAACTGATTTCGTTGATTATTGACTCCAGCTAAAAAAAACTGAGAAGAAAATTGATACAGTACCCGAAAAAATGGTAGCCAAGTTCTATCTAACGAAGAGAACCATGTCAGAGTTACAGAAAAGGGGCGTGGCACTCTGCTCACATATCTTTCTCAAATACTCAAATGAGATCGGTTTTAGACTGGAACTAGTAATTATACTGAGATTTCGAATCAGAACTGCTTATTTTATGCGGGATCGAAAAATGCTGATTGATAGTTTCAGAAACCGTCTAACAACAAATTGGCCTGAAACAGTACTTAAAATTTTTGAGCTAAGCTATCAATGAAAAGAACCATGCCAGAGTTGCGGAAAAGGGGCGTGGCAACCCATGCTCACAGTTTTATTTTTATTCCTAATATCCTTTTTATGTCTTGTTGCTTTTGGGAAACCGTCTTTATTTTACTGAAGTAAATGTCCAAAATTAAGTTACCTGCATGGATCTGAAATCCGTGTCCTCACTACACACATTTGTTCACATTCCTCCGAGCTCCCAACACTTTGTATCAATTGATCACTGACTGATTTCAATCCGCCTCCATTTACACGCATAAAAGTGCATCCTGATGTTGTCATGGTGTCTGGAACATTATGAATGAATATCATTTTTGCAGATTTGTCTCAACCTCTAAATGGTTTTGTGGAACAGAAAATTTTTTCAGTGTAAGCTAGATTTTTTTCCGTTTCAGATAGGTGTTGAACTAAGACTGATCGGGATGCTTTGATCTCATAGATACAATATTTGAAATCATGTTTATTGGTTCAATTTCAGATGAACGTATTTACTGAAATCAGTAAGAGAAATCAGTGAGCTCTCATAGTGAAAAAAGTCAGAATTCACAAATCTTCATTTATTTTTGTCTTCATATTTTGAAAAACATGACAGATTTCCTAATATCCTACTATCGACTTGCAGTATTTTCTTTCATTAAAAGTACGTTCATGGAACAGAGGTAATTCATGTTTTTTTCAAATAATTTTTTGATGTTAGACCATTGCATTTTGAGAATGAATAATTGCTAAACTTAGGTCTAGAAACAGTAAACAAGCCGGAAACAAAAAAACAAACTGTGAAACACAAGTTTTTGAAAGCTGTTTTTTTGGGATATCCGACAAACTAATCGGTCTTGATATGATTATAAAGATACATTGCTTCATAGAAACTGTAGTTCTTCTGAAAAAAAACAAACCTTTGCTGTTTCGTGGTTTTTTTGAACTTAATGAAAATTTCGAAATTTTAGTTTTTTTTTAGAAACAAGAGGAAATAGCCAATTGACAAACTTTCATGAATAAGTAGCTTCCTGTTTCAGATTTGAAAATTATAAATTATTAGAAACCGTAACTTTCAATTATACATCTATAAACAGGAAGCTCTAGAAACAGAAACACAAAAGCAAACATTTTGTAAAAAAAAAACTACTGGAAAACTATTCTCTTAAATATCAGACAAACTAATCGGTTGTGATTTTTTAAAGAAAATATATTGCTTCATCAAAATGGTATTTTTCTTGAAAAAAGTTGAACTTTTGCTGTTTCGTGGTTTTTTTTTAACTTACTAGGGAACCTTTTATATGAAATATCCGGTTTTGGTATGAAACTTATATGAGCAGATAGCTGACAGTCTGCTGATTCCAATTCCGTTTTCCGTTTTTGCTGAGGGGCCATATTGACCGGAAAATTCGGCTCCAAACAGCATTTCAGGCCTATAGAAACTTTCACGTGAACCCTTCATTTTACTTATTTTTCTCGAAAAAAATTGGCGGATTCCTATACAGCTCGCTCCTGGAGCCTATTTTGGCCCCCGTTCAACGGGTTTGCACATTTTTTCGACACTTTCAGTGAGATTCAGCCAAATGTAGGCATCTACTACTTTTTCATTACCAGAAAGTGTAGAATTTTACTAAAATAAATGGTTCACGTGAAAGTTTGTATAGGCCTGAAATGCTGTTTGGAGCCGAATTACCCGATCAAAATATCCCTTCAGCAAAAACGGAAAACGGATTTGGATTCAACAGACTGTCATCTATCTGCTCATATAAGTTTCATACCAAAACCGGATATTCCATATAAAAGGTTCCCTAGTTAATAGAAATTTCGAAATTTCAGTTATCGTCTCATAGTCAGAAAAAAAGAAAAAATAATGGAAATAACAAATTCTTGTGGAAAACTTTCAAAGGTTAGTAGCTTCCTGTTTTAGATTTGAACTTCATAACCACTTAGAAACGGTAAATTTCAGGTAAAATTTTCACTGTTTGAAACTTTTGATAAGATAAGTTTGTATTACACTTTCACTGCTCTCATTTAGACAACGAACCGCTTTTTTCCTTAGCTTTCGAAGATTTCGAATGAAAATTTTGTTCCAAAAGAAAAACTCACAATCAATGCAATTATTCTCATAGAGATCGACAGAGTAACTGGATTTGAAATAGTTTCGTGGATTATATACAGAATTCAAAGAGATTCTTGATAATTGGCAAAGCGATGTGTCATGGTTATGGAGAGCAGCGCGGCAGGTAGATCTAAAAATGGGAAAAAATTACGGTTTTGGAAAAATTTGAAACGTTGAACTATGAAGTTTTAGTTATTATGTCATGAAGAGAATGTTGCTGAAATAAGAAATTTGCACAACTTGGAACCTGTATTAAAGTGGCATAACCCTCCATGGTTCGAGAAAAGGGATCCTTTGAAATTTCGCATAAAAGTTATACTTTCTTTCAAGCCGGAGAGTATAAACAGATGAGCATTTTTCAAATGAATTGTAAATGGGGGTGCCACTATATTAGAGGCTGCTTTATTATTAGAAGTCACTTGTATAGAAAAGACAGTCACGTCAAAACTCACTCTTTCTGACATTTCCCCAAACATTCCTCCAATGAAACTGAATATGTTTCAATTATAAACGATGAATTCAACAAAGATTTTCCCGAGAATTTCTCAAAAGCGAAACTTCTTTTCGGACATTTACCTGAAAAAAACGAAAAACGAATGGGTATAATAATCATGTCAATTACTCACTTTCTAAACATGTTTTCGTTCCGACAGACGACGATCCAGACGTCGTTTCAATGAAATTATTAGGAGAAGAAGAAGAAGACGTTGAATGAATTAAATGGCAATTTGAGACGCCGTTCTTTTTGGAAGCATTTGTGAAAGTGAAATGAGTGCAGTTGGTTAACTGAAAGATAAGGAATTGATATTTAGTGTGAGATATGATTTTTTGAAATATTTTTGAAACTGAAAATTTCACAAAAGTTTTCAGCACAGTACGTGTTGATGATTACTGAAGAAATGCTGCCTTACTGAAAATTTTTCACAATTCTGCAGTAATCCGAAAGCTACCGTGGCCCTACAGTAACCCGCCGTATTATTGTATTGTCGAAGTAAAAAAGTTGCGACGCGTGAACCTCACAAAGCTGTGAAAAATTCTCCCGAATAAACTCCACCTTTTTTTGCAAGAGTGCGGCGCACTTTCACACTCGTTATCTTACGCCGTTTTCTAACCTTTTCAAAGGGAAATCGACGAGAATATATGATGTTAGGGATATTTCATTGCTATTTTAATCAAATACTCAACTTTTCATTCAGTTAATTCGAGACTGACGCAAGGAATTCATGGTATTCAGAAAATCTGAAAAGTGCGCCGCACTCTTGCAAAAAAAGGTGGAGTTTAATCGAGAGAGTTTTTCACAGCTTTGTGAGGTTCACGCGTCGCAACTTTTTTACTTCGACGATAGCTGTGTCAGCAAAAAATCAGATTTTACAAATCCAGTGAAATTCTCAAAAAATTTTGAAACAGTAATAAGTTTTAGAAATTTAGTACTGAAATGCTCAAGCAAAATTGCAAAATTGCAATCTTACTGTACTGAGTAAAAAACAAGATGAATGTATCAGATATTTTAACAAAAGGAAATGTTTGTGAAATACATGAAACAGCGAGAATGTTCACAGGAAACAACTGGAGACAACTAGATTCGAAAAATCAATTTTATTTTTTGAAAAAATTTGAAACTGTAAAAGTTCTCACAGCAAACCAAAAATTTCTCGATTTTTTATCTATCAAGTGTTTCGTAATCCTACAGTATGCCGCAGGAGGAGTTACTTTGACTCAACTGTATTTTCTACCTTAATCTTTCAGTAACAACCACAGTAACCACGAATTGACTGTATTTTTGCACCTCAAAAACTATTTATTCTTCTCATTCAAATATTGGTTGCTTCACCTGCATTGTGTTTTTTTTTCTAAATGTTGAAGCAGTAAACTTATTCTCACTCTCAATTGTGGCATTAGTAATGGCTCATTACCGTAACCCTACAGTACCCATTTCCCAAAAACTCACCGAAGAACAAAACCGTGTACATTGTGACAAACTATCCACAGATTTCTTCAAAATCACATCATTCCCACTTTCTGATGATAAGTTCAAAGTTTTCGATGTTTCGATAATAAAATTGACTTCACATGTGGATACTGTAGAAATAAGGTAAGAGAGGAGAAGTGCCACATGGGTATGTTTCATGGCATCACCTGAAAAAAAGATACTTTGAAGAGTTATGGCAGCTAGAATTAGAGGAGAAAAGAAACTGCCGAAACCGGAGAACTGGTCAAAAGTACAATTGGTGGGCAGAGGAAAAAAAGAGAGGAGAAAGTTTCGGGAAAGAAAAAAAACTCGTATAATGTATTTGCCAATGATTTCTTTCGGGATCCACTGGTGCTATTAACGGAAATTGTGGAAGAAGAAGAGAATGTAACAAGTTTTTTTCTCGGTTTCGTAGAAAATGTTAATGGAATAGGGAATATTCACCATCAGTGTCAATTTCAGAGAATTTAACAAGAATTACCGGAGAGTTGTATTAGAAGAACGCCTCTGATAAGAAACTGGGAGAAAATATTTTTGATTTAATCTCAAAATAGTTTTAAAGTCTGATGATTTCAACTTTTACTTATCATAAATAATACGGAAAATAAGTTCAAACCAATTGAGAATAAGTTTCCATTGCTGTCAAACATGTTCACTCTATTTTGATGGTAGGACTAATTTCGAAAAACTTTTATGTTTCATAAAAATGATAAATCATCTTCTAGAATTGTAGTTTTGATACATTGAGGACGTTACAAATATTTGAAAGTTTCAAAGTTCAACTGGATACCGCCTTCTGTTCTCATAGTTGAAATCCAAATTTCAAATTTATGCATAAAAAGTAGGTCTTCCCTGGATTACGCACAGCAGGTAAATTCGAAAGGTTCAGAGGATAAGACATCAGAGAACATGGGGAAAAGAAGGGAAAGTTCTTACTACAAAGATCTTACAGTTACAGCTAATATAGGTTCAACATTATCAAAGTTCTGATGTTCAAGATTACATTTGAAGGGAATTTGAAACTGAAAACAATCTATCTAACTTTTCACAAATAGTTCATGTTTCACCGAATACATAATTTCGGGTCTGGAAGCTTTTTTTTAGTGATATTGTAGCCATTAGAGACTTTGTTTTAGAGAATATTATTGTTTTGAAATTTTCTATCTTTCATAAATAATATCATCGAAACAGCAATTAAAAGTGGAATCATTTAAATTTGAAAACTGAAAAACGTCGCTATGAACCAAAACTCCAGAATTTAGTTCTCTATACCAAACTACGGTGATTCTATTTGATAAAAATTAAAAAAAAAACACATATTTTTGACTAAAATTCTTGACGTAAAGTCTAGGACCTAGACCTAAGTTTCCCCTATAACCCATGCACCTTTCCTCCTCCTCTTTCTATTTCTCATGAGAAGAAGAAGAAGCTGTAGAAGATGAATAGAAAAGAAAAGAGGGTAACGGAACTAGCCTCCCCCTTCTTTCTTTTCTTTCTTTCAATTCTTCTTCGTTGGAAAAGTTTAAAGTTGCATTCAATTCATTCAGTTTCGGCAGGTTAATTAATGGATTCTCATCGGAAGGAATGGAACGGCGGAAAGGAGACGGGATAAAGAGTATTAATCTAGTCATTTAGAACATGTTAATGATACGAAATAGAAGAGCATGAGTTATAGGAAGAGATAAGGGAACTGGGGGTGTCACCGAAAAAATGAGAAAGTTGAAATAGAATAATGGTTGAAGAAAGTTTGAAACGGAAAATTGTTTATGATTCCCAAAAATTATGGGAAAAGGGCAAGGAACAGATTGATTGAAAGAAGATTGATTTTAAAAATAATTCATGAAAAAAATTTGGACCAAATTGTTTTTATGAGTTTAGCTTATGAGAATGTGCGAATGAGTGATGACTAAAATAAAAAGAAAAACTTTAGGAAAAGATGAAACTGGGAAATTATTTCAGTCAAATTGATCTTGAAAGTACAAATCTTATTTTTATTTGATAGATTATTTGAATAAAATTGAAATAAAATTGAAAGGCGGGATCCATGTGAGATGTTCGAAACAGCGATTTCGAAAAAAATTTTTCCTGTTTCGGAAATTTCTTAATAGGAAGGAAAAATAGATCTTCAATGGTAGCAAAAAATCTCCTAGATTTCGTACGGCTTCGAATTTTTTAAACTTACTATAACGTTCACATCCCGTCCGAACTACAGTCGGAACAAAATATCAATGTTTAAATGAACAAATTTTCACACACATTTGAAACGGAGAGAATAACTTTTCAAAGAGTAGAAAAGCAGAATTTCAAGTAAATTCAGCAGATCGAAGTCTAATGGCCATGCAATTGTCACAGGAATCATTACCAAAAAAGGAAAAAACATGTGTTTTATGGAAGCATTGAAACAGTTTTTTCACCTGTCTCGAAAAAAATTACACGGTTTCGAGAATTCTAGAATTGGGAACCAGATAAAGAGAAAATTCAGTCAGAGGTCATCCAAAGTTTCGAAAATGTTTGAAAACTTGTTCAAGCAAGCACAATAAGACCTATGAAAGTCTAGAATGCTAGGTTTCCTGTTAGAACATGTTAGTGATTGTGAATAAGAGTAGAAGTTACGGGAAGAAAAATCTCAAGCAAAAGTATCAAAACGATTGGAAAAAAAGTAAAATTCATTGAATTATTGAAACGGAAGTATTCTCAACTTTCTAAGCAATCGGAAAGAAGCCATTACTAGACAGTGATTATTTCATAAAAATTTTCATAACAAAAAAGGATCCGCAAGTTTTGAACCGTCTATTTGACTAGGTTTTTACCATGTGTCATCTGGTTCAATTTACGGAAAGGGACGTGTTTTGACGCTCTCTCTCTCTTGTTGCCGGAGATGCTTGACTACCGAACAGTTTGAAGAAGAGAGAAAGAGACAGACACATATATCGTTTTGGCGGTAAGCAAACATGCATCGGACACTGAATGACCAGATGGAAAGGGATAATAGAGGAGACGAAGAAGAGAAATCAAAAGGGCAGCAGCAGCTGAAGAATCGAAAGTGACGGTTACAGGAAGTAGGTGAAAGTTGTTTCGTCTATCGGGAGAGACAGAGACAGACCAAGAAGCTTTTCCCCTTGATTCTTTGAAAATTTGGGTCATATCTAGGAGCTATTTCCAGCTGGATGAGACTAAATCTAGGGAGTTGGACAGTTTCAGAATTTGAATTTTCTCGATGAAATTAGCCCAAATAACTTTATTTTCGGCTTCATCAATAAAAAAAAAGGTTAGAACTTTTGAATGAAATTAATCTGATTTCGTTTGAAATAGCTCCTTTTTTTTTTTTTTAATTTTTTTTCGCGGTTTTTTTTCTAGTTTTTTGGCCTATGTTTTCAGGGAGGAAATTCTGATCTATTTTTGAGTAAAAAAGACCCAGGAAAAGTTTCAAAATAGTGCTGAAAATCGCGACAAACGTGCTTTAAAATTCAAAAATTTTCAAACCCGGGCCGACCGGGCCGGGCCGGGCCGGAGAATTTTTCATCGGCCCGGCCCACCGGGCTTTTGCGGGCCGGCCCGGATTTTGACAAGTCTGATCGAACCCTTTCCAAACATCGACTTCCACAAAAACCAAAAAAATTTCTCCCCGGCCGGGAATTGAACCCGGGTCTCGCATGTGACAGACGCGGATACTCACCACTATACTACCGAGGACACGAGAGAACATAGCAGCCGGAGGTCAATATAAAGAGAAGAGGTGGCAGAGTGAGATGAGGCAGAGGAGAGCGATGTACTAATGGAGGGGGGAGGAAATGTTCAATAAACCAAAATTTTGGAACAGAAAAATTTTTCAGAAATTTCAAAAGAAAAGGGAAGAGAATCCAAATTTTCAGATTCTAAAGAAAGTTAGACATGGATTATAGATTATGGTAACAAATTTTGAAACAAAAATTTCAAAAAAAAACTACAGTAGACCATCGTAAATCTACACCACCTACACATCTGGATCTACTTCCTTTACACCACTTCGATTTGAAATAATAATATTTATATTCCTGAATCTCTTTTCCTTCTCCAATTCAATCGAAAACACATTATTGTCTTTCTCTCTCGAAAAGTGGAATATCTCAGCGTCTCTCTGATCTCCAATACTATCTCATCTCGAGAAACCAATTGGCGGATTTATGAAACAATAAAGATCGCGCAAAAAGAGAGAAAAAACAATCGGGGAGGGGAAAAGTGGAAAGTGACGAGCTGAAGATTAGAAATGAGGATTATCCTGGAAAAAGAGAGAAAAGGGGCGGAACATGGTTCCGGGATAGATACGCTTCATCGGATAATAAGGGAAATTGGGAGAAAAAAGGAGGGAAATGAATGACCTCGATGATTTACTAGGTGAAACTTTGAAAGAAAACATATAAGTTTTTTATACAAGATGTACAATAATCCTAGGCTACACTTTCAAAAAAGGGTTTCCGAAAAGCATAAAGGATATATTTAGTCCTTTATGGTCCTAAAGGCTTCTCTAGGGTAGCCTGGCCAATCTGGCTGAGATCAGCCTAATCAAATGGACTTATTTAGACCTGGACTAGCCAGTTATATTCTGGGAGGCCTGGCCTAATCACTTCAGTTACCTGGCCCCATGATATCTGTTGAACATGTGGTTTAGGCAATCTTTTTTTCCGTGAGGTCTGGTCCGTGAGGTCCGTGTGGTCTGGCCTAACTAGGTTTCATATTTAGAATTAGGTCAGTAATGTCTTTTCAGTCCCATACACAGTCTCTGCATATTCCCAGAGGATCACAAATTCGAAATCTACCCTGACCTGTTTTCCTTCTCATCCCACATCTGGCAGTTTTACAACCATACACAACGTACACTATATACTATATGGTACACTATCTTCAGGTTTATGACCTAAATTCCAGCGTCTCCTGAAGGTCTTCCATTCTGTGCGCTCAGTCTGTCATTCGTCTCAAACCTTCTCTTACAAGGTTGTGCTCGTCTTCCAACACTCCGTCTCATTCGAAATATGACCAATTTCACTGTAAGATACTACAATTTGGCTCTTCACAAGCGCCGTGTCAACCGAGGAGAATGTCTCCGAAAAGATGTGCTCCAGACAGCGCTTATCAAAAAACTGCGCGAACGGAAACAACGATTGGAAAAAGGAAGAAAACGCAAGAGGACTTACTCGGAGACCTCTGAAACCTCCGCGGATATTCTGGCGAGAATTCAAGAAGTTGAAGAAGAGTTGGAAGAGATCAAGAGAAAGGAAGAAGTAGAGGCTAGAAAGATGAATCAAGCGAAACGATGGAAAGGGATGGAGCCAATCAAGAATACCGCGGAAAGTGGACCATTGATGACAAAGCAACAACGACGAAGACTTCAGGAGGAGGAGCAAGCTAAGGCACTTCAAGATACATCAAAACTGGTTGCCAAGGAAGATAATTGTGGGATCAATGCAGCCCAAGAAGCCCCTGGACTCTTCACTAAACTTGTTTCCAATTTCTTCTGATAATTTTTCTCTTGTTTTTGTTTAATAATTTTCTAATATTTTCTGTTTGTTGTTCACCTATTATTAATAATCTCTAATAATAAATCGATTTTTTTCTTAACCTAGCCTTTTACATGTGTACCTTCCCAGGGGATCTCCCCCATTTCAGGTCTAGCTGTTTTGCGAACGAGAACAACGACTATACTAGTTTGAAGCCCAAGTTCGCAACAAAAAAAAAACAGTTTCTGAATAAAAGTTTAGCATGGACTCAATGTTATCAAGTCGATCCCACTCTGCTTCGAAAAGATATGTTAAAAAGTGCATGTAAAGTTTCTGGAAATGCATTCATGCTGGAGGGTGAAATTATAAGAAAATGTGATTTTTGAAATCGAATCAGTGCCCACAAAAAGGAGCTTACTTTAAATAGGAAAGTTGAAAAAGTAGTTTTTAATAGGTACAAACTATCGAATTGTCTGAGACCTATGATAGTTACAACAATAATGAAACAGAAAAAAAAATACAAAATTTGAAGAATAAAATGTCGTAATCATTTCAAAAAAGGTGATAAATTTATAAAAATCTTAACCTTTTACCGGCAAAAATAAATTTCAAAAACCAACCAGAGGAGAACCAAAATGTTTGCAACTCAATTAGTTTTGAAAAAGTTGTGAAACAGGAAAAGTTTTAGTCATAGAAGTTTTACGACCGGGCACAACGAATATGCCACCTTAAAACCCAATTTTCCAACAAAAAAAGACAGTTTCTGGATAATGTTTAGCTTGGGCTGAATGTTAGCTAGTCGATTCCGCTCCAGACATAAGTTCCTTCCGTCTTCCGAGATTTTAAATTTAATTCCGCCTTCCGTCTTCCGAGTTCCCAAAAACTGTTCCGACTTCCGTCTTCCGGATTCAAAATTTTCTCTTCCGCCCATGTCTGTTCCGCTCTGCTTCGAAGTTATGGAGTTCCGGTTAAAAAGTGCATGTCATTCTAAAAATGATGATAAGAACTACAAAAGTCTCACTTTTCAACCTAGAAGGTCCTTTTAGCCACCGTCAACAAACGCCGTACCGAATGGTTTTTAACTCGATTAGTTTTTAAAAAAGTTGTGAAACAGGAAATTTTAGAGTTTTACAGCCGCGCACAACGATTATACTAGTTTGAAACCCTTTTTCCAAAAAAAAAAAACAGTTTCTGGACAAATGTTTAGCTTGGGCTGAATGTTAGCAAGTCGATCCAGCTCTGATTGGAATTTGTGGAGTTACGGTTTAAAAGTGCATGTAAGGATAGATGGATATATGCTGAATGAAGAAGGAATTGTAAGAAGATATGGTATTGAACATGGTACAGTCGAAAAAGTGACCAACAAATGCAGCTTACTTTACATAGGATAGCTTAAAAAGTTCGTAAAAGTTCGATTCGTAGTAACGAGTTAATAGAATTGTCTGAGAACTATGATAGTTACAACAATAATGAAACGGAAAAAAAATTTCAATTTTTGAAGAATAACATGTCGTTAGCATTCCAAAAATGATGATAAAAACTACGAAAGTCTTAACCTAGAAGGAGCCAGAACAATAGAGACAATAATTTTAAACTCACATGTCAATCAGTTTTGACAAATTTTTGAAACAACAAAAGCTACTTTGAAACCGAAATTTTGTAAAGTAGAAAACAGTTTCTGCATAAAAGTTTAGCATGAACTCAATATTAGCTAGGCGATCCACCTTTGTTTTGAAATTTGGGATTTACGGTTTTAACTTTAAAAAAGTGTATGTAATTGTGAGAAAATCTGATATTGAAGTCGAATCAGTGCCCACAAAAAGGAGCTTACTTTAAAGAAGAAAGTTGGTAAAGTAGTTTTTAATAGGTACAAACTATCGAATTGTCTGAGACCTATGATAGTTACAACAATAATGAAACAGAAAAAATAAAAAATATATCAAAGAATAAATGGTGGTAACCTAACCTGTTAGACACAAGAATTGATATCGATCCTGAACCAAATTGTTTTGAATGCAATTAGTTTTGAAAAAGTTGTGAAACAGGAAAAAGTACTACCAAAAAAAGTAAAGAAACAAGTAAAGTACCAAAGACTGACGAATTTCAGAAAAACTGAAATAAAAAAGGTTCAGTCAATTGGCATAAGACTTCACAGTTATCTCATGAAAAAGTTTATTTTGCATAAACGATTATAAAATCATAATCGAAATGCATGCCAACTAAAATAAATCAAAATTCAATGTGTTGCTTTCAATTGAATGCTGAATAAACAAAAGAAAAGAGAACGTTTGTACAATATAATGTGTTTGTTGCCTAGTATAACATACTCATTTGACCAGTTGAGAGAGAGTGGACAATTACCCAGCTCCGTCAGTTAATTGATCTACCCGACTGGCACCAAAATGGAGGGGAAGGGAAGGGAGAGGTAAAAGGGTAGGGAAGTAGGGGAACAAAACCAATTGACACTGAATATACCTAATGGAAAGTTTATTGAGGAGGGAGGAGGAAGAAAGTGAAAATGGCTCCAGGTGCACATTTTCACTTTTTGTAGAGCGGGTAGAAATACAGAAGAATTATTAGAGAGCTTTTGAAGAGCTGACTTTGAAAACCTCCCGTAACAGAAATTTTCGGATTGATATCAGGGAAGAAACTAATAGTAAATTCCATGGGCCTGAAATCAAAAAGTTGAACTGATTTAGTTTATTCCAAATTGTTATCTGAACATCATAAATGTTATTTTGCGATATCGCAGGCCTACTGTATTCCTATCCCACTGCCAGAAAAAAAGAAACTGGGGAACAGTAATTTCTTCGAAAATAATTGGAAAACACATATGCTTAAAAACCAATCTAATGAAAAAATATAATTTTCAAAAAGAAGTTTTGAAACAGAAAATTTTTTGAAGTTACAGTTTCAAGGCTTTCACATCATTATTAGATTTGTAAAAACTGCAGTTAAATTACAATTATTGAATTCGTATTATTTTCAAGTTCTCAAAGAATGAAAAAACTGAATTTTGGGCGAGAAATACACAAAATCTTTATGAATTTTTCAAATTTCTAAGAAGGTGAGAATTGAAAACCATCGAGTTTCTCAAATTGGAGAGTATAGTAACTATGAAACAGTAGAAATATCAAAACAATGCAAAAACAAAAGCATGAAATCAAGGAAAATATGGAATTCGAAGGGGATCAGACACTCTTATGGAACAAAAATTTCTTCAACTCTAACAATTCTAACAAACAATGAATCAGTTATACTAATTATCGATGTCGACTGTCAGAAGTACATGTGAATGATTTCGAAAATTATGGAAACTAGATAAATTATATATGAAACGGTAAAATATTTGATTTTAAAACAAAAAGTTACCGTTTCGAAAAAAAAAATTTCTGAAGAAAACCAATCGAACATTTTATTCACAAAAAAGTCACAGAAATTGAAAAAAGCACAGGAAATATCAGAAATATTTCTTTCAAAAACATCTTATAAACCAAGAAGAAATGGGACTAAGAACTCAAAGTTGAATGTAGTCAAAAAATGTAATTGAAACAGTATTATTATCCCCTAAACCTCCGAAAAAAAGCATGCAAGCCTAAACCGGAAAATGACCTTTTAAAAGGAGTGCAAACAAGAGCACATCTCTTCTCTTCTGCCATGATTAGACCAGGGTGTGATTGTTGTTTGCTCCCCCCTTCCACCCATCCAAAGGCGTTCTTCTCTATGATATTTGATAGTTATTGAGTAAACAATAGAGTCTCTTCTTCTGCCGAGAAAAGAACTGTTCTAATCAAGTACCCTTCCCCCTTTCTAACAATCACAATCTTCATCTAAATAAACCGACACTTACGCAATTATTGCCCTTTTTTGTGCCGAGTGACCGGAAATCAACAGGAATCGATTGTGTTTTGGAGTCGTGGGGTGGAAAAATGTGCCGCAGAATTGCAAAAAAAATTGTTTATAATAAAAGTTTTTTGCGGTAATTGTGCTTATAACCATAAAACAATTTCCCAGACGTCGTCGGAACGCACCATATAATAGAAGGCGGCGTCAACTTTTGATGATGATGATATGTTTATGGTTGCTCTCTCTTCTGCCATCGTATCCTTTTACTCTACGCTTTACGTATCATGCACATCTGGCTTAGGATGACATTGAGCATTCGAGACGATGGGAGCAATAATGTGTTGTTGTAACTTTCGAGAACGTTGAAAAAAAATAGAAAAACAAAAGATGGAATAACAATATAATGGAAAAGAGCAAAAACAAAAAAGATTCTCCCCGGCCGGGAATTGAACCCGGGTCTCGCATGTGACAGACGCGGATACTCACCACTATACTACCGAGGACACGAGAGAGCAGGTCTGTCAGAGGCATCAAAAAAGGTGGGGTCGACGGTAGTTGGACAAGGTGATGGGAAGTCTGGGCAAGAAAATGTCGGCATCGGAATTTATTTTTTCTACAGTACCCTTGCAAAAACCGAAACATCAAACATCTCAACATGCTCCTATGGAATTCCCATAATTCATATTCAAAAGTATCAATAATATGTATATGATACACCCTTGATTTACATATTCTCACATTTTAATGGGGTTTCTTAACACTATAAAACCCCAGAATTTCTTCAGAAAAGTCACATTTCTCAAAATGTTCTTCTCTCGTCAATTCTTCTTTTTGTGCCTTCTTCTCGCTGCCTTCGTCATCCCATCAATGGGCAGACATTCGGGATTCCGCAAAGTCTCCAGTGAGAGCAACGAGGACAATGGATTCGATAGCAATGAGTGGGTTTTAGATCTCCTAATAGAAGGGCACCCCCATAATTTCAATTTTCAGACGCATCGTGGTCAAGGCCGAGCCAAAAATGGCTCTCCGTACTCGTCGTCCATTCCGTTACGCACCAGTCAAGGAGCAAGGATGGCATGAAAATAAATAAAGCCACTGATATCGTGAATAAAGTTTTTTGAACATTCCAATTTAGTTTTCGTGGAAGAAAGCACTATATAGGGTGTAGAATGAAGTCACTTAAAAAGAATGATACACCAAACTAATATGAAAAAACGATTGTTTACTGTTTCTGGCTTATCACTAATGTTGTTTGGATGAATGATCACTTCAATATAATCACAACATAGTTTCAAAAACGGTTCTTGAGGTTCTGAATAATTTCTCAATGACTCACGGGAAAACGGGAAAGCTATTGGAAAATTTTTTGTCCAAATTCATTCAAAAAAGTTTTTACGACAACAAATTTCTAAATGAATGTTTTGAAAGAGCTTTGATCAATATTTACTGTACGATTACTTCGAATTCCAATCTGAACAGGATATTCATTATCAGTAACAGAAAAAATTCTATCTCCCAAGTAACTCCAACCTGAAGGATTCAAATAAGAATCCGGCTACCAACAGACATTTGTCATTTTTCAAAATGTCATAATACTTTTCTTTTTATTTCCAGAAAAAATGATCATATTTTGACGCACTTTTCCGCATTCCTCTGCGTTTTTCTCACATCAAAATACGTAATCTCCTACACAGATTGACGAATGAAAGAATAGATGGGATTAATGAGAAATTGGAATTCGATTTGAAAATATATAAAGACTCAGCTTTTTATTATCAAAATCGAATTATCAGGAAATGTCCAAACTACTGAATTTGATGTCCAATGACTTGGATTGTTCTCTAAACTACTATTTGAGGAATGGATTCCGACCTAATCCATATTACTATAACTGCTCTGGCGTGGAAGATTCATACGAAGTTGGAGAAAAAAGACCGTTTCTTGGAGTTTATTTCATGACGGTTGGGATATTGATTTTGGTGAGTATAAGTCTAAAAATGTTTTTACTGTGTTTATTGAAACTCTGGGAAGCTTTGAAGTCCTTTGAGATGTTCTGAAAGCGTTAATAATTGTGAAAAATAGTCTTGAAAACGTGTTGTCGAAAAAGATTGAGAAAAAGCAGTCACAAGTTCTTTTAGCACACATTTATCAGCCCGAGTAGTCCAACACGAAACTTGAATCTATTACTTTGAAATGCTGTTTCACGAAATTTATATATTTTTAACTAAAATCTTGAAAATATTATAGTTGATATTAGAGAAATTGAAAACTTAAACATCATGTGGGCAATGAAAAAATTTGACGAGATGCCACAAAAAATGAGACGAAAAAAATTAAAAATAATACGGTTTCTAAAAAGTTTTATATTTCTCGACAGAAAATGAAAACAATAATAGTTATTCAAGGCAACGTTTTAAAAACCAACTACAGGGTGGCGATTAAGTATACAACGTTTTGATTTCAACATTAATCGCTAGAAACCCATATTTTCTTGATTGTGAATTTACCAAAAGATGTTATATGATCCAAAATTAAGGTTTACGAAAGATATTCGAGTGAGGGACCTTTAGCTTCAAAAAAGTCTTTTGGTCCGCGCAAAAATAAAATAGCCGGTGCGGCGGGGTCAGTAGGAGTCACCTCCGGTTCAAATTCTTGTAGTTTGGGGCTTTCAGATTATCTTACTTATCATCAATTCCTTTTCAGCTATCATGTCTTTAATCCCAGTAAAATTTTCAAAACGTTCTGATTTTCGTTTCTGCAGAAATTTATGTCAGAACGAAATCTCAAAAAAATCTTTAAAAACCATTCTAAACTTTTGCATATGGACTGGGAACGTCAAAATTTCTTCAAACCAGAAAGTTAAACCGTGAAACCATATTGTTTTGAGTTGTTTTACTTCGAAAAAAATTATAACTTCTTAGGAATAAGCGGTAAGCCAGATGACAAGTCGTTTAAATTCAAGCGTTGTATACTTAATCGCCACCCTGTAGTTTGGAACCAAGAAAAAAAAAGAATAAAGTTTCAGTAAAATGTTTAAACAAAAGCGTTCTACGATATTCACAATGTATCTCGTGTTTTGGAAATATCAATATTAGTCGAAACAAAATACAGTTTCAAGAAGATTTTTAAATTTCCACCAAAATTATCAACGCGTTGAGTGACATGCACATATGTTACGTATACCGTAACTTACCCATATTTTTAACCCTAACCCATTTTCAAAGATTCAACCCATCCTTTTCTAGAGCATCTACCTCCCCTGTTTATTCGTCATATCTCATTCTGATTTAATGAAATCATCCTGCTACAAAATAATGCTTTATTTGGGTCTAATGGATACTTGTTGCCTCACAGTCAACTCTCTTATCACTGGATTCCTTGGTTTCATCGGAGCCACTTTTTGCTCTTATCCTCGATTCATTTTCTTAGCTGGATCGATTGGATGTGGTTGTTGGATGGGTTCTTGTGCCACTTGTATTCTATTAGCTGTAAATAGATGCTCGGATATTAATCATAATCTTCCATTCCGGAAAATATTTGTTGGAAAAAATGTGTATTATACAATGATGATTCCAATGGGTTATACTATTTATGCAGTGTTTTTTACAAAGCCAATCTTGTTTAATTCAGTTTATATGAGTTGGTTTTTTAATCCGGGACTTGGTTTAGAGGTGGGTCCTTTTTCTATTTGAATTTTCATAATAATAGAAAAAATCCTACTGAGACTTTTCTCAAATGACTAAACTCTTCATATCGTTTTTCAGTTTTGATTTTCAGAGTGAAAATTACGTCAGTGTGGCTCATACCGTCAATAATTGTTGTGTTTCTCTGTGCACTGCAAGCTTATATGGATATCTGAGCCTGTTAATTCACTGGAAGAACCGACATGCACAATCTGATGCATTGTCAAAAACGCAGAAACAGGTTGGTTTTTTTTGGAAAGCTTCAGAGTTACAAAATTTTATTTGTTCAATGCTTGCCGTAAATCTTCAAGTCAGTGAAACCTAAAATTTTTCCGTTTCAGAAAAATTTTTTGTTGATAAAAATTAAAAATTATTTGGTTGATTTTCCATTTTTAGAGCTACTCGAGAGATACTTTCTCGAATCTTTCTTTTTTCCGTTTTCTTCCGCATTGTGAAATTTTCGAGCGATCAAAAAGTTTCCTGCACCACTAAATCCTCTTTTTGACACAAAACTGTTAAATTTCGATTGTCGTTTTTAGATTTCACACATGAATTGAATCAAGAAATACGTAGTTATCAGGGATTTTTTTTGATTTAGTTTTCTATTTCATTAGGTTCTATCAAACCAAAAAAATACTTGAAAATCTCTGCTTCAGAAATGTCACTTTTTTCCAGCTATCTTTGTTCAATCGTTGCTACTTTTTTTTGTTCCTTTGATTTTTTGAGAAAATTCCAAAGTTTTCAGAGCTAAAACAGATTTATTTTGTGATTTCTAGAATCTTAGAAAATTTACTAGTTCGATGGGTTTGAAAATTTTCTATTTCTGAAAAATATTTTATTTTGTGAGTTGTTGGGCGTTTTAATTACATTATTCTTTTGAAAGATAATCAACATTTTGAATATGAAATTTTTCACATTTGAAAAATTATCTGTGTTCCATTCAACAATCTTTTACAAGAATACTTTTCAGTTTTAGATCCGTTGAACGTCTAACAAATTTAACGAAAGTATAAAATGATCTTTCTGAATCCTTTGTCGAATAAGAAAACTTTAAACTTGAGAGCTCAACCAAGTTTTTCATGCCCATTTGGTTACACTTCCTACAGTTCATTTTTTTCTCCAGATTTTCATCCAATCCATTTTGATTTGCACTTGTAATGCTACCGCTGCTTTTATCTACGTCTACATGCAATTCTTTCATTCTCCACCACCAGTTATTCTACTTGGACAGATTGCATGGCAGTGTGCACATGGTAGGTGACATCTATTGGTCTTTTGTGTCTAAAATCTCTCTATTTAGCATGCTATCTCAGTCTGTAAAGATAATTTAAGAAAAGAAAAGTTTTGAAAACTTTCTGTTTCTTGAAAGTATGAAGTATTCCATTCGGTTGTTTTCTCTGATATTGAATTTATTTTCATTTGGAAAAAAATCCGAAATTCGTCTAGTTCCCCATTTCTTTTTTGTATTTCTTACATTATTCTAACAATGAGAAAATCTAAACAAAAGTAACTGTTTCATGAAAACTTGGAACCTTTCAATTTTTCAAAAAATCTCATACGCCCTCAAACACGAAAGACAATTATTTCAATTTTCATGCGTTCTCTTCATTTCAGCATCCGTCTGCATTGTGTACATCACTTGGAACAAAACAATCCGAAGAAAAGTTTTGAACCTTATCATTCCAAAAAGATTCCGAAATCAAGTTGGAATTGCTTCAACATATACAGTAACCCGTCCTATTATGAATATGATGGGAGGTGATATTGGAAAGGCGACAAGGACTTATAGTGGAACTTTGTTTTGATTCTTTTTTGTACTCTTAGAAAATTGAGGTTAAGTTTTGTGAAAATCATGAAAAAAAAAAGAATCTTTCATATTCGAAATGAAAGTTTGGCCTCTGAATTCTGTGGAATGAAAAAAACTAACAATTTTTTTCAAAACTATCATAATGAAACATTTTGTAACAGAATTTTTTTCTTTGGTAATTTCAAATGAATTTTTTCAAACTAAAACATTTTTAACTTGGATTAATAACGTTTTTGAAATGGACATTTGATAACTGGACGTATTGGAACAGTGAAATTTCAAAGCCGAGACATTTGGAAACTTTTGAACGAAATACAAGAACTTATTAGCGAAGATGGCTATAAACACATGCTATTTTTAAAGGAAAAAAAAACATTTTTGAAGCAGAAAAAAAAATTTATCTCCAATTTTCGAAGAACAACTTTTCAAAACTACTTCCACGCTCTAAAAACAATATCACAAGGAGGATTCATGAATCGCTCACAGAATTCCTCTCCCAAGATTTCCTGTCCTTTTTGACTGATTTTCGGTGGAAGCCATTCAAACTTCTGGAATCCAGCTTCACGGAAACATTGATCGTAGAATTCATTGGAATGAAGAGCCATTGTTGAGGTGCATTTTATTTCTGGAATAGGAATTTGAGGTCTATTGGTAAGTCGTACTAACAAAACACAGTTTCGTTCACATTATTTTTAGGTGTACTGAAGTAGAATATTAGTATTGAAAAAACATTCACAATGACCGAATCAACTTCAAACTCGAAACATTTTCTCTGCAAGCATTCAGTTTTTAGAAAATTCACAGCAAGAATATATTTTCGAAATGTAAATTGTGGGAAAAATGAATAACTATTCTGTTCAAATTACTCAAGAAAAGGCTGAAACAGTAAACTTATTGGTGAGTTGACTAGAGGATCTTTAGTTCTTTGAAGTTTCGCTGTGGAAAACGGTGTATCAATCTTTAGTTTTGCCAGAAAAGTTAATAAAAAAGACTAAAAAAATAAAATTCGATGAACGAAATTGTGATCCATTTTTTCAGGAAATCAGAAAGATTATCAATGGTTCGGGTTACGAAAAAAATTCTGAATTGAATAATCGTTAAAGAAAAATGACTCATGAAAATTTTAATTGTTGACTTCAGTAACACGGTTTTCATTTCACTACAGTATTTTTTTGATCATGTTATTTTATATTTTGTTCATATAAACCATAAGCCAAAGTTTTGTAATAGCGTTTAGATTACTTTAACCAGTTTCATATTGATTCAGATTCGAATAACTTACTATCTCCCTCATAAAACCTGGCCGTAACCAATCCTCCATCCACAAATGGTACTTCTCTTTTCTCAATTTCTGCTCCTAACACTTTTCCAGCTGTCTTCGGAGCCACAACACCTTCAACTCCATTTGGAATCAATCCAATAAACATTCCTCCATCTTCCAAATGCTCCCAAATCAATTTAATTGCTTTCTTCAATTCCTCTTTTTTATGGACATATTGCAATACAAAAATTGCAGTTGCCACGTGGAATTTTTGATTGAAATTAAAATCCGTTACACTTAGATGATGAAATTCCATGTTTGGAGACGATTTGTGGAGATTTTTGCAGTTTTCAATCATTTCCTGGGAGTAATCAAAACCAATCACTTTGAGAGCACCCCATGAGAGAAATGTGGAACTGTTGTGACCTGAAAAATGGCACGGTAGTTTGATGAGGATTACCGTAGCTCTATGGAACCGATATAGGCTGTCACTCTGGAACAGGTGTATGTGGGATTACGGTGCCTTTACAGTACGCTACTGTAGCCTTCTCTGCTTTTTTTTATTACGGTTACACAGAAATATTATTTATAATGAATTTTCGGATGAAAGTTACTGTAGTTGTCATATGACGATCATAGTTTTTTTTTAAATGGTTACGGTAACCAATTTTTTCGGTTACTGTAACCACATCCAATGGTACATGATTTCTACAGTAACCCTTGAAATTTAATTTCACCTGCTCTAGACTACCGTAATATTATGACGATTTTAAACAGTTACAATAACTTTGGAAAAAGAGCATTTTTTAAAAAAAAAGAGAAAAGCTCCAATTAAAAAAACTAGTTTGATCCTTTAATTTTTTTCAAAATTGTTATATTTATTTAACTAAAAAAGGACCCCTCACGACCATATGATTACTCACCTGTCCCCCTCTATCCCCTCCCTGGTTATTTTACATTTTTATATACAAAAACAAATATTCCGTTGACCACTGACAGGGTATATAAACAACATCCAAAATCTCTTCAAATCAAGATTCAATTCGAATTAAAAATGATTTTCCATTTCTTCTCTCTTCTGGCTTTTACTACTTTCGTGGCCAGTGCTCCATTTAAAACTGTCTCCGAGGAAATGGAACAAATCTTTCAAAATTTGACTACTGATGCTCAAGAGGACTATTTTCAAATTTTATTCAATGATACTGTAACCTTGGCAGAGATGGATGTCAAATGGGATCAATGGGCAGAGAAACACGGAATTCAGGTAAGTGATTTCAGTTCAATAGCCGGTGAAAATATGAATATTTCGAAAAAGTTCGGGAAGCGCTTCAAGGGGTCCTCAATCATAAGCATTTTAATATTAGTTGATGAATACAAGCAGATTTTTGAAGAACTTCGAATTTTACCGGTTTCACGTTTTAATAAGCTTCTGATTAGGGTTTCGAAGAAATTTAGATTCACCAAAATCTCAAAGTTTCACTCGAATTTCGCAACTGAAACTGCTTTTTTCGAAGAAAGCTTAGAGAAAGTACACACTTTTTTCACAGTTTCAATTGTTTTTCACCAGTCTCCACGTTTTTTTGTAAGCAATAAGTTTGCATTTTCTAGGACTAGTCAAAGCCCGAAAAATTTCAAACATCTCACTTACAATCAGTACTAGTTTATCTATAGAAAACTTTCACGAATCCACCAAAATCACAGTAGTCATTCAGTTACAGTTTTTGCGGTAGGACCGAACGTTTGGATTCTCTTGCCATCACAAACCCAAATTAATTTTTTGCGGTATTTTTGGAACTATAAGATGAAAGGTAGCGAATTGGTAATGATCTTTGGATACCTTAGGAAATGATTAAAAAATATTGAAACATAATTTTTCCAAAAAAATTCACAATCGAATTTCCTAATTTCAGGAGCAATGGGCAGCGTACACTGCCAAATGGCAAGCCAGAAAAGACAAATTCACTGAAACCACTGAAAAAACCATCGAACAACTCCCTTCCGCCTATAGAATGATGAAAGAAATCACAAATAACAGAGATCAAACAATTCAACAAGTCCAAGATTCCCTTGATCAACTCAGAGATCCTTATTATTTGGAAGTTAACATGATTCTGTTCTTATCAAAGATCCTTATGAATAACGAAGAAGTTTTGATGAATGGAGGATCAATTGAAATTGGAAATGAGGTTGTTGAACAATACAGAAGAATGAGAGATCAGAAGCAGAATAATAATTTGAGAGCTCTTTTGGTTCCAGGACCATTGGCTTAAGACTTTTTTGGGCATTTGATAAGAACTTTGGTTGTATAAATGGAATTGAACTTTTTAAATAAACATTATTTGCTACTGATCTTTGTAAATCGAAGTTACAATTTCAAAAAGTGTAGAAAGAAAAAATCTTTAATGTCCTCTAGTTTTGCTAAAATTCTTCACTGCAAAAATTTCAAAATATAATAATAAAACATTGGGACTAATCCTAACTTTACACAAAGTAAGGTTTCATCAATTCCGCATTACTGTTTCAATAAATTGGGAAATTTTTTTTAAGTTTCAGTCTTTGATCTTGTCAACTTGAAAAGTTCTTGTTTTTAAATGAAACCTGGCTAACGCAAGTTTGCACCGCGTTTATACTGAAATACATGTTCCTTACAGTTTCTGAAAATCAATGAATCCATACATTGGTCAGAAATATTAATTAATTACCTTCAGTTTCTTCTATATATAAATTGTAATCGTGTCAGGAAAAATCGGTTTTCCTATAAAAACAAAAATATTTTACAGTTCCAACCATACTGTTTTCGATGTTCTAATTTATAGTTTTTGATGAGTTAGAAAAGAGATTTTCTGAAACACTGAAACCCTATTCTTACCTCACACTCAAAAATTCAATTCATGAGACTTTATTCTAGCTCCAATAAACATTTCTCAGCCGAAAATTTAATCACAGTTCCAACGAATTTTTATTAAATAACTCAAACTTTCCCCTCTACTCTCCCCTTTCTATGAGTGCTAACGAATTTGACCCAAAATCATTCGCAAAACTGTGATTAACCTCTGCGACTTCAGTGATTGCTGAATCTACTACACAAAGAGTTCAGAATTCCCTGAAACTCATTAAATTTGCATTACAGTTTCAAAAAAGTTACGTAAGATTTTTCAAAAATCAAGTCATCGATGTTTCGAAATTACCTTGTTTCACACCTTGTAGGTTCATAAAACGGTTTCTCAAAATAAACAAAAATTTAATCCGATGATACCATTCAATTATTCAGCCTTTTACATTGCAAGTACACAGTAATCATACGATTCTAGTACTTACCATTTCCACATCCAATATCCAGAACATTCTTATCTTTCAATTGATCCTTGAGCAAAAACTCCAAAGTTGGAACGACCAAACACTCTTGATACAACCATTTTTGTTGGGCAGAAGAATAGGGATCAGTTGGGAATTCAGACGACATTTTTGGACAGTTCGGAGGGAATGAAACTGTGGGCAATGGTCAAAAAGTTAGATAAAATCTTGAGAAAATTTGAGGTTAAAAAAGGGGAAGGAGACCTTGAAAAGAGATAAAATCTGGGTTCGAACATCTATTTTTTTACATCTTTGGAGTGCCGAAACTGCATAAGAGAAGCAGAAAATTCGAACTAAATAAGGACATCGAAAAAAAAAAAGATTGGATACGGAAAAATGCGAGGTGGGACTGGCGAAGTGGAACCAGAAAAAATAATTTACCAGATTTGAAACAGTTATTTTTTTTTTTTGAAAACTGAACTTAAGTTTCCGTTTCAGAGGAAACTTGAAATAACAAACAGAAAGTTTATAGTGATTGTCGTGAAAAGTGAAAACACGTAGTGCAAAATAAAATTTAAAAAAAAAAAACTTTGGATAAATTACTGAAAATTTTCTGTTTCAAACTTCTTTTATACACTATTCGAAATTTCACATTTTGTTAATTGGATTTTCTTTTGCGAACCTTATTTCCACGGCCCATCTTACAGAAAGGATAATTCAACGGTTCTCGAAAAATGATATGAAAAAAATTAACTTTTCTCGAAACTGAAATTTTTGTTCTCATTGTTATCAGTTCTAGACGAGGGAGCAGTTCTACCGAATTTTTTTTCTGTTTCTCGAAGGTTTGAAAATTATTTTCCGTGAATTCAGTTGATGTCGTTTTAGAAAACTTTGTTCTTAATGCTTTGGAATTGTTCTTAACTTATTAATGAGTATTAAATTGATGAGTGTTTTGAAATAAATATAATTATTTTTCTCGAAACTGAATTTTTTTGTTTTCAGTGTGAAAGTCATAAATGAAAGTGTGTTTCAACAAGAGAATGTTCCGTTACTTATAGTTTTGAAATTGATTTTTTCCGTGAATTCAGTTAAAATCGTTTTAGAACACTTCTGATGCTTATTTTGGAATTATTTCAAACTCATTTATCATTCTTGATATAGGCGCCTAGAATGAAAAAATTGACTTTAATGAGTATTTGGAGGAATACAATCAAACGTTATTCTTCTAAATATTATTCGTAATTTACTTGAAACCGTAAAAAATGGAAAACTGGTTCTCTCCAAACTCCAGTTCGTTTTGGAATATCTGGTGCACTAATAATAAAGGTAAGCATTGTGGTCACAATCTGAATGAATTAATGAATGCTTAAAAGCTCCTGCGCATTTCGAATTTTTCATGAAACTGAAATTTTTTCAGCAAACCGTGAAATTCCACGACAGGAGGATAAAACAAATTGACTGTTTCTGAAAGTCCACAAAAATACTTTCTTCTAATTTAATTTGATTTTTGCCCAATTCGAACTTCTTCTGATGTTCTGACTTTTCTGATCTTTGTTCCAAAAATCTCCTTGTTTCCTCTTCCTTTTTTCTTCCATCATCGCCCACTCACTTCCGGTCATTTTAGAAACAATGCAGTGTTTTTTTGAAACTTTTTCTTTTTTTAATTTCCCACCAAAAAAGTTCATAATGAGCCGGAGAAGCCCTCTTCCCTTTCTCTCTGATTCTAAGAGAAAATGAGAAAAATCTCAAAAATCGAGAGAGCACACAAAAGAAAGAGGGTGTCTAGAGACAGCTGCTGGTCCCCCAAGAGCCAAAGCTCCGCCCACTTTTTCGAGTTTCTTGAAGAGAAGAGAAATAGACAGTCGTGTAGTTGTTTCGATAGAAAAGAAGAAAAAGAAGAAGAAGTCATCTGAATTTTCAAATTTTCATTATTTTTCACGAATGGTCGGTGGATTCCGGATAGGAATGCACTTCTTGGCCTCAGCCCTTCGATTTTTAGAACCAAGGTTTGTTCCTTTTTTTGAATTTTCATCTGTTCTTCTGGATTTTAAAAACTGGGTTTGGTAGGTAGAAATATCAGATTTTTACTTTTTCAAAAAACTATTTTGTAAAATTTTTTTTATAATGATTTGATTGAATGGCAATATCATGAAAATTCCGGAGTATTGTTTTTTTTTTTTGAAAATTTGAAAAAAAACTAGAAAAACCCTCAAAAAGAGTTTAAAAAAAAAAAGGAAAATGGATTTTAGAAAAGTCAGTGTTTTTGAGCATACACAACTAAAAATGTTTCCGAAAAATACTTTTCAAAAACGCACTTTCCATGCCCCCTATGAAGTGTCAAAAGTGAGAGAGGCTAGAGCGCAGAGAAGCCAGTCACTCTCGTTTCTCTGCGCTCTTTTCTTTCTGCATACTCCTAAATTTTCTGTTCAAGGGGTGTATCTTACCATTTTCCTGTGAAATTTAAAATTATCCAACTCCTGGAAAAACTAGCTGCAAAGCGTCAAAGGCTAGAACCCAGAGAAACCAGACACTCTGGTTTCTCTGCACCCTCTCTCCCTCTGACTCATACCCTCCTGTGAACTATGATATCATAAGTACTTTGCACACCCTTTTCCAATTTCACTTTGAGTGTTCCTTCCTCCTCATTTTTATTTTCTCCATGACTTTTATACTTTTTCCCTTACATCTCCATTCGGAATATTTCTTTTGCATGAGAAAAAGGAAGATGACACAAGAATTCATAAACAAGTGTCTGTCATATTCGGCGGTAGTGGCTCCTAAACAAGACAGAACTCAAGGATCATAAAGTAAACATTTGTTGCAAGGAGAAAGAAAAATTATGTATATAATGAGTATAGTTTTGCGAAAAAGAATTAGAAAAATATTTGAAGCAGGAAAAAAAGTGAAGTGAAATGTGGGATTTTGAAGTTGAAATTGGCTAAAAATAAGGTTTAAATACCTGGAAATGGCTGAAATTAGTCCTGTTTTCTATTTTTAAATCCCAAGGTTCGACACTATTTTAATCTTATTTGGATTGGAAAGCTATGGCCTAGTTTTCTGAGATATCATTTTAAGACCACGAGATTTTTAGGCCCAAAAATTGGCCTTTTTTAAGCCATATGAGCCCTTGGGGGTAGTGAAAGGTAGGGCCTTTTTTCATGTCATTTCTAGGCCACGGGATCTTTTTGTGTTCAAGACGCTCAAAAACGATCCAACTATTAATGGCATAACTTTCTCTAGTGTCATTTTTTAGGCCACGTTCGAATTCTTCGTTTTTGAAAACCTGTGTAACCGAAGGCTCTCTTCCGAGTAGCTTCTTCTAGACCAGGATGATCTACTAAATTAAAATAGACAGAATGTCTCAGAAGTGAAAAAATTTCCACTGTGGCCTAACTTTTTCTGAGAGATTTTTCTAGGCCACACTGGTTTCGGCTAGATTTTTCTCTATGACTGGACTACCCCTCTACCCGATTTCTCATTTTCAAGTTTCACTGTTTCTGACAAATTTAAATTTCAACGAAACTTTGAAATTGTAGTCGAGCTTTATCTTTTTTCAATCGAACTCAATTTCATTCCGAATCTTCAGCCCAGACATATTTTATTAGTTTCTGCTAAATTTTTGCCCTTCCTCCTCTTCCAAAAAAAAACAGCTATCCTTTCCATTCCTCCGTTCCACTTTTCCACATGTTTAGGATCAAAAAATAAATCTCTCTCTTTCTCTGCGTCTCCCTCACTCTATATTTTTCCTCAGTTGATCGGATAAAAAGCAGCGCAACGAGAATGAAATATATCGGCAGAAAGATACGGAAAAAAGAATATATTTCTTCTTTTTTCCATTCTCTCCCGTCACAACAGAGACGAAGAAACACCTGTCTTTTTTGCGAGTCACTCTCGGGGAAAAGATTCCGTTTGAAATGAAGAGAGAGAGAGAGAAGGTGGTGGTCCGTTTAGCTTCAGGAGGAGGAGAGAGGGGGATACACATTACATGTGATTACATTTCCGATATTTAAGAAAGAAGATGCAAAACGAAGAAAAACGAAAAATTATGATATTATATTCGGAAAAGAATCATATGGATCCATCTGATTTTTAATGCACTAAAGAAAGATAAAGAGGAGGAAGATGGGTAGTTAGGTCTGGAGGGGATTGGAAGGGGTTTAGGCTTTTCAGAACTTTCGGGCTAGGCTCAGACTTGGTCCATACTAGACCTTAAGCGTCAAAAATACTAGACCTCAAGCGTCAAAAAAATTCTAATCAAGATCAACTAGTGTGTTCGGTTCCCGAGCCGTCTCGAGCTAGTCTCGAGCTGTTTTAAGCTCTTTGGCTCTGGTTTTGACTCGGTTTTTGTACGCACTTTCGCAATCTGTGGTCTCCTTAAGTCATTTCCAAACTTTCATAACCTTTTTGATTCGTTTTTTTTCTTTACCGGACTTTATGATAAATCCAACCAAGTCTAAACCATCAGGGACTGCTTCTAAACGAATTGTGTTTATTCAATCCTATCCAATTTCACACAAACTTCAGAAAGTTATCATGAAATAAAACGTGTTTCACATAAATGATAATGAACCGAATTGTGAGTAAGTATTCGATGCATTGTTAAAAATCGTGGAAATTGTTACCCCTTTTTGAGATTTTAAGCTTTCTTGTACCTTAACTCTCATCTCAATTTTTTAGTGACTCAGCAAATAAAAACACATGAGCTGTTTCAAATAAGCAATAATTCTTTATACTTGTCAAAACTCATCGATACTCTATAAACTGCACTGAAAATTTTTTTTGAGCTATTTTTTTTCTTATCATGAGCCATCTAAACCCAAAAGAGCAAAATGCTGATTTGGCTTTGAAAAGACATAACTATTTAGATCAACTGATCAACGATTTTTTGAGTTTTAATCAAACTAAATTTGCTGTTTCGAAAAATTAACTTTTATCAACAGCTTTTTCGCAATCTCACTAGTCATTCTTATCGATATCTTCCTAAAACTTAGTCCCCGCCTATCATTGATCTTATCGTTTTTCTTATCCCTTTTTTCAACCAGAACCCATTCCATTTCCTTTAACAAATGGCCAACACAAACACACTTTTTTTTGTTTAAAAAAAGAACTTCCTCCATCTATTTCTCTCTTCAAAAACTTTCTTCAAACGACATCATTTATAGAAAAAAACGTAGAACAAAAGTACACAGCATGGGGGGAAAAATAGCCATTTTTAGACTATTTTTTTAGAGAGAAAAGGGAGAAGAAATTGGTGAAAAGATGTCAAAAAACAAGTAGAAGTATTGGAAATTCGAAAAATTGTTTTTTATGAAATGTTTATTTGTAACAGTAAAAGAAATCTGGGAAAAATATATTTAAAAAATTGTTTTCATCGTAGGAACCTCAATTGTAAGCTCCATAACAATAATTTTGAAAAATGTGTTTCGAAATCGCAATTTTTTTACGATATTTCAAAGTAGAAGATGATTGACGTATTGGAAATTCGAGAAAGTATTTTTTATGAAATTTTTATTTGTAACAGTAAAATAATTTTGGGAAAAATATATCAAAAAATTGTTTTTGTCATTGAAACCTAGATCCAATGTAGTTCCAAGACATCACTCTTTTCAAAAATACTTTGAAACCGCAATTTTTTTTCGAAATTTCAGAGTAGACGATGATTTTGTTGATCGCCTTCATTATCTGTATACTTCCACAATGGTCCTTATGTTTGCTGTTTTGGTGTCGGCCAAACAATATGGTGAGTTCCATTTTTATTCTCACGAATATCAATTTATTTGTTTTTCAACTTTTCATCTATGAGAGATGGTCAAGAATCCAGATTTCTAAAAAAGTAAAAAGAGGAGAGGGGGAAAATAAAAAGGGCATTTTTCTAAAATTACTTTTTTCTCTTTTTTTTGGTTCAAATTAGGTTCGTTTGAGGCTTGTGAATATGACGGTGAAATACTTTTTGGATGAATTCGTTTCATCAATTAGCTTCATCTAGATTCAAGCTCATTCTACTGCCAGTTCTGAGAATTTGGAGAAAAAAAAGAGAAGATAGATTTTTGAAAAACTAAGCAAAAAAGTTATAAAGCAATAGGGTTTGAAAGAGTTTGATCCTGGGCTCAAAAAACGGAGGATTCATTTTTTGGAAAAGATAGAAGGTTAATCGTGTGTTATAAAAGTTCTAAAATTTGGATATCGAAACGGATTAGTTTTCAATGACAGCCTACAAATATGTTTATGATTTGAAACAGAAATTGAACCAATTAATTTTCAAAATGAAACCATAATTTTTGGTTTTCTTACACATCTTTATTTGCAAGTTTCTAGAATGGCAGTCTAATGTTAACACTACTTTCAAGTTTTGGAGAGAAGGCTCTGTTTCAAATAATCCATATTTATTTTGAGAATTTTTCTGTTTTTGATATATGGTTAGATATTGGTAAAACAGAACCCATCGTTTTTTTTTTTTCAAAACTTCTTCTGTTTCCTCTCTCATTCTTTACTTGAGAAAAACTGAATTTTCAATTAGTATATGCAAAGCGTTGAAAACCTGATTGTAATTGTTCAAAGTTTAGGCGGATAGACCTGAAAACTGTGAATTGTTGAATGAGACCGGAATGAATTGAAATAAACATTATAAGTTCAAAGGGGAGAAATACTCCAAGAGCATCGAATCGGTTTAAGCTTAAGCTGGAAAGAATGAACTAAATGAAGTTTGATGAATGCCTAAACTGAACCATCATATTCCAGGTATATTTAGTCCTGCCAGAAGCAGGTTACCAGAAACCTATTCTTACATAGAATTTTTTCTGTTACTTTGCTTTTATTTCTATTTTGAATTTTTTGTAATGAGTTTACCATGATTTATTCATACACCTTCTCTAGATTTCCTTATCGTCTTCCCTCTCATTGCGTGTCATCGTCATCACCTTCTTATTTCCTCTCCATCATTTTCAAAACTTTTTGGAGCAAAAACAGAGAAAAATAGAAAGAGAAACCTAGATTTTTATGCTCTGATAAGTTGGAAGAAATATTAAGAAATAGAGGGAATGGAAAGAGGGAGCAGGTGTAATCAAGTGTAAAAGGGGAGAGACTAGTATACTTTAGAAGGACATTAGATAACATATCAACTTCTCAGAATTTCGAAATATTCATGAAATTTGGAATGAGGGATTGAAATTTTACATAACAGCATCATTTTAGATCAGCCCTCTAGTATAAGGGCATAATTTCCTCAACGCATCTGTAATTCTGAATCAAACTGGAAGAGCTAAATCAATTGACTGTTGTGAAATATCTTTTCCTAAACTCAATGTTTTGAAACAGAAAATTAAAAAAAAAAAGCAAACACAAATTAATATGGTCTTTCAATGACCCCGCTTCTCAGAATCTGATATGCTTTTTTCAATTTCCTCTGAGTTTCCCTTTTCTTCCTACCCCATCCAACAAAAAAACTAAAAAAAAAGTATCACCGAACAAAAAAATGGGGCCAAACTAATTCCTGTTTTTGTTACATATGAAATTAATTGTAAAGAAGAATACTATTCATAACATCTTCGTTTTTGCAGTCGGTCATCCGATAGAATGTTTTGTGCCGGCACAATTTACGAGGGCAATGGAACAATACACGGAAAACTATTGTTGGGTGCAGAACACGTATTGGGTGCCATTTCAGGTAAGACCTCTAATAAAAGGGCACAAGATGCTCAACGCCAGAATTGTTGAATCGATTCCGAACTTGGCTTTCTGAAAACTTAGAAACGGAAACTTTTTGATATAAAACTGACATATTCTTGATTTCAAAACCCAAAACAGAAAATGCTGACACTGTGCCCCGCCCTTGCAGATTATGAGTAGCACTTTTTATAGGCAACATTTAGTCGTAGAAGCTCGAAACACTAATAATTCATTTCAGGCAGTTTGTTTCCTGAACGATTTGAAACTGAAATTCTTGAAGAAATTGTTTTGATTTACTATTAGAGTACCGTTAATTAGAGCATTTGGCATAATTTCTATTGAAAACGACAAACAAAAATTATTTCAAAGTACTTTCATTAAAAGTACCACCTGAAACATTGATTCAGAGAAGTTGGCACCATGCCAAGTCACGTTCACTTGAAGCGTTTCACTGCAGTTTAGTATCATTCCAAGAGAAAGCAAAACCTTTAGTAGATCTAATGTGACAGTTTTGAATAACTTTTCTATTTGCAAACTTTGAAACCGAAACTTTACATTTATTGAACTGTGATAAAAGTTCCCCTTCTTTTAGGCGCCCTTTTGATAAAGTAATTCTCCCAAAAAATTTTGAATTTCAGGACCTGATACCCCATCGGTTGGATGATAGAGAACGTCGACAAATTGGATATTATCAATGGGTTCCTTTCGTGTTAGCCATTGCTGCATTGACTTTTCATATACCATCTTCAGTGTGGAGAATGTTGGCAGGGCAGAGCGGTAAGAAGTCACTGGAATTTGAATTCAAAAGAAATATATTTAGTGTTTCATGAAATAGTGAAAAAAGTTGAAACTACAATAAAATCGATGAACGTAAATCAGAGTATCAGAGCCTTTTTTTGACTTCGGCTGTTTGAGACAAATCGTAGGTAGTTTTGGTCGACTTTTAAAGGAGGACTGAAGTCATGTTTTTTTATTGTTGTAATCGAATTTATAGGTTATGATCATTGTTGAACTGCATATGAAAAGTTCTAAAAATTCCTCTGAAGCGCGCATGAAAACGGCCAAAACCGAGATGTTTTTTTTCTGGCCGAGGGCCGAGGGCCTAGGAGGCGCCCATATGGCTGGGGTCGATTTACGCAGCGTTGTCAAACTCGTCATTGTTTTCATTCGTTTTTGCTTTTTTTTTTCGATTTTTTCACTAAATTTTGCCTAGAAATATTTTTAGGTTTGAAAAGAAGAAAAGAAAAACGTGAAATAATCGAATTAAAAGCAAAAACGAATGAAAACAATGATGAGTTTGACAACGCTGCGTAAATCGACCCCAGCCATATGGGCGCCTCCTAGGCCCTCGGCCCTCGGCCAGAAAAAATACATCTCGGTTTTGGCCGTTTTCATGCGCGTTTCAGAGGAATTTTTAGAACTTTTCATACGCAGTTCAACAATGATCATAACCTATAAATTCGATTACAACAATAAAAAAACATGACTTTAGTCCTCCTTTAATTATGCTTGTAACTTCATAAAAAATTGCAGTTTCTCAGAAGTAGGAAATAATATTAAAAATGGTTTTTTTTGATGGTTGTAAGATGTTCCCAATTTTCCAGGCCTCAATGCAGGATTAGTCCTTCAATTAGTGTGCGGAGAACAAAACGTGGATCCAGTAGTCCGTGACAAGACAGTTGACATTGTTGCCAGACATATTGACGATGCTCTAATGTATCAAAGAGAGCACGGAGCCAGGAGGAACAGTGTCTACATATTCGCCGTAGTGAAGCTCGGAAAATTCTATGGAGCTTATGTTTCATCAGTGTACATCTTCATTAAAGCACTTCATTTGGCCAATGTGATTCTTCAATTTATGCTGCTGAATTCATTTTTACAAACATCGGATTATCCAATGTTTGGAGCTCATGTCCTTTATGATTTATTTATGGGAAGAGAATGGAGAGATTCTGGAAAATTCCCTCGAGTAACACTTTGTGATTTTGAGATTCGAGTTCTTGGAAATGTTCATAGGCATACTGTACAATGTGTGCTCGTCATTAATATGCTCACTGAGAAAATATTCATTTTCCTTTGGCTTTGGCTCACTGTCTTGGCAATTGTGACGGCGCTGAATCTTATATTCTGGTTCATTGCCCTTGTTTCAAATACTTGTCGAGAGAATTTCGTATCGAAACATTTGGATATTCAATCAGAGCAAATTAGTCGATTTGTGCATCGGTTTTTGAGAGCTGATGGAGTGTTTTTATTGCAAATGATAGCTTCACATTCGGGGAATTTGATGGCGGCAAAAGTGAGTTTTTTTTCAATTTTTCTAAACTTTTTGATAGTTTTGGAATAACCTAAAGTTGCGATTTTCCCGCGGTCTTTGGAAATTGTATTGAAAAACTAAAGTTTTCCCTGTTTCGAGTTTCCATTACTATTAGTCGGACAAGTTTTGAACAATGACTTGGTTATCTGAAATGAAAATTTTGAAACAGAAACTTGATAGAATAACTATTTTCGATCAAATTGAAATCATTTGTGTCCATGGGAATAGTGAACAAATCAGTTTTGCTCGTTAGACGGGAATTTTCATGAAATTACTGAAACCGACAAAAAATTTTGCAACGGATAGATATTATTCGAATCACTTTCGGGATCAAAAATACTGTAACAGTAACTCAGCTACCGTAGTGCAGTCTTTTTTTAACCTACATTGGTTCAATCTTATCAAACTTCAATTCTAAGAAATTCATAAAAGATATTTATGAAACTGAAACTTATCGAAATATGAACTTCACTTTTCCAAAGAACCCTAACGCCCTTGATTACTGTAGGCTACTGTCGGTTAATTGACGTGGTTCATTGCATTCATAAGATAAGATCATAAATATACATAACGACCGTTAGCACTAACGAAACTTTCAAAATACCGAGAAAATTATTAATTCTCTGAAACCGAAAATTTTCCCTCAATATTTTCAGGTAACCGAACAACTGTGGCTAATATTCGTTCGACGCAGTGGTAAACCAGTTTGTGATGATAAAATCGATGATCGTGGATCAGAGAGAAGTGGTGGAAATGGGAATGATTGGGAATCGGTTGGCGAACTATCGATTGTTGATTGTTAGGAGATTTTTGAATATAAATTACAGCATGGAGACGGAAAAACTTCATTAAAACGAGGAGATTCATGGCATGAGACATCACTTCCACCTCCAATGCCAAGTCTACCAACAAGGACTCATTATGTTTAGATTTGTTTCTTCTGAAGACAAATATTCAGAAGTTCTTTTGAATGTTTTTACAAATTATATAGTGAGCTT
This sequence comes from Caenorhabditis doughertyi, assembly GCA_963572265.1. Taxonomy (NCBI): domain Eukaryota; kingdom Metazoa; phylum Nematoda; class Chromadorea; order Rhabditida; family Rhabditidae; genus Caenorhabditis; species Caenorhabditis doughertyi. The sequence goes on along the minus strand of OY751556.1, from coordinate 11,154,132 downwards.
GTTCGAAGGGAAATGGACTGGCGAGTTCTGACTAAGACTAGCTGAGGCTAGTTTAGGCTAGTTTGGGCCTTTTCAAGGATGATGGCTTAGGCTTCTCAGATGGGGTTTTAGGCTGGTTTTGGTTGCTTTAGACTTGTTTATAGTTTTCTTTGTTTAGCATTTTTCTCAACTTCTAACATCTTACAATTAGCCAGTTTGAAACTGTAAAAAAAACGAATAATCAGAACAAAAATTAGGCTGTTTCTAGGAAATTCTAAAAAATTGCTTTTATTTTTCTTGTAGTTCCTTCATGGTCTGTGGTATTCATTCGGAAATTTATTCGAAAATCGCTAAAAAACTATGAAAAACTTCTGAATTTTCAATGGTATCAGCTGAATTTTGTTTTTTTTTCTTTCACCGAAACATTAAAATCAAAAAATTCGAAAAGTTTTCAGTTTCTTGAAAATCATGATAACCCTACCAATTTCATAAAGATCAGTTACACTTGAATAGATAATTGACTACAAACTACAAAATTCATCCTATGTAGAACTAGAAAAATTGACTGAGAACAGCTTTAAAAATATGCAAATATCCTAATTTTGAGCCAAGTTACAGTCATTCTCATAAAACGGCTAGAGCGCAGAAAAACCAGACACTCTCGTTTCTCTGTACTCTCCCCATTCCTGTATACTCTCTAGTTCATTTCCCTTCAAAAAACCGATTCCATTGATCTTTCATTTTTTCCGTTTGTCACTTCGGGTATTCGATCTCTTTTAGTCCCATTTTTAATAATTTTTTGTATTTTCTCAATAATTTTTCCGATGATTCATCATGTTTCCCATTCAATGCTTTCTCCATACTTGACTTTCAATTATGTCTTTCTTTTTTATTTCATTGAAAAAAAGAAAATAATAATAAATGATTTTGTGTCTGTTTATGATTTCTTCCCAGAGTACACGTCATTTTCTAGAAGAAGGAAGAAGAACACTTGAAGAAAAGAAATCAACAGTTTTAATTATGAATGAACAGTGAAGTACAAGGGGAACACAGTCTGACTGTGAAGGAAAGGAATGAACAAAATAACAATAAAGTTTCAGAAAACAGATTTGGCATCTTGATTATTTTGGGTTCTTATCAAGGTATTTTTGGTGCTACTCCTCATCAGAACTGTATGAATAAGAACTGCCCGGATGAGAACTCTGGAAGAATCAGAATCGGACGAATCGAAACTGCCTGAACCAGAACTGTACCTCATCAAAACTGCGCGGATAAGATCTGGCACTACTTTGCTGCGACGGCATGCAAGCAGTGAAAAGTGCCCAATTCGAGCGCTTGAAAAGTTCTTATCCGGGACAGTTATTAAACGGTTGGTTCTTATAAGGAACAATTCTGATTAATCCAGAGTTCTAATTCGTCTAGTTCTGATTAGGAGTAGGACCATTCTTATAAGGTGGGGTGTGGCCCTAGTCTTTAAAAAAACTGAAAATATGTATATTATTAAAGTTTTCAGACCAGATATAGTCAACTGTGTCTGGGAAAAAGATGTAAAGAGATGTAAAAGTGTAACCTTAGAAAAAAATTTTAAAAAATTTACAGTTTCCAAGTTTTTTGAGAAAGTCAATTTTTCTAGATTTTTCTTTGGAACCACTTCTCCTTTAACCGATTTTGCTTGTACTAAATACAATGCATCAACATCTAATTGTATCCTTTTGAATGAAAAAATCTTTCAATAATTTCTGAAACAGCCAAGCGGATTTGTTCGATTATATACCGTAAATCCTGTAATTGAAGCCCACCTGTATTTGAAGCCCACCTGTAATAGAGGCCCACCCTCAGAGCCTCTTCGAAAAATAGAAGCCCACCCTGTATTAGACGCCCACCCTCTAATAGACGCCCATCAGGCAGTTATTGTACCTTTTAAAAATCGTTGTTCAAAACATAAATCGAATGAGTAAAACACTTGAGAATGCCAAGTTTATGATTTTTTAAACTACTTTCAACCGTTTTTTACCGAAACTTGTGAAAAATTAGTCCAAAATGCCTGGAGAAATTGCTTCAGGAAACATTTTATAACGCAATCTCAACTTGAAAAAAGGGGTTGAAAAATAGAAGCCCACCCTGTAATTGAAGCCCACCTGTAATACAAGCCCACCCTCAGAGGGCCTTTGAAAAATAGACGCCCATGGGCTTCAATTACAGGATTTACGGTATTCAAATTTTTACAGTTTCATAATAACCACTTCAAAATAATTTTGGAAACCAAATGATTCTAAAATGCTGGAATACTTACAAAATGTTCATAAATGCTTCAGCTCTATAACCCTGGACTTCCCTCCTCTTCCACAAAATGATCAAAAACCTTTCAAAAATTACGTTACTAGACGAATCCTTCTCAAGTGTTTACCCTTCGAATCTTCCGTCTTTTTTTGACCAGTAGGCTCAAATTAAGTGGTCACAAAGTTCATTTCAATTCTATTTTTGATGTCATAAAACATTTGGTCACACGGTTAGAAAAAGAGAGAGATCACACCCAATTGAATTGATCTTGAACAAGGTTTTCTTGTCAAGTTCTAAGTTTCAGGGAAAAAATGAAGAAGGTTTCAATAATTATAGATCAATATTTAGAAAATTGGAAGTGAAATCACATTGAGTTGCAGGCATTTGACGAAATGAATTATTTGGAACGGAAATTTGTTATGAGAATTTTCAAAAATGGAGTTTTAATAGAAGGGCATACAAGTTGAAGTCTTGGAAACTTGAATAACAGTCAAATAAGTCGTGAAACAAATTATCCTTATTCAATTTCCGTGAATGAAAAAATTCTGAAACTGAAAAAAATATTATCACCAATTAAAAATCCTAATCTAGTTGAAATGAGATAATATATTGAACGTCTCAATTGCAAAACCGCACCGATGAATCAGTATTGCGCATGACATAAGAGTGAGTTATGAAACTGTAAAAATAGGAATATTTTTTGGGGCACCAAAAAAAATTTTTTATAATTTCTAATGAAAGGAGCTTCTTGGAGGGAAAAATTAAAATATTTTTTTTCTTATAGCTTCCACACAATTGAAATTAGACAAACAATTATGTGACTATTTTCGATACTCTATTCGAAACAGTAAAAAAGTGAAATGAGTTCTATAATTGTCGGATTTTCACAAATTACGAAGTGAACTGTTTGGTTTTATGAACTTTGAAAAGCCACAGTATCGAGTGGTAATTCTATCATTTTTTATTCTTTATGACTTGAGACAGTAAAGTTTTTAAGGGAGACCATGAGAGACTTGAATAAATGATTGCCTGAGTTTCTCGCTCGCGCATTTCCTCTCATGTCAAAAGTGAGAACTTTGTGACACATACTGGCTGTTGTGATAGTTGAAAATACATAAAAATTTGTGCCCGGATCGCAAAACCTTGTCGGGGTTCGGAGTTTTTTTAGTCTCTTGTGTGGATAAAGCAATGAAAAAGTCAAACCACAAAAATCTTTATGAAAAATTTAGAGCAGTAAACTTTTGGTCAAAAATGTGGGATTTTTCCTGTTTCAAAAAATCCAATCAAGAAACTCCGATAGAATACTTTCGATTATCTTTCTATTTCATGAGCATCCTTATTTCTGTTATCAGAAGTTTTTGAAACTCGTTTTACAGGTAGAAAGGTGAGACCAGTTGCTGGGAACTCACTGTTTTAAATCCAGGAAAAAGTTGAAAGCTACTTCTCCGAATGATTAAAGTAACCCTCATTTAAAAATTTAATGACTTTGATACTTAACCTAATTCCCTGCTAGACTCCCTCTAAAGCATGCAAAACATCCCAGTCGAACACCAAAAAATTGTCTGAACCAGATAATTTCTGATCAGTAAGAACTTTTAGTTTTTGAATTTTTCTGAAATTTTCAATAAAAATCTGAAACCCTCCCTAAAAATCAACCTTTAAATTATATATCAATTTCACCCAATTTCAACGAAATCAGTGATATTACACTATCATCGTCCATTCGGCTTCTTCTTCTTCCCCCTTCTCTTCATACCTTCTCTCTTATCAGTATTTCCTCATTTGACCTACCTAGTTCACTACTATAAACACATTTCTCTCTTTAACTATCTCTTATCATATTGATATATAGTAAATGTATCTTCTTTTTTTTCGTAGACGATTATCATATTAGGCGCCTTCTCTCCCGCCTGTCGAAGGTCAGCTGAACAATGCCAAAAAAAGAAGACGGAGGGCATTTCACTTTTTTCTTGTCAGGCGGTTAAAATGGGCGGAGCTTCGGGAGAAGGAGTGAAGTGACCAGACATTTTTTTGACTGTTTCTGAAGCAGTTATTTTCCGATTAACCGGTGAAAGGAGAAACACACAAATAAGCATCCCACCCCGGAATTTCTGTCTACCTGTCTATGCAACAAATTTATTGGATTGGTTTGGTGAGTTAAGGGTAAAGCTCATAGCCCATATTGAGAAAACATCATGAGGAGGCTTTATTAGGATTACAAAATTGCATAAGGTGTGTGTGTGTGGGTATGAGCTCCTACGTCCGGAGATTTTTTCTAATCCTGTACTTCGATATGTTAAGACTATTTTGGAGTTATTGCTTTTTTTTTGTGTCTGTACGTTTCTAGAAGGTCTGGAAACTTCAGGCCAATAAGATTTGTATAGGCTGGTTCAGTTTCCGATTCGAAGCTTGCCTGAAATTGATCACAACGGATTTGCTAAGCCTCGCTTATTTAATAACACTCAAATCTATGAGTTCGGTTTTTCTTTCTTACTGTTTCGAAATTTATAAAAAAAAAAGAAGAAATTATGATAAGTCTGATCTGACAGCCGCAAGTTGTGCCGGATAATTAGAATGTAACCCATTCCAAAAAACTTGGTTGGTCCAAAATTCCCGTCTAGTTTATTTTTTTCGCGGTTTCAAGTACTTGGTTTTAAAGTTTTTCGAAAACCCAATCGATTGGCACTTGATATCGCATGAAATTGTATGGAATTGTGTTATTTGGGAAATAGTGTTGAACATAAAGTCATCTTTTGTAAATCTATCCTATTTGGCCACACTTTTATAAATTTGGAATATTTTATAATACCGGTTGATTTCGCCCCGAATCCAGTCTTATTTCATACTAACACGGCATGTCTTCAGAATTTTGAACTTCTCCAATAATGTTTACAATCGAAAGCGGACCTCTATCAAAAGATCGTGTAACCTTCCGAATGGCAACCCGGGTTCGGATTGCCGAGTTTTTGTTTCCAAAGTTTCCTAAATAAATGATATTGGTAGAATAGAGACACTTCCGTTTCAGCAACTTCTTTTGTAACCTTCCTTCGAAAAGAGTTTGATCGTACCTTTGCTATCTGTTTCTTTTTCCGGAAAACTTTGCTCTTTGCAAAACTTTGCTAAAAATTGGAAACTTATTTCAAAGTTTCAAAGTGAAACTTTCACCTCTATCTCGAACTCATCGGGTATTGAATCTGAAAAATTTAAGGTTTGTTGGTGGATTTCTTCTTCGAAATCCGATTTTTCGGTATCATTTCACATGAAGTTATTACGAATATGGCGATACGAATCATTAAATCGAATCCTGAGTAGTTTTCATTAAAAAACTTTCGTCTAGAAATGCCACATTTTTAAAATGGAAAATTATGATTCGGCGGCGAACAATAAACTAAAATCATGTTTCAAAAAAGAAGTTAGCTGAAATTTGTAACGGAAAATTTAGTACTTGCTCAACGGCAATTGAAATATTATAAAAAACGAAAAAATGAGGGAAAAATTTCTCAGTTTCTCCAAAGTCCAAAAAACGAATTCGGTTATTTCTAACTGATTTTCCGTAGCAATAGAAACCGTATAATTTCCTAGCGGGGTAAACGTAGTATGTACTAACCCCCCTAATTCGAAACCCTTGACCTTCTAGACCCATCACCAATGATCGTCACGTCATCAGTTGTCAAATCAAAAAATGACCAGTCGAGTGTTTCAATTTCTTTTCTCCCTTCATGTTATTCTCACACATTTCAATTTCAATTTGACTATCACTATCATCACTTTCTCATCTGAAAAAGAGAACTAGCTTCTCGTTTCCTCCCTTTTTTCCTCAAATGATGAATGATACCTGATATACAATCTATCTGCGTCTCTCCATCTTCCCTTATCTCTAATTCTCTCTCGAAGAACACCCCAACAGTAACGGGGAACGTGTTTTGATAGTAACCCCACCCTTGAGGGGTCGAGAAATACGACGACGAAGACGAGACGAGCGAAAAAAAGGACCACCTTTTTTATTATTTTTCAAAACATTTGTTGAAAAAAAAACCTTCTGATTCTTATTTTGAAACATTCTTCACACCTATTTTTTGGAAATTATTTTTAACTGATATTTGAAATCAAAATGTTATGGTTACAGGTAAAATTTTTTATCTGATTTTATGCGGAGACTCAACCTCGACATATCAAAAATTTGAGATTTTTTGGTATGAATAAGAAGTTTTGAAACTGAAATTTTTGGGTTTTTTTAACTGGAATTTCTGATTTTCAGTCAGGCAAAACTTTTTGTGTTTTGAAGAAATTAGCATAACTGAAAAGCTTAGGATGCCTTTGTGAAAGATGCGAAACTGAAAAAACTTTTTGAAAATTAGAAAAAAATGGGTATCTGAAAGCTGAAAATTGAGCTGAAAAAAAATTTCCTTTCGGATTTAGGCATCTTGGACTTTTTGGGCCTTTTAGACCATTTTAACAATTTAGGACAAGAGGGCTTTTCGAGGCATCTAAGTATTCCGGAGAAATTAGGTGCTTCAGACCATCGAGGCGTCCTAAAGGGTTACTGTAGCTCTCAACGATCTCTCCCCCTCTCTAATCCTTTCTCTCTTTCCAGGTTGGTGCTCTTGCAGCACTAGCAGTCGTCGTCCATGCTCAAACCACGCCCCTTTTCCCGGTGGCTTGTGAACTCAATGTCCTAATAGTTCTGGATAGATCTGATTCCGTCAAGGGAGGATTCAACAAAAGTCGAAAATTTGTGACAGATGTATCAGAAGAGCTTCAAATTGGACCAGAGAAACATCGAGTTGCAATGATTGTATACTCAGGATTAAGTTATCGAAGAGAGGTTTTCCCGTGGAATTTTGCGAAATCAAATGAAGAATTCGTGCAGAAGACTAATGCATTGAGAGCTATTGGTGGAACTACTAATACGAAAAAGGTGGGTTACGGTTTCAGAGACCGTATAGAAGTTTGACTGAGGGCCTTTAATTTAATGTGAATCAGCACCTGTTTTTTCACATTTTACTGATTAAAAAACTTCAGAGACGCTCCATATTGACATTTTGTACATTTCTATAATTGTAAAATTCATGAAACTGTACATTTTAGTATGTTTTTCGATTCGACATCGCACTGATCGTTCATGTAGCTTCGTAAATTGAAACACTTATGAAACGGAAATTTTATTTATTAAACTTATTCCTCTCAGTCAGAGCTCAGTGAAACTAGAAACTAGTATGTCTAGTATTTTGTGCCCTAAGGCTGAAGAAATCTGGGAGGAATCTTCTGAATTTCAACATTCTATTATCCACTGCATAGTGAAATTGTCAGTTTATCAAAAACGTTCAGTTCAAACAATCGTGGAGTATCAATTAATCAACTCAACACAAATGAAACGTTTTTGGAACAGAAATTATTTTTGAAAAATTATAGCCAGAGAAGGTTAGAGCGCAGAGAAACTAGAGGCTCCAGCTTTTCTGTGCTCTCCTGTATTACTGTATTCTTTCTTTGGTTTGGTTCACCTAAAATTTTGAAAACGTGACAGAAATGTTTCTGTTCCGAAAGTTCTATATTATTTTCTCTTTTGCTTCGCTTCCAGTAATTCACAAAATGCAGGTCATCATGGTTCGATTTTTATGGTATTGACGATTCAAACTCGCCTTTTCCCTTTGAGAAATATGGTAGAGTTAGGAAATTTTGAAACCGAAAATGCCGATTTCTGTTTTTTAAAAACAATAATTAACGTTTCAGCTACATCTGAAAAGAAACCGCTTCCACATTACTTGTTTTTGACACGCGAAGACTATCCTCCAACTTTAATTTGAGTGATGAACTAGTTTTTTGTTCAGAATAATGTCTTTCTCCATCAGCTCAAATTAATTTTTCAATTTTCAAGCATCTTTTAAAACAAAAAACATTTCTCAGTTCTTCCAAAATGCACCAAACCAACAGCTGAAAAATGAAAAAGCTTGTAGATGAAAAGCTATTTCACAATGTATTGAACTGCAAGGCTACTTTTTTGATTCAGTCACTTGTAACCAAGAAATTTCGAAATCTCAATTACAGATTATTTCTATTTTCATTCCTTATCACACATCTAAAACACAAACATTACAACCACTCTTTTTTTGTTGATATACCCTTGATTAATATGTTTTCGTCGATCTTGACGGTTTTTATGACCTTAATCAACCAGGAATGAATTTCTCCACACACACAAAAAACAAAACGAATTGGAATGTTATTGTTTTTTTTTTCAGGCCCTGGAAGTTGGATTGGAATTAATGGCCCAACGGAATGTATCAATTCCAACACTTGTTATGGTTGTTACTGATGGAAGATCAGCTGATGATCCAAAGGGACCTGGAAAGATTTTACAAGCACAACCGAATACTTGGGTTTTTGCTGCCGCTACTGGAGATCCAGAGAAAGTTGATACGTAAGGAATGTTGATTATCTGAATGGGAGAGGATGCGATGGTAGAGTAGCTGAAAAATAGGACGATTAGTATTGCAAACTTTGAGATTAAGGAAAGTAACAGTATGAAACCGGGAATTATTTTTTTGAATTTTACCGTATTAGGATTTATGAGAAGAGGAAGAGAATTATCCTTTGAACAAGATCAATCGAATGATTGGTATTGGACTTACTGAATTATAAACCAAGGCGTACGAAACCGGAAAAAAATTTTCTGATCATTTCCGTTTTATGCCTCATGGGGTAAGATTAAAAGTATCGAGAGTGACCAAAGCAACTACGAGAGACTTGAATATTATAATTTGAAACGGAAAAAGTTTTTCATATGAATTTTTTTTTCGAACTAAAAATGACTAGAGTAATATTGGAAGTAGGGATGCTAAATTGGCGATTCACGGCGCCAATTAGAAATTTGTAAATTTGCATTGGTCGCCAATGCAAATTTGCAAGTTTGCATTGGCGACCGATGCAAACTTAAGCTTCATAATTGACGTGAAATCTTAAATAAAGTGTGCGTGGAACAACACCAATTATGGGTCTGTTCAAGGAAAAAATATTTTTTTTTCTGTTTTTTAGGTAAACTGTGTCAAGATTATATCAGAGTAATTCAACAATCATTTTCTCTCTTGAAAACGCAAATTTGCATCCCATGCAAATTTGCAAAATAAAAGTTTGCATTCAGTGCAAGAAACGTGAAAAATATTGGCCCTATCCATTTGCATTGGCGGCCAACAACATCCCTAATTGGAAGTCAGGTTATCTGTGGAAAAACATTTCACGAAACTTTGAAGTTTCTGAAACATGATCACAGTTTCGGTTGCTCGTATTAACTGGTGAAGTTTGATGCCAGGACACTACATCTAAACTATTGGGGCCTGTGAAACGAAATATTTTAAACCGGTTAATTTTGAATAAAAGAAACACTTTTCGTTCTAAAAAAACAAGTGAAAATACTATGTCATACTTGCAACCCGGGCCGACGCGGGCGGGGCAATAACTCCGTTCAGAGATAATATTTTTGAATAAAAAAGCGTAAGGAACACCACTTGGTATCATGTTGTTGAGCCAAATCAATAGTATGAAACGGATAAAAATTTCGTTAAGATTGTTGCTTTAGCACAATACATGTTACTAAATCAATAATCCATTGCTGTAAGTATCACTATACCTTGAAGCAGTAAATTATAAAAACTTGATCACAAAACGAATTTTGGAAACATTTGATAACAACAGCTCTAGGTGAATCGTAGCGAAAGTCAACTATGAATATGATTGGAATATAACTGATGTCAAAATTTCGAAACAGTGAAAAATGCTGTGAAATAAACAATTTTGAAAAATGGGCCTGTTTCTGAACATTTTGAAATTTCAGACTTAAAGTTTTTTGGGGTTAAAGAATTGAGAAAATCTGGTGTCAAAGAATTGAACGAGCATAATGAAAATTTTGAGCTGGATAGAATTATAATTGTTTGCAGAAGAGAACTAATGGATATCACTGGAAATATCAACCATATCGTTATGCACAGAGGAAGAGATTTAGCCACTGATATCACTAGAAGACTTTTGAGAGAGGCTCAAGATAAGTGTAGAACTACGACTACAACAACTACAACTACCACGACGACGACTACAACCAATCCAATTACAGGTGAGTTGGCAGGGGAATTTTAGTTTTTTTGCTGAGTGAAGATTAAAGCGGCTATCAAAATGTTTCTTTCAATTTCAAAACTTTCTGAAAACGTAAATCTTTTTTTCCATAAATATTTCGATTTTAGGATGCGAATTGGATTTGGTCCTTGTCCTTGACTTCTCCACTACCACTGATCCAGTCTACAATTCTTATAAAGAAATGAGCAAACGACTCGTTTCTCAACTCAAAATTGGACCTCATTATACACAGGTATTAATCTTTTTTCTTGGAAAGTTTAATCCAAAAAAGATTCCAGGTCGCCGCTGTAACTTTTGCCACAGTCGGGAGAACTCGAGTAAGATTCAATTTGAAGAAGTATACCACCCAAGAAGAAGTCTTGAGAGGAATCGATAATTTACAGTCTAAAGGAGGAACCACTGCTATTGGTAAGACCTGGAAAGACCTGAAATGCGCCTGAGGAAGGCCTATAAGGGTCTAAAAAGGCCTAAGTTAGAGTCCGTGAAGAATTTTGTCGGAGATACAGTTTTTGGAGGGAATTACTTCTGAAAATTGCAAGAAATACCATCATAAGCAAGTTCTCAGAGCTGAATAAAACTATCTGAACTTTCGAAACTGAACGAATTTCATAATATTATTTTGTTTCAATTTTGAAGAATCGATGAGTGATTCAGTGCTTCGAAAAATGAAGCTGTGTATTTGTTGTATGTTGAAACCGAAAATTTTCTGAAAAAAAAAGAAACTTTTCCGCAATTCGGACAAGTTTAACTAGCCTAGATAGCTCAATTTGCCTCCAATGAGCCCCAAAAACGGCCCAAACTGGTTTGAACCAGCCTAGATCAGCCTCATTTAGATAGGCCTTCACCACCTTAAACTAAGTCTCTATTTCCAGGAGCCGGAATCGAAAAAGCATTGACACAAATTGATGAATCTGAGGGTGCCCGTCCAGGAATTGCTACCAAAGTTATGGTCATTTTCACTGATGGTTGGAGCAATAAGGGACCAGATCCAGAGAAGAGAGCAAGAGATGCAGTTAGCGCTGGATTCGATATGTATACAGTAGCCTATACGGTAGGTGTTTTTTACTTTTTTTGTCTTCTTTTCCTTTCTCAAATTTATTTTGAAGAACAAGGCGTTACTCTCTCCCCTGCCTTTCTTTTCTGACCCCTACCCCCTCTTTCAAACATGTGACGAGTGAGTGTGCAAGGTCATCCCTTTTCCTCTTCCCCCGCTGCCCTCTCTTATGTGTACTCCTTCGGAGGGCAAGGGAGGCATCAGGTCCACTGGTGTAGTGGTTATCACGTCTGCTTCACACGCAGAAGGTCGCCGGTTCGAACCCGGCGTGGACCTACTCTTTTGGATTTTTTTTCTCTCAATTTTTCCTCAATTACTAATTCTTTTTTTTCAGGCCCGCGCCCCTGGATCTGTTACACTGAACAATGAAACGTTGTCAGCTATCTCTGGAAGTAGTTCACATGCTTTCACTGATGTAACCTTCCAAGCTCTTATCGATAAGATCAAGCAAAGAAATCTGCCATGTATGCCATAAATTTCCTGTACTTTATAACGTGTAAATATATGTAACTAAATGTATATTTTTTACTGATTTCTTCTACCATGGTACTGTGGGAAACCAACTCGATTGCTCAGGATTTCTGCATGATTCGTCTCTTCTTTTTGGATTGTTTCTTCAATTAGTTCCTCTACCTCAATAAATTTATATACCTACTTGTTTTGCAAAATCAAAAAAACAAGCGAAACACTTTCAGAAAATTCAGCCGCTAGATCAACAAACTCAAGAAAAAAAGTAAAAAGCAGGTGATTTCGGGCGGGATCGAACCGCCGACCTTCTGTGTGTTAGACAGATGTGATAACCACTACACCACGAAACCGCACGGCAGGCAGAGTGAGGCGAGGGGGTTAAGTAAGTAGCACCCGCCGGGAACTTGCCAAGAGGAGAGCGGGCACATAGAGTACTCCAATGTATTACCTACCTGACTGGACAAACAAACTCACAGATGGACTAATCATAAAAAGAAGTTGTCTGCGTCTCTCATTCTCTATTTTTTTTGTTTCTAGTTTGATCGGGAATTGTCAAATTGGCAACAATCGGTAGAGAGAGAAACAGAGCATTGTTGTCCAATAATACCAGTATTTGTTATGCCTCTGCGTCTCTTCATTTTCCATTATCACTAATTCTTTTGAACGGTTAGTTTATGTTGGAAGTAGTGATTGTGGAGTGACTGACTATCTCAACATGTTTCGATGATCAGGTTTTAGTTTGTTTTGTTTCGTTTTCTGGATTATGATTGGGAGTTAGTGTTTTTATATAAACCTCTATTATTGATAGCAGTATCATGTAAGTGAGTTTTGAAATTTTGAGAAACTGTCGAAGAAGTTTTTGTTATTGGTAATCATCCCGATTAAATTGGGTTAAACACTTAATAATAATACAAGTTTTCTGCAACTGCAAATAAATTTTTCATTCCTAGACTTCTAACTGTTGGCATGAATGTTTCTAGACCGATTCGGGTTAATCTGGTTAATTAGTGAGCCTATTGGTCCGGTATTATGCTATTTCAATCTAGATTATGCTAGTCATTTTCTGCAAAAACTTCACTGTTTCGTTATTTTGTGATATCTACATTGAAAAAAGTACATCTTTGATTATTCTTTTGAGAATTCACAAATTGGTTCCGAACGTTTCTGAAACCGGTCTCTGAAAAGAAAATGGACGGAACTTAATTTTTGGCTTTTCTAATGCTTTAATTGAATCATTTTAATGAAAAAAGTTAAATACACTCGATCAAAATGTTTTTCTTCGTGAATCAGTGCTTCAAAAATGAACTAATATTTCAAATAGGTTTGAAACGGAATATATTTGAGAACATTATAGACAAAAAATACAGTTTCCTAATAAAGATTTGTGAAACTGCAAAAAACGTTTGTGGTTTCGCATTGAACCTTTGTCTCAAACCAAGGCTGTCAAAATCAACGGCCAGCCGTGGCCGGCCGTGAAAAAGCCGCGGCTTTTCTACGGCTTTTTCACGGCTTTTTAAAAAGCCGCGGCCGGCGAAATTGAAAAAAGCCGTGAAAAAGTACTGAAAAATAATAAATTTGACGGCCGGCTTTTCATTTCAAAATATTTTCAAAAAGCCGGCCGGCCGGCCGCCACGTTTCACGGCCAGCCGCGGCCGGCTACGGCCGGCTACGGCCGGCCGTATGACAGCCTTGTCTCAAACTATGAAAAAGCTTCGATTTGGTTAAGCTTTATCTATTTTCCGTTCCTTCATTCCAATCGGTATTTTTTTTCATTTGACAAGAAGATTCCAGTATCTCAAATCAAGCTCGGATTAAAAAGTTTGATCTGAAACTATTTTGAAACGGTAATTTTTTCTCAAGTTCTTTCCAGGCAATCCTGAGTAATTTTTTTTTTTTGATTCCGTAAAAAAATGAATATCCACTTTGAACTAAAAATTATAAGTATCAACTTACTTTCCGCATTTCTGTAACTGCAAATTAATTCCATATTTTATTCCTCATTACACTTTCTCCCTATTCCGTATTCCCCATAGATGACCTTCATCCTAGTCAGAACACCGAGATAGACAGTTTTCCAGTTCCGATCCCCCCTCTCAAAAAAATAATTAATCAATCTCAGAATAAAAGTTCTGTCTCTCTTTTCCTATCCTGACTAGATTGTACCTACCTCCTCCTGTCTCCAACTGATCGTCATATCTGATTGCCTAATCTCTCATTTTCTCTGCACTCTCTATATCTTCCACACTATCTCTCTTTCTTCTATTTTCGGGTATTTCATGATCTTTGCATCCCCACAGACGTGCCAATTGTTCTTTTTTGTGTGTATGTTCAATTGCTTCTCCGTCCCTTCTAATTTCCTTTTTTTGGAATAGTTCTTGCTTTTTTTTGGGTGGAAATGGGAATGTTGCGAAATTAGATTGTTGTGTTTTGCAATACTTTTTGAAAATTATCAGATAATTCAGGAGAAAAAAACTTGAACTTTTTCGATTTACAGTTTTTCCATTTATCTGAATTACAGCATGATGTTTAAAAAGGTCCGAAACTATTGAACTCGGTGTTTCGAAAAATAATTTTCTCTTCTTTTTTTTTCAAAATTCCAGTTTTTTAAAAATAAAAACTTACTGTTCCCTGAAACTTGTTTCAAACCCCTGTAACGTTTTGCGCTATTACCTTCATGCATTTCTTCCAATTTTCCCAACATCTTTTTTTAACAGCCGCTTCACTGATACAGTCTCAGGGAACAATTATTTTGAGTTAAACTTTCTCACTCAAACGGAGAGCCCACATAAACTGAGAGAGCACAGAGAAAATAGACGCTCTCGTTTCTCTGCGCTCTTCCCATTTTCATACAGTTTGCTCTATAGATGTAGATTTTACGCCGAGCGCAGTATACTTGTTTTCAGTTTCTGATTATGGTTCAATATTGAAACCGGAATTAGTTTTTCAGTTTCTACCTTGTTTGTAAATTCTAAACTCCAGTCAAATAGTGAATGGAAAAAAATGAGAAAGAATCCTTCAAGGAATGTTCTCGTACTTTATTTGGTCTCATATATCTGATAGACTCGATTGCAAGCTTCAAACTTTTTTAAAAATTGAAACCCTGTTTCAAGAAAACTACAGATCTCTCAACTGATATTTCCTCCAACAAAGCCGAGCTTTTAAGATTCAGACACACAAAATGTACAAAGAAAGGGGCTCTTCTATTACGAACTATCACGATTTCTTTAATTCTAATTCTCAATTAGAAAAGCTTCCAGTTTCAGCCGAATTTGAAAATCAGAACATTGTTTTGTTCGAAATTATATACAATGAATACATTAAAAATTATGATGGAAAATTTCGGTTTCCATCAATTTTGAAATTAATTCGAAGTTTTGTTGCTACAGTAAGAACTTTCTGCCTTTGAAATTTCCTGGTTATGTGATGATGGGGTTCCAAGTTTGATTATTTCTGTCTGATTATTCTATAAACTTCCTTTGGACAAAAACAGAGTATGTGAGAGACATTCCTGCGTCCCTTGTTTGCTCACACTCCCTAAATCGATCCTAGTTGGTTTTTTTGTTGAGCTTTTTTCAAAAGTCAATTTGAGTAAGATAAATGAAGCGCGGTTTACGTGTTTTTTAACAAATTGAAAAATTTCTGAAACTGAAAATTTCAGAATTTTTGCTTTCAATGAATGATTCAAAAGAAAATTTTATCGTCGTTCGAAATAGTCTGAAAATGATTTTTAGATTAATTGCCGTACAAATGTGAAGTTTTCGGAGAAAAAAGATACAGTTTCTAAAAAATTCCAAAAAGTTTCTCACTTTGATTTTCCCAATTCATCGTGAATCTTTTTTACCATAGTCTGGAGATAGTTTTGACCCTTCGTCTTACACAGTGAGGAAAAATATTTCAGTTGCAAAACATTTGAAAAATGTTTCGCAGTTTGATTTTCCCAATTTTTTTTGGAATTCCTTTTCAATTTTTTTCTCTATTTTGGTCATTTTGGCAACATTTTTTTGAAATACAAAAATAAGTGTAGCCAATAATAAAAACCAGCTTCCCTTTCTTCTCCATTTGCTCATTTTTCTCTATTTGTTGTCCAATGTTTTCTAGTTGAACTCTCTTCTTTTCTCTTTTCTTTTCTTTCTTTTCTTTACCAAAACGATTCGTCATCAATTGGTCAACACACTATCCCAGTCATCTCCTATCCAAATGATCATTTCTATTTGGGCAGCGCAAAAAAAAGCACAAAAAATGTCTGCTCCCTTTTTTTGGTGCATTTTTTGTAATTTTTTTTTGCTTTCCATTTTTTGTGAAAGTTTTTTTGATAGTTTAACCGACAGGTGAGTATTTTTGCTTGCCCCAAAGTTTAGAGTTCAATTTGTGTAGAGACTACGAAAAATGATATAGTTCAAGAGCTCTTTTTCTTGGACGTGAAGTATGTGAAGCTCCGCCCACTTTTGCAATTTTGCCGCAGGATGATAAGTAGGATGCAACCGGTTATGCTCCGCCCACTTTTCACAATAACGTCTATGCTCCCTAATTCCTTAAATGAAACGGAATTAAGACTAGCCACGCCCATTCTCTCCATTTTTTTGTAGTTCTTTGTACACACCTTTTTGCTGACGTTCCTTGGCCAGAAACTCTCCTCTTGAGATAAAAAAAATAACATGAACAGAAAGACGTGCCCTTCTATTGTAGATTTTGTAGTAATTTGATCACATAAAATTCGTAAATGTCCCATCAGATTGCTATCCAAATTTTCTCTACAAATTCATAAACTTTTGAAACAGTAATTGTTTTGTTGATGTAATAAAAAATCACCTAATTAAAACTGACGTAATCCCACAGTAGCCTGATATATCACTGATACATTTTTTTGAATGTTTCATCAACCAGTCTCTCAGCAATGCTGAAATATTGAGTATGCTTTTCAGAACATTGTAAAACCGATAAATTCTACTAACTTGATAGAGTCAAGCCCACAAGTTTTGCAAAAAAAAAAATCAAACATTTCAACACGATGGTGCATTGTTTATGAACTATTTCTGAAAACTGTTAAAAATTCAATGAAACTGCAAAATTATAAAGCGCCTACAAACTACGATTCGGCGCTTCTCTCTATCTCGATCTTGAATAAAAAACGTCGGCATATCTAGCCTAAAGTCTTCTGTAAAAGATCCAAAGATATCACAACTAAAATGAACTGTTGGCCTTTTTTATGGAATAGAAAGACCAACTCCAATTTGTTGTGTTTTGGTTCAATTTAATTGGGTTTCAGAAGGATTCGGAGAAAAATTAGATAAGAAAATTTACAGTTTTATGAACAAAACTATAGCAGTTGCTTTAAAAGTTTTCCAGTGATTGGCTCGAATATATAAGTTATCCAAAAAAACCGATTGCAACGCAAAACCCTGGTCTGATACTGTACTTTTCGTAACCTTTCATCAATAAAAAGTCCGTGGTCAGTTTTACTGTTTCTACACAATTTCTAATGATTTAACGTAAATATTTCAGGTGATTTTTCTGTCTTTATTATAAGGATTTATTCAAATAGAAAAATTCTTCCTGGACTTTAGCCATCTGATCTCTCCACAAATCTCTTCTTTCCAATCTGCATGTACTCAGAGTTTCGAATCAAACTACGCCCACTTTTGTAAGATTCGTGTTTATTTTGTTGAAAACATGTACACTTCGTTTAGATTTTTTCACTGTTTCTGGATTTCATTAAGGTGGTACTCTATCGGAGGTTGGCCAGTAACTGTGCGGTAAATCTTAAAATAGACATTTAAAAAATTTAGCTTGATTACCAAAAAACGAAAATTTTTAAAATATATATTACTGTTTCCTTAACATATAAAAATATTCAGGAAAAACACTTCAAATGATAACTATATTCATTGAAGAAAAAAACTGTTCTTGAACTATACCCATCTGATCTCTCCATAAATCTCTTCTTTCGATCAGCATGCACCCAGAAACTTGCCATCACACTACACCCGTTTTATAAGGTTTCCTATTTATTTTTGTTGCAAAAACAGTCTCTACATTTTTCACTGTTTCAATACTTGTGGAAACTTTATGGTGCTTTACGTCTAGCCAGTTCAAGAGTAGTATTTATATGAAAAAACAACGAAATTCTCCAAGGATCTCGAAAAGTTTACCGTTCCAAAGTTTAGGTTTCGAGAGTTGCTATGTTTATTTCTTTAGTGAGATCACAATTTTTTGATGAATAGGTTTTTGTATTCAACTTGGCAGAGTTATCAGAAAAAATTGAAAAAAAATTCTAATAACGAGATTTCACGGTTTCAAATTTCATAGAAATTTCGAGAAAGTTTTTTTCATGCGTTCCAGCATGAGGCTAACAATTATGAGCCTACGGAAACTGTAGATCTATTTCCGGATTTCTCGTGAGCTGAGCAGATCCTATTCTTGCGAGGAAGTTGTCTGAACTTTCAATTTTATTTTGCAGTTTCACAGACTTCCTAAAATAATTTTTTTTTAATTTGGAAAGTTACTGAATCGCTGACCTTTTTACCTCTTGATAATAATGACCATTCCCATATTTCCATAATTCCACCTTCAGTTATCACAAAAATTTCCGTTGCGCTCTCCTCTTCAGATAAATTTCTTCAAAACTCGCATACTGCTTTTACTCATAATCACAGATGTTCTACAGATGCTCTGATTTTAACAGAAAGAGAAACAAGATAAGTGATCAACGATAGACTTTTTGCATGATTTTTTGAAAAGGTTTTGTCACAGTAAGTTTTTTGAGAGACAGGATTTTCCCCAAGTTTTCATTTCCGTTTCTCTTCTATAGTTTGAAGAAGGAAGTTTTTTTTGCACAGTTCTGAGTCGTTGTTGTACCACTCTTATTTGTATCACTGGAAAAATTTTGAAAATTTCAGCCCTTTTTTGTTTCCGATTGATTCACAAGTCAAAGTCTTTGCAGGAAACTTAGTTAAAAATCTTTCAAAAAATTTGGAAGCCGCACCTAAAACAAGAAAACTGACTTGAACTCATTTTGTTTCCGAATAAAAACTTTACTGTAACAGAAATTTTGTATAAAAATTTTAGTATTGTTCCTCTGCTAATTCCAAACTTTGGTTTACAAAATTTCGAAAAATTGTTCTTGAACTCTTGTCTCCTTATTTCAATCTTCGTTTCTTCATTCTTCTTCTTCTTCTTCTACCGTGACGTCTTCAATCCGGAAAGACAACCCGTGAAATATCAAACTACGCCCAGAATACGATAGATTATTATCTCTTTTCTCTCTCATCATGCGGGATCTCCGTTGTAGTCTTCTGTTTCTCTTTTCTTTTCTCTCTCTATCTTGTTCAATTTTTCTACAAACCGTCGTTTCTTCTTCTCAAACGTCATCCATCGATCCTGATAATCTCTATTTATTCCTTAGTCTTATTTCAACCATTTGAACATTTGACTCTTTTCTTTTTCTTCTTTTAAATTTTTACGCATTTTTTTTTGGTTATTTTGAGAGAAAAATAAGTGGGAAAAAGAGATTACTGTAGCTTTGAGAACACGACCTGTGCAATTGGTTGGCGAAGTTGATCCATTTTTTGAGAATTTCTTGAAACCGGAAAATTTTGCCAAAAACATGAACTCATAAATTATGATGCTGAAATTCACAGCAATTTTTCAAAATCCTACCGGAATCTTGTGGTAATATGGAAATAAAAACTGCGTAAAAAGGTTAATGCTAATAAGTTTGAACATTGTTTTCTCATTGAATTGTGACACTGTAAATTTTCTTTGGAATTACCAACTATAGTCATGCTTCAAAGTAATTTCGTAGAGTTTTTGAACAGAAACATTTACAAAGTGAACGATATTTCAAGTTCACTGAAAAGACTCCTGAATTTTCTGAAACTGTACTTTTTTGTTCAAAAATCACTTCACATCACCATTTTTTTATTTATAGATTACATGTTGTTTTCCTCAGCTCACAGGAGTTCCGCTATTACAGTATTGTAAAGCAACCTACAGTAACCGTGAGCTGGTAACCAGTAATCTCAAACTATTCCAAAACAAACTGTTCCAGCGAAAACTCATAAGTTTTCATGAACTAGTTTTCAATAGTTCAAGCTTTTTTCTCAAATCTATTATTAATTTTTTTCGGTACAAGAACGACTGTCGTAAGATTATCCAAAAACTTTCACAGTTTATTGAAACGGAGTTTTTTTACAACTCATATGTATTATTCTAAAGGTTGCCGTATCGTGACTTACAAAAGTAACCTAAAAGTTTACAACGTCCGTTAGGAACAATGCTTGCTAATGTTTCACTCTTCTCAAGTCACTTCATATCTGTCGAATAGAGGAAACAAAACTGGTAAATTGTTCAGAATTTTCTAAAGATTATGAAACAGAAACTTTTCCACTAAAGATTCCAATAATGTTGCCATTCTCATAACACAATTACTTTTTTAATAGCTCTAGACATTCAAATTGAAGTCAATTGTTAGTTTTGACTTCGAAACATGAATTACAAGGTTAAATTTGGGGTCGGAACATATAATCTGTTTCAGATTGACTTCATAAATGTTGTTGTTTAAGATTCTTTGATAATATCAGACATTCAAAAGTAAAAAAGAAACAAAAATGTTCACTGTTTCAAAAATCCTTTTATTACTGTTGAATACGAAGAAAAGATGCTCATCGAGTTGCACTCACCTTCGTTTTCACATCTTCCTTCTGCGTTTTCCTGTGGCACACCATCTCTCGTTTTCCGTTTGAACGGCAGGTTCAAAAAATAAATAATTTTTTTTCAGTTTCAAAACTTTTAGGAAATTTACTTGAAACCTAAATAATTTGCTCTTCTTTAGGAATTCATTTTCTGCAATTTCTCTAAAAGAATGAGTCATCCATAGGATCCTACAGATTTTCAAGCGGTTGCTTTTCCAGATTTTAAGTTTTTTTTTCTCAACTTTTCTATTTTTTTTCTGTTTCAACTATTCTGGAGATCTTGTAGGTAAACCAAACGGGTTACTAGTTTCGGCATGCATCTAAACTTGAAAATTTAGCTATTACTGTAGATTACTATACTTGCAATAAGATTCTACAGTAACCCTGACTGTGATCTGTTGAGCCATTCCTTTCAGTACTGTTGAGATAATACTGAAAAAAAATTTCGTTACGAGAATGTCTGAAAATTTTATAGAAAAGTTATGAGTCCAATGTAGTAAGCACAATCATGCAAAAATACAGATTTCTACTGTTGCCCAGGGTTACTGTACATTACATTAGGTGATACAGTAATCCGACGGGTTCTGTTGTTGGTCACTGGATTACTGTAAATCGTTCAAAACCGTACAGATTTTGAAGAGGGGGGTGGGGGCGGAGATCACTGCAGACCCCCTCGTTTCAGGTATTCGGCAAAACTAACTTTTATTCTGCAGTTTTCCGGTTCCTATTTTCAGAAAAAATCGCGGTTTTGAACTTTTTTGAAATCTATTTTTAAAAATTTTTTTGACAGTCTTTGGCAGATTTTGTAATCTAAATTTACTATGATTCATACCAAAAATTCCCTTTACTACTTCACTTTTTCTGCTACAAAAATCCGTGAATCTTCATCTGAATCATCCATGCTTTCCACACCTTTTTAAGAAGAAACCACAAATTTTAAACAAAACCTTCAGATATTGGAGTTGTCAACAAGTAAGTAGAGTTGTTGCGAAGAGAAAGTCTTCGTGATGTTTATTTTCTTATTTTCTTTTAGAAATTTAATTGCTCTTTTGGAATTGGGAGGGACACACCTTTTCGAGTACAAAGTGGTTGGTATTTATGCATAAATAGGACGGAATAAGGACCAATATTTCATAATTTTAGGCTGATTTAGACCGTCAGGTTTTCCTGTAGACTAGTTTGGGATTTTTTGGAAAAAATAAAAATCTTATTTATGAAAAATCAATTTACTATTTCATAACTGTTAGATAAATCTTATAGTTTTATGAATACTCATTGACAAAGGAGATAAAAGTTGCAAAACGGTCTAAATTTTAGGAAATATTGCATTAGAGTTTATCCACCGGGTACTCAGAAGTTGCATTGTTTTTTTTGGGAACTCTGGAAAATGTTCATGGCTTATCAGAATGAAATTTAAAACTACGGTTTCAAATCGCCTGTAAATCCCCTCGGACTTAACAAAGTCTGTTCTGTACTTTATTTGGTATAGTTCGAAAGTCGAGTTATTATTAAGAATTCACTTCTGCAAATAATAATTTCACTGTTTCGATTTGTTCAAAAGTTTGTATTCTTTTTTTCTAAACTATTGGGTTACATGCCAACGTTACCAATAAGTGAAAAAGATAAAAATCGTACTTCTGAAATATCAATTTACTATTTCATAGTTTTCAGAAAAAATCGATAGTTTTATGAATACTCATTGCTGAACGGTAGTACAATAGTTTTGAAAACGTTCCAAACTTTCAAGAGGGAAATTCTTCCACAATGACTCAAAAGTTGCAATGTTTTTTGGGGGACTCCGGAAAAATTTCATGATTCATCAGAGCAGTTCAAAACTAAAACGGTTTCAAGTTTACTGTAAATTTCTGCTGAGTTAACAAAATCTATTATGTGTTTAATATGGCTTCGAAAACCTATTTCTGCAAAAAATTTCAGTGTTTCGATTCTTTCAGAAAATTGTGGTCTTTTTTCTGAACTTTTGCTTTGAAAGCTAACAGTTCAAATAAGTTCAATAATTTAACGTTTCGGAATTTCCATGATGATTTCTACATCAATATTTGATATTCAGGGCTCTAGATGATAAGAATTCGGTTTATTTTCAACGTCTGAAAAAAAAACCCCACGCTTCTCAGCTAAAATTCCTGCAAAAAAAAACGGTTTCTGACTTTTTTCAATTATTTTCCCGAACTAATCAAAAATGATTAATTGCAATTTTCCCGGCAAACGTTTTTTATCAAAGTTTCATAAACATATCGAAATAACTTATTGCTCCCTGAAGATAAGATCTTTATGATTGATGATTCGAAAAGAAGGGATTAATGAGTGAAATCGAAATTATGTCTAGTCAATATTCTAGTAATGTTGTGATCAAAATTTCAGAGGTGATTTTTCAAGTGTTGTTTTGGTTTATGTGAACTTCGAGATACAAGGACAGTAGCATTTTTGAAGTTTAGAACAAAACGTTCAAATTATCTTGAAACCGTTCAAAAAAGTTCACCGTTTTCGAAAAATGGCTTATAAGTTATTCTTGCATTGAATCTGATGAAAAGCTCGTTGGATATGTCATATATCAAAAAACTTGAAAACCGACATATTCGCATGTTTCAAGCGCAAAAACCTCTATTATTACTGCCCGCCGCTCTGATTTCTGTGAGACCCGTGTGACTGCTATTCTATCAAGATGCCGTCTATTATTGAAGATTCCTGTTATTTTTTGGGATGCTCTCTTTTTCAAGTCCACAACACAATTATTTCTAAAAGTTTTTTTATCAATGAGTATAAAATAAATGTTTCAAAACACATTTCGATTATTTAAAAATATTTGAGTAGTGTTATGATGACTGTCTGGAACATGACTTTGACGAATTCTCAATTATTCGGGATTAGATGACTCTCAAAATATGAAATTTTACTCGTTGTTTTGCTTCTTTTTCAATTTCTGTTTCATAGATACTATGCATAGTAGACTTCGCTATCTCGCATGTTGGTACCCGAATGCGAACTATTTTTAAATATAATTCTAAACTGAGCCTTATGACAACGGGCTTTTCGGAAACTACGCGAATGCGAACTTTTCAGAGCAACAGAAAAAATTCCGTTCCACTAATTCCATAAAGTTGTTTCTGTACTGGTAGCATTACCTTCTTATAAGGGTAACATACTGTACTGGAAACAATACTATAAATAGTTCCATGAAAGAAATTTTCAAAAACTCTGCGAAATTAGTCTAAAAAATCAAAATTACTGTTCTTTTCAACACTCTGAGCCGAATATTCCAAAGAGTTGTCTCTTATTTTTTGATAACTCTGAAACTGTAACTATTCTGAAGTTATTGTCTTGGTTTGTGATCCGCAGTTTGTTCTATTCTAGAGAATTGAATCTTATGAGCCATCCTACAAATAATTGTGTTCTTTTTTTGTGAATACCAGTTAGTTGTATCTGGTATACATTCTCTTTCTCTCTTAAACTACACTTTTTTGGCAACATCTGTCTAGACTAAAAATGATCAAGATTCATGGGAAAATGTAGCTAATTACATCGAAAGTTGCAAAAATTTCTCTAAAAAAAATACAGCTGAAAATAGCAGTTTTTGATTTGGTGCTGCTCGGATAGGTGTTGTACCACTTTTGTGTGCGGGGCGTAGGGTACTGTAGCTACATTACACTGAGAAAGTCGAAAGCTTGTGGGTTGATTCGAGAGGAATTGCAAAATTGTTATAATCATAACATTCAAAATTTTCAAAACTCTTCGAAACGGCAACTTCGTTTCAGTTCATTTTTCATTCAGCTTCGATTAACAACCTCTATTATAGTTGCACTCCTTCAAAACACTTCCATAGTCATGCATTTCTAATAGAGGTGCCCTTCTAATAAAGTTTCCTGTCTTATAGTAGTTTGACCTAGATTTCCGATCTTTCTGTCCTCTCCTTATTCCCCAGACTTTGAAGTCACAAACTAGTTGTTGTTTGTCTTGAGACGCACCTTTTTTTAGTCTTCAAGCTCCGCCCCTTTTTTTCAGAAAACATAATTGCGCTCGTTTTAATCTTAAAGAGTCGTGAATCAAAAAGCGGTTTCGAGCTAGACTATTATTGGAACTTTTCTAATTAAAAATAACTTTGAATTTCTGTTTCGAAATTTTTGAAAATGAATTTGAAATTTTTAGGAATGGTCCTTATTTTTTGTGCTCTCAAAATTAAATTTTGTAATAAAAGTGCGCCACTCTTTCTGGATTTGAGATATTGTTCCGAAATCATATAGCTCGCAACATTTCAAATTCAACAACACGGCTTGAGATCTGGTCCTGAAACAGTGAGAAAGTTTATGTTTTTTAGTTAAATTTCCGCTGTTTCCTATGGTTTTGTTTCCTGTGGTCCTATGGAAATGCCAGAAATATTTTGCCAACAATTTTTGGTCTGATTATTATAATCAGTAATAAGAACTGTCACGATTTCAAACAAAACCATTAACCAAGTTACGGTTTCAAATAAATCTGAAGTTAGATGAAAGATTTCTTTTTTGATTGAATCCACAGTTGTAATCCTGCTTCGTTTTGCTTTGATTTTTTTTCAGTTTTCATAAAACAGAAACTGTTTCAAATTGTTCTTTCAAAGACTTCAAAAACTGTATTGATCAATATGAAGTCATAATTTTTTCTAAACTCGAAAACAACTGATGTCCATATCATTTCGAATATGAAAGAGCAGCATGAACCAGAACCTTGAAACGGTGAAAACTTTGCAAACCATTAGAAGTATTTTTTCATAAATTTTAGAGAATTTCAAACGAAAATTTTACATTCGATGGGTATTACTGTGATTCCACAAACTAAAATTAATGCATTAATTGTCTGGAACATTGTCTTTGTTGTCTTTATTGTCTGGAACAGTGAAAATATTTTCAACATATAATAAGCTAATCATTCCACTTTCGTCAGCAATAGATAAAATGAAAGTTTGCCCGCTGGTTGAACAGTCCTCCAACATTTGTGAGAGCTGGAAATTATCTATTGCGAAACAGTGAACATTTTGAGATTTTTAGTCCGGTTAGAGTTGAAGAGAGTTCTTTAAAGTAATAAAAAAGTAAAATTCGTTAAGTAAAATTAAGTAAAATTAAAATGTTAAGTTAAGTAAACGTTAAGTAAAATTTTACAGTAAAATTCGATATTTGTTTCGTTTCATTCGTTTTAGTGTCTTCTTTCCAATACCAAATCTAACTTTTCGTTGATTTTTTGTGTTTTACCAAATTTCAAGAAGAACCCCGTTTCAAATTTTCATTAAATAATTCATAAACCGACTCTCCTCACTAACCGTATGAAGTTCCCTAAATTTTCGACATCATTTTACCAAATAAATAATCTTGTTGAGAGCTTTGTTGAGAGCGTTTCAACTGTTTCAAGGTTTTTTTTTCAAGTCTTCGAATATCGAATTGAATGATATTCCTGCCACAATTATTACAAAAATCTAAAACGCTTTGTTAGTTTTGCAAAAAACGATTGTTCTAGATTTGAAGCTAAATATTAAAAATCAGGAAAGAAACAGTAAAATTTTCGCAATTTTCGAAAGTTTTGCAGTTTCAAAATTCCTAATTCACACTGGAATGTTAGAAATAACAATACCAAATCGAGGTATCTATTCTTATTAGCAGAAAGACTTTTTTTTCCGTTCCAACTATTTTCATATGTTCATATGACTCTCTAATAGAACTGCTCTACTTGTTCGGCCCATCAGGAAGTTCTCGAAACTTCTGAAATTTTTTCTGTTTCAAAGATTCTTATTAAAATGCATTATACTTTCATAGCTCGATTTGAAGTTTTGAAACACACCTAGTGGAGTCTGATCACGCTTTACTGTTTTGGAAATAATGCAATACAGCTTGAATCGAAACTAATATCTCAAACATGAAGCGGTAAAAATCATGTATTTCCTTTGACGGTATTCCACCATTTAGGAATGTTTTGAAGTTGTTTAAAAGTTATAAAAACATAAATCTGTTTGAAAAAATACGGATGTATAAATCTGAAAATTCTAAACCTTCCGGTTATCAAAACCGTGTAATCCACGTGGACAAGATCCGGAACTGTTTTTTTGTTCTCTTCACTTTTTTTGCATTCTATTTTCAGCCAAAAACCGTGGGAACAGATTGTTCTCTAAGAACTTTGTCCCCCTTCTTCTTCTCTTCCCCATCGTTCATTTTCCAATAACAGAAACCTTCTCTTCCCCTCTTTTCTCTTCATTTCTCCCTTCATCATTGCAAAAGTTCAAACCGCAACTTTTCTCTTCTCTTCTTCTCTTCCTGATGTTGTTCTCCAATTTTTCTTTTTTTTTCATTCGTTCTTTTTCCTATCTATCCTAGACATACACATATTGCCATCAGACAGCCCCCGCCTCGCGTTTGACCGGGGGAACAAATAGGCTCCGCCCACCTTTTGCACTTTTGTCGATGAGGCCGAAGGGCGCGAAGAGAAGAAGAAAGTGATAAACAACAAAAAAAGAAGAGAGAAGATTCTGGTTTGAAACTTTTCTTTTTTAGAAATAAACATGTCCTTTTCCTCTCTACAAAGTGCAAAAATGTCAAAATTGAACAAAAAATTGACAGTTTCTATGTTTCTCTGCGTCTCTTACTCTCTAAATTTCTCCAATTTTTTCGATATCACTTGTTCTCTTCTCCTTCTCCTCCTACTTTTTTTTTCGCAACATTCATTTTTTTTTTCGTTTTCCGACATTCTGTGATGTTTTTCTTCTTCTTCTTCTTATTCTTCAACATCTGTTTTCTCACTTTTCTCCTTCTTCTTCTCCTAGTTTCAAATTAATGATTTCCGACATCATGAACTTGGTTAGATCTGCAGGTTTCGGTTGTGGAGGGGTTACTGTAGAATGAGCAATGTCCGCTGAAACTTGGGTTACAGTAGACACAATTTTTCAGAATGTGGAAAAAAACACTGTTGCTCAAGTTGTTCAAAACACATTTTTACTTGAAATTTTGATGTCTTGTTGGAATGTCCAGATCAAATGTAGAAACTTTTGTTTAGAGGACCTTAGGTTACTGTAGAACTGTAAAGTTTTCCGGGTTACTGTAGGTTTCTAGGTTACTGTATCTCCCGAAAATTCTTTGCTTCCTTCTTTTTTCCACAAATTTTTCTATTTTCATTTCATTATATTTTTCACGGGAATCACATGTGATTTGAAGGTTCTGTGATAATTTGTTACTTCTGCAAACTCAGCTGATTGTAAAACGTTTCTTAACTCTTTACCTGAATGTAAGGCTGCGCTTTTGAAACAGGAACGGATCTAACTCTGCTAATATTTTAGTAATTTTTACAGTTTCTGCATCACAATATCATGAGAGAACGTGAAAAGCTTTTCAGTGTCTCGTTCCATGCAATTTCTGATTTAAATCGAAAATAATGTGTGCAAGTGAGATACACAGAGAAAAATTATTCCTGCATATCTTTGTTGAACATTGTTCATTTCCTAATTCTGTGTTTGGTAAAAGTAAACTGGATAATTTGACGGAATACTGTTTCCGTGATAATGTTTTGCAGTTTCAAAACTTTTGTTTATAAAAACTTATACGTATTTGAGATAATCGAAGTCTTTCTTCTAATTGGACATGTAAGTTTCAAATTTTTCGGCGGCCAATATCCGCTTCTTCCTAGTCCTCAATTTTCTGGAATTTTCAGAAAATTTTACTGCTTCAAATTTTTTTTGTAAAAGAGATTACTTTTGATCTGGTAACAAGCGAAGTAAGGTTTAACAATACTCTTGAATTCGAGAATTATATACTTACAGTTTCTGTTTTTTTTCTTCCAAAATTTTTCCTGTTTTACTAATTCCCCAATGAAAATATCTTTATCTAAATTTCCGTTCTTCTGCTTGTCCGACTTCACGCCCTAACATTCTCATTTCATAATTTTTTCATTTCAGAACTCTCTTCTACCACCAAGAAAAGAGTTCATTGGATCCCAGATCACCCGTAGACAGTTCATTCAAAAACATATCAAAAAACACATATTAATAATGGAAGTTATTGGAAAACAGAAAGTGTTAGCAATGATGCGATTGAATGGTGCCGGACAGGTAAGACAGGTAAAAAGAGGGAGGGATCAAAAAGGGGCGTGGCTACCGTACCCAAACGATGATAGAGGTTTAGGGCAGTGGGGCTTGTCAGAGAAAATAGTTCATCGAGGGGACCATGAATGGAAAAGTTAGGCCATGAGGTGGAATCCTAGGCCAGCTGAGGGAAGCGAGGCAGCAAGGATAATGAGTTCTAGGTTCCAGAATCAGTGTGACGGCTTGTCGAACTTTAGGCCATGCAAAAAAAAAAAACCTAGGCCACATAGGGATGTTTCTAGGCCATATCAAACCAGGTTTAGGGAGATTATCAGCATCATTCTCAGCTTCTTATTTTTCCAGATTTCCAGCTCAAACCCTATCATTTTCAGCTCACCGGCTACCCATTCGAAACTCCATCGACATCATCAGTCCTTCATCAACACCATCCTCCTCAACTTCCGTATCATCATCACCCTCTTCCTATTCCACCATCTACACCTGTTTCAATGTCAACGTCCCTGCCCTCATCTGAATACATGAAGCCGTCACCTCCATCTACAGAATCCTTTCCTCCATCCACGTCAACGTCTTCTATTATCACCTCATTGGAGAAGAAAGAATGCGCTGTCTGTAAGAATCCAAACTCCAGTGGTTATCACTTTGGATGCATTGCTTGTGCTGCATGCTCGGCATTCTTCAGGCGTACCGTAGTTTTGTCGAGAAGATATTACTGTAGACGAGACCCGATTGGAAACTCATTGTGTCCATTGGATAGAAGTGAGTTTCTTTTGTTTTTTTGACGGGATTATTTTTAATAGATAGGTACCGATCCGAACATTGAGCAACTTGATAAGATTTGATAAAAATTTGTTATGAAACCGAAAAATTTAGGGTAGATTCAAATGGAAATTTTCGTGCATTCACTTTAGACGATAGTTCACAGTTGGAAAATCGTAGTCTTGAAACAGAATAAATTCAAACTGTGGATAAATGTAGATTTACGAAGCCTCTGAATACTATAGTTGAATTTGACACTCTAACAACAGACAACATCATTGTGAAGAACTAGTTCGAAACCGTTATTTGATGATGGTGAAACAGAGAAACTAAAAAAGTTCTTCTCAGCACTTTTTTTTAATTTTAGCAGAGAATTCAGGTCGTTTCCAGAAATCTCATAGTTAGAATTAAGAGCTTACGTGAACTTGAGTAACTGCCATTTTTCAAATACTACTCTGGCAAATTCGTTTCTAATCTTATCGAAGTCTTTCGAAGTGATTCAAGGAAAAAACGTGGTGTTGCAAAACCCGCAAATTTCCCTGTAAGATGCTCAACTCCTCTCAAAAGATCCGAATTTCTCTTTATAAGATTTGAATTTTCAAAAAATTATACATTCCCGCCGTTTTTCGACGCGAAATTGCACTGCGCGTTTCTTACAAGATCCGGAATAAAAGTTGTAAGATTTGAAGTATTCAACCAGATTCGCATAACTTCTTGTAAGATTGAAAGACTTTGATAAGATTAGAAACGAATTTGCCAGAGTACGAATAAATTCTTTCGAACAAAATATTATGTTGACTTCGCAAAAAAGAAGAGTGAGAAACGGTAAATATTTTTAAAAACCGAAGTTGATTTGGTGAAATTTTACAAGGGTGTCTAGTGACTGAAGCTTACTGTATTCGAAATCACCAAGAGCACCGAGAGTACACCAATTGGTACAAAATTTCTTGATAGTGGTAAACGAATATAGTGAAAAAGAGAAATTTTGAGATTTCAGAAGATTTTTTTTCTAGTTTTCGGCGGAATGCACTTGCTTTTTTAGTCTGAAATTATTGTTGATGTGCCCGGAAATGACCAATCTCCCCAAGCTTGTCGAGTGACTCACGAATTGACTGTGAAACATAAAAATAGTAGTGCCGGTTCACGGAAACTCTGGTGTTGAATTATAAGGATTTTGTGACACAGTGTTACTGTAATGTACATTCCATTAGATCAGATCACTAGAAGGGGACAGTTAGACTTGATTAATTTGGCAAAAAAAGAGTAATTTGATAAATTTTGAGTGAAACTGAAACATTGATTTTGAAAATTATCGACTTTCGATAGCAAAGGGGCGAACAGTTTAGTATAGAGTTACTGATACCTAGGGATCCAGGATAACTATATCGCAAGCTTGAGCTTCGGAGATTATTGAGTGATTATTCAAACTACATAAAAACGGACGGTGAAAAAGTAAAATTTAGTAAATAAAGTGGACTTTGATCACTGCAAGAGACGTGTAGGATGGAAAAATCACTGTCAAAATTCAATTGAAAATGATAAGTTAGCAGTGAAACTGAATAATTTACTGTTTATTCATGAGAATCATGATCATTATTGAGGCCATTATAGTTTATAATAGAACCTTCGGATTTAAGGGCACGATAATTCAATAAAATCGTAGAAGAGCCAACCGAAAATTAAGAAATTTATAATAACATTTTTGGAAAAAATACGGTTTCAACTTCTGAAAAGCAGAAAAACTGTAAAATTATCGAAATTGTTCGATGATCAGGCATCTTTTATATTTGCAATCTTCTTTAGAAAACGGCTGAGGAATCCTCTATCAAAAGGGCATAGGGTTCAAAAGAGCTCATGGAAATCTTAATGTTTCAAAATATTAGTATAAGTAGTTTGAAAAATATCCATTTTTGATTTGGATGACATAAAAATTGCAAAGTTCTGCTTTTTGGATAGATCGTAAAAAATGCTTCTCTGCGTCTCTCACTAGCCCATGCTCTCTCCGTTTCTCTCTACTTTCGTCAAAACTAGACTCTGATCTTCAATTCTGTATACATTTTTCAAAAAAAAAATCATCAAAGAAAAACAGCTGGTTGCCAGTCTATGCCAATATATATTTCGTGTTCCGTTCTCCCATTTTTCTCTCTCATTTTTTCCAATTTTCCAATCAAAATAGAAAACTGGCAACATTTTTTCTTTTTGTGTTTCGACAGACATTCAATAGAACACCTTCTCTCCCACAGTATCCCTTTTTCCAAAGTTTTCATGATCAAAAATCTTTTTTTTTTCGAAAAAAAGATGAGAGAATGTCGTTCTCCGCTAGACAGATTACACAAAATGCGTTTGGAAAATTAAAAGAAGTGATAAGAAAATACAAATTTTTCTGCAATTTTTCAGTTTCCTCTTATCATTTATAGTATTGTGTATGTGTGGAATACTTGGCAATTCTCTTTTTGAATGAAACTATAAAATGAACAAACAAATAGTGGAGAGAATTTTACTTCCTTGTTCTGTAATAAGTTCCGCAATTTTATTTGAAAATTTTGTTTATCAATAGAGAGAAAATTCAGAAAAAGAGCGAAAATCTTGGTGTAGGGAAGTGTTGAAAAGGGTAAAAAATGGCTGAAAATGTAATCAGAATGTTCAGATTAACAAATAGAAGAGCTGGAAATAGTGATATAATAGTATAGAAACAGTAGAAAAATTAGACGAAAAATAGTTCAAACTCAGCTACATAGAATTAGCTTAAAAAGTTAATGAATTAGGATAGAAAGAGCCAGAAAAGACATCCAAAGTTAGTTGAAAGAAAAAGAATTTACACACGCCCTATTATATGGAATAAACTAAAAACACTATCAAAATAGAGAAGAAACAGTAAAAAAATCAGGCAAAAATAGTGCCGAAAGAGATAAAATATTCTGGAATGGCTGAAATTTGTTCGAATTTTGCTTCACAAAATGCCTAAACCCAAGGAGAAATTTTTTATCAAGCTGAAAAAAATGTCTCAATGAAAGGCCGAACGTAGGCAGAAAGACTAGTGATAGACTTAAATTTTGATAAAAATGAGATACAGATTGATGAAAAGCACTGTAAATCTCGGGATAGGCAAAACAAGTAATGGGAAAAAGAATGAAATGCGGTTATCAAAAGTTCAAAAATTACAGTTTCAGTTTGAGAAAATATTGGGAGCGAACATAATTTCTCCATTCATAGTCAACAAAAGTTACAAAAAAAAAACACAAAAAAAAACACTGATCTCACTCATATGGTCAACAAAAAATATGGTTGAACGACATTCAAATCATCTTCTTTATTCCATTGAGAGACAAGAATCAATGTACAGGGTGGCTCATAAGTATGGAGACTTTTGTGCTGGTGAACTTTGGCTCTGTGCCAACCTGCCAGATCATAAACACGAGATCTAACAGAAAATTTTTAACGTACAAATAGTGTAGTAACTGCTAATAAGAGTAGGACTCATAATATGATCTCGCCTCGAAGCTATGGGAGCTTTCTCCCAAAAGAAAATCGCAAAAACACAGGTACTGCGGCGTAGGTCTTTTAGCACTGAAATCTCAATAAGGAAGAGTGCCGGCATCAGGTCACGAGAAGAGCTAACCGAATACCCGTTTTTGTGGACTGATAAACACCCCAGTTGGTCATTTTTGACCACTCACAATGTTACGAGACCGCCTCATAAGCTCAGTTTCGAAAACACTGCCGAAAATTTCAAACTTCACTTATTTGGCAACAAGGTTTGGGACCATACTATGGGCTTCATTTTCATCCGGCGGTCTTATACTTTTAAGTACTTCGAAACTGCTGTTCAAACTTACTCGGATTGAATTTTGAAGTCATTTGGTCAGATACATCGTCTGTTATACCATGAAGTAGCCATCGAAACCTCCGCCGCAGAGGGGGGTCTCGCGGTTGCATGTCAGAAGACGTGGAACGCCGCGGAAACTTCCGATTTTGAAATTTTTTTTCCTAACTATTGCTTAGGATCGTAGCAATCAAAAAATCACCTTGATTTCTATATTGCTACTCTACTTTTCGAAATATACCCAGAAACAAAAGTCTCCATACTTATGAGCCACCCTGTAGAAACAGTGAAAATTTCACTAATCTTACCGAAAATACTGTTTTTATATTTCAGGACACCGATCAAACTGTCGAGCATGCCGTTACGTGAGATGCATCGAGATGGGAATGAATCCGAGCAGTGAGTCTTGCTTTTTTCACTTTTACTGTTCCCACATGTAATCAAACTTGAAAAACATGGCTATTTTGTATAAATTTCTATTCAAAATTAACTGTTTCAAAATGTTGATAAAATAGTTGAGTTTGGGGACAATTTTAGTACGATATTGAAAAAATTTGAATCCATAGAATAAAAGAAAAAAATCTGAAAAATTGTGTTCACAACTTACATGTTTTTGAAAAAATTCAAATTTGTGTGATTTAGTAGTCGGGAGAGAACCAAAAATACTTGCATAGTCAAATTGTTTGATTTCGATCTGAAACTGCAAATTGTTTAGGAAAAAACTACTGTCTCAAAAATTGCATATTTGCAAATGGTGATCAAAAAATACTTCAATTTGATCTTTTAGTTCTTGGCTATTTCTTTTGAGCCTAGCTTCCTGATATTTTTCTTAAAACTGCGATCATTTTGAATACCACACTGTTAATAAGTCATTTTTCGGTAACAGAAAATAAATAATTATAGTTTCGGAAATTCGAAAATTGATTTGTACAGTTTCTGAACTTCAAACCTCACCAAGTGATACAGTCGAATATCTTCCCACCGTGCTTGAACTTTTTAACTTCAAAAAAATCAGATTAGGATTTTTTTTTGAAATTTCAAAAAGTTGGCAAAAACCAATTTTCTAAAAATGTAGCTAGTAGAATTCCATCTTCTGTTATAAATTTCCAATACAATGCAAACATTTTCTGGTATTTGTTAAAAAAATTATCTCTGTTTCAAAACAATGTGAACTCAGCATTGATATGATCAGTTACCAATTCAGCCGGAAACCCATTTTTTCAGGCGTTCAAAATCTCCGTGACACTATCAAAGCCCGTTCTCCCAACTCTTCCACAGATATGAATTCCCATGAAGAAGAAGAAGACAAAAAGGAAAAATTTGAGAAAATGGATGATTTTTTGTTCTCAGCTGCGACTCCGGGTAGTTGGATATCAAGTACAAGTACATGTAATGAACCACTTCCAGTTGCACCAAAAGGTTTGTGCAATTTTTTGAATTTTTACAGAAGAATAGGTTTTGAATTTTAGTTTTCATTTGGTTATTGCGGACTTATTTACAAAGATTAATGCAGAGTGGAGAGTGCGCAGAGAAACGAGAGTGTCTAATTTCTCTGCGCTCTCTCCCTCTCCCCGTTGCCGCCGCAGCAGAGACGCAGACACTCTGGTTTCTCTGCGCTCTAACCACTGACCATAACTTGCTCCAAACTTGACCTACCCGCCTGATTTTTGCCTTGAAATTTTCCGTTTTTTCTTCCCATTTTTTTAATTCATTAATTCTAATCAAGCTCTCAACTTCAGAAACTCCTGAAAATAACTACATTGAAACTCTCTCGGCTCTCTACAAAATAGCAGTTGATCGTCGTCGAATGTTCTATTGTAATGGAGGACTCACTGAAATCATCGGCGGAAAGGGCTTAGTAATTTTTGTACTAACTCTTAATTCAGTTTCATTAGCTCATCTTTTTTTCAGAAATTGCGTCCGACACGATTCGATGAAAGATATTACAAAGAAAAGATGCGATTCGAATTGATTATTTATTTGGAAATGATGAATTCAATGAGCATTTTTCGACAAATGGATTTACAAACGAAAGAAGCATTGGTCAGATCAAGTGCAGTTTCATTGGCAATGTTGGAAAAATATTATGTTTCTGTGCAGAATAATGGATTAAAAGAACAAAAGTGAGTTATAAGATTTGGTATTTGGGGCTCAATTCTGGAAAAAATCGACAACGGGAATGTTGTTGAAACTAGTAGAATACATACGGTCATTCCTAGAAACAGTAAGAAATGTATAATAAAAATCGAAAAAGACTGGGGAATTGGAGCCCAGAAAAACCGAAAATCTAAAACAAAACTTCTGGAACAGAGGAATATCAGAAAAGGAAGTTAGTGGATATGTCTGGTACTTTTTAAAGTATCTGTTAAAAATACCTGTCGGAATTCTAATCAAAATTCGATAGTATTTTGTAACAGTGAAAGTTTGAAATATTAGGTCCATTCACAGGTACTTCGCGAACGTATCCGTCATGTGTTCATCAGATTTCTGATGTGTAACGGGTTCGTACCGGTTGTTTTGCTCGGGAAACATCTGTAACGGATCAGGTGCGCAAGAAAAATCTAATAAGCAAATAACGGATACGTCCGCAAAGGACCTTTGTTTTGGTATAAAGTTCGTGTATTCCATGATTATGAAATTTTGCGGTACAGTGAAATGTTGAAAGCTAAAAAGAAAAATTTGTTCTAGCATTGCCTATTAAGGACGTTTGACAAAATGGATACTTTGTGAAACAGTGAATTTCTCTGATGATTAGTTACTCAATTTTTTACTCATCTTAACCGATTTGACAAAGCTTTAACTCCAATTACGAATTTTGAAAAACGAAGAAGGCTTGATTTGAAGTCTATGTTAGCACGTTGCACCAAAGATGTAATGAACAAATATTTTGTGAAAAGAATAAAACTTTTTTGAAACCGAGAAAATAAAAAGTGTCGATAAGTAAGTTTTCAGTCCGCGATTCTGAACTACTATTTTTGGCATTCTCCCATTGACGTTCGGTACTATGAAGCAGTCTCGATAGAGCATTGAACCAGTAATAAAAAAGTTTTTTCCCAAAACATATAGGGGGACCAACAAACAATTGAATAGCTTCCTGATATTTTTCAGAACATTTTTAATCCCTGAAACAGAAAATTTTTAACTTTCGAGTTTATACAGTGATATAATTTTCAAAAGCTGAACATTTTACTGTTACTACCGTAGCTATTTATAGTAGTCGAATTTGAAAACTCCTTTAGTTTTCTGATGTTTTTCAGGCCATTTTTAAACTTTTCAAAACAGAGCATTTTTAAAATTCGATATAATTTTCGAAAATCTAAAATTTTACTTTTAGCTTTTCTTGAGCTTTTTCTAAACTATTCTTGCTGTATTTCTATAATATTTTCATAATTCCAGAATCATTGCTCCAGATGGTTCATACACTGATCTCACCGATCAAGGAGCCCAATTTGAATCAGAATTTCAAGCACTAAAAGATGAAGTAATGGACAAAGAGATGTGTATCAAACTGTTGTATGATCCTTTGAAAATGTGTTTGAATGAACTCGGAGGCGCTTTGGAGCATTCTCAAATGACAGACACTGAGTTTTGTGCTCTTTTTGCCGTTTTGTTATTCAATACAGGTAATTTCAAAGAGAGAAAGTGTCAATCGAAAGTGCAAGTCCGTTTTCAGCGGCTGATAACTTATCAGACTCCAGTCGAAATGCTGTCATGATGGCTAGGAATCGGGTGATGAAAGATTGGTTTGAGTTGTATGCGAAACAAGGGAAGGATCCAGAAGAGGTGAGAGGAAATAGAATGGGATTAGTGGAGAGAGCGGAGAAACGAGAGCGACTGAGTCTAATCTATATAAAGTGGTGAGAGGGTGCAGAGAAGCTAGATACTCTCGTTTCTCTACGCTCGAGCTTCATGGTCTGAAACTTCGAAAGAGTATAACTCTGCGCAAACACCCTCGATTCTAATTATTCTTGAACCATTTTTTTTAGCTATTGTCATGGAGGAATATTTGGCTCTAGAGTCAACTCGAATGTCTCATTTTAGACAAATTTGTGATCTTTCAAAGTGGACCTGGAAATGGAAGTTGAGAGAGCGCAGAGAAGCCAGACATTCTCGTTTCTCTACGCTCTCTTATGAAACTTCCACGGAACAATTTGTATTAATTTCAGCTTGCTAATTTTGAATTTTAAATCTTTAACTTAACATTAATCTTTTGAAACTGAAAGTTTTCATGAAAAATCCACAAGTTCTCTAAGAAAAAGCGGAAAAATTCTGGCATTTTCAAACCGAAAAATTGAGATGATAGTCAGAATTGGTTCCGAGAATTTTCTGTTTCAACTCATTTTCAACCATAACATTGAAATTTCTTCTCTGATTCTGGGTCAAAACTTCCTCCTTTCGTACCAGGAAACAAGGATTTTTAGTATTTCCATCCGATAATTTTGCTGTTTCCACCTTTTTAGAGAAGATTTATCAAGGACTTCATCGCGATTGTTTGTTTTTATAGACAAGAAACTAGTGATTTTTCATGAATTTGAATCCAAAGACTCTCTGTTTCTACTAGTTTGTATATAAGCTGTTCCCAAGTATTAGTTGATCGTCATCCATTTAGCAAAATAATTTGAAGCGACAGCTGTGTCATGTCAGAGTCCAGAGAAGCCAGACACTCTCGTTTCTCTGTGCTCTCTCCCCTTTTCACACTATTCCCTTTTATTTCTATCTTTTCAGGCTGGTCTCCTCGTTGGCAACACCCTTCTTCTCCTTACCGCCGTTCGAAATGCAATGGCAGTTCATCGAAAGAATTTTCATTTGATCCGAGTTTTCAATGTAATGGAGTATGATAAATTGATTGATGATCTCAACTTTACTTAATTTTGTATATCTTTCTGTGTACTTTTTTGTGTTTAGACTCCGCTAGAAAAAACTTAATTTAAGTCATATTTTGATCACCAAGTGATAATGATTAAATAATAATTTTAATAAATGATTGCGCAAAAGATTTTTTCAAAAACAGATTTTTTCACAAAAATTTCACGTTTTTTTACTTTTTCTAGAGGTTGAAGGTCATTCAAGGTTATCAATGTATAAAAAAAGTGTTGATATTATCATTTATCGATTGATTTTTTTCATTTTCCACCAATGTCTTCTCAAAATGTTTTTCTGCTTGACATGCCGGATCTTGTCTTGAGAAATATAATGGATTATTGCGACTTTCATGATATGTGAGAGCCATAATCCATCTTTAAGAAACAAATATGATTTTATTTTCAGAATGAAGCTTCGAAAAACTTGTCGTTCCCTTCGAAACTTCATAATTTATACTTCACCATGCAAATCGATAAATAAGATTTGTGTGTTTATTTTTCCAAACTCAATTAGAATTGAATTAGGATTAGGATACGATTTTTCATACGAGGATTACAATGGCGGATGTATTTTGTATTGGTATAAAGGTGAAAAGAAGATTTGGATGAGAGAAATCGATTTTATCACCGTCGCTTCAATGGATTTGACGGCTTTCTTAGAATCTACTGAATCCATTGAGCAGATATTAATTCGTGTACGTCGTGCTCCCTTATGGGATGCTCAAAAACCAGATTGTAATCAATTCAAATTTATGGAATTGATCAAAACTGGCGTCAAAAGCCTTTTTTGTTGGTCAAATATCAAACAAGAAAACGACCCATTCAAAACGGAAATTCGAATTTTGAACTTGTTTGAATTGCTTCTGAAAAAGAGAGGCCGGCCTCTTCGTGTCAAAAAACTCCTTTTTGAAATCAAGTATCCTCGTGGCGTCATGAAAATTCTACCGTATATTGCATCAAAAGATTTGGAACGTCTTGAAATATTTGGACACGTTTCTCAGTTATTCGAAATGAGTGGAATTATGGAATTACCAGTTTGGAAGAATCTGAAATGGTTACAAATTTCTAACTTCCATGTCGATATTCCACTGACCTCTTTCATTCATATCACTCGCTGTATACTTGAGTACGGAAACGTTAGTGAAGAAAACTTTGATACTCTTTTAGAGGTTCGTTTCAAAACTGTTTATTGTAGAAACCAAATATTTTTCAGATTATGTTAACTTCAGAAGTGAAAACTCGATTTTCAATTTGGCAAACGAAAGCCTCTGTTCAAATCGAAGAGTATGCACGAATCAACAATCTTGAATTGGTTCACCAACCATACTTTCCAAATCGACCTTTTTGCATTTTCATTCCGGATAGCGAATATTGTGTTCATACAGGCTACTATCGTGGTACCCTTTGGATTCAACAAGAAAAGAAGATACTTTATTGAGATTTTATGAATTGATTGTCATAAAAAAATATTTCTAGCTCAAAACAGTTGTTGATCTTTGAATAGTATTTTTTAATCTAAAATGGTTCCAGGCTGTGATAATACACATTTGAAACACGAGGATAGAGTGCAGAGAAGCCAGACCTTCTCGTTTCTCTGCACTCTCTATTTCTCTCTCCTTATTTCTCAGTTTCCGAATCTTCATTCCCTGCTTTATTCCGGAGATTACCAGAGGTAGTTAGTATTTTCATCCTATCTCAATGTGCTATAACGTTTATGCCAGCGCCAGCCAGTCAGGACGCCAGCGGTTCAACAATGCATTAATTTTTTTTGTATTCTAGGGGAAGGTGCAAAACAAAAATAGAGTTTATGGGATCTAATTTATTCATATTAACAACAAGAAACAGAAAGTTCATGTAATCTCAAACGAAAGGGATCTTGTCGACAACGGATACGAAGAAAGCCTGCAGATGTGAACACGGGGATAGGCGTGATAAGGAATATGAAGGTGATACTCGTGAACTTCACTGACTTCTGGATAAATCGATCCAAGTTTTTTGATTAATTCACAATTTTCATAACTATCATTCCTTTTTTCCTGAGTAATATCGAATGTAGTTTTCACTTCGGAAGTTTTCATAATCTGAATAAAAAATCTGATGGTAAGGAATTTCGAACAAATAACCAACCTTCAAAATAGTAATTACGTCTTCTTCGGGAAATTGTTTGTAATGAACACGACAATAATTCATATGAAGAAAGGAGGTCAGTGGAATATTGATGAATAAACCATCGATCACAAACGTCTTCAAATTCTTAAAAACTGGTGTTTCCATGATTCCATTCATTTCCCATAACCGAAAATATCTCCCAATTATACTAATCACTTCGAGACCTTTCGAATCGATATACGGTAGAATTTTCATGACGTCATTAGGATTTCGAATTTCAAAATAAAGAACTTTGACACGAAGCGGACGACGCCTCCTCTTTAGAATTGCTTCGAGCAAGTTGAATACTGGAATCGTATTTTCGAGAAGCTCGTTTTCATGGTTTTTTCTTCGCGAGCAAAGAAGTCTTTTGATGCCTATTTTGATAAATTCCATGAAATCCGGTTCATAATCTTCTGGCTTCACAGCTTTTGTAGGCGAGGAACGCACACTGACTGTAAAATTTTGAAGAGATCGAGTAGATTCTAAGAAAGCCGTCAAATCCATAGAAAAGGCAGTGATAAAATCGATATTTCTCATCCAAAATTCCTTTTTATTCCAACTATCGAAACATCCGGCGTGACGTTCTTCCATAGTTAGCAGACACACGCCGTAAGAGCGGTGATAGTTTAAAGTCATCGACTCCAAGTCTCGAAATCTTAATCTAATTAAAACCGAGTTAGAAGAAATATTGACTCTTAGGGAAATTATGGATTTGTTCGATGTAGACGGGATTATCAAGTTTCGAAACGAGCGACAAGTTTTTCGAAGCTTCATTCTGAGAAAAAAAGTGTCTAGCTTTCAATAATGTATCTTTTGAACTTACATATCATAAAAGTCGCAATAATCCATTATATTTCTCATTACAAGATCCGGCATATCAATCAGGAATACAGTTTGAGAAGACATTTGTGGAATACGAAAGAAATCAATCGATAAATGATTTTATTGATAATTTTACACGATAATAACCTTAATTGACCTTTAGCCTCCGTGAAATTCTGACGCAATTTTTATTCGTTCACGCTGATTCCATTGTAAAGGTTAGTGAAGGTTGCCACTTTTGCAAAATCATCATTTCTCAATTGTTTTCTTCCGTATTCCAAAAATGTCTTCTCAAAATGTTTTTCTGCTTGACATGCCGGATCTTGTCATGAGAAATATATTGGAACAATGTGACTTTTATGATATGTAAGATTCAAAATCCATTTTTAAGAGGCGAAAATTTTTTCAGAATGAGGCTTCGAAAGACTTGTCGCTCTCTTCGAAACTTCATAATCCATACTACATCGGAGAAATCCATAACTTCTATTAGTGTATATCTTTATCCCAATTCGGAGACCTTCGTTTAGAATCTCGTGAACGGGCAATTATTTTGAGCTATACAGGTTATCATGGAGGATGTGTGCTGAGTTGGAATAGTGGTCGAAAAATAGTCTGGATGAGAAATATCGATT
Organism: Caenorhabditis doughertyi; assembly: GCA_963572265.1. Lineage (NCBI taxonomy): Eukaryota > Metazoa > Nematoda > Chromadorea > Rhabditida > Rhabditidae > Caenorhabditis > Caenorhabditis doughertyi. Next base: position 11,112,420 of record OY751556.1, on the reverse strand, counting down.
TTCTCACTGCTTTTTCAATGGATTTGACGGCTTCGTTAGAATCTACTGGATCTCTTGTGAAGTTATATGTCAGTATGAGTGAATACACTCCATATGGAGGAGCCATAAAGCCAGATCGTAATCAATTGAGTGTTATGGAAACCATTAAAATAGATATCAAAACACTTCTTTGCTCGCCAAGAATAGATTACGAAAAACAGCTACAAGAAAATAAAATTCAAATTTTTGACTTGCTCGAAACAATTCTCAAGGAAAAGCATCGTCCGCTTCGTGTCAAAAAAGTTTATTTTAATGTCGAAAATCCTGATGACGTTATGAAAATCATCCCGTATATCGATTCAAAGGATCTGGAACATATTTGTATAGTTGGAGGATGTGTTCAGTTATTCCAAATGAGTGAAATTATGGAATTACCAGTTTGGAAGAATCTGAAGTCGTTTGATCTTCATAAATTCTTTATTGATGTTCCATTGGTCTCATTTCTTCATCTCGACTATTGTTTTGTTCATTACGAAGATATTTCTGAAGTAGATTGGATTACTCTTCTTGAGGTTTGTTTTCTTCCATTTGAAATTCCTACAAATCAGATTTTTTTCAGGTTATGCTAATTTCAGAAGTGAAAACTTCATTCATGATTACACAGGAAAAAATCCTCGCTAGTGACGATAAGTGTGAATTAATCGAAAAACTTGGACCGATTTATCAAGAAAATAGTGAAATTACACCATGGAACCTTGTTATTTCAGTCACCGACTATCGTATTTACATGGGGTATTGTGGTGGATGTCTTTCTATTCGACAAAGAAATAGAATGCATAGTTATTAGATGCAATTGATATAAACTTTTTTTGAGTTGCCTTGTTCATGTTGTTCTTTTTTATCAAAAGCGTTTTTGCTGACCTCCTATAAATTAAAACTGCAAGAAATTTGAAGCATTTTTTCAACTTACTCGGTCCGATTCTGAAAAAGAATATCTTTTTTTTCAAAATTGTAGTTTTCGTCTAACAAAATATTCTCATCGTGTTTATCTTTTCTGAGTTTCTTCAATTCTCCCCAACTCGCCAAAACTTTTCCTTGATAGCAAAATTCCAATCGAAGATTGCTATGGCGATTGCTGCTTTTGGTCCACCAATCGAAACTCACGTTTATGGCCACAGATGTCGTTTTGAGAAGCCTAATAGTCTTTAGGAAATCATTGGTATGGAGATGTTCATGTTGAAAAAGCAAAAACTGTGTATGCGCCTGATCTTACGACAGAATGCAGAACAAAGTTACTAACATTTTCTTGTCCTTAAAATTTCAAGAAAAACAGGTTTAATTCCTCAAAGTCTTTTGAACAGATTAAAATAATTTTTTTTTAAAATTGTCAAACAATTAAGATCAAGCTGAAAAACGAACAACATGGGCAAGTCAATTCGAAACATAAAACGCTTTATTGATAACATCTATAATAGCGTATCTTACTTTCTTGTCGAATACAAAGAGCGCCTGCATATTGTCCAATGTGAATACAGTTGTCGGTGTTAGGAATATCAATATGCCATGGTGGATCTCCTTCGATTTCTTGATAAATCAATCCAAGATTTTCGATTGATTCACATTCTCCGAGAGGATTGGTGCTATTAACTTTGTTAATTTTAAAGGAAGTCTCCACATTTGTAGTTAACATTATCTGGAAAGAATTCGATTTTAAAATACTTTGAGAAAGAAAAACCTCTAAAAGAGCAGCCAAATGTTCTTTACAAATTTCTTTGTAACAAACACAAATACGGTTGATATGAAGAAAAGAAATTAGTGGAACATTGACGAAGAATCCAGAAATTGACAATTTCTCCAAATTCCTAAAAACTGGTAATCCCATGATTCCACTCATTTCAAATAACTGCTTATTTGTTCCATATATACTAAGGTCCTTCAAATCACTCGGGGCAATATACGGAAGAATTTTCATCACGACATTAGGGGTTTCGATATGAAAATGAAGATCTTTGACGCGAAGCGGATGACGTCTTTTTTTTAGAATCGTTTCGAACGAATTGAAAACTAGCTTTTCATAATCAAGTATTGTATTCTGATAAGTGATCCATGGCCAGCAAAAAAGACGTTTGACACGGATTTTGATCGAATCCATAACATTCAATTGATTACGATCTGGCTTGAGATTTTCTATAAATTGGCGGTTATCTCTTACAGTGATTCTTAAATGTAAAGGGTATTAAGTAGATTCTAACAAAGCCTCCAAATCCATCGAAACAAGAGAAATAAAATCGATATTTCTGATCCAAATTTTTCGCCGTCCTGCATTCCAACTCAAAATACATCCACCATGATAATCTTGATATCTCAAACAAAAAGATCCATTACGGAATCCTGGTGAGAATATAATTGAATTCGGAAAAAGGTCCACTTCAACGGTAGTTACGGATTTGTCCGGTTTAGTATGGACTATGAAGTTTCGAAGGGAGCGACAAGTTTTTCGAAGCTTCATTCTGAAAAACTGAAGTGTCTTGGTTCCAATATTGTATTTTTTCACTTACATATCATAAAAGTCGCAGTAATCCAGTATATTCCTCATTACAAGATCCGGCATATCAATCAGGAAAACATTTTGAGAAGACATTTGTGGAAAATGAAAAAATCGATCAATGATTTTATGGATAATTTTACACGATAATAACCTTTATTTACCTTCAGCCTCCGTGAAATTTTGTAACAAGTTTGATTCGTTCACGCTGATTCCGTTGTAAAGGTCAGTTTTCACTTTTGAAAAATCATCATTCCTCAATTATTTTCTTCCGTATTCCAAAAATGTCTTCTCAAAATGTGTACCTAACTGATATGCCGGATCTTGTCATGAGAAATATATTGGAACAATGCGGCCTTTTCTCAATGTGAGTAGATTCAAAATTTTTTCAGAGATTTTCAAATAATTTTTCAGTTTGAATCTCAAAAAAGTGTGTAAGAGTCTCCGCGAATTCATCGATTATTCCACTCCACAAAAATTTGTAATATCGATAGCACTAACAATTTACGCGAATTCCGCGGTGTTGGATATAAACATGAGAGAACAAACAATCAAAGTCACTTATGGAAAGTTTGAGAATGGCTGTGTTGTTCTGTTGGAAAGTTATAAAACAAAAAAAACCCACGAGCGAAAAAATTGGATGCCAAATGAGAGTGTTATCACTATTTTTTGTAACGACTTTGATGCAATTCTAAAAACTCAAGGATCGGTCATTGGACTTCATTTATTTTCGAAAACTTACACGCATCTGGAACAAATGTATGAGCCAGATTTCAGTCGATGGGAACGTATCAAACGAAGGTTTTCATGTTTTCGAAAACCTCCAATAGAAGAGCATTCAATTGATACGAAAAGTATCTTATTTAATTCCATTCAAAACACTCTAAAGTCTCGAGTCCGTCTACTTCAAGTTGATTGCTTGGTCTTAGAAATATTATTACCTGAAGATGCCATTAAAATCATTCGATTAATTGATCCGAAACAAATCTCAATATTAACAATTGATAAGTCAAATCATAAAAATGAACCTGGAGAAGATTTGGATATTCTAGAGATTGGGAGCCTGGAACACTGGAAAAACCTTGGGAGGATAAGCATAGATGGATATTTTGCGGCAGCCCCAATGACACTATTCAATCATATTAGATATGTAAACTTGACATATAGACAAGTATCGTATGAAGATTTGTTGACTTTCAAACAGGTTTGATTTCCAGCAATTCGGCAACATATAAAAATAAATTTTCAGTTTTTCTCCGATTCGATAGTCCAACGCTTCGATGTCCAATTGGAGACTGAATTTGAAAACGATGAATTAACTCGAGCTTATGGACAAAGTCAGATAGTTCTAACAACAAAATACTGGTGCTTTCAAATTCCCGGAACAGATCAATTTGTATTGATTCATCATATTACTATTTTATGGTTACGGCTTGAACGAAAAACTCGACAAGAACTTACTCTGGATGGTTTCCGTTTACCTTCACTGTGAACTTTTTTTTTCGTTTTTCTAAAAATAAAGAATTCCATGTGTTCCTAATCTAAAAATCGCATAAAATTCATGTCATTTTCTTCTCTTGACGTCACTAATATATCTTCTCTTGTTCATTCTTTTTTTTCTCTCCGAAACAAAAGAAAAAAAAAGAAAACATACACAAAAATTGTTGCAACAAAAAGAAAACAAAGTAATGTTGTTGTTGTTTTCTTTTCGCAAAAAAAAGAGTTCTCCGTTCTTAATTCCTTCCGATTTGTCTAGAGATTTTAAGAGACCAAAAGAAACCTCCCCTCACTACTTAAAACTATACAATTTTTACTTCTTTTTCTTTGAATCATTTTTTGTTTAGACCAGGCTAAACTAGGAGAAATTTTTCACTGAACTTTTTATGAAAGCTTACAGATTTTCCTAATGATGTTGCGAAGAACATTTTAACAAAAATAATCTTGAAGTCGCTGTATATCAAAAAGTTGAAACTGTCATTTTTTTTTTGGAATTCTAATAATGCTAATTATAAACGTGCTCTTATGTTAGAGGTTACCAATCAGCGAGACCGTTAAATTTTTATTGCATTTTGATATACGAAGAATTTGAAACAGTGAACTTTCAGAACTATCAAAACTAAATTTCGACTTTTTTGATATGCCTTCCTATTGGAGGTTAGAAAATAGTCTCCTCTTTCTGACGGAATCCTATAATTTCTAGAATCAATTTTGAAAAATTATTATGTTTCAAAGCTTTTTTGAATTTTGGAGATAGAAATAACGTTAAATTATAAAATGGCGACTAATCATTTATTAGGAATTTTAAAGAATAGTTCTAGAGTGTACATTTTTTCCTGATAATGTAAAATCCAAATTTTAGTATTTTTCAGAAATATCGAATAGTTTCAGTATTGCACGCGGGTAGTAAATCAAACTAGATTCTTTGAATCTTCAGTTTGTGGTAAATAAGAAACTGTAAATATTCCAATTTTTCAAACACAATTTTTCTTCTAAAAATGTGGAAGCTTTTAGTGAAAATTTCACTGTTTCAAACACCTTCAAAATATATCATTTCAAAAAACAATTTGTTGAACCAGCCATGGTTTGGGAGTAATTATCAAATTTCTGAAAGGTTTGTAGCTTTAATATCGACTTGAAAAAGTATTACTGTTTCCAAAATGTTTTAATAATTCGGAATTCTCACTTTTATAGTTGAGTACTAAATGAATATCTTGGAAAATTGTTTAATTTCTGCTTTTTTTTTGAAGTGACACTGATATTTCTGTCTATATAAAGGCTCGGTTTGAAAATTTAACTCTGTTTCCAGATTACTGTATCATAGCAATATGGAAGTAAATCTCCAGTTCTCCGATTCTTTCTCGACTACATGAAAAAACTCACACAAAATTATCTGTGAAAGGCCCGAATTGGCCTATCCTTCGCAGGCCTGAATCAGTCTATTCAAGCCTAAAACCTACCCTAGATTTCCTTCAACCCCTTATTTTTCCTCAATCCCCTTTCCCTTTTCGAAAAATATATGTTTTATTATTCGTTCCCCGCATGAAAATTCAATTATTCACAAGTGGTTTAGGTTCTTTTCTATCCCCTCATATGACCTCCTTCTAGTTGTTGACAACAAAAAACAACTCTCTCTTCATCCTTGATTTCTTTTCTTTGTTTTTCTTATTTTTCTCAAGTGGAGGTATACGGTAAATGATCGATTCCAGATGGATTTTTAGTGTTTTTGTCTGGAAAAAAAAGATTTTATTTCAGTTTCGGTTCGAATACAATTTCCAGATGTCGAAACCAATTTATTGCCGATACGATTTTTTCTGAAATCTGAGGATACTACAACCCTGTTTCAATATTGTTTCACCTAGCAGTTTTACCAATCAACAAGAAATTATAAAAAAGTATGGGAAACCGAAAAAATATTCAGAATTTTCAGTTACTTTCTCATTTTTTTTTAGTGCTAGGTAGTGCTGTAGTTTCAGTAAACCTGCAGTAGCCAATATCATCATCATCATCAAGGGAGTATTTTAAGCTACTGTAACTCTCGGTTTCAAACTTTTTCTATGTGCATTACCGATTTTCTTCTCAATGTTTTCTTAAAGCTCAATATCAGTGCTATTCTTACAATAATGAGCTACCGTAACCCTACAGTAACCCTAGTCAAAACTTGTTGAAGTTACTGTTTCAAATAATACTCTGAACTGGCCAAACGCTCAGATTTTTCAGTACCGACTTCACCCTCTTTTTTCGAAACTGTACTGATTCTACAGTAACACAAAAAAGTTTATGAAGACTACTGTAGAAAAAGCTATTATTAGTGACGCTAAAGGTTTTGAAAGCGGTCACGGTGTTTCGATTTTAGGGGGATTACTGTAGTATGGAGTTTCCCGTCGATGCGTATAGCGATACAAAAGTTATCCTCCGCGTGACTGTCAAGATTACATTAGGCTTGCTGTATCTACGATGACTATAGGGTTACGGTAGCTTTGCCACTAGTTCTATGGTCTTACGAAGACACGGAAAAGTGACGGTTCCGTTTAAAGGCGCAGAGGCAAATGTACACGATATCTCGCCACGCTTACCGTAATTTTAATGCGTAACTGTCTGCGTGTCTGACCGCTCTCTTCAAATTGTGAACTATATTGACAAAGGTGGGCGGGGTTGACATTAGGGCGGGTATGCAGACGCTTCCGTTGAATATAATGCACTAAATATACGGTAAACGTGGCGAGATATCGTGTACATTTGCCTCTGCGCCTTTAAACAAAACCGTCACTTTTTCGTGTCTTCGTAATAGTTACAGAAAACGTTCTGCTGTCAACAGAAGTGAACTAACCCAATGATACTGTAGTTTAAAGATCCTCTCATCCAGAAACAGAAAACTTTGAATTTTTTTTCATGTTTCAAAAAGTTTCTAAAACTAGACTAAATTGAATGCATTCATTGTGCCTCTCTAATCCAATTCCCATTTACAGTATCTCTCTAAAATCCCTATTTTTCTCAAATTTCTCTTCCCAATTTCTTCACGTCATCCAAATATTTGTATTCTATTTATTTTTCTGTGTGAATCCTTTCAATATCTTCATTTTTTCTGCAGAAAAACCCAAAAACAACTTCCCCTTTCTCACTCATTTACGTCTCATCAATTGGTGGTCCACAACTCAAAATAGACTGGCTGAAAATATTTTCAGACCACAAACTACAAACTACAAAACAAACAGAACGGGAAGATTCCAGACGTTTGTCTGTTTTCTTATTCCGGGAAAAATTGGATAATTTGAGTGGGTGGTCAATTGGTAATGAGGCAGTGTTGTTGGTCTTTGGAATTCTATGAAAATGCAAATGTGCTCTAGTGAGAATTCAGGCTAGTCTGGGGGTTCTAGGCTTATCGTCTTTATATTTGGGTGCCCTTGTATTAGAGAGTTGAAATAAAGACAATGGATACTACCTCAAATTTTGTAGAAAAATTACTGTTCCCAATTTTGATATCTAGAAATTTTTTTTTGGAAACTCAATAGGTGCTTGAACCTGAGTTTATTGAACTGGCTTTTCTCAACTCTGATCATCCTGCTTTCTATGGATTCAGTATTGTGCTCGCTCTCTGCATTCAATTTAATCGTGCTTTACAACGCATCAATTTTTTGAATTTCATTCAAATTTTCAATAATGGTTCTCACTTTCGAACATCATAAAGTTTTGATAAAGAACAGACAGATTAGAGAGACCGCAGAGAAACGATAACTTCTATCTTCTCTTTGCTGTCTTCGTTCACTCCAGCTCCAAGTCAAATGCGAATTAAATTGTCTTTAGAAAACATTTGGAAAATTTTCTTACCTTTTGAAACAGAAAAATTTTCCTGAAATTTATTTAGTCAAAAATCGGAACATTTGGTGCTCTAAAAGTCAAAAATCCAAGGATCTTTTTACTGTTTCAACATTAGTTTTCAAAAGCCAGTTTGCAGACAGGAAACGTTATGAATGAGTCACCAATTGGGAAAGTTTTCCCTGTGTCTCCCAGTTGCACACACTCTATCTATTGTGCTTCAGGTCAGATAAAAAAAGGTCGAATCTTTTCTTTAAGATATACATATCTGCCACATTTACCGAGAGCATCATTTTCTTTGGAGACTTGAAAATTCTAGAAATCTCATCGAAACAGTGAGTTTTTGAGGGAAGAAGTTTGTCTATCAGTACTACTGTAGCAACTGCGACCTCCTGTAACAAGGCAGACCTATGTAACATATACTATCGAATGTTTCCTATTTGAACTCTGTTTTCATCCAACAGTTTTCAACTAAAATTTGAATTTTGTTCCTAAATTATCTAACACCCAGACAACAATCAATTTTCATGAAAACCGAAAAATTGAAAGCATTTCGTGTAAACGGTAGTTTTTTTTTTCAAAATTTCCCTAATCGCTTCAGCACGCTTACCATATTTACTGTTTGCCGGAACTTTAACCTATTTACCGTACCTCAACTACTGTACCTTATCTAAAAACCTCCCTTCAGTCTATGCAAAAACACAGTTTTCAGCCGAAAAATATTTTGATTTTTGATCCCTGTCTTTTTGCCGAAAAACTTTTTCAATATTCTCCCACTATTTCCATTTCCTATACAAATTGAATATTTTTGTATATTTTGTCCGTGGTTCTCCTCTATTCAAAAAATCTTTCTATTCATATATACCCTTTTATGAAAATATATATCTTTTTTTGCATCTTTTTCCCACTGCTCCATATTCAGTCCATATGACCTAGGGATCCACTGCTAATACTTTCCCACCTTCATTTGGAATTCCTTCCGAAAATAAGGAGAAGATGATACCACGTGGAGATTATAGAGGTCTTCTGGATAGTATTTTCGATGACGTCAGTTTAAATTTTTCTAATTTTTTTTTCAAAAAACTGTTTCCAATTTTGAAATCATATTCAGAAACATAGCTGAAGTTCAAAGTGTTATTATGAAACCGAAAACACTTTTCTATTACTGTATTTAGTGCTGCCTACAGTAGCGTTCAAATCGGAACTACCGTAATCCGATTTCAACTTCAAAAAACTTTACCATTTCAGCAATCCTAGTTTATCTGCCACAACTTTAACCACTAGTACAAGGATTCTGGCAAGTTTTGAACTACTCTAACAGCAGTAATTTGGAACTTTAACCTCAATAGTCTATATCAGACATGAGCGGAATTCCGTCTTCCGGGTTTTCAAAAACTGTTCCGACTTCCGTCTTCCGGATTCAAAGAGTTTTCTCTTCCGCTCATGTCTGGTCTATATTCCATGAAATCTACAGTAATTTCTCTCTAATTTCGGAAAAAAATGCCGGTTCAACTACCGTAGTTCAACTGTCAGAACTTTCAAGTATAATTATGCTGAAATAGGAGCCATTTCACCAAAAGTATTATGATGGCATCCTATTTTAATCCAATTCTGAAACAGATAATGTAACTTTTTTGAAAAACGGCAAAGGAAAACACTAGAATTTTATGGCAATAGAAGCGAAAGGATCACATATAATGCAATAGCAAAGTGTAAAATTGCTAAAAATCTGAACGGAAACTGTAATTTTTTCAAATATTTCTTGCCGCAAAAAACGACTGTTTCGGAGCATTTTCAAGTATTTGAAGATACAGTTAATTTTCAGTCCTCCGATCTTTCTATCCTCAATATTTTACAGTAATCTTTTGTGTTTTTTGCATTCACAAACTTCTCTGCGTCTCTCTATGTTACACACTATTTTCGGAGTTAAAGCACTTTTTCCGAATAATTTCCAGGCTGCGCCAAAATACAAAATTTCTACTGTTTCAAAAAATTTGGAAAAATACCGAGAAATCTGTTTTTCAATTTTCGCTTTCTCCTACATTCTTAATTGTTCAAACAAGTAGAGCAAAGCTGCTCTATTGACAATTCCAATCAAATCCCAAATTTCTCCGCCCCTTCCCTTCATTCCTGTGTTCCATTTTTTTTCTGTTTTTCCGACCAAAACGCTTCTCTCTCCGCAAAAACAACAAAAAGAGAGAAAATTGGGGTGAAAAATTACACAAATTGCCAATTTGGTCCTTGCATTTTTCTTTTCTCTTCATTTTCTCTAGGTTGACTGGCAGTCGGAAGAAGAGAGAGAGAGAGAGGAGAGACACTAAATTATTCATGTCGTAAACGTAAAAAATAAAAGGAAAATTTTTATATTTTTGGCTTCCTTTTTTTGTTTTATTATGTCTGGAGGGGGAGAAAACTGAAGCATATTTGCAAACATTTTTTGTGAACTTTTGGAAACTTTTGAAAAAATGTACAAAACAATTTTTTTTTTGAGGAATCCTTTCAACTCAAAAAATCCCTGTAATATAACGGAACTCTGAAACGAGGTTTTCCCCTTTCTAAACAAGGTAGTGAATACATAACGGCATGCCGTTCTATTGCAGGCTTAACTGTAACTTTCTGTTGGTCGATTACTTTAGATTCATCTGCTGGGTTATTGTAGGCCCTGTGGGTTACTGTAGTTCTGCTGAAGGGGAAGATTAGTTAACTGGAGCAATACATTTGTGAATAGCAGTCCACAAAGTTTTTACGATTAAAGTTTTCAATGAAACAGTATTTCTTCGACTCATTTCAATTAAAGACTGGAAGAAAATTTTCCAGTTTCAAGAAAGTCATACATTTTATTGATTAGAATAGAATTCGATAGAACAACGTTATACATGTTTTTAAATTTCACTGCGGAATTCTCTATAGAAAAACAAGTTAGTTCTAAGTTATTCACACTTCTAAACATTTTTTTAGGTTTTACAGAGGATGTCCTTCATAAAAACTGAAAATTGATTAATGTTTCGAATTAGTTTTGAAATTTCCTCAGTATTATGACATTTAGTTCTCGGGTACTACTAGTGATCTTCATTTTACTTTCTATGAAACCGCACTTGAAATCTGTTTTGTCAAAAAATGCTTCTGTTTCAAAATCACCATGAATTTAGGAAGTTCTTTGTGATCCTTTGATTATACGATAATTAGGGTGCGAACAAACAAAACATTGCTATTTCATCTAAATCCCGAAAATTCTTTGAATTTCTAAACTATGTTCTCTTACTTACACCTCTGATCCTTCATCATTCAACTCTAACCTTATTCCTGCAACTTATCACCTTTTCCATGCAGATGCAATTTTCAGAATGTTTTCGCGTGTTTATATTGACCATTTGAATGAATTTATTAGAGTTGATCTACTAGAGAGTGTGACCTTCCAGTTGATCATTGAGCACTTTTTTTTCAGAAGTTTTTCAGTAGAAGCTCATGAATGATCGAAACACACTCACATGGCCTGATAATACTAAAGTTCTGAAACAGAAGAAATATTTTTCCTGTTTCAAAACTTACACTTTTTTGAACTTTCTAATGTTTCCTTCAGTGTGCCGATTACAAACAGATAATATCATGAAATCCCGAAAAAGCAGAGAGAAATGGGCAACAGAGAGTGTGTGCATGATAGGAGACGCAGAGGATAAATATTTTTTTGCGTCTCTCATTCACCCACAGTCTCTGCGACCAATTCCAAAAATGGGTGGCCAAAACGAAAATTAGATGAAATTTTTTACGGATTCAAAAGTTTTTCAATAAGCTAAGCTTGAAAATATAAGCATTAAACTCCTTCTACGAGTAGCAATTAGTTCGAATTTTTTATTGAAGACTGATCTTTTTAGAGTGTGCGCAAAGTAATTTCCTATCGAAAATTCTCAAGTTGCTGGAGTTTTAAACTTTTTTAAAGCCAAAATCTCTGCTTTTTTTCTACAATTTTTTCTGTTTCAAAACTTTTAGAGAATCTGGATTTCTTAATCTTCAACAATTCTTCATCCAACTTTTTCGTCCCATCTACCAAAGAATTACGTGCATGTTCTTATAAAATAATGCACTTGAACTTTCAACAAGCTTTTTTTTCAATTCTCCCATTGTTTCCTCTTTTCTTGAACTTTCATATAATTTTTTTCAAAATTTCTCTGTTTCAATTCAATAGTTTCTTCAAACCTAACTATCTTAATCGCTAATAAGCTAGACAATTCGTCTTATATTGGATTACTGTAGTTACAGTAGTCCCTTAAAGTCCATTTCGATGCCAAAGATCTTCATTCTCTTCCCAGACCAATTCAGCACCCTATCAAAAGTGTCTATTTTCGCCGAATGGAACGAAAAAGTCATTTTTGACCGACTAAAATTGGCGGGATTTCAAATAAAATTAAATCCGAATGTGTCCCTTTAAATTGGTTTTCATGTCATCACTTTTTGTTCTGAACCCCCATGGATTATATTTGAATAGACTACAAAAAGTCTGCATTTTTTTGAACTTTTTGAAAATTTTATATTGCATTTCCGTTTTTCGTTGTTGAAAGTTTCAAGTTTCGGATATTGAATCAATTTGAGGAAAAGGTCCCCTCGTTCCGCTTTGAATTTTTCGCTGACTCACTTCTTCCTTCTTTTCTCAGATCTTTGTCAGAATAGGTCATCATCATATTTTCCATATTTTCCGGAAAATCTTTTGGAATAAAAAAAAGAGAGTTTTCTGATGTCAACCTACTCCTTCTGTCTATTCTATTCTCATTCATGGAAGCTTCTGGTTTTTTGAATTTTCAAGACCAATTTTCGATTATGCCTCCTCTTTTCCATCTTCTATTTTCACGAAAAAAAAGCGGTGGGAGGCGAAGAAAAACATTGAAATTGGTGGTGGTGGCTAACGAATTTTTTGGTTGTTTAGGTGCTTTTTTTGTTGACTTTTAGAAGTCGCGAGCAAAAAAAAACCCTATCACAAAGGCATTCCGCTCTATTTTTTAGTCTGTCTCCTATTTCGTCATTTAGATAAGGGCTATTTTATAAAAGGTGCCCGTGTAATAGAGGTTTTCCGAAACACGCCATTATCCTTACTTTCACCACCAAATTTTTCAAAAAAAAACGCTGTTTCGCTGTTAACATAGAAGAACTTCAATATTACACTTGTTTAGTATATGATTCAAATCTGGACTAATTAAAACTATTGTTTCCTATTGATGTCAAATCATCAGTGTTGAAGGTTTCGAGTCCGGTCAGAGTATCGAACTTCAAAATTGAAGCATGAGTTCACTGTTTTGACTCAAGTATTACTTCCAATATAATTATTTTGAAACAGTCGGTGTATCACAAGATTTCTGGTTGCTACCAGTAAGTAAGCACTTTCAAATAGATGGATATATTAGCTTTTATATTAGCTTTTAAAACCTCCAGTTTCGATTTTAACATATAAGAACTTCACTATTCCATAAGTTTAGTATTGTATTAAGATTCGGTATTATAAAAACTATATTTTTTTCTATTGATGTCAAACCATTAGTTTTGAAGCTTCGAAAACGGTCAGAACTTCAAGAATAAGTTTACTGTTTTAAGGTATTTATTACTTCATTTTCTTTGGAACAGTTCTGTTTCTGATCTAACATCACTTCTCTATACTAAGAGGCGAATTTTGTGTGTCTCTCTCGCACTGTTCCCTGAATAACTTTTTTGTCCCTTTACCGATCTGTACCATACTTGGCATGTGACCATAAGACCCTGAGCGCTTCATTCCCACAAATTTCGAATCTCAGATTACTGTAGGGGTACGGTAGCTACAGTAACCCAAGTTTTCAAAATCCTGTTCAGACTGTACGGAATGACTCTACTTTTTAGTGAACGCTTGCATGGGACCTACTTTGTATACCGTCCAAACCAGGTCCGGATTACTGTAGGATTACGGTAGTCACAGTGACCCAAAATTTCAAAAATTTGCTCGAAATGAACGAAAGCAGCAGAAAACCGCGACTAAGTCGCGGGTTTCCTTCTAGTTTGTTGCTAACATTAAATACGAGGAGTCCAAATGGGTAGAGGAGCTCAAATCAGCTTCTGAAACATCAAGAATCTACTAGAATGAGAACAAAAGTAAATCAATTTATTAAAACAGTCGCCTATCGTCAAACCTTTAATAAAACGCTATCCATAACAGAGGTTTTTTGAAATTGAATCAGATGCTCAAAAAAAGTTCAATATGGTTGAATGGAAAAGAAAAGAGAATTTCGAATGCCTTAAAATTTAAAATTTTGAATTTCCGAACAAAATAGCAGCTAGTCACTATACTGGAGGATTAAACTTTTTCAGTTTCAATATTACTAAATGAAAAAAGTATCGTAATAACTTTGATTAACCAAAAAAACCAACTTGTGTTAAAAACATTTATGAAACATTTCATCACTCACAGTTAATCCAAATTCATAATCGTTGGGAAAACTATCACTGATCAATTCAGACTGTCCTTATCATTCCTTCCGTCATTCATACAACCTAATTGGCGAAACCTACATAGACGCAACATGTAGAAGCCAAACTTAAAAAAAAAACTTTTTAAGCAAAATATACCTGTTTCACTAAAATTTTTTAACGCTTAGTAGTTTTTGAGCTTTGCTCGTGTTGAAGATTTCGTATGATAATACCCTGAAAAGTAGAGATCAGAGAAGCCAGCCACTCTTGTTTCTTTGCGTTCTCTTCCTCTCCCTCTCTGTCTCTCCCTACTAACTCATCTCTTTTGCACTATCGTTTTTCTGCACATTTAGTCCCCTAACCACATTTTTCCTAGGTCCCAAATTTTCAAAAAATGTCGTAAATTCGTCTCTCATTTTCCATTTCTCCGTTCTATTTCTGAAATCCCCATTAGCATTCACTAATTGCTCCTCATTCTAAAAATCTTTTGAAGTAAAGGGAGGAGAGAACAAAAGAAAATACATAAATTTTATCCCAGAATATCTCTTTTTTTCTTTTTTATGTTTTCGTGGATTTGTTGCAAAAAAACATTTGGCTTGCAAGAAATTAGTCCGTTGATGTAAGAATAAATTATGTTCAGAAGAAGGAGCAGAAAAAGTAGAAGACGTCAATAGAATGAATATTTGATGATGGAAAAACAACATTTACTGTTTCTTGAATTTTTCAAACACTTAAATGACAATGTTGAAATGGTGATTTTGCTGGAATGTGTTTATTAAATCTGTAACTTTTTTATGTAAGAATTCCAGCTTTCGACTTTTATCAAACTCCAGAACTTTTTTTCGTTTTTTATTTCATTTTCTCAAAAAAGCATTTCAAAATGCACCTAGAAGATTTTGAGTAAAATTTCAAATCGTAATTTTTTCAATAAAAATTCGAATTTGGTTTAAAAATATATCTGCCCATAGTTTTTTATCTTTTATTGAGGATTATACTCAAATGGAATATCAAGATCATTTTTTAACAGAACTTTTTTTTTACATAATTTTGAAACTGAAAGTTTTTGAGCACATTTTGGCTCCGAATTCCAAACGTATAGTCATATGTTTTTTTATCTAACTTTTCAGATTACTTTAGAACTACCGTCTATAGAGGATACGGTATGCAAGAATAAAGCCAAGATAGACCTTTTTGAAAAGCCAGGCTATTTTTTGATATAATTCTCGGTTTCATGATTTCGTGAAGTAGTTTGTATAGTTTTTCCAAGTAATACACGTTCGACAGACGTTGCGTTTATAATTTTCCTATTCCTTTACAAGTCTACTGTAATGTGTACTGTATTAGACTACGGAAGCCATAAATAACCAGGTGAACGGTATTTTAAATTTGCAATAGCACCATAATTTTCCACTGTTTCCCCCATGACCTGATGATGTGGGGAGTCTTCAAAAAGAAAGAGTTTTTTGAGCTTTTCTTTTTGGAAAAAGAAAGATGATGTTTCATAATGAACTTTAACTTTTTTCTGTGGAAGTTCTCTTTAGCCAAAACGAAACAAAAAAGTTCTCAAATTCTGATATTCAATCCCTTTTTTCCTTTTTTTTTGTTGAAAGAAAAGTTTGTCAACATTCAATATTTCGTTTGAATAGAGTCTTTTTTGAAGAGGAGGTGGGTTGGGGTACTGTAGTGAGAGAGAGAGAGAAGAGTGAGAGCGCAGAGAAACGAGAGTGCCTGGTTTCTCTGCCCTGAAACAGTGAGTTTTATCTCCAAGATCTCTGATTTTTCCCGCTTATTCCCACCACCACCGAAAAATTTTCCGGTCCTATGACTCCACAATTTTAACCTAATTTTATTTTTTCATTCTTCTATTTTTGTCTCTTTTCTTTCCCTCCTAATCTTGTTGTTTTCTTCCAGAGTCCTGATGATGAAGGTCTGAAAATTATTTACGATTAATGAGTGAATGATAAATGGAGAAAAAAAAATACAAAGTGAGACACGGAAAACGGGTAATGAAATTGAAGGCTGTTTCAAAGAACTCTGAAAAAGTCCTACATACATTTCAGCGTGATCCTTGGGATATTTCCTTTTGTTTAGAGAATTTCAATACAAAAAACGGATAAAAATGATATTCAAACCGAATTTTTGAAAATATGTTTTCACTGTTTCAGTAGCTCTATGTCTCCATTGTAGCCCGAATAGGTCTGATAGAATAAGTTTGTGCATACCAGTTCTCCCTAACTTACTATTTCGAATGTTTCATAATAACTACCTTTACTGAAAATTGCTGGTAACATTTATATTAGAAGATGATTAACTGATAGTAAGTTTCGGTTTTATAGGAAATAATACAACTTTTTTTAAATGTTTGCGCCGTGAATGCCGCTAAAGAAAATAAGAAACTACTGAAATTGATGAGAAATGAAGACTGTTTCGAAAAATTCGTAAAAAAAAACAAGAATGTTTTTTTTTTTCTTGTTTTTTTTTACGAATTTTTCGAAACAGTCTTCATTTCTCATCAATTTCAGTAGTTTCTTATTTTCTTTAGCGGCATTCACGGCGCAAACATTTAAAAAAAGTTGTATTATTTCCTATAAAACCGAAACTTACTATCAGTTAATCATCTTCTAATATAAATGTTACCAGCAATTTTCAGTAAAGGTAGTTATTATGAAACATTCGAAATAGTAAGTTAGGGAGAACTGGTATGCACAAACTTATTCTATCAGACCTATTCGGGCTACAATGGAGACATAGAGCTACTGAAACAGTGAAAACATATTTTCAAAAATTCGGTTTGAATATCATTTTTATCCGTTTTTTGTATTGAAATTCTCTAAACAAAAGGAAATATCCCAAGGATCACGCTGAAATGTATGTAGGACTTTTTCAGAGTTCTTTGAAACAGCCTTCAATTTCATTACCCGTTTTCCGTGTCTCACTTTGTATTTTTTTTTCTCCATTTATCATTCACTCATTAATCGTAAATAATTTTCAGACCTTCATCATCACCTTCTCCTGAAACAGTGAGTTTTATCTCCAAGATCTCTGATTTTTCCCGCTTATTCCCACCACCACCGAAAAATTTTCCGGTCCTATGACTCCACAATTTTAACCTAATTTTATTTTTTCATTCTTCTATTTTTGTCTCTTTTCTTTCCCTCCTAATCTTGTTGTTTTCTTCCAGAGTCCCCATGACCTGATGATGTGGGGAGTCTTCAAAAAGAAAGAGTTTTTTGAGCTTTTCTTTTTGGAAAAAGAAAGATGATGTTTCATAATGAACTTTAACTTTTTTCTGTGGAAGTTCTCTTTAGCCAAAACGAAACAAAAAAGTTCTCAAATTCTGATATTCAATCCCTTTTTTCCTTTTTTTTTGTTGAAAGAAAAGTTTGTCAACATTCAATATTTCGTTTGAATAGAGTCTTTTTTGAAGAGGAGGTGGGTTGGGGTACTGTAGTGAGAGAGAGAGAGAAGAGTGAGAGCGCAGAGAAACGAGAGTGCCTGGTTTCTCTGCGCTCTAACCTTGACTTAAAAGTGGTGTAACTTGGTGGGCAAGGGAGTTAGAGAGGTATGGTAAGAGGATTTTATACTCAGCTTGAAATTCTCTATCAATTGGTAAAAAAAACTTTTAAAAAACCTTTTTCGAAATTTTCAGCGATAAAATTCTGTTTCGAGAAAGTCGTAAGGTCATATAAAGTTTTGTAAATAGGTTACATTCTCACATCCAAACACCCCTGGTATAGTTCTAATGTCTTCAAAAAAATTTCAGAAAATCGGTAGCAAAAATTAAAAATTTTCTTCAACTTTCGAGTTTTTCTCAAAAACTTTCACTGTTTCAAAGTACCCATTTTGAAAATTAAAAAATTCCATGATTCACTGTTGATAACGTAAAATCAGCTATACCCCATTTGAGAGAGTGCAGAGAAATGAGAGTGTCTGGTTTCTCTATGCTCTAACCTTAGCTCAAAATAATTGCAACTCGGTAGCCCAGCCAGGGTCACTGTGAAGCAATTTCGTATTCGCCTTGAAATTCTCCAACGATTGTTAAAAAGTTTTCGATAACTTTTCTGAAAAAATTTCTGTTTCCAACACATTTTTTCAAAAACCTAAATTCAAATACCCAATGCGTTCTCAATTTTTTTTCTACAGTTCAATTGTCCAAAACATATATTTTGCTCTCGAATGCTCCGCAACAAAAATCTCATATTCGCAAAAAAAGTGTACAACTCTTTCCTCACTTGTTGTTCATCTGTGGATCGGATAACATTTCCATTTACATCTCAAAAAGTCACAAGGTTCATTCATTCTCTTTTCCTCTTCTTTCAATTTTACTATACATGTGTATACTTTGATTTTCTGTTTATGTTTTTGCAGAAAAAAAGGAGCGGAGCTTGGCTATTTTCAGCTTTATTCCAGAGCTATTTTGTACAGGCAGAAGCGAATTCCGAGAGAAAACTTTGTCAAATAAAAAATCATTTTTCGAAAAAAAAACAATGACGTGATATTCTTGATATTCTGATCATTCTTCTGTTCCCCTCACTACCCAATTGACTCATTTTTTTTCGTTTTTTTTCTCTTTAAGGGGGATAATTAAATTTTGTCAGAAAGAAAAAAAAAGAGAAGATTCAATTGACTGGAGACCGCCCCGGCTGCGGACGCCTTCTTCTTTTTTACCTCATTTATTTCCTGGTTTTGAGAACACGAACTGGGGTTCTTTTGAGTTTTTTTTCTTGAGAAAAATAGACTGTTTCAGAAAGTTTTCAAAAATTTTGTGATTTTTCAAACTTCACTAATTGATTGATGTCGCATTCTATGATATTTAACTTTTGTCGTTCTATCAGTGCAGTTCTATTAGAGGTAATGATTTCCATGTGTAGCCGTCGATTGTTTTTTGTTGCAGGTCTCACTTTATTCAAGTTTTCATGGAACGGAAGTTTTTATCCAACTTTTTCCTCAAAAAATCAGAATTTTTCTGTTTTATTAAATTTTCATCAGCGATTTTTCATATTTCCATTAGTTAGACATTTTCATAGGTAATTTCCAGTTATCAATTATCTTTCTAGGAGGGCACTTTTAAAAGAGGTAAAAATCTCAGTCCGTTTGAGCAGTTATCGCTTTGTTCGTTAGTTTCACGAAAATCAAACTTTTGTGAAACGGATTTTTTTTTCATTTATTTGAAAAAAACTCAGAGGTGCAAATTGGATAGAAAATTCTGGTTTTAAAAAACACTGTTTCAGAAATTTCATACGAAATTTGCAATTTTTGGTATTAGGTTGGCTACAAAGTTTCTGTGCATTTTTGATTTTTTTCCCTTTTGAGAACGGCAAGGGGCATTGACAAAAGGGTAACAGCAAAAGATATATGAAGAGTCAAAACATCTGGAATTTAAATCCAGACCCTTTATTCGCCCCTCTTCTGTTAAAACTAGGCTCGTGTTACGAAGGCCTTAGAGAGGCTCTGACATTTTCATAAATTTCTCTCTTCTTATGATCCGGTGATACTTGGCTCATGGCGGGGTTTATGAAGGACACTGTTCCTTACAAAACCCATAACAGACATAAAGCTGTTCAGTGAAAAAATTTTGAGATATCGATAAAAGAACAAAAATGACTATTCCGCCATAGTGATAGCTATAGAAAGAGGATCGATTCCAATCTTCTGTTGGAATGTTACAAGCAACAGTACCTACCTATAGCAGCATTAAAACCTTTCAGAACAATCTTGGAAGAGGGAAAAATTTTGGTCGTGAACACTATCCCCAATTTTCCACATTTTTCCTACCTCATAACTGACCTCATGTTGCAGAACTTATGAAATATCTCGAGACTAAGTTTAAGTAGATTGTTCTTATTTGACCTTTCAACTCTCCATATAGTGGCTTTTCTTCATTTGATTTTTCTCGAAATATGATCTACGTCTAAAGCAACAAGGGGTCCAAACTCACCCTACTGTCGAAAAATTGACCACTTTATGTTTCCAGTTCTAGCCACTCGCATTTTGAAAGAGGGAACCCCTAATTTTGGATATCAAACAGTAGTCTTACTAGTTCAAAAATAAACAATAAATCAGAACCTGGGAATGTTTCTTGTTTGAATAAAATCAAAATCAAAATTGCACAGAAACTTAGTAGCCAACCTAATATTTCAATTCTCTGCACATCTGTATTGGGAACTAACGGTTCTTATCTCTGGCCTTCTGTGGGCGCAATTTTATTAGAGGGAATCATTATCTGGAAAGAAACACACGATCGTTTTGTTTGTAGACTTCACTATATTCAATTTTTTGTGAAACTGGAATTTTTTTGCAAATTTTCCTAGAAAATGCGTTGTTTTTCACTGTTTCAGGAAATTTTCGTGCATGATTTTATTGGGAACTAACAGTTATCATATCTGCCTTTTCAAAGATGATGTTCTGTTAGAGGTACCAATTTTTTGAATTCACATTTGAAGGATCGTCTTGTTCATAGGCCTAACTAGATAAAAGGTATTGTGAAACGGGAGATTTTTCAGTTTCCCCTCTATATCTTTTTAGAAAAAAAGCTGTTTCAGAAAACTTTTAACCATTTTGCAATTTTCCCGATTTCAATTTGTGAGCTAATAGGTGAAAATCTTCAAAAAACATTTGGATTAAGACCTAAGACTTCTGAAACGGAAATATTTTGATTTTGTTCCGAAAATCTTTTTAAAAAATTCCATTTCGACTCTGTAGAATATTCAGTTTCTATCCTCCTTTCCTTAAACCCCTCACCTCGATCAGAAACATTTCAATCCCTCTTTTTTTCGCACTTAGTCACCCCTTCACTTGCACCCTTGCAAAGGGAGCCTCTATATGTGGGTGTTCATAAGTTTCTCCTCATATTTATCCTTTCATCAAATCCTGCTCCTCTTTTTCCCTTCCAACTCATCACTCTTTTCAAAAACAAATCCAAAACATATCTCGGATCCAATGGATAAACATCCACATCCACACCTACGTGTGGAATTAAACTTTTTTGCATTTTCGTTTCGAAAAATCCTGACATTCTGGATCAATGACCTCTTCCGTGTCCTCTTGAAATGCGGAAAGAAAAAGTCCATCTTCTTCTATTCCTCCCTAATTTGTGGTTTTTGAGCATTTTCAAGAGTCAAAAAAGTGCTCGGTGGAGCATAAATCAAAAAGAGCAAAAGGAAGGAAAAAAAGGAATGCACTTAATGAGTTTTTTCTTTTCCTTTTTTAAGTTGTTTACCTTTTCCCCATGTTTACCATTTTTCGGATGATTTTGCAAGGCTTCAAATCCCCAAAAATAAACTGAGGAATATGACGAATTTTGAAAAAGGAATCACTAAAACGAACCGATCAAGGATAAGGATTGGTCTCAAGGATTAGCTGGGGGTTTCATGATGATATTTTTGGTTTTTTGGAGTAGGGATGAAAATAAGAAATGTTCGGTCATAGTTCTTCTAAAAGGCGAAGTTCAAGAACAAAATGATGGGAAGAACGTAGGAGCCTGATACAAGCTGCAAACAAGACATCAAAAATTGGCAAGCCAGTGCAAAGTTGGGCTTAAGCCTAAGCCAAAGTCAATTGAGGTCATACAAACTAAATCTAGTCCTGACCCAGTTTTCACTTCGGATTAATGTGGGTAATTGCCAAACCTTCTATCAATTTTCAATTTGAATCAAAAACATTTACAACTTTTTTGAAACATGTTTTCATTGAAAAAAATTTAAAAATAACACTGTTTCAATCAAAACAGGAAAATCGCTGAATCTTTGTGAAATTGGTCCTGCACTTTTATCGACTGTATTTCGAATCACATTATCTACAGTATCCCTACCTACAGTAATCTACAGAAAGGATTTTCTGAAAACAAATACAAAAAAGCTTACCGTAAGCCCTCTAATAAAACAGCACGGTTGAGAGGGGGAGCTCTTATATTACAGGGGTCGCTGCTCTAATTTTGTGTCTCTGGTTCTGAAGCAAAACAAGGTTTTTTGACTATCCATAGCAAGTATTTTCTTTACTTTGAATACGACTGGCGCTATGAATATTACAGCCCCTCTATAAGGGAGCCCTCCTAACAGAGATGCCATTCTATTACAGGTTTTACAGACCTTTGCCTACCTCATAAACATGGTGTTTTCTGATGCTTAACCTCTTCAAGTTCACTATTTTCCAATCATCTCTTCTCAATTGCCTTTTTCTTCTATTTTCCAACTTGTTTTTCGTTGCCACCTGCCCCTCATTTCCTTCCGAGTGCAAACCATTCAGAAGGCTCATGTTCCTCTCGTAAGCCTATTCCGTTTTAGGCGTCCTAAACCCCCTAATGAAGTCATCAATCTGGTCAATTAGGGGCTCCCTTCTCAGCTCCTTTCCCAGCTTCTTTTCAATCTTTATGCTCTTTTTTCTTTTTGTCTATGCGGCGGCTCATCTCATTTAGAAACGACGGGAGATGTTGTTGTCTAGACTAGATGAGAAGAAAGAGTCCATGAGCCATAAATGGGAAAACAATCAACATTGTCCTTTGGTTTATGTTGTTCCCCTTATAAAGACAGACAGAAGGGTGCAAAGCCAATTATTGTTCGTTTAAGCTCAGAATGTCTGAAATGTCTGAAAAATGATATAGCGAGAGAAGAGAGTAAGCAATCAATGATAAAAGTTTTCAAGAAAAAAGTTCTCCGAATCTTTCAGTTTCAGGAAAATTTGATCAATTTCCGGGAATTCGTATTGGTGGTCCCGTTTTTTGTGAGTTTTTTGAAACCTTTCTCTGTTCCAACTTGGAAGAAAAAACAAAATTTTTTGAAATAATTCCGGTTTTATTCGAAGATTCAAATTTTCTATCATCTCTGAAAAAAAGTGGGTGGAGCCTGAGCAATATTTCGAAACTCTCCTGATCTAATCCAATCAACCTAATCCTTTCTTCCCATCTTGTTCTTTGTTATTTTTTCTCTCGATTTCCAGCCAAAAAATTCCAGCCAAAATCTCTTTAAAAAAACTGAAAATATCCGCTATCCCACGCAGCATCTCCTTTCTGAAAATGAGCACAAAACACGACTCGAATTTCAAAGAAATTCGAAAAAAACGGAAACGAAGGGAACTTCTTCTGAATCATACCTCATTTGTTCTTCATTTCTTCATTTGATGAAGAAGATGATGAGGTCAAGATAGGCGGATTCTAATGACGTGGCACGTGGCAAAAGGGGGTAAACACGGTCAGAAAAGAAATTTTTTCATTTTTCAGAGAAGCTTTTCCCTAGGTATCCTAAGCTTTTTCCAAAAGACATTTTCGATGTTATAATCCAAATATTTTTTTAGATTTCCCTCCTAAAAATATCCTCTGAAACCTCCTCCAAATCTCCCTTCATCCACAACATCACGTCAAGTTTGTTTACCGCACTCTCTCTCTAGCAAGCTCCGCCCCCTTTTTTTGTGCTTCATTTTTCAATATGTGGACACAACCTTTTTTCGTTGTTTACTTTGTGTTTGCTGATGACTTTTTGTCATTTGGTTGCAATTCGAAAAAAAAGTTTTTCATTTCGTTTGTGACTTTTAGGGGGTAAGGGGAGGGGAAGGGGGGATGGGTTGAGTTACAAAAGGGTGCTCCGCCCACGGACCTGGAAGGTTAAGGGGTAAATAGAAATGACGGGGATTAAGGACATGTGAACCTGGAAATATAGGATTTCGAGGCCTATTTTGGTTTAGGCTTAGGCTGCTCAAACCGGACTGTCAAGGCCTACCGGGACTCATACCAGCGCCTTCTTGAGCCTAGCTGTCCCGATCAGAGTGGCCTCTTTCTTAGCCTTTTTGAGGTATTTTCAGGCCTATTTTAGCTGAATTTGCACTATTCGAAACGTTCGGACTAGATTCATCCAAGGCTTGAAAGTTGGTCCGGTTAGGATTTTCCAAGGCTTCGGGCCCATTTCAGGCTTGGCCGACTATATAAAAAACAAAATTGAAAAACCTCGGGGCAAAATTTGGAGCCTATTCCTCGCCTTAGCAAGCATATTTTAGCCGTTTTGGACCAAATTTAAAATTCTGACCGGTCCTTTCCAAGATCTATAAAATTTAAAGTTCACAGTTTCAAGACTTATTGAAAGGTAGATAGATCTTTTAAGCTTCGTTGTGCCGTATCCTTTCTTGAATATATCTGGGCTTTTCTAACTATTCGTCCCAGATTTCCAACCCTCTTTTTCCTACTCAAAACCCAAAACGTTCTTTGACGTCTTGCCATTTCTTCTCCATAAGTCCATGGTTCATACATTTAATGCCCTGTCTCCCCCCTTGTCTATCTCCATCTATCTCTATTTCCCTTTTTTTTTCACACGTCACGTCACAGAAGGAGATGTCAATCACAGACTTCTTCTTCCTATTTCTCAAAGAGAAACACTTCCCCTCCTATTTGCACTTACTTCTGTTTTTTTGCTTTGAATCTAAGGACGGATTTCCTATAGTGTGATTTAGAATGCATTAGGATTAGGAAAAAAGGTTAGCGCCAGCAGAAGCAAAAAAAACTTCCTCTCGGTCTTTTTGATCTTCTTTTTCCTCAGGTCAAAAGACCTTTTTTCAGAAAGATTTTCAGCCAAAATACATGTTTTTTCAATTCAAAAAATGATGATTTTGATCCTTCAAGATGATCCTGATCATAACCCATAGTCTAAAGGTCTGACCTTGGATTACTTCTTTTCCCTGGATGTACGTCAGAGTCTTCAAGACATTTCAGAAGACGTCAGGAGGAAATGAAGAATTTATAAATATCCTCCCTTCATATCATGTTATCATTAGTATACATATCAAATGAAGGGCTCGTGTATCAACGACTAATCCAATCTTGCTTGGAAATGATAGGAGTGTTTACAAGATGACGTTGAGGGGGGAAATTCCAGAAGAAAATTTCGTAAAGTGGGGTATAAAAAGGGGCTTCAGATATGTTGAAATTTTGTTAGCTATCAGTCAGGTGATGGTGTAGTGGGGTCCGTTGAATTAGGCTATGCAACACCTGAGTAAGGATGAGTTGGAGCTAGTGAATCTAGGCTTAAGTGAACCAGAGTGAGCTCAGCTACATCAGGTTCGGCGAGGCCAAAACTTGGCTGAACTTTAAAAGCCGCATCCTATCAGATGACTTTTGGCAAATTCAGAATTGTCTTACCACAGTTGAGACTAGAGAGTTGAAATGTTAGAGGTAAATCGTTGAAAAGTGTTACCTCTAACAGAGTGATCTAGACGGTTTTCGACTGGTTTTAAGCCTTCAGGCGGCTATCTGGCCAGCCTGGGGAGTTAATTCTTTCTGTCACTTAACATTGTTCCCGGGCAAAACTTACTGTTTCGTCGAGGCTTTTTCTTAGTCAAGAAACTTCAGCCTCAATTGTTCGAGCGTACCTTTTTGTATCAAATTGAAACTTTAGAACCAGAGTTCCTTTTTTTTTCGTTCTTTTGTCCTAAAAGGTTCCACCAACAAAGTTCGATGGAGCTTTTCATTTAAGCCCATCAAGTTATAGGAACCTATCCGGCACCAAATCTAGACAAAAAATTGGTTAGGTCAAGTCTGAAATTTACTGTTACATTATGTTCTCATATTTGTTCGTGAAAGGCTAACTTCAATCGTCCGAACATTTGTTTCGCAATAAAAGTGTTGTACTACTTTGGGTTCCCTTAATATAGTGTCCCCTACAATTCTTCTTTCGAGCTCCGCCCCTTTTTTCTCCTCCCTTCCCAACCATCCTTAGCTTCTTCTTCTCCCCCCTATTTCCCAAGAATCGCCTCTCTCTTTTTCCGTATCCTTCTTTCCTAATGAACAGCCCTTTTCCCAGACCCTTTCTCTTTCTTTTCCCAGCCAGTACATTTGCATTTTTCCCTCCAAAGCAAAAGAAACGAACCCCTCTTTTTTTTCGTCCAATTTCTATTTATAGCCGCCTCTCTTTACCCTTTTCCATTTCTTTTTTTGACGTCAGATTTGCTATTTTTTCCAATGGCGTCTGGTGTGTCAATTTAGTCCGAAGAGAAACGAAATTTTCATGAATTTTCAAAAATTTGGGCTTTGATAGAGAAAACCAAAAAGGTACATAATCTTTCAAAATCTTTCTGACGTTTTCTAAGAATTTTTTTTTCGAATTATTCTAAATCTGGGTTCCTAAACTCCAGAGATCCCAAATTCTCTATGTCCCTCTAACTTTGAAGTTCAGGTATTCCATCAAGATCCGCCCCTTTTTCCTTTCCACCCGAGCCAAGCCCCGCCCCTTTTTGCTCGCCTCTCTCTCTCTCTCTCTTCCCTTCTCTCATCATCATCATCATCATCTGCCTCATAAATCTTCAAGTGTTCATTCAGCTCACAGCTCAGCTCAGCAGCATCTTTCTCTTCGACCCGTAAATAACCCATCCTCAGATGGGGTGTCACATGAAAAATGCATTGGAACTTGACCCACTTCTTCCCTTTTTTTATTTTGCATTTGATTCTTTTTTTTGTATTTGAGATATTTGTCATATGTTTGAAGGAGGCGTTCATGTTTAGTTTGGTCAATAGAGCGAATTTTCTTAGCAGTTGAAATTTGAATTTCGGTCTCTTTTCAACGGCTTCCAGCTTGTCAATAAAGCGCATTTTCTTCATGTTTCAACTTCAAATTCCGTTACATTTTTCTTCTTTCTCAGTCCCACCCATCTCTTAACCCTCGTCAATTCCAGAATGCCCCGCCGCAATCCATTATGGCTCCGACTCCCCGGCTCATCGTCTCCAACGTCTTCTTCCACCACTGAAGAACTCCGTCTTGCCGCTCTGTCCCCATACAACAATAATGATGAAGTCTCATCAATCCCAGATTCTTTGGAGCACTCCCCAGCAAAAACTTCAGATGATGGCTCCGAAATTTCTCGAGCGAAGTATGTCCATCTAGAAAAAAAGCCTCATTTCATTTCGTTTTTTCAGCTTCAGCTCTCCAACCAGTTCTCCATCGCGGTCCCCAAACAAAAAAGTGTCATGGTCCCTTTTCGATCAAGTCTCTCTATCCGGAGAGGAATTTCTGTTGCCACGTCGTTTTGAAGCCATTGAACTGATCCCTGGGACCAGCTCACGGAGCACATATGCCTCTTGCACTGCCACTGATCTTCTCGAAAGCGAGCATGTTACAATCCGGAAAATTTCGCTTCAAGACCCGGCGACAGCTCGTAAAGAATACCGTAATATCATTTTGTGTCGACTCCTCCCCCATCCAAATATTCTGAAAATTTCCGAAGCTTATGAGGTGGATGCCACATTGTACACAGTCTCAGAGCAAATGGATGGGCGGCTCAGTGATATTGTTGAAGAGAGATTGACCCATTTTGTAGTGGCTAAGATTACCCATCAAGTGTTGGCAGCAGTTGCTATGATGCATCAAAATGGAATTGCTCATGGGGTAAGTTTCGGCGGGAATTTGAAAAGGGGGAGAGAGGGAGAGCAATTTGAAAAAAAAATCTGGTCCTTGAAACTCCAAAAAGCGGGTATTTTAAGAACACCGGAAATGGTCAGAAATCACAAAAACAAGTTTGTTTATGTTTCGGAAGGGGGTTGGTCCTTAGCCTGGAGCCAGAAAAAGGGAAGGGTGCGGGTTCTTTTGGAAGAATTTCAAAGTATCGGAAGAGACTGTTGGAAGCGAATTCGAGATTTTGGCAAATGTTTCATAATTTTTTCGGAACAGTAATTTTTGAAAAATTTTCAAAATTTTCACATTTTCATCAGAATATCAAATGCGGTACTTTTTCTTAGTTTTTGATGAACTTTTCAAAATGAAAGTATTTTTTGAAAAAAAGCGAGCTCATCAAGCCTCTCTGCAAATACCTCACGCAAACTTGCACAACCTTGGTCAAGCGGGAATTCAAAATTTTCAAAATCAAAATGAAAAATCTGAATTTTCAGGACCTAACCCTCAACACAATTTATGTCAACACGGATGCGGAACTTCGTCTCTCCTCTTATGGAAAAAGTGATGACTCTTCAGAACATTTGACTGAAAGATATCGAGGTAATTGCTTTTTTTCCTTTACACACTACAAAGACTACAAAGACTACGAACAACAAAGACTACAAGTCAACTGACAATACCACGGTTCCAGTAGCATAAGCTGGACATGACACTCATGTTTATTTGTCACCTATACTACAAAGACTACAAACAAACTACAAACTACACAATATTAGTTCCTCCTTATTACTCATAAAGCACTTTTCCGGGTCGAATCAAAACCACAAAAAAAGTCACATTTTCTTCCAGATGACCTACTCTCAATCGGTGCTATTGTCTCGCGTTTTTTGATGAACGAAGAGGAAATGTTCAAGTTTTCCAAATCCAGAAATCATAAGGATATTGATTGGAGAGTCGTTTTGGAGGGTAGCAGTGATTCAGGACTTTTAGGTAAGGGATTTTGAGGGAAAAAATGGGAAGGAAAACAGTTTAAATAGACCTGGATAAGAGTCCTGAATTCAAAAAATTTGAAAAACAAACTGGGAATATTTTTTTTTAATTTTAGCGATTTTTCAAATAAATTTTAAAGCCGGATATTCCAAACGAAAAAATATCAAGTTGGGGCTGAAGAATGGCCCTTACATTCTCAAATCCAGACTTCAAGAACTTTTGGAAAAAATGTGTTTCTGTTTCAAAATTTCTTTCTGATCATCGCAGCAATTCGATAACCGAAGAAATTTATCATCTCCACATCCTGAAACAGAAAAAAATCGATTTTTACATCAGTTTTGAGCGATTTCTAGAAATTTGAACCCCAAAAATTCCGAATTTCCACATAAAAATCATCATTTCTCATCTGAATCCTTTTCCAGATTTCAACGCTCGCTCTCTCCTCTTCCAACTCCTCGAAGGCCGTCAAACTGCTCGTGATCTCCTTCGTCATCCATATTTCAAATCATTCCGTGCTCCTCAACATCAAACTGTCGAGAGAAAGCATACTGTAGTTGGTCAGAAGACGTCGGATGAAGTTTTGGATAAACTTCGTGAAGAACTTCAGAGATTCAATCCTTTTAACATGTCCGAAATTATGCTTTAGTTTTTGGCTTTTTGCAGTTTTTTTTCAGTTTCTCTCCCCGTAATAGTATTCGAGTTTTCACCCCCTATTTACACGCGGTTTCGTGTCTGTGGTTCCGTTTTTTCTCTTTTTTTTCAAAAGATTTTTTTGTAAATATAATAAATTTATAAAAACTTGAAAGATAACTTTGAAGATGAATAAATCATTTCTGAACATTCTTTGTTTTCTACATTTTATTTTCCAAATCCTCCACGACACGATGGACTGTCTTCTTGCTTCTGTCCATCCCATTTGCTTGATGGAATCGCGTCGATTCGAAGAGCATGAACAGTGGTGGCCAACTCTTCAGCGAGGCACGTGTTAACTAGACGATGTCTCTGTAAAAAATTTCGATTTTTTGACTAGAAATTCAAGTGTTTCAGCTGAAAAATTGCAGAAATCCGCTAGAAATCAATCAAAAAGTTCAAAAGTCCTCGAAAGACGTGGTAAATGCTTTGTTTGTTCGCTATTCTTTCTCATTTCAAGATATTTCCTCGTTCAAAAGACCTCTTTCCAGAAGAAAAGGTATCTTATTCCCCCATCAACACTTCCTTGTTTGCTCTTTTTCTGACCTCAATAACACGTTTCCCTTCGAAGGCATCGCTAACAACTTGCACTCGGAAGTGCTTCTCGGCTCCTTTTGGCACATTGTGCAGGTGACTCTCGCATTCCACTTCAAGATGTTTTGGCTGGAAATTAGGGATAATTCCAGCATCTTTTGCAAAAAAAGTACCTGGAAAGTTGCCGACAACTTTTCCCGCAGAAGTCGTGCCACTGGACCTTCGCTCAATGTGCTCATGACTCTGTTCATTAGACTATAACGAAACCCTTATTCTGAATATTGAAAAGAACGACAAAGGTAGTTAGGACGAAGATAAAACAACTGTGTTTATAAACAACCATTTTATTTTCGGAAAAAATCCAAAACAAAACATAACAAGATTTATCGCTTGCGGTGGAAAACTTTGGTGTTCTTTCTCTTCCAGTTCTTGGCTTGAGATCCTCCGCGGGTGGCTGCGTATCGCCATCCCTTTCCGAGTCCACGGGACTTGCGTCCAGCGGAGGTGAGTCCTCTCTGTTCGCGGTGCTTGTGAACTGGCTTGGTAATCCATTGGGTATCAGCGTTTCTACGGATGGCCTTGTGGAATGGATCGATCAGGATAACCTCGTAGAACTTGTAGGTGGAATCCTCAGCAACCCAGTAAGAGTTGAGAACACGGAGAGATCCGAGACGACGTCCAGCACGTCCCTGAAAGAAGAAAAGAATTAGAATCGTTGTAGGCAACCAATTGAGTTGGAAAACGCTGAAATTCGCTTGTTGCAATGTCATGAATCCGATGCACCACTAGGTGTTCGGGGATTACACAATGCTTCTCTATAGCCGACAGTGGATTAAGTTAGTACTATTAAAAACAGCCTACTTTGCCCAGACACTGTGGCATGCTACAATTATAATTGAACTTAAATTAAATTTCGAATTCATCCCATTTCTTACCTCAGCGACGGCTTGCTTGGACTTGGCGTTCTTGAGCTCGTTGACTCCATGGGTCTTTGGCTTTCCGTAGGTTTGTCCCTTGCAGACTGGACGCTTTCTGTTTCCTCTGCGGACACGGACGCGGTAGATGACGAATCCTGAAAACTTTGTGTTTAATTTTCAATTGTATCAATGATATGAAACTGGAAAGTTCTATTTAACTCAACAGGGATTACTCAATGAATTTTATATTGCCATCAATGGATTAGGTTGCTCAAGCGGGTGCAGGGCACCTTGCCCAGACATTGTGGCGTATTTGTGAATCTTAATTTATTTCTGAAAAAATTTACCTTGCTTTGCGCGGAATCCGAGACGGCGAGCCTTCTCTGGTCTGGTTGGGCGGACAACACGGTGGACGGCGCTCAACTGTCTGTAGTGCCACGTGCGGATACGGAGCAAGTAGCGAAGAGCATCCGACTGCTTCTTGCGCCAGATCTCTTGCATATACTTGTATGCACCCATGTTTTCTGAAAAAATCAATATTTTTTGGGAAAATCTGGGAAAGAAAAGAAGAAAAGAACGATAAAAAACAAATCGAGGATTATTCAAATGATAATATCCCAAAAAAAATCCTGAAAAGTACAACTCCGATAAAAATTTATATTTTAGGTCGTAGTTGTGGGAAAATCCTGAATTTTTTCCGGTAAAATCGACAACATTTCGATAATTTTGTTTTAAAATTAAATAATCTGTTAATTTTAAATTTGAAACGAAAAAAATTCGAGAAAAATCCGTTAATTTCGCCTGAAAAGAATCGAAAAAAAGTTTAGGCCAAATAAAAATCGGGTGTGAATAAAAAGACGCAAGTGTACACTTCGCATACACTCCGACACGCTCCACATTGCATTTACCGTAGTGAGACAGCAACTGGCAGCGTGCCAAGAGTGCCACCGCGTAAATCGACATGGGAGACACAAATGTTTTTGACTTGGTTTTTGATGTTTTCTATTGATTTCGATGATTATTTTTCAGATAACTTAAGAAAATTTGTGACTAAAAAGTAAATTAAAATTAAAATGGCTGGAAAATCGCCAATTTTGTCGAAATTTTAAGTATTTCTGTTAGAAAATTGTTTTTGTACAAATTTTCGCCAGCGAAGAATTATCCTGATTCTTCTCTCCAGATAAATTCGAAATTCCTGATTAAAATAAATTTTGCAGGGGTTTTGACTATTTTTCTCGAAATTTCTCAAAAAATTTCATAATTCCCCCGCGAACTCTTTTGTTGTTGCATCATTCATATCCACGTGATTTTGCGTTTTCTTTCACTCTAACAAACAAAATATCATCACTTTTCTCACTCATTTCGAATTATTTTCTAGTCGCAAAAATGTTGTCTCGTCTCACGATGACTGCTCCAAAAATGATGAATCTGACGTCCGGTGTCAGATATTTCGCCAATACAACTGTTAAATCTGCCAGATATGGAGGCGGAGGAAGTGGAACGCAGTCTGGATTCGGTTCCAGATTTAATCAAGTGAGTTTTTGTATGTTTTCTAGTAGAAAAAGAAAAATTGCAGGGATTCGGAGTAAAAACTGGACCGACACTCAAGGAACGTCTCCTCGGACCAACCACTGGAAAACGTAGGATTTTGAAGAGAAATTGTCGAAAAAAATGAAAGAAAAATCTGCCTGAGAAGCTGATTTATTTCGAAATTTAGGTTTTCCTCCGCGGTTTTACGAGGATTTTTTTCCGGAGCAATTTTTCAAATATATCGAGATTTTTTTAAGCGCAATGATCATAAAAGATGATCAGAATTTCTTCAGACTTTTTGCGAAGCCTTAAAGCAGTTTCGAAATCTGGTAGAAAAATCTCATTTTGCATCGAAGAATGAAGAATAATCAGCAGAAAAGTTCACAAAAATGTCTGATTTTTCTGCTGAAATCCGGACATTCTGGCTAAAAATCGAAAGCGAAATCCTTTTTCTAACTGAAAAATATTTTTTCAGGCGATTCCGATTTGAAAAAATTACTGTTTCACCTAAATCTCAAACAATTTCCCAACAAAACCCTTGAATGCTTTTCTAATTTCTCTCATTTTTTCAGCATTCCTCTACGGAACATATGCTCTCGCCGGTGCCTCCGTCTTCGGTGTCGGTGCTCTTATGTATTACGGACTCATCTCAAAAGAGCAAAGTATCCTTCAAAAGAGTGCCATTTGGCCATCATATGTTCGTGAAAGAATCAGTTCCACATATTCATATTTGGCTGGAAGTCTCGTTTTGACTGCTGGTGCTGGAGTCGCCGCTTCGAGAAGTCCGGCTATTATGAGAATGACTGCAGGAGGTGGACTTTTGAGTCTTTTTGGAACAATGGCTGTTATGATTGCATCGGGAATGGTTGCCAGATCAGTTGATTATGATAATACACTTGTCAAACATCTCGCATGGATTGTTCATTGTGGTAAGTTGAAAAAAATTGCGGTTGATAGCGAGGAAATCCGAAAAAAAGTATGGAAATTCAGAGCTTTCCAGCTGAAAAAAAAACAGCTTCTGACCCTGTCATCATTTTATCCACATATATTGATTTTAAGGGTGATTTTTCTAACCATTTTCAACGGGTTTCATCGAGTTTTCCGCATATTTTGATACATACCGGGAAACACAAAGCGAAAATGGATTTTCCAGCCAGTTTTCAGCCCATTTCGATCAATTTGTCGCTGAAAGTCTTTTTTCAAAGGCCGGTTCCGTTGTACATACAGAAAAATATCCAACAACTACTATTGTCAGTGATTTCTGACCAAAATTCAAAGCTTTTTTTCGCTATAATCCTCCTTATTTACAGGTGTAATGGGCGCCGTCCTCGCTCCACTCTGCTTCATGGGTGGTCCAGTTCTTGTCCGTGCCGCGTGGTACACTGCTGGAATTGTCGGAGGACTCTCTGCCACTGCAATCACTGCTCCATCTGAGAAGTTCTTGATGATGTCTGGACCACTTGCCATGGGATTCGGTGTCGTTTTCATGGCGAACATCGGAACATTCTTCTTGCCACCCGGATCCGCTTTGGGAGCTAGTCTCGCCTCAATTGTGATCTACGGAGGATTGATTCTATTCTCTGCGTTCCTTTTGTACGATACTCAACGATTGGTAAAAAAGGCTGAAATGCATCCACACAAGTCTCAATACTATGGATCAGATCTCATGATTCCAACTTTCGACCCAATTAATGCGTGAGTTTTTGTTCATTTTCTACCGGCTACCTTCCCTGAGAGTGTCGAATTTCCTCATTTTCGAGCCATTACGCTGCGCCTCTTCCCTCTGCACACTTTCTCGCATTGTCTCCTATACTTTAACATAGCGACCGGCGGAACCCGTCAGATGTCGGCTGCCAGAATACTCTCCCATTTATAATCGCCGCCACCGCCTCGCCTCTTTTGCCCGAATGAACCGCGGCGGTCTGTGGTGCAGACTTCAAATCTGTAGGCGGTTAGCGCCGCAGTGGTTCGACTCCACCTTTCGGGTGTTGATTGGCTTTTTTGACACTTTTTGGCCTGAAATCCGCAAAAGCTCTAAAAATTTCCCTTTTTCCAGACAAATGTCAATCTACATGGACGTGCTGAACATCTTCATTCGACTCGTCATGATTATGGGAGGAATGAACAATAAGAGAAAGTAGAAGAGCTTCTTCGTTCCGATCTTTTCCCTCTTTATTTAAATGTATTTTGTAAATACTCGATGTTTTTGTGTACGTGTCGAAGCGATTAGCGCTCATTTTATCCTTTCAAAGAACTTATTTTCTCTATCGAAATACAACAATTTCATGATAGTTTAATGTTCATAATTAGGCCCTTTTACATATTCGAGAACAATAAGGAAACCTAGAGTCAGTAGAATCCATGCTGTTACAAACACAACTGGTGTAATTATATATTGATAGGTTCCGAAGTTTAAATCGACGATTTGACATTCTTCACAGCATTCGGGACATTCTTCACAACATCTATGGGAATAGAGAACGGAGCAGTTCTTTTCGTTCTGGAATATTAAAATTGTTTTAGACCTGCTCGGGTAGGATTTTTCAAAGTTTTTTCTCGAATAAAAGCAGTTCTAAAATGGAAACTGCCCTGAACAAAACCGGAGCTTTCAGGACTATTTGACAATAAAAAATCTGGACAAGTTCAAACTTTTCTGAAAAGAAATTACCGTTTCAAACATTTATGAATAGGCGCAGCGCTAAACTCAAACTAATCAAGTCTACACTACAATATAAAAGCTACAAGACATTTCCTAAAGGGACGGTCTTCAGTTCTAAAACGGGTAGTTCTCAATCGACTAGTTCCCAATAAAATAATGACTCACCATTTGATACAAAAATGAATGACGACGATAGTTATTCATTAGATCTGAACATTTCTTCGCATCTTCCAATGATTTCTCCTTCATTTTCGGAATCTCATTAGATTCTCCATAGACTCTCACTAAAGAAACACAAGTCTCTTTGGTGTTCCCGTGGTTTTCATGGAATTGGAATTGCACTTTTGAAATTGAAGTCAGGTTTTTGTTGTGTAAAAGTTTGCAGAATTGTTCTTGTGTGCTATTCATTGTTGATTGATAGTGGCAATTTGAAGCAAGAAGAGTCGTATTCTCACAGTAAAAGTCAATGCAAGCCTGGAATCAAATCATATCAGATAAGCAACCAAAAAAAAATGAAAAAGAAAGTTTCCGTTTCTGGAAATCCATGAAAAATGGGCAAGGAAACTTTGACCGATTCGTAAAAGTCTACATCTTCGGAGCTCCATTTGGCACAACATAATACCATTTTGAATGTTGATAAGAGATTGCAGTTGGTTTCACATATTTAGCCAAATTCACAGTTAACATTGGCTCCTTATACATTGAACACCATGCCTTATCATCTAGAGGTTCAGGTCTATCCAAGAGAACCAAGTTGCTTTGATCTCTGCCAATGAATGGGGATAAATTGGAAGTGGATGATCTACTTGAGTCAATTGAAGCTCCAAATAAGAAATTGGCGGCGTTGAATTCAGAAAACTTCTTGGCAGATTCTGGAGTTTCTAAACTCGCGATCCGTGATTCAAGATTTGAAATCTGAAAGTTAAGCTCGTGAAAAAATTACTTTAATCTTTCATACCTTCTCATTAGCTTTATCTATTCGTTTCAATAAAACAATAATCCAAATAACTCCATTCAATGCCAAGATACATTTGAACCTGGAAATTAACAAAACTTTGATCATGAATGAGGCGAATATTACCCAAAGTCGTTCTTTTTTGATGAAAATTTTTCTGAAAACCGTTCTTCGAATTGATTTTTCATAATTAAAAGAACAGGAAAAAAAGTCGGTTGAGATGCCTACGAGAGATGAGCAAACAGTATTCTTGCCGGTAGCGCAAGATTGCTCCATTTCTCTAAATCTCTCATAGATGTACAGTCTCTGGGGATAGAAATGATGTCATTTTATTACAATGAAGCTAGTTGTTTGTATTCCGTTAGGTTGGGGAAAAGCTCTTCATTGCTGAAATTTCAAATATTATTTTGGTTTGATTTCACCGCGTCGTCATTCCGTTATTCACGGTTGTCTTCTTGAGACATTATATTGGATTCTGTGTTCAACTGATTGAAAAATTTTGTGGAAGTGCAGATAAAGGGAGGTTTGGAACAGAAAAAAAAATTTAGGTAGATTTTTAAGCTATTTTATTGGAGAAAATGGGGAAAAACTTTAAAAAAAGAGAAAAAAAAGAAAGACAGAAAAAGGGGAAATTTGGAAACAACGGGAGAATGAGAAAAGAGATCAAGGGGTGAGAGGGTATGCAAAACAGGGTTAAAAAAACAAAAAATGACAGGGAACAATAAAAAAACTGGGGGCAAGAATGGGAGAAAAGATCAAGGACTAAACTTTCAAAATGATTAGATTTTGGGATAATTCAAGGATGGATCAACATCTAGATCAACTGGAAACGTCATCAGAGTAATAGATGTAGGAAAAGGAGGCATAGAATCGACGTGAGTATTCTGAAGTTATCTTCTGAAAGGAACCAGCGTGGATACTGGAGGAAGTTGAGCAGTTGATCCATTTTCATATGAATTAGAAGACCATGGTACAGAGGATGTAAGTGGCCGAATTTGGATAGAATCAGATGGAGTTGGTTGAGCTTCTGGAACAACATAGAATCCTGAAGAATTTGAAGCAGTTGACGTGGTGTCAATTCCATTTGGATAGGCACGAGTGATTGGGGGGCACGCAGCACTTTGAATATCTTCGTATAAATATTTGGACCATGGTACAGAATAAATTGGAGCAGATGGTGCAATCGGATAAACAGGTTGGTAAGTGACTGGAGGACGAACTAGTTCCGAAGACATATGAGGGAAAGCTTCTGGATACTGCTGTTGGGCTTCTGGAGTGACTGAAGGCGTCGGATAATGGATGTCGGAAGCATTGCGGAATACCGAATAAGTTTGAGCAGATGATGAAATTGGATAGCCGGACTGGTATGGGACTGGAGAATAAACTGATTCCGAGGTTCCTGAATAATGTTGTTGGGCTTCTGGAGTAGTTGAAGGCGTCGGATAAGGATGATTCGCAACTTGTGGCTTTGGTCTACAGTATTCTTGGAGTCCTGGTGGCACTTGTTCCTGATTATAATATCTGACTTGATTCTCTTTGTCCTGACTGATCTCTAGTGCTGCTCTGTCCAATTTTTGCTTCTTCGACTTCTTTTCTGATTCTTCCTTATTATCCATTCCTCTTTTCTGTGGTCCCTTCTTTTTGTATCTGGTTCCTAGATTGGTAACAGGCAAGAATTCTTGGATCTCATCACAAAACTCTCTAGTTGTTCCATCTTCTTCACTAATAATCACTGAAGCCTGATACAGTTGCTGGGACTTCAAAATAAACGTCTTCTCATCACGGAGTTTCTCATTTACAGTGAAAAATAATTCCGAAAAATCTAATCCATATGACATCAGATTAGCACCGCAGAGTGTTCCAGGGAGTTGAAGCAATTGAGAAGACTGTGCTTCAGAGGCTTCTCCTTGAGAATGGAGAACACATCGATTCAATTTTCCATTATATTTGAAAACTCCATTTCCAATTGGGGACACTCTAAGGGCTACGGTATAGCTGTTGGTGGGATCCAAATTCGCAATTGAATAAACAAAAGGTGGATTAGGGTGAGATCTTTTCTGAGAGACGTGAAACTCCGGATGAGGAGAGACTTTGGTCCAGGAAGAGAGGTTGGAGAGGGTTACGGTGGTGAAGTCGAGTGACATTATAATCAAAATAAACGATAATATTCCGATAATATTCGATATAGGATCTGAAATAATAGGATAGTTATTCACAAGAAATTGGAAAGAAAAGAGAGGGTTAATGAAGATAAAAATGGAGAAGAATACAGTAACCAGAGGACTTCTGGAAATTAACAAATTACGAAGAGAAAAGGAAAGAGTTCACCATTCTGAAAAGACAAAAATAGAGTCACTATTCAGAGAGACTCAAAAATGGCAGGAATGAGAGTTAGACTAGAAGACTAGTCAGTTGTTAGATGAAGGAGAAAGACTCCGCACAGAAGGATAGTTTTACAACCTCCTGCATATGGTTTGCTGTGCGCAAGACGCAACTTCAAAAATATTGCCACGTGGCAAAACAATCGATAAGTTATATGGGCACACTGAATTTGAAAATTTGGATAGATGAGGAAGAGTTACTATAAAAAGACAAAACTAGAGTCATTGGGAAAGAACTAAAGCTAAGGAACCCTAGATCGTTTTACTGTAAAATCAGACACGCCCTCAATAGAAATATAAGGTTAATGTGGAAATAGGTTAAGAACTGTCTGACTTTCCTACTGTATCTAAAACTCATGAATTCGATAACGGAATACTGTCCTAACTTTCCTGGTAAGGCAGCTTCGGGTTACTGTAGACCAGACATGAGCGGAATTCCGTATTCCGCCTTCCGTCTTCCGGCTTCCGTCTTCCGTGTTTCCGGACGGTAAGAAGTTTTGAGAAAACGGAAGTTCGGGAGAAATTTTCCAATTTTTTCAACTTTTTAACACGGTTTTAGAGAGCTTCAACATACTTGTCTGATCATTAAACTACTTTTTTGTTCCAAAAATTTCAATTTCGTGCCACTTTGGTACAGTTATCATTAGAAGATACAGTATCAAAATTACAGAACAGTCAAAACTGAAAGGGTACTGTAAGCATACCCCCTGGAAAAGAACAAAAAGTCGAAGAGAAAAAATAGAGTCACCAGTCGGTGAGACTCAAAAATGGTAAGAATGAGGGTTACACTAGTACCATGTCAGTTGGTAGATGAATGAAAAGACATTGCACAAAGACATTCCCATGATAGTTTTACAACCTCCTGCATATGGTTTGCTGTGCAAAAGGCACAACTTCAAAAATATTTCCACGTGGCAAAATAATCGATAAATTATGTGGGCACAGTATATTTGAAAAATTGGATAGACGAGGAAGAGTTACTGTAGAAAGAACTGACACTAAAAAAACCTAGCTCACTTTACAAGCCCTCATTAGAAGTCTAAAGTTATTGTAAAAACAAATTCAGAACTGTATGATTTTCCTACTGTAGCTATGGGTTAAGGATCCGTTGTAGGGCTTGCCGAAAAAAGAACTTGTCTGAAAATGAAGGTAAGAAATTGAGGATTTTGGAATGACAAATTCAACCATTTCTTTAGGAAAATTGATAAACTGGAACTTTGGTACAGTAACCAGTAGAAGATAATCAGTATCAAAAGTACAAAACTGTGAAAAAGATACAGTAAGCAAAGACTACTGAAAATGAAAAAAAGACGAAAAATGGAGTCACCAGTCAGAGAGACTCAAAAATGGTTAGAATGAAGGTTAGACCAGAACGATGTCAGATGTTAGATGACTTGGTACATAGGCATTCTCATGATTGTTTTACAACCTCCTGCATATGGTTTGCTGTGCTTATGGTCTAGTCTCGAAACCATTCCCACGTGGCAAAACAATCGATAAATTATGTGGGCACAATAAAATTGAAAATTGGATAGATGAGGAAGAGTTACTGTAGAAAGAAAAGACTAGAATTACAGCGAAAGAACTAGCATTGAGAAAACCAAGATCACGTTACTTGAAAAAAAAACAAACAAGTTTACAACTGTATGATTTTCCTACTGTCACTAAAATTCATGGATTCGATACCGGGGTCCTAAGGAACTACTTTAGCTGTAAGTTACTGTAGAAAGAAATCGTCAACAACGGAGATAAAAACTGATGAAAAATTTGGACAACTTTGGTACAGTAATCAGTAGAAGTTACATTATCGAAAAGATCTGAACAGTGAACACTGAAAGACTACTGTAAGCATACTCCCTTGGAAAACAGCAAAAAGTCGAAGAGAAAAAAATAGAGTCACCAGTCAAGGAGACTCAAAAATGGTTAGAATGAAGGTTAGATGTCAATTGGTAGATGAATGAAAAGACATTGCGCAGATGGATTCCGACGCTCGTATTTTTACAACCTCCTGCATATGGTCTGCTGTGCTTATGGTCTAGTTTCCAATACATTGCCACGTGGCAAAACAATCAATAAATTATGAGGACACAATAAATTTTTTTTCACTATACAGGAGGTTGTAAAACAATCATGGGAATGTCTCTGTGCACAGTCTTTCAGTTCATCTAACAAGTGACATTGTTCTAGTCTAACCCTCATTAGTTTGGAAGACAGTGCCATTCTATTAGAGGTTCCATTGTATTAGAAATTAGAAATATTGTGTATCCAAAAACCTTTGCAGAACTTTCTTACGTTTCAAAAGATGAATATTTTATTTGTCCAAAAAACGTGAAAATCCTCAATACCGATATGCACTGAAATCAGTTGGAAACGGCTTTGAGGATTTTCACGTTTTCTGGACGAATAAAATATTCATCTTTTGAAACGTAAGAAAGTTCTGCAAAGATTTTTGCATTTACAATACCAGATTTTTATTGAAGTTTCAAGTTTCAAGAATATTCTAGTATTGAAATTTTCATTTTTTAAACAATTTTCAGTTCATAAAACAATCACATAGGTCTATAACATTTCAATAAGGGAAATAGACATTTTCTTATCACAATAACCAAGAAAGGTACAGATATTATAGCAATTACCATAATAAAAATCAATTTCGAAACAATTTTCCAGTTCCAATCAACGATTTCACATTCTGCACAACACTGAGGGCAGTCTCCACAACATCCAAGAGAATACAGTGTCATGCAGTCCTTCTCACTCTGCAAAATCAATTCTTTGTTCAAGATAATATCAAAAATGTGTCATAAAACTTACCAGAAAATATGATATCTTGTGATTATAAAAATAGTTTCGAAATTTAGAGCAATGTGCCAGGTCTTCATTATTATGTAGCTCTGGAGCATTTTCTGCTTCTCCATAGAATCGGACTAAAGAAACACATGTCTCTTTCACATTTCCATGATTTTCTCGAAATTCAAAACGAATTTTGGAAACCGATTGAATGTTTTTCACATGCTCCGGAAATGTGCAATTTTGTTCCTGAGTGCTGTCAGGATCAGAATTGTACTGACAATTGGTCGCCAAAACCTTCATGTAGTAACATTCATCGTCTTTTTCGGGGAAGCACAGCTGTAAATGAAAGAGTTTCGGAGGAACTGGAAAACGTTATTTGCGAAGTACCTCGGCTTAAAGGCGCAGCGATAAATGTTTATCGGGTCCTGTCACGCTTACAGTATCTCACAGTTGAAAGAAAAACTGTAAACGTAACGGGACCCGATTGAATTTGTCGCTGCGCCTCCGGTGTCAGGCTTTCGCAAAATAGTAATACTTTTCAAGAAAATTTCTATATTTTTCCATCAGAAAGTCGGGCAGAAAAATCTCTAAAAAACGGCCACCCCTAACTGAATGGCACTCAGAAAATTACTCCTAGAGCTTTAATTTCTAATATAACGGCACTCTGAAGAGATAGAGTTGCATGCTGTTGTAATAGAGGTTTCTGCACTTTTTTTACTCGGGAAATATGGCTATGAATAATCCTGAACTTTCTAGTTTCAGTGTATGTGTTGGAAGAAACCGGAATGATTTTTCTTGACGAAACTCGACTTTAAAACTAGAAATCCAACAAAACATACTACTACTTTCAAAAAATTTCTTCAAAAAACTCACATGGACATCATATCTCTTTGGGGCTCCAATTGGCACACTTCCGTTCCATTTTGTATGCTGATACGACACAGCAACTGGTTTGACAGGCATTGATAAATCAATAGTGAGATATTTCTTCTTATCACTTGTACACCACAACTCATCTAATGGGGATTCTTTTCTGTCTAAGATGACAAAATTATTTTGGTCTCTTCCAATGAGTCCAAAATATGGAGATAGATTTGATTCAGCCGAGTGTTTGGTGTCAACTGTAGCTCCGAACAAATAGTTTGCAGCATTGAATTGACTAGTTGGCTTGATTTCTTTCGTCATGAATGAAGATGGACGGGAGAGGTCGTCAAGGGATTGGTGCAAGTTTTCGATTTGTTCTTTCAAGACTGATATCTGAAAAAAAGTTAAAAACATAATCGATTTTGAGATCATTATTTTCCACTCTATAAGTATATTCATTTACAGTGTTGAAAAAACTGAACAAAAAACATTTGGAGCATTTATAAAAAATCCGAAATTCATAATTTGGTTTTGAAGGAACTTTGTGATTTGAGAAAGTTTTCAGATTTATTCTAGGCCTTTTTGTGTAAAACAAGATCTATTCTTCCCAAATTTTGTCCTCCAGAGACCGAGATTTTAAAAGCTTCAAAAGTCGAATGAAACAACTTTTAAAACTTACTCATACCATAAGAAACCTGTATTAGAAGAGCACGCTTCTCTACAGTTTTCACTCTTTTTCTGAAAAATTTCTATTCAAGGGTTTCTCTATTGATCCTATCGAAATTTAGAGAAATATGCCAGCAAAAAGTCCCGAACGAAACCGTGGTAATTTTCAAAAAATCTTTTTTTTTTGAGTTGGTTACGGTACTTTTCGTGCTTCAAATTTTCATGGCGAGACCCAAAATTCTAAAACATATTCATGACTATATTTTTTTCAAACGATAGAATTTACTCATTGAGAAAAAGACAAAAACTCTGAAATTTACCTCAGTAGAGAAACAGGAAAAATTCTTACCTCTTTTCCATTTTCCGAACTCTTGCGGCAAGCATTCCAGATAAAGAATCCCAAAACAATCAATAGAACAGCCTTCACAATCATGGATTTGGTCATCCGATTGTTGATCCATTGGCTCCTGAAATAAACTTTTACTAAATTTCTGAAATAAGAAAAAAGGATTACCATGACTCCTTCTCTTCTTTCTCCGGATTCGCATCGTCAGTTAGGAATGGATCCCTAAAAACGTCCATACCTTCGTCTCTTGCAGCCATGATTTCCCTGAAAAAAACTAAAAATAAAGTTCAAAAAATAAAGAAACCACAAAAAAAGAGTTCCAAAGGGATTGAGATAAGAAGAGGAAAAGTGCGGAGAGATAGGGTAAACATTTTTTACAAATGACGAAAGAAGTTTTCAACCTCAATTATGTGTAAACAATGTTGGGATTATCACATGATTTTGATAACATTCCGTTCATACTTTTTGTACTTTAGTGCGTTTGAGCTTCTGAGGGAATTTGAAGACCGGAGAAGTATTTGGAAAAAATGACAACGCAGAGTTGATTACAAGAAACTATTAGTATTATAAAAATGAATTTTTTGAAACAGAAATAAACATTTTTTTTCAAAT
Source organism: Caenorhabditis doughertyi (assembly GCA_963572265.1). NCBI lineage: Eukaryota > Metazoa > Nematoda > Chromadorea > Rhabditida > Rhabditidae > Caenorhabditis > Caenorhabditis doughertyi. Next base: position 11,068,859 of record OY751556.1, on the reverse strand, counting down.
AGTTTCCCATGTGTTTTTGTGAATAACAATATTGAATCATCTTTACAATTAGTGTGGCATGCCACTCTATTAAAGGTGCAGTTTCAAGGAAGTTTCTAGATATAATGATTAAGACAATCTCTCCTTCCGGAGCGAGGAATGCACTGTACAGTTCAAAAAAAGTATAGTCCATATGAGTTGACATTGTGTCTGGTGGATACCCAAACACTTCTAAGACCTATGGTACATGTCTCATTAGGCTCCGCCCCCTACCTACAGTAATCCAACTTCTGTATGTGAAAAAAATTATTTTTTTGCCGATAGAGATAATGACGAAATCTCTTCGGGAATCAATTGAGCGTACAGCGTACAAGGTTTTTTTACTAACAAAATTTTTTTCCAAATGCCCATCTTCAGGGAGAAAAGTTCATTTTTCTCGGAAAATTATCACTTTTTGTCAGTTTTTCGACTCTAGTGCCTCGGACAGGCCGAATTAATTCCCGATCTCTCCGGATTATTAATCCTCATAAAATTTGCCACCGGTTTGCTGTATTTCGAAAAAAATAAGTTGACACAATGTTCGAGATATTTTCGGTTTTTTGTAAAATTTCACGAAAATTCAACGTATAGGGATACATGATGAAAAACTCAAAGTCTCAAAATTTGCCCATATTTGTTTTTTGAGTTGTACTAGTCCTTAATATATTACTCTCAGAGTGTTAGCGCATCTCGATTAAAACTGAAGCCGTGGCAAAACTTTTAAAACTCACAAATGTCGATATTTTTCTGAAGTCCTAGTTCTGTTAATTTTATCCAGGATGAGCTAACACTCTGAGAGTGATATATTAAGGACTAGTAAAACTCAGAAAACAAATATGGGCAAATTTTGAGACTTTGAGTTTTTCATCATGTATCCCTATACGTTGAATTTTCGTGAAATTTTACAAAAAACCGAAAATATCTCGAGCATTGTGTCAACTTATTTTTTTCGAAATATAGCAAATCGGTGGCAAATTTTATGAGGATTAATAATCCGGAGAGATCGGGAATTAATTCGGCCTGTCCGAGGCACTAGAGTCGAAAAACTGACAAAAAGTGATAATTTTCCGAGAAAAATGAATTTTTCTCCCTGAAGATGGACAGTTGGAAAAAAATTTTGTCAGTAAAAAATCCTTCAAAAAGTACGCTCAATTGATTCCGGAAGAGATTTCGTCATTATCTCTATCGGCAAAAAAATAATTTTTTTCACACACAGAAGTTGGGTTACTGTAGGTAGGGGGCGGAGCCTAATGAGACATGTGCCATAGGTCTTAGAAGTGTTTGGGTATCCACCAGACACAATGTCAACTCATATGGACTATACTTTTTTTTAAACTGTACAGTGACTAACAGGCTATTCCTCGTGCCGTAGGGAAAATTTGTCTTAAACTTCTTGTATTATTATACAAAAAATGTGCCAATTATAATATAAGCTTTTTGAAACCGAGAAAATTGTCGTTTTTCTTCATTTTTTCACAGTTTCGGAAGTGTTATTTTGATAAAAACTTTCAACCTTTTTCACTGCTTGGTAAATATTCGGCACTTAAATATACTTCGAATAACAGCGAATTCTCTAAATAAGCTCGTCAAATGGATTGGAATTTCTAGAGTCATTTGGAAATTTCTAGAGAAAATAATGTGGCATGCCTCTTTATTACAGGTTTCACAGTGGTTTCAAACCACACAGATGTCTATACTGTTGTTATCAGTCTAAACTTTTATGAAATTTGGAATTCAATAAAAAAATGGTGCTGCTTCACGAAAATTTGAAAATTTTATTCATTTGAAACGAAGATGATAGGAACGACTTGTTGATAGACCATATACTATGAAACCTCTCTATTACAGTGGCACCGCTCATAAAAAAAACGTGTTGATGTGTTAATGATTTACCCTAACTTTGAGTGAAGTATATATTCCTATCTTGAAGAACCTCTATGATAGCGGCACGGCTTCAAAAATCTACGGAATTTACTATTTTTTCTGATAACTCAAAATTTACGAGCGTTCATCTTATAAATTTTTTCGTATGAAATATGGAAAAAAAGTGTTCCTTCGTCAGAGGTGCAGTTTAATTAGAGGTTCTAGTATGACGAAGAGATAACGGTGATCAATGAAAACACAAAAAAATAAACTTATCCTAGTATTCAAAAAGAGATGTGAAATTAAAAAAAAAGAACGGAAGTTTAGATCTTGTACTTTTGTGTACTGTTCTATTGATATGATTGGTATTTTATTGATATCAGTGACCCCTTTTATCTAAACTTCAATTTCTCTTTCGATTTTCCACGCGTGACACAGTATATCAATGTCATTTATCACCCGAATTCCTTTTGTTTTTTTTGTCTTATCTTTTGGTGATTTTCGGGGATTCGATCAACTGTTTTCTTTAAAATTGAATTCCTCGAAACAGGAAATCATTTGAATCGAAACAAATCATACGATTCTCACTGTTTCCGCCACACAACTTATGGACTTTTGAACGTCAAATCGCACTCCCAAATACGTCTGTGTAAGCCTTCAATAAAAGAGAATTGTTAGGAAGTAAACAGGGATCGAAGGGCCACCTCTAGTAGAAGGGCATCATGAGAAAAAGAATATAAGTCATGCTCTTTAATTAGAGGTTTCCGGAAGTTGAATTGAAGTGCATCTTTTGTTTAAAGCTATGCATTTCTGATGTCACTGAACATAACAAAAGAAAATTCAATTATAGGAAAGTCGAGTACGAAGTCGGATAATAGATTATTTTCCTATTTCAAATAGATTCAAGAGAAAAAAACCATGCAGAAACAGTAAAATATATTTTTTATTCATAATTTTAAAAAATTTTTCCTAATAAGTTATTATTTTCCCCCTCCGGGCGCCATTAGTCTGGTTCTACTTTGCTTTCAGACAACTTGGTAACCAGTTCCTAATATCTAAAAAACCGAAACAACCAGCTGTCAGAACAATTAAAAATATGAACAACATTAATAATAACAATCCGAGAATTCCTCTTCCAACATGTGTCCAATTGAAATCCACAATTAGACAGTCCTGGCAACACTCTGGACATTCATTACAACATCCTTTTTGATAAAGAGTCCAGCAGTTTTTTCGACTCTAAAAATCCTCTAAAATTTTAAATTTTCTCATCACTGATAACTTACCATTTGATATAAAAATGAATAATTATGAAAATCATCTTGAAGGAAAAAACAACTCCTTGCATCATCAATCGTTCTTTCTTTTCCGATCTTCGGAATTTTTTTCTTATTTTTTTCTTCGCCGAAAAATCGAATCAAAGAAATACAGGTTTTATCGGTGTTTCCATGATTTTCATAAAAATGGAATTGCACTTTTGAAACGGTATATTTGAAGTCAGATAATCGATTTTCGATATGACAGAATTGCTCTTGGATATTATAGGAATTCGATTTATATTCACATTTGGAAGGGGAGAGAAGATATTTGAGTGAACAGTCGGAATCGATGCAACGCTGAAAATATGAAGTTGATAGAACGGCACCCAAACATGTTCCAACAATAGAACGGCATGCCACTATAAAAGAGTTTTTACGCCAAGTTGTGTTCTAGAGTGCCTTCAGAAACCTGAAGAAATCCAAGAATTCTGAACTACTTTCAGACAAGAATTAAAGTAAAATTTTACTGCTACAGAATCAAGAGAAAATTTGGATCGATAGTTTGAAAAATTGATTGCAAAAGTATCCTTGTTTTCAAAATGGTCGCAAGTTAAAAAATCTCTAAATATAAGAACACCTCTATGATTCCGGCAACCATGTAGGTACTTTGAGCAATAGAGCGGCATGCCAGACAATTGTAGACAACGAACGATGTTCACAATTTCAATAAGACTTTTACAGGTCAAGCGAAACCGTAAGAAAATTATATAATTTATGTTTTTTAATCAAGTTCAATTCAGTCAAAACCTTATTTCGAAAAGGGCTTCTGATACCGTATATTTTTTAAATGAAACTCCTGCTAATAAATATTGATCTGAGCCAAAACTGGACTAAAAGGACCGATGATCCTAAAGAAAAACAAACTTACATAGACATCAAATCTCTTCGGCGCCCCATTCGGTACTTTTCCTTCCCATTTAGAATGTTGATACGAAACAGCAATTGGTCTAACCGCTTTAGCCAAATTCACAGTTATCACTGGATTCTTATCAAAAGTACACCATTGTCTATCAACTGGTGGTTCCGGACGATCCAATAAAACCAAATCACTTTGATCTCTCCAAATATTCGAGTTCAAATTGGAATTGGAAGATAATTCAATGTCCACTGAAGCTCCTAACAAATAATTGGCAGCATTGAATCGAGAAGAATCAATGATAGGATCAGTGAAATGAGTGGGAATGGGTTCTTGGGGTTGAAATGTAGTTGTGAAGGGTTCTGGAGTTGTTTGGAAAACATGTGTTGGAAGAACGAATTCAGTTGTGGGCGGGGCTTCTGTGATTTTTCGATGAAGTGGTTCTTCAGAAGGGAGACCTAGTCGGATGTAGTCTTCCATTCTTTGAACCTCTTTCTCCATTTGAGAAATCTGAAATTTCGCGTTTTTTTTTAGATTGATTGGTCCGTTTTGAATGCTCACCCTTTCTTGATCTTTTTCATATTGGGAATCCATTGAAGAAATTTTGAAAATTAAGTAAACCATAAGGAGCAACACTATAACTTTGAAAATTTTATACCGTTTCACTCTATTCTCAATCCATTGAAACCTAAAATGTAACGATGAGCTGTCCGCACTTGAAACAAAAATCTTACCAAACATTTTCAGTTGTTCTTTCTTCTTCAGGGATACTGATATTCTGCTCGTTTTGAGGTTTATCAATAAAGAAACTTGAAGAAGTCGATTCCGAGCCATATGCAGATTCTAGATCATCTTCTTTTGACATTTTTCTGGAAATGTAGGCTTAAAAATTGGAAATCTCGCTGGGAAAAGTGCTCGTTCAATAAAGATTGTAAAACTATTTCTATCAAAAGAATGACGTAGGCAGATGAAAGGTGAAGAACAAAGAGCAGATAGAGGGAGAGAGAGAGAGAGAGAGAAATCAGGAACAGCTGATGAGAGAGCCGAAAGTTTTATAGTGTAATAGAGGAAGCTCACTGGAGCACACTTTCTTTCTTTTCTCTGCGTATCTCATATTCTCATTGTCTCTAGAAAAGAAGCTTCACCACACCTGGACAACAAGGATCCTGCGCATTTACCATGAGTTTATGTTAAAAATTGGAAACTTTATGTTTCCAATTAATCATTTTGCTACCCATGTAATGGACATGTAATGGATGTAATAGACTATGGGACAGATGTATCGCGGTGTAATTCACTTGGAAATGGAAAAGATTTGTTTGAAACTGAAAAAATTTGAAAATCTCATAAACAAATTAGAGGTAGATTTATTGTTTGTACACATTTTACAATTATTTACAAAGATAAAAAATAAATTTACAATTGAGTTCATTCTTCTGGTTTATGTGTATGTCCATGATGATGTGGTGGTGGTCCAGGTGGACGACGAGTTGGTTTAGATGGTGGTAGACGATGGGTTGGATGATGTGGACGATGGGTATGAGGAGATGGTGGAGGACGATGAGTGTGATGATGGGGTTCATCCGATGGTTGAGGCTCATCGGAAGGTCCTGGAGATGGTTGTCCAGATGGCTGTGGATCTTCGGATGGAGATGGTTCGTCAGATGGTTCAGGTTCTTCGGAAGGCTCTGGCTCTTCAGAAGGAGCTGGTTGTTCGGATGGTTCAACTGGTCCTGGACTCGGGGATCCAGAAGTTTTTGGTTCTTCGGATGGTTCTGGTGAAGAATCTACCAAAACTGCAGCTCCATTTTGTGACAATTCGACTGGTTCAGAAGATGGAGATTCAGATGAAGCAGCTGGTTCAGAAGACGTGGCAACTTCAGAAGGAGTAGTTGATGGCGTCAATGTAGTCGTTGTACGAGGAGCTTTTGTCTTATGATGATGATGATGTCCCTTATGGAGGTCAAATGGAGCAGTAAATGCAATTCCGATGAGTGCAAGAAAGATTGTTAATTTCAGCTTCATTCTGAAAAGAAAAAATGATTAGATGAGAAGAGAAGAAGGAGAAGATGATGGTTTGGAAGTTCCAGCTCTTTGTCTTTTATACTCTCAAGTTCACATGACCGCCTTCCGGCTCTTCGGGCGGAGCAATTTTGATTGTTACTCTTTGCAATTCTTATCAGGATGAAACTAGGTCAATGGTTTGGTGATAAGGCATTTAGTGACGAAGAACACCCACATAGGTCGTGACACTTTGTCTGTGACAATTGTTGTTATGACATTTGACAATTATGTCAATGAAATTTGTTGAATGAAGAGGTGAATGACGTCGTATAAAATTGCTATTTTGGTATCTGAAATCCTGAAAAACATAGTCTAGTTTCGCAACAGAAAAAAGAAAAAAAGTTAATCTGAATAACTCATTCAGGATTCTGATTTGTTTTTGCTCGAATTTTAGAACTCAGTCCCTACAGTTTCGTCATGAAGAAAGTAAAAATGGAAGTGCTTCTGAAAATGGCGTTTGGATTGAATTCAATTTTTCACTGTTTCTTTATCTGGTCAAATCAGCGACCCTGTTCTGCTTATTCGTTTAATCTGAATCTTTGTTCAGAATTATCTAACATCCCCACCCACATATTTTTCCACAATTTGAGCTCATTACCAATACCAAACTGATAAGAAATCAACAAGTTGCTGATAAGTTTTTGTTTCGTAAACCCTTGAGTGGGCAGCAGTTGGCACGTGATTCTTCTGATGCTTATCGAACCTGAAGATGACCGGAAACTAAATTAGGAAAATGAGACAGGCCAGTTGTGTGATTTGAGCAAGTTTAACTTACTGAATTCTCATAATCATCGCCTTTTTTTTAATTAGTATAATTTTTCATATAAAAACATTTTTTTCAGAAACAATTTATTATAAACATGATATTATTTTATGTTTCTAAAGTATAATTAATGCCATCTTCAAATCTGTCTTGCTGATGATTTGTAAATCGTGTTTTTATTCCCCATACAACAGTTTTTCATTTTCAATCTTTGTAGTTTTTTTCCAGTGCTTTCGAGAAGAATGAGAATGATGACCTTCTTCAAATGTATTCTTCTGTTGAACGTGCCATTCTGATGCAGTTAAAAAAAAAGACTCTCCTTCTTCATCTTCGAAATCTTTTTGAGTCGTTTTTTCATACTACTTTTATCACTGCGAAAAATTCATTGGGGCAGAAAGAAAATTACTTTTGATCCAAAGAATGTTTTTTCTTTTCTCTTTTATTTACAGTTTCAAATAATTTCAAGAAAAAAATTGACATCAGTTTCATTATTTGTACAAAGTTTACAATTATTTACAAAGATAAAAAAATAAATTTACAATTGAATTTGTTCTTCTGGTTTATGTGTATGTCCATGATGATGTGGTGGTGGTCCTGGACGACGAGTTGGCTTAGATGGTGGTGGACGATGGGTTACATGATGTGGTCGATGAGTATGAGAGGATGGTGGAGGACGATGAGTGTGATGATGGGGTTCATCCGATGGTTGAGGCTCGTCGGAAGGTCCTGGAGTTGGTGGTCCAGATGGCTGTGGATCTTCGGATGGAGATGGTCCGTCAGATGGTTCTGGCTCATCAGAAGGCTCTGGTTCATCGGATGGTTCAACTGGACTTGGAGATCCAGAAGCTTCTGGTTCTTCAGATGGTTCTGGTGAAGAATCTACCAAAACTGCTGCTTCATTTTGTGATAATTCGACTGGCTCAGAAGATGGAGATTCAGATGGATCAATTGGTTCAGAAGACGTGGAAACTTCAGAAGGAGTAGTCGATGGTGCCAATGTAGTCGTGGTACGAGGAGCTTTTGTCTTATGATGATGATGTCCATGTCCATGATGAACATTAAATGGAGCAGAGAATGCAACTCCAATGAGGGCAAGAAGAATTGTAGGGGTCAGCTTCATTCTGAAAGAAAGAAATGGTTAGATGAGAAGAAATTGAAAGAGAAGATGATGGTTTGGAAGTTCCAACGGCTTCTCTTTCATACTCCCAAATTCACATGACCACCTTCCGGCTTTTTGGGCGGGGGCTCTTGTTGCTCTTTTTCTTATCAAAAAAAGTAGTTCAATGGTTTGGTGATAAGGAATATAGTGACGAAGAACACCCACAAGGTCGTGACACTTTGTCTGTGACAATGATTGTTATGACATCTGGAAATTATTATGTCAATGGAATTTGTTGAATGAAGAGGTGGATGACGTCAATTGTTATTCTGGCACCTTAAATCCTGAAAAAACACGGTCTAGCTTCACAACATTCTGAGGAAAAGCTGATCGGAATAACTGTTTCAGGACTCTGGTTTAGTTTTGCTCGAATTTTAGAACTCACTCCCTACAATTTGGTCATGAAGAAAGTAAAAATGGAAGTGCTTCTGAAAATCGCGTTTGGATTGAATTCAATTTTTCACTGTTTCTTCATATAGTAAAAATCGCTCAATGGATTCGTTGATTCGATAGGTATACTCTCCAACTTCGATTAGCTACTGTTTCCACCCACTCAAAGACACAATTCATCCTCTCATTCATTTACAATTCAAAACTGATAAGAAATCAACAAGTTGCTGATAAGTTTTTGTTTCGTAAACCCTTGAGTGGGCAACAGTTGGCACGTGATTCTTCCGAGACTTATCAAATCTGATGATGACCGGAAACAAAAAGTAAATTAGAAAGTTATTTTGTGTGATTTGAGTAATTTTAACTCACAGAAGTCCCAGGACCATCGCATTTTTTGAAAATTAGAGTAGTTGTTTTCCTATAAAAGTTTTATTTCCAGAATCAACAATTGAATTTATAAAATTGTATGTTTCTAAAAGATAACAATTGTACCTTCAAACGTGTCACACTTAGTCGGGTTTTGAGCTTGTTCATAAACATATTCCTTGTTCAGTTTTGAAGTTTCAAAAAACTTTTCGGGAAATACCGAAACGAAACGGAATGAATCCTTCTATTAGTGTCTATTTTTTATTTTTTCTGTGATCTTAAAATGGTGTTTCTGTTTGAAATTATTCTGTACTGTACCGTGTCCGCATAACACAGAAGTGGTGAAGCAGTCAAATCAGTGTTCTACTCTCGTTTTTTTTAAGTTGCAGTCTCAAATAAATTTAAAAACAAATTGACATCAGTATTATTGTTTGTACACAGTTTACAATTATTTACAAAAAAAGAAAATGAAAATAAGTTTACAATTGAGTTATTGTTCTTCTGGTTTATGAGTATGTCCATGATGATGTGGTGGTGGTCCTGGGCGACGTGTTGGTTTAGATGGTGGTGAACGATGGGTTGGATGATGAGGTTCATCCGATGGTTGAGGCTTCTCGGAAGGTCCTGGAGATGGTGGTCCAGATCGCTGTGGATCTTCAGATGGAGACGGCTCATCAGAAGGCGCTGGTTCATTGAAAGGTTCAACTGGTCCTGGACTTGGAGATCCAGAAGCTTCTGGAAGATGATAAACTTTTATGTTTCTAAAATTTAATAATTGCATCTTCAAATCTGTCTTACTGATGCTTCCTGAAGGTTTTCCATTTTCAGCTTCGTGATTTTTTTTAGCGATGACCTTCTTATTCAAGTGTGATCTTCTGTAGAACGTGCCGTTCTAATGCAGGTCTACATCACGTTTTTCAAAGAATACACTCTTCTTCAACTTCGATATCTTTTTGAGTCGTTTTTTTCACTTCGAAAAGTGATTTGTGCAGAAAAAAAATTACCTTTTGATCCAAAGAAAGGTTTCCCTTTTCTCGTTTCTTTACAGTTTCAATTAAATTCAAAAACGAATTGGCAGCATTTTCATTATTTGTACAAAGTTCACAATTATTTACAAAGATAAAAAAAATAAATTTACAATTGAAATTGTTCTTCTGGTTTATGAGTATGTCCATGATGATGTGGTGGTGGACCAGGTGGTCGTGTTGGAGGTCCTGGACGACGTGTTGGTTTAGATGGTGGTGGACGATGGGTTGGATGATGTGGGCGATGAGTATGAGGAGATGGTGGAGGACGATGAGTGTGATGATGGGGCTCATCCGATGGTTGAGGCTCCTCGGAAGGTTGTGGCTCTTCGGATGGAGATGGTTTGTCAGATGGTTGAGGCTCTTCGGAAGGTCCTGGAGATGGTGGTCCAGATGGCTGTGGATCTTTGGATGGAGATGGTTCGTCAGATGGTTCAGGTTCATCAGAAGGAGCTGGTTCCTCGGAGGGCTCAGGTACATCGGATGGTTCAACTGGTCCTGGACTTGGAGATCCAGGAGCTTCTGGTTCTTCAGATGGTTTTGGTGAAGACTCCGCTAAAACTGCTGCTCCATTTTGTGACAATTCGACTGGTTCAGAAGATGGATATTCAGATGGATCTATTGGTTCAGAAGACGTGGAAACTTCAGAAGGAGTAGTTGGTGGTGCCAATGTAGTCGTTGTGGTACGGGGAGCTTTTGTCTTATGATGATGATGATGTCCATGTCCATGATGAAGATCAAATGGAGCAGTGAATGCAACTCCAATGAGTGCAAGAAGAATTGTTAGTTTCAGCTTCATTCTGAAAGAAAAGAAATGGTTAGATGAAAAGAAATTGAAAGTGAAGATGATAGTTTTTCAGAGCTTTGTCTTTTATACTTTCAAGTTCACATGATCGTCTTCCGGCTCTGCGGGCGGAGCTCTTGTTGCTCTTTTTCTTATCAAAAAGAAAGTAGGTCAATAGTTTGGTGATAAGGAATTTAGTGACGATGAACACCCACATAGGCCGTGACCCTCTGTCTGTGACAATGATTGTAATGCCATTTGACAGCTATGTCAATGGAATGTAGAGGTGAATGACGTCGTACAGAGTTGTTATTTTGGTATCCGAAATTCTGAAAAACATGGTATATATACATTTCATTTAGTTTCATCATGAGAAAAGCCCAAATGGAGGTGCTTCTGAAAAAGAAATTTGGATTGAGTTCTATTTTTCACTGTTTCTTTATATGTCCACATCTGCTCAATTGATCTTTTGATTCGTTCAATCCAAGTCTTTGTTTGGAGTTAATTTCCATCCACACCCACACATTCTCACACAATTGCACTAATTTTCAAACTGATAAGAAATCCACAAGTTGCTGATAAGTTTTTTGTTTCGTAAACCCTTGAGTGGGCAGAAGTAGGCACGTGATTCTTCAAATCTGAAGATGACCGGAAACTAAATCGAAAATATTAGAAAGTTGATTTGTGTGATTGGAGCAAGTATAGCTCACAGAAACCCCAGAATCATTGCATTTTTTTAATTAGTATAGTTTTTCATATAAAAACTTCTTTTTTCAGAATTAACAATTGAATTGATAAAATTGTATGTTTCTAAAAGATAACAATTGTACCTTCAAAAATGTTTCGCTTATTCCAGTTTTGATGTTATTTCTAGTTCCCATAAATATTCCTTGTTCCGCTTTGAAACTTCAAAAAACTTTTCGGGAAATACCGGAAAGAAACGGACTAAATCCTTTTATTAGAGGTTGCTCTTCTATATTTCAATTATTCTTTGAAGATATCCATTTATACAGAATGATTCTTGGACGTGCTATTCTAATACAGAAGCGAGGAAACATTCAAATGTAGTTCTCTTATCTCCACTTTTTAATTTCTCTATTTATTGCAGTTTTCAAAAACAGAAACAAATTGACAGCAGTTTCATTATTTGTACACAGTTTACAATTATTTACAAAGAAAGAAAATAAATATATATTTAGAATTGAGATCGTTCTTCTGGTTTATGTGTATGGCCATGATGATGTGGTGGTGGACCAGGTGGTCGTGTTGGAGGTCCTGGACGACGAGTTGGCTTCGATGGTGGTGGACGATGGGTTGGATGATGTGGGCGATGAGTATGAGGAGATGGTGGAGGACGATGAGTGTGATGATGGGGTTCATCCGATGGTTGAGGCTCCTCGGAAGGTTGTGGCTCTTCGGATGGAGATGGTTCGTCAGATGGTTCAGGTTCATCAGAAGGAGCTGGTTCCTCGGAGGGCTCAGGTTCATCGGATGGTTCAACTGGTCCTGGACTTGGAGATCCAGGAGCTTCTGGTTCTTCAGATGGTTCTGGTGAAGACTCCACCAAAACTGCAGCTCCATTTTGTGCCAATTCGACTGGTTCGGAAGATGGAGATTCAGATGGACCAATTGGTTCAGAAGACGTGGAAACTTCAGAAGGAGTAGTTGATGGTGACAATGTAGTCGTGGTACGAGGAGCTTTTGTTTTATGATGATGATGATGTCCATGTCCATGATGAAGATCAAATGGAGCAGTGAATGCAATTCCGATGAGGGCAAAAAGGATTGTTATGGTCAGCTTCATTCTGAAAGTAGAATCAGTTAGATGAGAAGAAATTGAAATAGAAGATGATGGTTTGGAAGCTTCACCTCTTTGTCTTTTATACTTTCAAGTTCACATGACCGCCTTCCGGTTCTTTGGGCGGGGCTCTTGTTGCTGTGTTTCTTATCAAAAAGAAAGTAGGTCAATGGTGTGGTGATATGAAGTTTAGTGACGAAGAACACCCACATAGGCCGGGACACGTTGTCTGTGACAATGATTGTTATGACATTTGACAATTATGTCAATGGAATTTGTTGTATGAAGAGGTGAATGACGTTGTATAAAAATTGTTATTTTAGTAGTTGAAATCCTGAAAAACATAGTCTAGCTTCGCAACATTCTGAAGCAACGTTAATCGGAAAAACTGTTTCAAAATAGTTATTTGTTTCTGTTAGGTTTTAGGAGCTCCCTCCGTTCATCATGAAGAAAGTCCAAATAGTAAGGGCTCCAGAAAAAACATCTGGGTTGAGTAGAAGTTTTTTAATAAAATGCTTTCCAAACTTCAATCCTACTATTACTCCTACTTATTTTCCAACTTTCTATTTCTCACTGTTTCTTTTTGAGATCGAAACAACTCAATTGATCCGTTGATTTGTTTTGTCCATTGCTAAATTACAGTTACCTACTGTTTCCACCCACTCATACTTACTTCCACTGCGCTCGCTTTCAGTTCGAAACTGATAAGAAATCACCTTTTTTTTTTGATAAGTTCATGTTTCGTAAACCCCCATTGAGTGGGTAGTCGGCATGTGATTTTATAGATGACCGGAAAGAAGGCATTGGATTTTTATTTACAAATAAATAAGTTTATGAGCGAAATTATGAGTCAGCTAGCAGGATTGCCCTTTATCACGATCCATCTCCTCAATAGCTTCTTTTGCACATTTGCATCCACAAGCAGCCAAGCATTGAAGAATGCACTGAACAGCCAATCCAATGACACAACATGAAGCAATAAACATAAAAAATATTATGAAGAACCATCCGACAATAGATCCCCAATTAAAATCCACAATTAAACATTCTCTACAACACTCTGGACAGATATCGCAACAACCGTAGGAGTAGAGGGTTTTGCAGTCCTTGGTGCTCTGAAAAAAGTCAACTTTAAAATCAGTTTTTGTCTCCAGCTTTACCAATTGATATGTAATCGGGTTATGATCATAATCATATTTGAGATCAGAGCACCACTTTGAATCTTCTAGTTGCCTTTCTCTTGTTTTTGGGATTTGTTCAGACTCTCCATAGAATCTGATTAGTGAAACACAAGTTTCCTCGTTGTTTCCATGGTTTTGATGGAATTTAAATTGTACTTTTGAAATTGAAGTGAGGTTTTTGTTGGGAAGAAGTTGGCAGAATTGTTCTTGTTGATCATCTGGAGTCAGTTGGTATCGGCAATTGGAAGCGATAACTTCGGTGGTTTCACAGTAATAGTCGATGCAGGCCTGGAAATATTATAATGAGAAAATTTGACAGTGAAAGTTCAAGATCGGATGGTTTAACTGACGAATAAGTAGCCAAACAGACTCACATGAACACTATATCTCTTTGGTGCTCCTTTTGGAACTTCTCCTTCCCATTTGAAATGTTGATAAGAGATAGCTGTTGGTTTGACAAAAGTAGCCAGGCTAATTGTTATCACTGGGTCCTTATCATAAGTACACCATACTTTATCAGCTGGTGGTTCAGGACGATCCAATAGTACTAGGTCACTTTGATCTCTCCAAATATATGAATTCAAATTGGAACTAGAAGATTTTTTGATATCCACATAGGCTCCGAACAAGAATTCAATACTAGCGGCATTGAATTCGTATCTAGCTTTTTTGAGGGATTCTATTGGATTTTCTTTAATTTTCGATGATTTTTCTATATTCTTATTTAGAATCGATTCATCCTTTTTCATATATTGTTTCATTTGACCATAGAAATCATCATTTTTGCCGTTAATTCGAAAATTTTCGATCAATTTCTCAATATTTTCTATTTTCGAATTCATATTTTCATCTTTTGAATTTGCTCTAAATGAATTGAACAGGAGCAAAATCAGTATAATAATGACTATTATTTCAAGAATTGTGATTCGATTCAAACGATTTTTGATCCATCGATACCTGAAGTTTACAAGATTTTCATGAGAAAAAATGAGCAAAAAGCTTACCAGACACTATTTTCCGTTGGTTTTTCTTTCTCTTTCTCTTCAGAAAAATGCTCTTTTTCTTCAGAAATTTCAGATCCATATGCAGATTCTACATCATCTGCTTCTGGTTTGACCATTTTTCTGGAAAATTGAAGACGTTTTTGAACAAAAAGGGTAAGAAGAAAGACGAAGAAATGGGGGTAAGAAGAGAAGGGACCACATTGATTTAGTAAACTAGTGCAATAGAGCGCATCTGCTGGATTTGCCTGCTTCTCTTCCGTTTGTAAGTAGGCTGTTCGACTGCTGGGCTTACGGTCCAGTTCATAAAAAATAAAAGCCAAATAATTTATTAGAATACAAAAGTACTTTATATACATATAAAAAGTCTTGAGCAAAATCTTTATGAAATTAACGGTAATGCCTTTGTCTATGTTGCATCTCTGACATCATTTTCTCTGCCCATTTGACTCCACAACAAGCCAAACAACCAACAACAGAAAAAAATACGAAGAACCCAATAATACCAACTAGAAAAGTTACAAGAATCGAAAGAACTATAACTCCAAAGTTGAAATCGACGATTTGACATTCTGCACAACACTCTGGACATTCATCGCAACATTCGTAGGAGTAGAGAGTTTTGCAGTCTTTTCTGCTCTGAAAATAAAGAAAATTCAGTCTATGAATTTCAATATTTCAAACATTACCATTTGATACATAAATGGACTATCATGATATTCATTCTTCAAATCGGAACATCTTTTTGAATCTCCTACTTCTTTTTCTCGAGTTTTTGGCATTTTTTCAGCTTCTCCGTAAAACCTGATTAGGGAAACACAAGTTTCTTCAGTGTTACCATGATTTTGATGGAATTTAAATTGCACTTTTGAAATTGAAGTCAGGTTTTTATTTGGTAGAAGTTGGCAGAATTGTTCCTGTTGATCATCTGGAGTCAGTTGGTAACGGCAGTTGGATGCGATAACTACTGTAGTTTCACAGTAATAGTCGATGCAGGCCTGAAAAACTTCTAGTTTCAATTCTCCTTTTTCCCCTTTTTCAAGAAACTTACATGTACACTATATCTTTTTAGTGCTCCTTTTGGAATTTCTCCTTCCCATTTGAAATGTTGATAAGAGATAGCTGTTGGTTTGACAAAAGTAGCCAGGCTAATTGTTATCACTGGGTCCTTATCAAAAGTACACCATACTTTATCAGCTGGTGGATTGGGTCTATCCAACAAGACCAGGTCACTTTGATCTCTCCAAATATATGAATTCAAATTGGAACTTGAGGATAATTTAATTTCCACGTGGGCTCCAAGCATGAAATCAGCTGCATTGATTTGATAGAGAGGTAGGACGGATTCGACAACGATTTCTTCAATTTTTGTTTCTTTTTCTATAGGGTTGATGGGAAAGGGCCCATTTTTCTTGATTAAATCCTTCAATTGATTATACAAATCCTCATTTTTATGGTCATCTTGAAGTTTTTCCACTATTCTCTCCACGTTTTCAATCTTTGAATTCATATTGAAATTCATTTTCTCCATATTTTCCACCTTTGAGTTTATGTTGAATATCATGTTGTTGTCAGTCGAAGTTGTTGTTCTGAATGAATTGAAAATGAGTAAAACCAGAAGAACGATGACTATAATTTCAAGAATTGTGATCCGATTTAATCGATTTTTGATCCATCGGTACCTAAAAATCACAAGATTTTCATAGAAAAAGAAGCAAAAAGCTTACCAAACACTATTTTCCGTTGGTATTTCTTTCTTTTTCTCGTCAGAAAAATGCTCTTTTTCTTCAGAAATTTCAGATCCATAAGCAGATTCTACATCATCTGCTTCTAAATTGACCATTTTTCTGGAAAATTGAAGACGTTTTTGAACAAAAAGGGTAAGAAGAAAGACGAAGAAATGGGGGTAAGAAGAGAAGGGACCACATTGATTTCGGAAACTAGTGCAATAGAGCGCGCTTGCTCTTACTGTCTGCGTCTTTTCCGTTCATAAGGAGACCGTTCGGATGGCGGGTCTCCGTCCCAAAGCTATATGTATAAGGAATCATTAAAAGAATATGTTTTCAAGTAATTCATAAAAATCAAAGTCAAATAATTTATTAGAATACAAGTACTTTTATATACATATAAAAGTTCCTGTACAAAAGTCCAGTTAAGCTTACAGAACTGGCCGTTATCCTGAAAACACACGATCAACATGCTCCTTTGCCCAATTGACTCCACAACAAGCCAAAAAACAAGCGAAACAATTGAATATCAATACACATACAAAGAACGAAATCATACAAAAAAGAATAGTTAAAAGAATCGAAAGGACAAGTACTCCAAAGTTGAAATCGACGATTTGACATTCTGCACAACACTCTGGACATTCATCGCAACATTCGTAGGAGTAGAGAGTTTTGCAGTCTTTTCTGCTCTGAAAATAAAGAAAATTCAGTCTATGAATTTCAATATTTCAAACATTACCATTTGATACATAAATGGACTATCATGATATTCATTCTTCAAATCGGAACATCTTTTTGAATCTCCTACTTCTTTTTCTCGAGTTTTTGGCATTTTTTCAGATTCTCCGTAAAACCTGATTAGGGAAACACAAGTTTCCTCGTTGTTTCCATGGTTTTGATGAAATTGGAATTGAACTTTTGAAATTGAAGTTAGGTTTTTGTTTGGTAGAAGTTGGCAGAATTGTTCCTGTTGATCATCTGGAGTCAATTGGTAACGACAATTGGAAGCAATGACTTCCGTTGTTTCACAGTAATAATCGACACAGGTCTGGAAGAAGTTGATAAGAAGTAGGATAATGAAAGTTCAAGATTGGATGGTACAACTGATGAATAAGTAGCCAAACAGACTCACATGAACACTATATCTTTTCGGTGCTCCTTTTGGAATTTCTCCTTCCCATTTGAAATGTTGATAAGAGACAGATGTTGGTTTGACAAAAGTAGCCAGGCTAATTGTTATCACTGGATCTTTATCAAAAGTACACCATACTTTATCAACTGGTGGTTCAGGACGATCCAGCAAGACCAGGCCACTTTGGTCCCTCCAGATATATGAGTTTAAGTTGGAACTGGATGATAATTTGGTTTCTACATAGGCTCCAAGCAAGAAATCAGCCGCATTGATTTGATATATTTGTTTGAGAGGTTCCACAACGATTTCTTCAATTTTCGTTTGTTTTTCTATAGGGTTTATTGGAACGGGCTCATTTTTCTTGATTAAATCCTTCAATTGATTATACAAATCCTCATTTTCATGGTCCTCTTGCTGTTTTTGCATCATTTTTTCGATGTTTTCAATTCTTGAATTCATATTGAATATCATTGTGTTGTCAGTCGAAGTTGTTGTTCGGAATGAATTAAAAAGAATCAAAACCAGTAGAATAATGACAATCATTTCAAGAATTGTGATCCGATTTAATCGATTTTTGATCCATCGATACCTAAAATTCACAAGATTTTATAGAAAAATTGAGAGAAAAGCTTACCAAACACTATTTTCCGTTGGTTTTTCTTGCTCTTTCTTTTCAGAAAAATGCTCTTTTTGTTCATAAATTTCTGATCCATATGCAGATTCTACATCATCTGCTTCTGGTTTGACCATTTTCCTGGTGAGTTGAGAATGTTTTTGAAGAAAGTATGAAAAGTGAAACAAAAAGTGAATTCAAATGAAGGGACCACATTGATTCTGGAACGGTGTACAATAGAGCGCGCTTGCTCTTATTGTCTGCGTCTCTAGTACGTGAGGAGTCTAGTTTGGTGTGTGGATTTCCGGAGGACCTGTGGTCCAGCCTAGTCTTTTTGTCGAAAAAAGACAGAAAACAATGGGAAGGCGATGTTTGTATCAATAATAACTCAAAATAGAGGATTTATAAATACAATTTGGCATTAATCTATATAACCTTTGTGACAACCATAAATTAATAAAACCATAGCAATTACGAAAGCAACACATATAATAGTTAAAATGGATATTCCTATAACATTTCCAATATATTCCGAATTGATATCCACAATTAAACAATCTTGACAACACTCTGGACATTCGTTATTGCATTTGTACGAATAGAGCAATGAGCAGTTTTTATGGTTCTGAAAAAAGAATTCAAATCAGAAAGTTCATTTCTTTAAAATGACTTACCCATGTATATGAAACTGGATTATTATGATAGTTATGTTTCAGTTTAGAACATGTCTCCGCCTCCTCTAATGTTCTTTCTTTTATTATTGGAATGTCTTTAGATTCTCCATAGACTCTCACTAAAGAAACACAAGTCTCTTCGGTGTTCCCATGGTTTTCATGGAATTGAAATTGAATTTTTGCAATCAAAGTTTTGTTTTTGTTGGGTAAAAGTTTGCAGAACTGTTCTTGAGTGTTGTCCATAGTTGACTGGTAGAGACAATTGGAAGCAAGAGGGATCATATTTTCACAGTAGAAATCAATGCAAGCCTGGAAATTTATGATTTTTTTTTGTACAGATTTTCCATCAGAATCACAATTTGTTTCTGTTTCAAGTAAACATTATTGTTGTGAAGCAAACACAGATTTTTACTGTATTTTCGATCGAATATACCTAAACCAATCAGTTGCGGATCAATCTACCAATTTCTAAAAGTGATTGAAACAGTGATTATCAGGTCAGAACTGTTTGAACCAAACCGACACGTCTTGTGTTTTTTGCTAACATTATTTCTAAACAATAATTCCAAAAGATATCCTGAACAAATCTTGAAAAACTATCTTTTCTTGGAAATCTTTCTTGGAAAACCGTTATTCTGAACTGCACCTTTTCCAGAAAAATGGAAATCTTTTTCCGGAAAATGAACTCATACTGCGTTTTCCAATTGGAAAAAGTTCATGAATACGGCCTATGAAAGCGCTTTTAATTTTCAAATACTTAAGTATTTCATCCGTTCCAAAAATTCGAAATGCATCTTTTGCAAAACAAAACTCACCATCACATTATACTTCTTTGGAGCTCCATTTGGCACAGTATAATTCCATTTTGAATGTTGATAAGAGATTGCAGTTGGTTTCACATATTTAGCCAAATTCACAGTTAAAACTGGATCTTTTTCCAAACTACACCATGATCTATCAGCTGGAGGATTGGGTCTATCCAAAAGAACCAAATTGCTTTGATCTCTTCCAATAAATGGGGATAAATTGGAACTAGATGATCTTTTTGCGTCGACTGAAGCTCCAATCAAATAATTGGCTGCATTGAATTGGGAAGATTGGACCAGAGGTTCGGGAATGTGAGAGGGTAACGTGATGGTCTTGATAGGAGGCTCCGGAACAAAATGTGATGTTTTCATAGGTTCTGATGGCTTTTCTGTCTCTTTTATACTAGTTTTCGGGACGATATCAAAGTTGTGTTTCCGAAGTATTTCCAATAATTTTTCTACATTTTCGTTTTGTATTTCCATAGTGGAGAACTGAAATTAATAATTGAAATTTTAGAAAAAAAAATCGGTTTCAAACAGTTTTTTTATTAGCCAGGCATCGAAAAATGTTAATTGTGATTTTTCGGTTGCATCAAAATAATTTTAAAAAATCTGTCAAAAAACCCCTGTAGAAAATTTTTGGAAAACTTACCATTTCCGTTATTCTATCATTCTGCTCTCTTATCTCATTTGAATTTTTCAACACTATCATTAAAATAATAAAAAACACTGTCTCCAAAATCATATAATCTTTTATTCGATATTTTACCCATTTGTACCTGAAATTATTATTTTTTCACAAAAAAAAATTTTTTTAACCAACCAGATTTCTTTTTTCGTTGTCTGTTGTTCCATTGTAAAAAATTGATAATTTGTCAAATCATTTGAACTATTGGCCATGAATAAAAAAACAATGAGTTATGAAAATTTATTCAGAAGGACCTGTTCACTAGAGCGCACTTGCTCTCTTTGTCTGCGTCTCTCCATGCTGAGAAAAAGCACGAGAATTATAATTAAATTTCAAGAGGAATCAATAGTTTTATACATAATTTGCAATACATCTCAAGCGTCCAGTTACACAACAATAAATGAAAATTATCAAAAAAATTAAAATGGCAAGAATAATGATGGCAAAAATGGATAAAAAGATTGTTAATGCAATCTTATCTCCATCAAAATCCACAATTAAACATTCATTACAACACTCGGGACATTCTTCGCAACATTTGAAGGAGTAGAGTAATGTGCAATTCTTTTCGTTCTGAAAATTCTTTTTTTTTTCATTGTTTTTTCATCAAAAACTTACAAACTGATAAGAAACCGGATGATTATGATAATTATTTTTGAGATTTGAGCAAATTTCTGCTTCATTTAAAGTTCTTTCTTTTATTTTTGGAATTTCTTTCGATTCTCCATAAACTCTCACTAAAGAAACACAAGTCTCTTCAGTGTTTCCGTGGTTTTCATGGAATTGAAATTGCACTTTTGAAATTGAAGTGAGGTTTTTGTTGGGTAAAAGTTTGCAGAATTGTTCTTGAGTATTGTCCATAGTTAATTGATAGACACAATTTGAAGCGAGAGGGATCATATTTTCACAATAGAAATCGAGACAAGCCTGGAATAAAAAGGTTTATTTCTTCAGATTTTTCTACAACAATTAGTGAGGTTATCTGTTTCAAGTACAAGTTACCACTATGAAGCCGAAATTTACTGACTTTTTACTGAGTAGATTAGTCTCTGCAGAAATAAAAACAGAAATAATCAGACTCAATCTATCAGTTTTGAGTTAAACTTTAAATTTATGAAAAGCCATTGATACAGTGATAATATTTTAGATTGCCAAAAAAGTTTTTGATTTCTTAGGTAGTCGATTTCGGGGATCCTATCCAAAAGGATAGCAGAACATTCAGTAAAAAAAACTTTAACTCACCAATACACTATAATTCTTTGGAGCACCATTTGGCACAACATAGTTCCATTTTGAATGTTGATAAGAGATTGCAGTTGGTTTCACATATTTAGCCAGATTCACAGTTAAAACTGGAGACTTCTCACTTGAACACCATGCCCTGTCAGCTGGAGGATTGGGTCTGTCAATTAGAACCAGGTTGCTTTGGTCCCTTCCAATAAACGGGGATAAATTGGAATTAGATGATTTACTGGAGTCCACTGAAGCTCCAAATAAAAAGTTGGCTGCATTGAATTGAGACGATCGATTGAAAGGGGATTCGGGGAGGAGAATAGATGTGGAAATGGTTTCAGAAAAAGGGGGAATGGGTTTTGATGGCATTTCATATGGCTTCACCATTGAAGTTATTTTTTCGGGATTACTTTCTATTTCATCACTTCGAAATTTCAAATTTTCATAGAATCTCTCCATTAGCTGTTCGACGTTTAGAAGCCTTGTATCCATATTTGATATCTGAAATTCCAAAAATTTTGATTATTTCTTTTCCAAGTTGATACAACTAGGATTGAGAAATTTCAAAAGAAATGGGCCGGCCCGATTGGCCCGATATACTGATCAGTTTCCAAATTTTCTTGCTCAGAGTATGATAAAGAAGTTTCTACTCGTTTAAAAGTATTGCAATATGAATATTAGGCGAAACTCGAGCAGAAATAGTGAAAAAGCTCAAAAAAGAGCAAAAATTCGAATTCGGGAAGTTCTAAACGAGCATTGACTGTATTAAATGATATATCGGGCCGTCCGAGACGGGCCGACGGGCTAGCCCGGACCAGCCCGAGATTTCCCAACCCTGTGGTTCAACTACCGAAACACTGATTTTCATAAGATTTTCTTTGATATAAAGCATGAAACGGTAATTTTTTTCCAAGAAAAAAATCAACTTTTTTCTGGTTTTCAAGCAAATCAAAAAATTTTTCAATTCCATTTTTATCATTTTTGTACCCGGCAACTGACCGTTTTCTCTATTTTCTCCATTCGTGTAGATGTCGTATATGAATTTATCAAAACCAATATCAATATAATAAAAATCATAACTTCCAGAATCATATATCCTTTTATCCAATATTTCAACCATTTGTACCTGAAATTTTCAATTTTAAATCTGAATTTTCACGAAAAATTCTTACCAAATTTCTGTTTTTCTTGTCCTTTCAGTTTCATCCAGACAAGAGAATCGAGTTTCATCTACGTTTGACTCTGACATTGTGAAGCTAAGAAAAAATAAATAGATTCAGAAGGTCCCTCACACTAGAGCGCATTTGCTCCGTTTGTCTGCGTCTCTCATCTCTATCTGGAAGAAAGGAGAGAAGCTTAGCGAAACTGAACTGATTCTGCAGTTTTAGTTCTGTTTGAGGTAAGAGAAAACCTTCTTCAATCATTTCGAGCTATCACGTATTTTTATCACATATTTGAGCTGTCAATCAATTATAAAACTTTATTTGGCACATACTCCAGAATTAATTGCAACCACAAAAGCAGATGAATAGGATATTCTATCGCCTAACGTTTCTTCTCTTACTTAGATAGGCTGCTAAAAAGATAGCCATGAAAGGAGAACTGCAAAGGAAGATACAAACGAAAATCAAAACAATATCTCCCACAGTTCGCGAGTTAATATCCACAATTAAACATTCATCACAACACTCTGGACATTCTTCGCAACATTCATAAGAATAAAGCATACTGCAGTTTTTATGATTCTGAAAATATCAATTTAAAGTTTTTAAATTCATTTGAAACTTACCATTATCTTATACGTAATTGGGTTGTTATGATAATTATGTTTATGATTAGAACAAGCCTCCGCCTCTTCCAGTGTTTTCTCCTTTTGTTTGGGTATTTCCTTAGATTCTCCATAGACTCTAATCAAAGAAACACAAGTTTCCTCGGTGTTTCCATGATTTTCATAGAATTGAAATTGCACTTTTGAGACGGATGTCAGGTTTTTGTTGGGTAAAAGTTTGCAGAATTGTTCTTGAGTATTTTCCATAGTTGATTGATAGACACAATTTGAAGCAAGAGCGATCATATTTTCACAGTAGAAATCGATGCAAGCCTAGAAGTATAAATGATAAAGTGAATGAAACAACTTTGCCCGTAGTAAAACTCCCCATAATCATCATTTCACTTGGTCTTTTTTTACAGAAACTGGGTCAATTACTCGGGAATGGTGTCAACGTAAAAAGTTTTTTTTTTTGGTCACGTGCCAATTTTTCCTGGACCAATGCGGGATGTTTTTCATGTTGACACCGTAATTTACTTTTAAAAAAAGCGTTTCCGTGAAACCGACTAACTATGTGGAGCAGTGTAGCAGTGGAAAAATAATTTGATTCAAACAATTTTCAAAACTGACCATTACACTATACTTCTTCGGAGCTTCATTTGGTACAGTATAATACCATTTTGAATGTTGATAAGAGATTGCAGTTGGTCTCACATATTTAGCAAGATTCACAGTTAACACTGGAGACTTATCACTTGAACACCATGCCCTGTCAGCTGGTGGATTGGGTCTATCCACAAGAACAAGAGAACTTTGATCTCTTCCAACAAATGGAGATAAATTGGAACTAGACGATCTACTGGAGTCCACTGAAGCACCGAATAAGAAATTGGCAGCATTGAATTGAGACGATCGAGTGATAGGATTATCAGTATAAGTTTTGATAGTTTCCGATGGATTTTCATTGAATTTTGCAGCAGCGTTAAAATCCGAAATAACTGGTCCACTCTGTTTAATTTCACTTCTGATATCACTGTTAAAATTTTTTTGATTTCGGCTGGATTGAAGTAATTCAATGTTTTTCTCCATATTTGACATTCTTGATTCTATGTTGGCCATCTGAAACATTTCATTTTGAAATATGATTTTTTTTATTTTGCAAAAAAAGTGACTCACCAATTCAAACATTTTCGCATTTTGGTTCGTTGTCGTATATGAATTTATCAAAACCAAAACTGAAATAATGAAAACCACGGATTCCAGAATCATATATTCTTTTATTCGATATTTCAACCATTTGTACCTGAAATTTTACCTATAAAATAGAAGTTTTCAAGGAAAAGTGTTACCAAATTTCATTTTTTGTTGCTTTTTCTTCCATATCCATTTGAAATTTGACCATTTATCGGAAAAAAATCAAGAAAATAAGAAGAAAAGAGGGTTCCAATGATTAGTCAATAAGGACCATAAATTGTGTTCAGTAGAGCGCGTTTGCTTTTCTTGTCTGCGTCTCTTCAAGGAACGAGAGAGTCTCAATGATCAAGAATTGAGATGTGTCTGTGGTCTCTTTTATCCGTCTAAATAAGGATAGTGTTACATGGTTTTAAAGACAAGTAAAAAGAATTCATTGAGGAGATAACTCAAAAATGTAACATTAGTAAAACTACATTAGTAAAAACGTATATGAAAAATGCAACAGTTTCTATACATTCAATTTTTAAACAGCAACGATATCGTGGCGACTTGACGCCGATTAACTTATTAACGACTATTATGATTGGCATTGTACATTCCTTCGGTTTCCTCTAGCGTCAAGCTTCGAATGATCTTGAAAACATGCGGAAAAACACACAAAGAGTGAAATAATCAAAACACTTATGCACGGAACGCCAAATATAAGACCAAACATGGAAAACAAAACAATATGTCCTACAGTTCGAGAGTTAATATCCACAATTAAACATTCATCACAACACTCTGGACATTCGTCGCAACATTTGTAGGAATAAAGCATACTGCAGTTTTTATGATTCTGAAAATAACAAGTTAAAGTTTTTGAATTCATTTGAAACTTACCATTATTTTATACGTAATTGGATTGTTATGATAATTATGTTTATGATCAGAGCAAGCCTCCGACATCTCTAGTGTTTTCTCCTTTTGTTTGGGGATTTCCTTGGATTCTCCATAAACTCTAACCAGAGAAACACATGTTTCTTGGGTGCTTCCATGGTTTTCATGGAATCGAAATTGCACTTTTGATATCGAAGTGAGGTTATTGTTTGGTAAAAGTTTGCAAAATTGTTCTTGAGTGTTGTCCATAGTTGATTGATAGAGACAATCGGAAGCAAGAGGGACCATATTTTCACAGTAGAAATCGAGGCAAGCCTGGAAGTAGATGACCTACGATTGGATACAAATCTCGAAACTCACCACCACACTATACTTCTTTGGAGCTCCATTTGGCACAACATAATTCCATTTTGAATGTTGATAAGAGATTGCAGTTGGTTTTACATATTTAGCCAGATTCACAGTTAACACCGGCTCCTTATACATTCGACCCCCTATACACCATGCCCTGTCAACTGGTGGATTGGGTCTATCCACAAGAACAAGAGAACTTTGATCTCTGCCAATAAATGAAAATAAGTTTGACCAAGAAGATCTACTAGAATCGACAGAAGCTCCGAATAAGAAATTGGCTGCATTGAATTGAGATGAAGGAGTGATAGGATCATTTGAAGAAGTTTTGATAGGTTCCGATGGATTTTCATTGAATTTTGCGGCAGGCTTGAAATCCGAAACAACTGGTCCACTCTGTTTAATATCACTTCTGATATCACTGTTAAAATTATTTTGATTTCGGCTGGATTGAAGTAATTCAATGTTTTTCTCCATATTTGACATTCTTGATTCCATATTGGCCATCTGGAATATATCACAATCCCTTGAATCGTTTTAAATTATAACAAGAAAATTATAATCAGGTTTTGAACATGATTTTTTTTGTTTTGCAAAAAAACTGACTAACTATTTCAAACATTTTCTCATTTTGGGCCGTTGTTGTATATGAATTTATCAAAACCAGAATGACAATAATAAAAACCACTGCTTCCAAAATCATATATTCTTTTATTCGATATTTCAACCATTTATACCTGAAATCATATTTTTAAATCGATAAATCTCAAGAAAAATCTTTACCAAATTTCATTTTTTGTAGTTTTTTCTTCCATATCCATTTGAAATTTGTCCATTTTTTGGGAAAAAAACATGAAAACAACGAAGAAAATAGAGTTCAAATGATTAGTCAGTAAGGTCCATAAATTGTGTTCAGTAGAGCGCGTTTGCTTTGTTTGTCTGCGTCTCTTCAAGGAACGAGAGAGTCTCAATGATCAAGAATCAAGATATGAGAATTGAAATGTGTTTGCGTGTCTTTTTTCTTGAGATGTGATAATCGTTTATTGAAGATATTAAATAAATAAGAAACATTAGTATAGTTTATAAAAAATTCAAACAAAGACTATTCTTCCAGTGTATGCACCGTAACACATCCAAGTGACTAAAATTATGAAGCCGATAACCATAATGGCTGTAATGGTTATTGCAATAGCTATTCCAATAGTTTCTCCATTAATATCCACAATTAAACAATCATCACAACATTCTGGACACTCTTTGTAGCATTGATAGGAATAAAGAATACTGCAGTTTTTATGATTCTGAAAATATCAATTAAAACTGTCTTTTGACAATTTCCTAACTTACCATTTGATATGATACTGGATGATGATAGAAATCATTCTTCAAATTTGAACAAGTCTCCGCCTCCTCTAATGTTCTTTCTTTTATTTTTGGAATTTCTTTAGTTTCTCCATAAACTCTCACTAAAGAAACACATGTTTCTCCCATATCTCCATGATTTTCATTAAATTTAAATTGAACTTTTCCAATTGAAGTTAGATTTGGATTCGATGGAATTTGACAAAATTGTTCTTGTTGTTTGTCCTTTGAATTTTTATATTGGCAATTTGAAACCAAAAGTTGAGTAGTCTCACAATAAAAATCGATGCAAGCCTGAAAATGATTGTAGTTTCAGATGATTTTCTAAGAAAAAACTCACAAAAACACTATAAGTTCTGGGTGCACGAAGAGGAATAGTCCGATTCCAATTGAAATGTTGATAAGAGACAGCAATTGGTTTAATATATTTGGCAAGATTTACTGATAAAATAGGTTCCTGCTCATGAGAACACCATGTTTTATGAACTGGTGGATTGGGTCTATCCAAAAGAACAAGAGAACTTTGATCTCTTCCAACATAAGGAGAGAGATTTGAATGGGATGATCTACTAGAGTCCACTGAAGCTCCAAATAAGAAATTGGCTGCATTGAATTGAGAGGAAGGAGTGATAGGACTATCATTAGAAGAAGTTTTGATAGTTTCCGATATATTTTCATTGGATTTAGTGGAAGGCATCTGGTCCGAAGGGTTTTCCGATTGTTTTTCATAGTTGCGAACCCCATACATTATCCTATATGCTTCAGTCATCTTGAAATTCGAAACATATGGAGGACTTTGCTTGATATGTTCCTGGTCCTTACTGGGTTTTAGTAATTCAATGTTTTTCTCCATATTTGCCATCTGAAACATACCATTTTTTGAATAGGTTTTTTTTTTGCAAAAACTGACTTACCATCTCAAACATTTTCTCATTTTGTGCCGTTGTCGTATATGAATTTATCAAAACCAAAATCGATATAATAAAAACCACTGCTTCCAAAATCATATATTCTTTTATTCGATATTTCAACCATTTATACCTGAAATTGTACCCTTAAAATAGAAGTTTTCAAGGGAAACCCTTACCAAATTTCATTTTTCGTAGTTTTTTCTTCGAATTCCATTTGAATTTTGGCCATTTGTTGGAAAAAAAGCAAGAAAAAAAAGGGAATGGAGTTCAAATGACGAGTCAATAAGGACCATAAATTGTGTTCAGTAGGGCGCATTTGCTTTGTTTGTCTGCGTCTCTTCAAGGTACCAAAGGGTCCCGAAGATCAAGAACCGAGATTAGAGATGTAGAAAGGGGTTCGGAGAAGAAGAAAGGATTTATTAGAATCAATGGTTTTTTCTACAAATTTTTTTCATCATTTTCAGTATTCTCTAAATGAACACGTCCGCGGTTCTTCTTATACCAGTTGCAGCACTGATAAAGGGCAATCGAATAAATAACTATGAACAACAGACAACAAACACAAAGAAAAAATATTAGGGTTTTATTTTCTTCTTTTGGTTTGTTGGAAACCTTTCGCCATCCAATGCATTCGAGAGATTCTGTTGAATTCTTCTCTTTTGCTTTAGAAGGCGTCGCGCTTGGAAATGCTGGATCGATTTCTTCAAGAACGGAATTCTGATGACTCCAATCATCGTTTTTGATATCATTTATCACTGAATCATCTTGATTTTTGATACATTTCTCATTCAATTTTTCAAGGTATTTTATTCTCGCTCCCATAGTTTCAATCTGAAAATTTACAGTTTGAGCAAGCCCCGCCCCTTTTATCCCTTACACTTTTTTTCTCCCGCTGATATGAATTAATAAAGAGAAAAACCAAAACAATTATGATCGTTGCCTCCAGAATCTTGTAATCATTCAGCTTTTTGAACCTAAAAATTATAATTGCAGAATAGGAATTTCTCGAAAAAATCTTACCAAGATTTATTTTCCTGGGGTTTCTCTTCCATTTTCCAGTTGAATTTCATAATTTTTAGTAGAAAAAAGCAAGGAGAGAGTGTCCAAACAAAAAGTCAATACGGACCATACACTGGAGCGTGTTTTCTCAGATTGTCTGCGTCTCTTCAAGATATAAAGTGGCCTAATTCATCATGAATCGAGATTAGAGAAGAGAGGCTTAGAAGAAGTTCTGAGGAGACAAGAAAGATTTCAAAACTGTCGAACATGTTTGTTTTTAGGTACACAAATGAAGTAAAATTGTTCTTTATAGGTACAGTTCATCATCGTTGTTCCCAGTATACTCTGATAAAACCCGTTCGCAGTACTCCTTACAATTCTGATAAAGGTCATAACAAAAAACAACAAAGAGGAAAAGAAAAAAAACGGAAGCTAAATAGATTAGAATATTATGCTCTTCTTTTGGATTGTTGGAAACCTTTTGCCATTCAATGCATTCGAGTGATTCTGATGAATTTTCTTCTTTTTCTTCAGAAGGCATCGCGCTCGGAAATGATGGCTCAATTTCTTTCAGGACGGAATTCTGATGACTTCGATCGTTGTTTTTGATATCATTTATCATTGAATTATCTGAGTCCTGGTTGCTGACAAGTTGATCATTCAACTTTTCAAGATATTCTATTCTCTCTTCCATAGTTTCAATCTGAAAATTTACAGTTTTAGCAAGCCCCTTCCCTTTTATTCTTACAATTTTATTTTTTTGTTGATATGAATTGATAAGAAAGAAAATCAAAACAGTTATGATCGTTGCCTCCAGAATCTTGTAATTCTTCACCCTTTTGAACCTAAAATTACTAAAATTTTAAAATCTAAACTTTTGAGAAAATCTCACCAAGATTTATTTTCCACTGGTTTTTCTTCTATTTTCAAATTAATTTTCATTATTTTTAGTAGATAAAGGCAAGGGGAGTGTGCTCAAAACAAAAAGTCAATACGGACCATAGGGGCGTGTACACTGGAGCGTGTTTTCTCAGACTGTCTGCGTCTCTTCAAGATATAAAGTGGCCTCATTCATCATGAATTGAGATTAGAGAAGAGAGGGGTGATTAGAAGTTCTGAGGGGACAAGAAACTTTTAAAGTTTCAAAACTGTCAGAGGTGTTTGTTATTAAGACGAAAAATGGAGTAAAATTGTTATTTATAAGTACAAAACTTTAAAAAAAAGTTTCAAATAAAAAGGTTTTATTTACAGTTCTTCTTCTTTGTTTTCATTATTCTTCAATGGAACACGTCCGCGGTTCCTTTTATACCAGTTATACATCTGATAATGGGCAATAGAAAAAGTAATAAAGAAGAATAGAGAAAAAACGAGAAAAAAATAGAGCAGGATAGTATGTTCTTCTTTTGGTTTCGTTGAAGCCGTTCGCCAACCAATGCATTCTAGTGAATCATCTTTTGTTCCGGAAGATTTCAGATCTGTTGGCTCATCGTTTTCTTCAATTCTCGAATTCTGATAGTCGTCGTTTTTGATTTCATTTATCACTGAATTTCCAACTTCTTCATTTTTTACACATTTCTCATTCAACTTTTCAAGATATTCTATTTTCGCTTCCAAAGTTTCAATCTGAAAATTCAGAATTTAAGCAAGCCACGCCCATTTTATCCTGACAATTTTCTTATCCTGCTGATATGAATTAATGAGAAGCAAAACCAAAGAAATTATGATAGTTGCCTCCAGAATCTTGTAATCTTTCAGCTTTTTGAACCTAAAAATTATAATTTAAAAAGGGGATTTTTTTTGAGAAAATCTCACCAAGTTTCATTTTCCACTGGTTTTTCTTCCATTATCCAGTTAAATTTCATAGTTTTAGGTGGAAAAAAGCAAGGGGAGAGTGCCCAAACAAAAAGTCGATGCGGACCACAGAGAGTGTACACTGGAGCATGTTTGCACAGATTGTATGCGTCTCTTGATGTAGAGTGAGGTGCTGATTTCGAGGGGCAATACTAATACAGGTTTCGCAATTGAACAAGTTTATTTTTTATCAAAAAGTTTTGAATGTTACGGAATATAAAAAGCAGTTAAATTTATATCTTTTCTTAGGTCGACAGCGTCTGTTGAATTCAAAATTGATAATATAAACCGATGGTTTTCCATTTTTTTCCTTCTTCATCAGCTTTTATTTGGAACTGCGGATCTGAAAAAATAATTTTTAAAAATGGATTTTCTAAACTTTCTCGTTACCTTCTCAACATTCACGAATTTCATGAAAACATAAGCAAGACAAAAAGCGAAAGCAAAAAGAAAGGCCAAAGCGAAAATTAGACAAATTCTGATACATTTCACCACGATGTTCTCTTTATTGTCACTGCAAATTATTTCATTAAATAAAATAAATAATGGAAAACAATTACTCCAACTCCCATCCGTTCAGACGTTCACAATCTCGGTTCATTTTTTGAATGAAATCGAAAGAAATAAATAGCACGTCTTGTTAATGGAGCAATTAGTCTAAAATGAAATGATCTAAAATGTCTTCTGTTATCACATTGGCTCCATGAAACTGAGTAAAACAATCTGAGCAAGTAAGAAATCACGGGGTGCAAATAGGAGAATGTTGTTGATCAGTAGAAGTGAGATCGTAAAATGTGCATGATTCATTGGTTGTAAATGGAAGGAGGTGATAAACAATGGTTATCAAATACACGCTGATTCTTTGCGGTTTCGCAACTATACATTACGAAAAGGAAGTGAGCTTCTATTGGGGGTAATACATGAAAACTGATTCGAACAATTGAAAATCTTTTCTACAAAGTCTCTAGGCTAACTAGGGGATTCTGTGCCCACACCACATTTCTGAAGGGTTCTAAAATTTAAGGATTATTCTGAATTCGTTTCTGAATTTAAAAACCGCCGAATAGTCAAAAACCAATCAAGAAACAATAGTACCTTTTCATGAAATGGTGAAAGTTTTGGTACTACTTTTCGAGATAAAAAGGTAATGTTTCAAAAACTATTCTTAGAGAACTATGAATTTACATGGGCGATCGGATCATGAGTTTTTTGAATAATACAACTGAAAACTAATCCTTAAAGTTCTTTATTTCAACGTATTTTGAAGCCACGAGTTTTTCTAAAAAGGCGTTTATCATTGTGCTCCGTTTTGTGAATAATTCATGGTTATTCTGATAAAAATTCATCCCATTGGCTCGATTAAAAAAAAGATTTTATCTACTAGGTTCACAATAAACAGGCTCAGTTTCTGAAATGAACATCTGTTTCAAGACACTTTCAACTTCAATGAAAATTCTATAATTCCAATAAGTGTGCATACTTTTTTCGAGAAGTTCAAATTCCAGAACTCTCAACACTCTCGAGCCAATTCATACAGGGAATCCGCTCAGAAGAGATTTTTTTTTCTGTTCCGAAAAATAATTTCTATTTCAAGATGTTTTTAAAACCATTTCTAATTTTGATACCATCGATAGATGATTAGTATTTAGAAACCAAAAACTTCTGACAGCTTTCTGTAACTTCCCCTGTTCTTTTTTCCAACAAAACCCTGCAAAACCAGGGGACCACCCCTCTCGGGGGTGATCCCTTTTTTAGTGATTTCGGAGGGGTCTAATCAACAAAAATCAAAGAGTTTCGAGGGTATAAAACGGAATTTTGAACATGAAAAAGTATCGAAAGATGCAATTCTTCACTGCAATTCTCGC
The DNA here is from genome assembly GCA_963572265.1 of Caenorhabditis doughertyi. Lineage (NCBI taxonomy): Eukaryota > Metazoa > Nematoda > Chromadorea > Rhabditida > Rhabditidae > Caenorhabditis > Caenorhabditis doughertyi. The sequence continues at coordinate 11,036,216 of OY751556.1, read as the reverse complement.
TGTTGTCTTCGCTTTTTCTGCTGTTTCAGCGGTAAGGTTTAGAGAGGGGATTAGGGATATTTGACGATTTGTTTGGTCCTTTTGGATACTTGATGTATCATTTGGTCCGATTGGAAAAGTATCTATGAAATCTCTATTATAAGGGCAGACAATAGAAAATCGTTTGAAATTTTGAATTAGTGAATCCCTTCACAAGACGAACTGATTTATCTCATAAAGCAAAGGTCAAAATATCATTTCAAAACAGTAATATTCACCTAATTTTTATTATTTTCAGCAATTCTATCCATGGTCAATGCAATTTGCTCCAGTTGATCATATGGAACCATCTCTTTTCAATTTACCACAACAACCTGTTGAACCAGGACTCTTCAATTATATTCCATCGGCTATTGCTCAGCATACTATTAACCGCCCACCAACTCCTCTTGGATGGGGAAAAAAGTGATTTTTCTTTGGAGATTTTTTATTTGAGTAATAAAGCATTTGAAAATCAAGTTTTTATTCATTTTTTGATGGGAAAATAACAGTTTTAGTGAGACTCATATTATCCTTCATTCCTCGATCTCTTCGTCTTCAAAATCTTCGTCATCGTCAAATACCCAAATTAGAAAATAAGGGTCAACCATACACTCTTTCCATTGATCCTTATATTCAGGCCCAGTGAACCATATCTTTGGGTCTTCAATGAAGAGAGTCAATCGTTTTCCTTTTTGATTTGGATAATCGAAATATATTGTGTCTTCTGAGCCAAAATCTAGCCGTCTCTTGATCTCTTCCAATTCCATATATTTGTTGTTTTTCATTGCAAACTTCATTTCAGCGAATTTATCATTTTGAAGAAGTTTCTGAAATATTTTTAATAGGAGCAATGAAGTTATTTAAACTGGCTCTACTAGAGAAAACGGGTCCCCTGGAGACAGAAAGTTCCCACAAAACTGAAATTGATGGAGTGCTCATATAAGGTCATGCTAATTTTGTTCATAGTTACTGTTGAAAAAATAAAGTTTGGGCAATTTTCAACTTGGCATCGAGCCAACGACCGCCCCCTAAAAACGCAACTGCGGCGCGCAATTTTTGCAACTCTCCCGCACACAGTTTTGTTTCTAGATTTTTGCGGTTCTTGATGAAAAGGAGTGCAAATTGCAGCCTTTTTGCTGACATATCATGTTGTGAATACGTGTTGGATTCATTTGTGTTATCAAAAAGGCTGCAATTTGCACTCCTTTCCATCGAAGACCGCAAAAATCTAGAAACAAGACTGTGTGCGGGATAGTTGCAAAAATTGCGCGCCGCAGTTGCGTTTTTAGGGGGCGGTCGTTGGCTCGATGCCAAGTTGAAAATTCCAAATTTTATTTTTTCAACAGTAACTAATAGTAAATTCCTAGGCCTCATAACATTATTAAAATGTATGACATAGCAGACAACCTCCAGTTGGTGAGATGAAATATCAAAAAAAAGTCTGGAAGCTACAGAAATGTTCAGAATAGCCTTAGATAACCACTTTAATAGCTTCAGTTCTATGGGATTGTTCTGCCCCCCACGGAACCCGTCATCTCCAGTAGAGCTGTTAAACTTACATCCTTTATTTTCAAAATGGTGTAAAATGTGATATCTTGATTCAAGAAGAACTGTGTCTTGGGAATCAAAGGAAGTGATTCAACCAGATGGTGTTCATTGAATTTCACACCAGACACCGCCAAAATCAAACTATCCAAGTTTTTGAATTGTGGTGATGCAAAAAACTCGTCGCCTATGTCCAAAGATTTCCGGCGGTAATCGTAGAATACCACTTCTTTCAAATATGTTGGATCTAATTGAAAGTTTTTTAGATACTCCGAATTTCCACTTTCTATATGACTAAAAATTATGGATCCGACCTTCAATTGATTCGAAAAAATAGTACGAATAAGCATATCTTCTGCTTCTTTTCCATCGTTTTCGCCATATTGTTCAATTTTCAATTTTCCAATTGAAAACATTTTTTGACTGAGAATCGTTTTGAGATCCTTCTCAGCAGCTCTCCAATAACTTGTTTCCTTATCCCATCGATGTTTGTCTCCTTGTTGAATTATACACCCATTATTGAACTTCATATACTCCCGGCAAAATCCTTCATCGGTTTTTATTTCGATACAAGTCTCGCAGTATTCAATTGTAACCTCTTTCAAATGACAAGGCGAAGTGATGTCACGAAAGATTTTTCTTGTGTCGAAAAATGAAAGTCTGTAAAAGCTCTTTTTTCGAAATATTCCAATTGTTCACTTACCGAGAAGTCAAATCCAAATGATTAACAATAATCTTTGGAATCGGATAAGGCATTTGAAGAAGTCCATGTTCTCCTTCAATCTTCTCAGACGGCTTCGCTGCACTCAAAGTCTTGAAGAATCGAAGCACGTCCAGATGAGTCCAATTATCTCCTCCATTCATTTCTTGGATAGTCATGTAAGCATCATAAATTGAATATTTTGCAATGAACAATCCATGGAGAACTCCTTTTATGTATTCTCTGCTAGAGCCGATTGCTTCAGGAGGTGCCATTCGTCTGAAATTCAGGAAAGTATGAAAAATCTTACTGAAAATGAAGTTTAATGAGACGAAATCAATGTAATCATTGAAAAATTCAATGATGGTTGTAGAAAAAGAACGCTAGAAGGCGGACGATTTTGAACAAAGGAAAAAAGTGAACGTGTCCTCCGGAGTTCAATAGAGCGAACGTGCTCTCTCATCTCTCTTATCACTTCTTTGCGTCTCCGTCCTTCATATTCTTTTCTCCCTTCGTATTTTATTACGTGCCTGATACTATCCAAGTGACGAAGGGTGTTTGCGGACTCAGGCCATTCAGGGTGGGCGACTACGGTATTTCTATGAGGTATAAAGACCCCCTGGTAGAGATTGATAAGAGAAGTATTATAAAAAAATGTTTTATTATGATAAAAAACATTGAATTAATGTGTTGAGATAATGGAAATTGATAGATATGATCAGTGGGTGCAGTCGAGAAGTGTGTGCAGCCGAAAAACTCTCGAGAATTCTCTTTTTCTCGAGAATAATTTCGAGAATTTTATCTCATTTCTTGAAAAAAACTCTAGAGCTCACTATTATCAGTAATTTGAATATTTTTGTCGGTTTTATGGTAGCTTGAAAAATCAATTTTTTTCAAAAATTCTCGAAAAAGTTCTCGAGAAATTCTCGAGGATTCTCGAGTTTTCTCGAAAAAATCTCGATCCAGTTCTCGTGAGCTTCTCGAGAAAATTTCTCTCCTGCACATACTGGGAATGATTAAAGCTGGTACAAAGCCTTTCAGAAAATAACCAATTGGAATGTTTCTATCATTCACATTCAGTTTTCAATAGACCGTTCAACTTCCTCGGGACCGCTAAAGTTCTCAGGGACCGCTCAACTACAACAGAGCCACAATTTTTTAGACAACCCGGATTTTCAAATGATCAGATCAGATCTCATGAAGATATCAATTATTCTTCAACAATTTCTTCTACAATTTCTTCAACAACTTCCTCAACAACTTCCTCAACATCTTCTTCCTCAAACTCAAACGACCAAAAAGCGAACCAATGGTCACACAAAAGTGCTGTTTCATCATATTCAGGTCCTTTGAACCATATCGTCGCGTCTTTAATTGTCAGAGTCAATCGTTTTCCTTTTTGATTTGGATAATCAAAATGAATTGAATCTTTTGAACCGAAAAGTAGTTGTCTCTTGAAGTCAGCCAATACCACCTCTTTATTTTCCATCCCGAATTTCATTTCAACAAGTTTGACATTTTGGAGAAGTTTCTGAAATAATTTGATAATTGAAAAAGCTATTAAATTAGAATCAAATAATTTGATGCTCAAGGAAGCTATTAAACTTACATCTTTTATTCGCAAAATGGTGTCCAATGTGATATCTTGATTTAAGAAAATCATTGTCTTCGGAATCAAAGGAAGAGAATCAACTAAATGATGCTCATTGAATTTGAGACCAGGCACCGCCAGAAACAAACAATCCAAGTTTTTGAAATGTGGTGATGCAAAAAAATCGTCGCCTATGTCCAAAGATTTCCGGCCGTCATTGTGGAATATCACTGTTTTCAAGTATGTTGGATCTGATTGGAAGTTTTTCAAAAACTCCGAAAATCCATTTTCTGCATGTCCAACAAATATGGATCTGATCTTCAATTGATTCAAAAAAAGAGTACGAATAAGCATATCTTCTGCTTCTTTTGCATCGTTTTCGCCATATTGTTCAATTTTCAATTTTCCAATTGAAAACATTTTTTGACTGAGAATCGTTTTGAGATCCTTCTCAGCAGCTCTCCAATAACTTGTTTCCTTATCCCATCGATGTTTGTCTCCTTGTTGAATTATACACCCATTATTGAACTTCATATACTCCCGGCAAAATCCTTCATCGGTTTTTATTTCGATACAATTCTCGCAGTATTCAATTGTAACCTCTTTCAAATGACAAGGCGAAGTGATGTCACGAAAGATTTTTCTTGTGTCGAAAAATGAAAGTCTGGAAAAGAATAGTTTTCAGAAGATTCCAATTGTTCACTTACCGAGAAGTCAAATCCAAATGATTAACAATAATCTTTGGAATCGGATAAGGCATTTGAAGAAGTCCATGTTCTCCTTCAATCTTTTCAGAAGGCTTCGTGGAACTCAAAGTCTTGAAGAATTGAAGAACATCCAGATGGGTCCAACTATCTCCTCCATTCATTTCTTGGATAGTCATGTAAGCATCATAAATTGAATATTTGGCAATGAACAGGCCATGAAGATCTCCTTTGATGTATTCTCTGCTCGAACCAATTGCTTCCGGAAACGCCATTGGTCTGAAATCGAAAAAATATGAGAAATCTCACTGAAAATGAAGTTTATTGAGACGAAAACAATGAAAGATTCAAAGATGATTGGAGAAAAAGAACGCTAGAAGGCGGACAATTTTGAACAACGGAAAAATGTGAACGTGTCCATCGGAGTTCAATAGAGCGAACGTGCTCTCGTCTCTTTTATCACTTCTTTGCGTCTCCTTCCTTCATATTCTTTCCTCCCTTCGTATTTTATTATGTGCTGATACTATCCAAGTGATAACGGTGTTTGCGGACTCAGGCCATTCAGGGTGGGCGACTACGGTATTTCTATGAGGTACAAAGACCCCCTGGTAGAGATTGATAAGAGAAGTATTAGAAAAAAATGTTTTATTATGATAAAAAACATTGAATTAATGTGTTGAGATGATGGAAATTGATAGGTATGATCAGTGGGTGCAGTCGAGAAATGTGTGCAGCCAAAAAACTCTCGAGAATTCTCGTTTTCTCGAGAAAAATTTCGAGAATTTTATCTCATTTTGTGAAAAAACTCTAGAGCTCACTATTATCAGTAATTTGAATATTTTTGTCGGTTTTATGGTAGCTTGAAAAATTAACTTTTTCAAGTATTCTGGAAAAAGTTCTCGAGAAATTTTCTCGAGGATTCTCGAGAATTCTTATTTTTTCTCGAAAAAGTCTCGATCCAGTTCTCGTGAGCTTCTCGAGAAAAATTTCTCTCCTGCACACACTGGGAATTATTAAAGCTGGTACAAAACCTTTCAGAAAATCACTAATTGGAATGTTTCTATCATTCACATTCAATTTTAAATAGACCGTTCAACTTCCTCGGGACCGCTAAAGTTCTCAGGGACCGCTCAATTACAACAGAGCCACAATTTCTTTGAGACAACCCGGATTTTCAAATGGTTAAATCAGATCTCATGAAGATATCAATTATTCTTCTACAACTCCCTCAACAACTTCCTCAACAACTTCGTCCTCAAACTCAAACGACCAAAAACCGAACCAATGGTCACACAAAAGTGCTTTTTCATCATATTCAGGTCCTTTGAACCATATAGTCGGGCCTTGAATGGTCAGAGTCAATCGTTTTCCTTTTTGATTTGGATAATCAAAATATATTGAGTCATGTGTACCGAAATCTAGTTGTCTCTTGAAGTCTTCGAATTCCATATCTTTATTTTCCATTCCAAATTTCATTTCAACGAGTTTAATATTTTGGAGAAGTTTCTGAAATTTGATGATTAAAAAAACTATTAAATTAGTTGAACTTACATCTTTTATTTCCAAAATGGTGTCCAATGTGATATCTTGATTCAAGAAAAACACTGTCTTCGGAATCAAAGGAAGTGATTCAACTAGATGATGCTCATTGAATTTCACACCAGACACCGCCAAATACAAACTTTCCAAGTTTTTGAATTGTGGTGATGCGAAAAAATCGTCGCCTATGTCCAATGATTTCCGGCGGTCATCGTGGAATACCACTTCTTTCAAATATGTTGGATCTAATTGAAAGTTTTTTAGATACTCCGAAACTCCAAAACATGCAAAAAATATGAATCCGATCTTTAATTGATTCAAAAAAAGAGTACGAATAAGCATATCTTCTGTTTCTTTTGATTCGCTGTAGTTAATTTTATTAATTGTCAATTCTCCAATTGAAAACATTTTTTGGCTGACAATCGTTTTGAGATCCTTTTCAGCAGCTTTCCAAAAACTCAATTCCTTATTCCATCGATGTTTGTCGCCTTGTTGAATTATACATCCATCTTCTAACTTCATATATGTTCGGCAATATCCTTCATCGGTTTTTACTTCGATAAGAGTTTCGCCATATTCAATATTAAGACGTTTCAAATGACAAGGCGAAGTAATGTCACGAAAGACTTTTCTTGTGTCGAAAAGCGAAAGACTGGAAAAGGATAGTTTTTAAAAGATTTCATCGGTACACTTACCGAGAAGTCAAATCCAAATGTTTAACACTGACTATTTCTAACCACTCGAATAGCCAATTCACCGGAGCCGAAATGTTTTCCGATTGGGCCGAAATTTTTACAGGCATCCATCTAGGGCCCAGATAGTCAAAAAATACCAAATTCGAGTCTGTATCATTCTTGCTCCGGGAGCTGGAGCACGATGAAGAGCCAAAAATGAAAATGGTCGGATTGACTTCAAAAACGTTTTCCCGACGTTTTCTGATATGGAGATTACGAATTTCACATTTATATCACTTGGTATCAATTTTAAAAGATACCTGTAGTACTAATTTTTCAATTTTTTGTCATTTTTGGACGTTTTTTTTCGTTCCTGAAAAATTTAACGTTTGAGGTGCAAAAACAAACGCCAGAATCGAATTCTACGCCCAAAAATACGTCGATTTCCTATAAGAAACCAAAAATCGAGATATACAATCATCGAGATAAATCGGCTTTTATGCATTTTCAGAACCTACCCCCCTCCATGGTGAAAAAAGTGATAGTCTCAGATCCGTACAAAAATTTTGTAGGATGTTTTTCTATCTAAATGTGACTCGGTCACCAATTTTCAGCATCTGAAAATTAGATTTGTAGCCGTGGCACGACTCCAAAAAAATCCTTCTCCCGATCCTGGATCAGAAAAACCAAAATTTTCAAAATTGGTTTTCATTGAGCGGAATGTGTTGGAAAATGATCAGAAAATCCTAAACAATCGTTTCAGACAAAAATCCGCTCACAAATATGACGTCTCTTTCGTTAAAACATCAATTTTCGGAAAAAAAATTTCAAAAAGTTGCTTCAACACCAAAATATGACTGGCACGTCATATTTATGAGCGGATTTTTGTCTGAAACGATTGTTTAGGATTTTCTGATCATTTTCCAACACATTCCGCTCAATGAAAACCAATTTTGAAAATTTTGGTTTTTCTGATCCAGGATCGGGAGAAGGATTTTTTTGGAGTCGTGCCACGGCTACAAATCTAATTTTCAGATGCTGAAAATTGGTGACCGAGTCACATTTAGATAGAAAAACATCCTACAAAATTTTTGTACGGATCTGAGACTATCACTTTTTTCACCATGGAGGGGGGTAGGTTCTGAAAATGCATAAAAGCCGATTTATCTCGATGATTGTATATCTCGATTTTTGGTTTCTTATAGGAAATCGACGTATTTTTGGGCGTAGAATTCGATTCTGGCGTTTGTTTTTGCACCTCAAACGTTAAATTTTTCAGGAACGAAAAAAAACGTCCAAAAATGACAAAAAATTGAAAAATTAGTACTACAGGTATCTTTTAAAATTGATACCAAGTGATATAAATGTGAAATTCGTAATCTCCATATCAGAAAACGTCGGGAAAACGTTTTTGAAGTCAATCCGACCATTTTCATTTTTGGCTCTTCATCGTGCTCCAGCTCCCGGAGCAAGAATGATACAGACTCGAATTTGGTATTTTTTGACTATCTGGGCCCTAGATGGATGCCTGTAAAAATTTCGGCCCAATCGGAAAACATTTCGGCTCCGGTGAATTGGCACATCAGTGATTGTTGAGTAGTTAGAAATAACGAGTGTTAACAATAATTTTTGGAATCGGAAAAGGCATTTGAAGTAGTCCATGTTCTCCTTCGGTCTTCTCAGACGGCTTCGCGGAACTTAGAGTTTTGAAGAATCGAAGAACATCCAGATGGGTCCAATTATCTCCTCCGGCCATTTCTTGGATAGTCATGTAGGCATCATAAATTGAATATTTTGCAATGAATAGGCCATGGAGAACTCCTTTGATGTATTCTCTGCTCGAGCCGATTGCTTCAGGAGAGGCCATTGGTCTGAAATCGAAAAAATATGAGAAAAATCACTGAAAAATTCAATGATGGTTGTAGAAAAAGAACGCTAGAAGGCGGACAGCTTTGAACAACGGAAAAATGTGAACGTGTCCTCCGGAGTTCAATGGAGCGAACGTGCTCTTTCTTATCTTTTATCACTTCTTTGCGTCTCCTTCCTTCATGTTCTTTTCTCTCTTTGTATTTTATTATGTGCTTGATACTGTCCAAGTGACAGAGAGTGCTTGTGGACTTGGAACATTTAGGAAGGGCGACTACGGTATTTTCCTGAGGAATAAAGAACCTCTGGAAGAAATTGAAAGAAGAAGCGTTATAGCAAGAGGTTTTGTTAACATAAAAAGCATTGAATCAAATTGAAACCGAAACTGATAGGTATGATCAAAGCTGATACATTGGAGAAAGAAGGGGTGAAATTCTGCGGACAAATTCGAATGACTTCCGCCGGTGTTCAATAGAGCAATTCTGCACCGTTCTCTTCTCCTCTTCCGCCGTTTCTCTGCGTCTCTTCTTTCGACAGTGTCTTTTTTTGACTGGTCCCGCCAGCTGTCGAAATGTGGAGAACAGCTGTAGGGTATCTGCCTCTGCGTCTCTCCAGTTAAACTAGCGCAAAGAAGATAAATGATAAGTGATAGAGTCAAGTCTCTACAAAGATAACGATTTACACTAATAACTCTATCACACCGGCATGCCACACTAGCGTTCAAAGCACATGCCGCTCTATTAGGGATTGCGTTGTAATCAAGATTTCGCGGTAAATTGAAAAATTTTTATTGCAAACAAAACTCTGAATAAAAAAAGAAGGAAACCAAACGAAAGTTACAATTGCATATTCATTATGACTGTTCAAAAAACCACATTTAAAGCCAAACCAAAAAAAAATAACTATGCTCAAATCTGACAAATATAAATTATCTTTTTTTGTATAACTGATACAACTCCGGGACTCCATCACGTTCCTTTGAATACATTGGTCCTCTGAACCACAAAAGCCTATGATTCATCCAAAATTGAACGCTATTGAAAAGACTTCTATTAGCCATAATCTTTTTATGATCGGCCTCTTCGAGAGAGGCAATAATAACCATTTGACGGAATTTTTCGTTTTTCGATAGATTCTGAAAATTGAAAAATAAGTGAAATAATTGAAAGTATTTCGTACCTCTCTTAATTTTATAAATTCTCCAAAAGTAACATTTTGTACAGGACGAAATTTGCAGGTTTGGAAATGAGAAAAAGCATCAGCGATACTTGAATTAGGATCAATGAGATAAAGAGCATCGGCAGTTAAAGTTTCCAAATGTTTCCATTGGTCCGTTTTGATGACCTTATCGTTTATACCATAAGTTTGAGTGAATTGCAAATGTTTTAAATATCCAACTTCACATTTCTTCATAATTTTCAGTAAAATTCCCATTCGACACCCCAATGATATCGATTCCACTTTCAGCGAATCCGTGGGAAGTGATTTAGCTATTTTTCTAAACAAATATCTTGCAATAGAATCGCCTGGAGCTTCGCTTATTCGTAACGTTCCGATGCTCAAATTCCTCCAGTTCAGAATTTGGGATAAGTATTTTGCAACTTCCTCTATAAAACCTTCACCATTGATAACTCGAAGTTTGTTGTCTTGTTCAACGATGCAATGCTCATTGAATCTCGTATATTTCCTCAACGGACTTCCATTTTTTATTATTTCAAATTTTCTTTCTTTCACTTTCACTTCAAGTTCATCGATATGAAGTGGTGTGATATCGACAATTTCGCGAATTCTTGGTGAAGAGTTGCCAAAGTGGATTCTGAAAAGTTTACGAATTGGAATATATTCTGTAACATGAACAACCTCGACTGCAGATCCAAAAACTTTGTAATCGTAAGCTTCACTTTTTCCGGCATAAAGGCCAAATTCTTCTCATCATGCTCTCTTTCATTTTCTTTTTCTTTCATTTCCATATCCCAAACTTGGAAATAAGTCCCTATTAGTTCCTTGCTGAACTTTTCCGTTTCAGTGATTTCAAGGAGACTGGAGTAGGCATCGTCAATTGTGCATCCGGCAAGACGGAATCCACGTAAAACACCTTTCAGATAGCTATTATTATCCAAGTAGGTCATTGGCCTAGAGAAGGAACATAAAATACAGAAGATACGAGGTTAGAGTTCGCAACTGCCACGATGCAAGCTGGCCGTTTTTTTCCGGTGCAATAGAGCGCTTTTGCAGCTGTGCTCTGTCTGCGTCTTGACAAAAAAAAGATCGATGAAAAAATAAGAAAGTAAAAGAAAATCATTTATTATAAAGATGCAAGAATTCAAACCACGTTCAAAAGAAATGCGGTGGTCTCCGGACAGGACGTCCAAAACTGCGGAATTCACCTCGAGCTCGGGCGCGGCCGCGAGTGTGACTTCCGTACATTCTTCCAAACGTCAATGATGTAACACCTGTCCTTCTTGTATCGGGATCTCTATCCCGTAGTTCTTCATACATTGGTCCCGTAAACCAAATCATTCCATCATCTACAGTCAGAGTCAACTTCTTTCCATCTTGTCCTGGATATTCAAATGCCATTGGTTTGTGGCCAGAAAGTTTGTCTTCGGGTGCTAAGCCCAAAAATTCTTTCAACTTTTCAATATCGCAGAATGGAGTCTCGTCATGATAATCATTTGGCAAAGATTAGGGTTTTCCAGAAGATTCTGTAATTGGACCATGATATACGAAGACACGAAAAAGTGAAGGTTCTGTTTAAAGGCGCAGAGGCAAATGTACGCGATATCTCGCCACGCTTACAGTAATTTTATTGAGTTATAGTCGACGGAAGCGTCTGCAGACCAGCTCTAATGTCAACCCCACCCACCTTTGTCAAAATAGTTCTCACTTTGAAGAGATCGGTCAGACCTAAAGACAGTAACCCAATAAAATTACTGTAAGCGTGGCGAGATATCGTGTACATTTGCCTCTGCTCCTTTAAACAGAACCTTCACTTTTTCGTGTCTTCGTAATACACAATGTGATTGTTCAAAACTTTTACCTCTTTGAATTCCATGATAATTTCAAATGAAACTAATTCATCCGGAAGCCCGAACTTTGAATATTTGAAATGACAAAAACCTTTTGCAAAACTTTTGCTTTTTCTCCCAAATTCAGACTTGAAATAAATACGTCTAGCATTGAAAGTTTCCAGGCTCTTCCATCGATCTGTTTTAAAGACGGCCCTATCTAAAGTATTGGCATAACCAAGATCCAAACACTTCAAATATCCAGCTTCGAATATTGATAAACGTCGGAGGAACTGCTCATAAGGGTGGAGCAAAATCAGTGCTCTCACTTTCAGAGAACTGATATTATATTCATTAAACAATGGTTGGAAAAACTTCTCAGCAGCCACATCGTATTGAGCATTGATTCGTAGCATATTAATTTCCAAATTTTTCAAGTTCAATATAGTTGACAAGAAACCAGCAGCTTCCTCATAACAACTTTGATGGTTCGCTTTTATTTTTCTGCCGTATTGAGTGACACATAAGTCTTGTCTGACACCTATATATACTCTCGGAACTCTTCCATATTCGATTTCTAATTTGTCTGAATTGACAGTCACAGCAAGTAAATTGATATAGAGAGGTGCAGTGTCCACGACTTCACGAATTCTGGATGATGAGTTACGGAAGTTCATTCTGAAAAGAATGCACATTGATATGGTTACTAGAAGCTGACTAACCTTGATTGCAAATCCAAAAACTGTGTAATCGTCAGCTTCACTTTCTTCGGCATAAAGGCTAAATTCTTCTCATCATGCTCTTTTTCATCTTCTTTTTCTTTCTTTTCCATATCCCAAACTTGGAAAAAAGTCCGGATTAGTTCCTTGCTGAACTTTTCGGTTCCAGTGATTTCGAGCATTCTTGATTGGGCTTCATTAACTGTACATCCGGCAAGGCGGAATCCGCACAGGACGCCTTTTAGGTAGTTACTGTCTTGGTCATCCATTATTCTGGAAAAAAATTGTTTAGAATCTGGGAAAATTGAACGGTATTCAGTTAGAATCCAACTCGCTATTCTCATTTGTTGCCAAAAGTCTTACTGTAGTTCATGGCATTAGAAATCTTACTGTAGCTTATGGTATCAAGAATTTTACTGTAGAGGCTCTAAAAATCTTAATCTAGCGGTAAATACCTATACTTTTCCTGAAAACATTTCGTAAAAAATCAATACCAAAACTCTAAAACAATCGTTTTTTACCAGATTTGTCCAAACGCGGGCCGGGCCGGGCCGATGGACAATTCTGCCGGCCCGGCCCGGCCCGCTCGGCCCGGGTTTGAAAGTTTTGAATTTTTGAGCACTGTTTCCCCGATTTTCAGATCAATTTCAAAACTTTTTCTGTTTTTTTCTCGAAAAGTTGTCAAAATTTTTTTCTAAAAGCATACACCAAAAAAGTGGATCAAAAAACGAAAAAATTATTTTTGGGATGTGAAAATTATTTTGGTCCTCCCCAACCCGGTCCGGCCCGCGACAAGTCTGTTTTTTACCCAAAAATACCGCCTCTGATTATCCATCCAAAAATACAGTAATGTTATTTTCGCTGTGAGACCCAACTGAGCTTGCGTATGATATTTTAACACTTTTTCGAAAGTGACACGCAACGACTTTTTTTTAAGTGGGTTTTCTCTTTGTGCCTGCGTCTCTTCAGAAAAAGATCTGTCTGGTTAGGTAGCTTCGAAGTTGTATGAAAACTTCTAAACTATTCAAATAACATGTTATAATCCAATAATATTTATTACAAAAAAATCATGTCACAAGAAAAAAAAAACCGATCAATAGTCACAGAAGCAAGAAAGCATTTCAAAGAAACCCCAGCAAACCGAGAAGAAAAATTATGCTCAAAAACGAAGAAAAAAGATTAATGTGCTCTAGCAGGCTCATTTCTCGTCGTAACCGTATCTCGATCCCTTTTTTCATCGTATTCTGGTCCAGTGAACCAAACCAATCTTTCATCCACAAAAAGAGTCAATTTCTTTGCAGATTTTGGATTTCCCGGATAATCGAATTGAATTGTATTTGGAGCATATTGATATTGTGTTGGTCTCATCAGATCTCGGAACTTTTTGATATTTTCACTGCTGAGATTTATCATGACAATCATTTGGCAGAGATTCGGATTTTTGAGGAGAAGATTCTGAAAATATTCTTCTGTTGTAAATATAGGAGAATTTTCTTACAAAGGGAGATGTTTTTAGAGGGGCTTTGGGAATTTTTGGAAATTTCAGCGATTTTTTTTCACAACCACCGGCTTTCGCGAAAAATGATTTGGCTGCTTTTTTTTTTACAAACGAACTCAATGCCGAAAATGTGTTTTTTTTTCAGAATTTCTATTTTTCAAACAATTTTTAAAGTTGTCAATAATAAGCACTGAAGAATTTTCTCGCCGCTCACTCTATAAAATTTGGCAATTTTTCAAAAAAAAATTTTTTTCTCAAACATGAAACTTTTGAAATGCGAACCCGAAATTGGTTCGGAACACTATATAAGGGTCCCAATTCGTTTTTTTACTAATAAATTTTTTTTATTCTGAAAAATTTCAGCTTCAATCTGAAAGCAGCCAAAAGTTGATTTTTGAGTTTACAGTATCTAGAAGCCTCTCTAAAAACTCCTCGGTTTTTTCTATACCTCTTTCAACGCCATAAAATGTTCATACGAAAGTGCAACTTGAGGATGAAATTTGCAAGATTTGAAGTGCCAAAATGAGTCGGCGAAAAGTCTTTCATCAAAACGAATCGACCCTCCATTAAATGTTTCCAATTTCTCCCATTGAACAGAATTGAAAACTTTTTGTTTGATTTGAGTTTCCCCACTTCCAAGAGCAAAGTGTTTGATATATTTTTCATCTAATTTTGTGATTCCATAATGAAGAATTGCTCCCGTATTCGATCCAATTAAAGATTCAACTTTCAATGGAAATCCGAAGATTGTTTCAGTGAGAATATCCGAATTTTCATTTGAAAGACCTAATGGTCTTGGACATTCAATGCATAATTTGTCAATTGTCAAGTTCTTCCAATGAACAAATTTCGTCAAATATTCGGCAGCTTTTTTCCAAATAGAGGAATCTTTGAAAATTCGAATTTTTCTGTCTTGTTCCACAATACAATTTCCATTGAGATTTGTAAACTTTCGAAGCGACCATTTTTCCGTCGAAATTTGAATCGATTCGTCGTCCAAAAGCAATTTAAGTGTTTCGATGTGAATCTTTTCGACGTCTACAATTCGGCGGATTCTCGGAGACGTGTCACGGAAGTAGATTCTGAAAAGTAGTTGTAAATTTTTGAAAAAAATTGATTTTTGCCCGTACTTGTGTATTTTCCAGGCCTATCCCGCACGGATTCAAAAAATATTGAAAAATTGGAATACTTTTTTCAACTTTTTTTGGTGATTTTGATGAAATTTCTGACTTTTTCCTACTGTAAATAACCAAAACTTTCTCTAGAAAACCATTCCCCCAGTTATCGAATGAAATACTTTTTTTCAGTGCACAAAATGTTGATCCCCTCAGTGACCGCCAGCCGGGCCGATATAAATTTCTCAATCGGCCCGGCCCGACCCGTCACAAGTATGATTTTGGCCGGAAGAAAAAGAAAGCTCACCTAGATTGCAAATCCAAAAATTGTGTGATATTCTTTTTCACTGTATCTGGCATAAAAGCCAAATCTCTCCCATCATTCTCCTCTTCCTGATCTTTTTTGCTTCTCTCCAAATCCAACGGTTTGAAAATATTCTCGATCATTTCCCGACTATAAACTTCTTTTTCAGTGAGAATGAGCATTTTTGAATAAGCATCGTCGACGGTGATGTTTTTAATACGAAGTCCGTGTAGGACACCTTTTAGAAAGGTTTCGTCGTGCTCCGGTGTCATACTGCAAAAATGTTGTGAACTTTTGAAAAAAAAACTACGAAAAACGCGGGAATTTTCACATGTTTAGCGAAAAAACTGATCGGAACATTGTCTTTCGTCAATTTCCATCAAAAAGAGCGTTCAGGATTGTCGGTTTCCGCAAAAACAAAAGCAAACAAAGAGAAAAGTCAACAAAAACACAAGGGTGAGCAACGATTGTGTTTATTAGAGCGCGTTTGCATCGCTCTCGTGTCTCTAGAGCACGGCACGGCGGCAACTACTCGCGGCCTAGAAAAAACGGTTACTCTTCCATCACTTTTTCTTAACCATTGCGCTGATTGAGGCTAAATTCACACTCGTTTTTCTCTGTTTTTCTTGGTTTTTTCTCATTTATTTCACAAATATAGCATAAAAAACGTCGATTCTGATCAGTTCAGGCCGTCTCCAGTAATCCGCCAACATAACACCTCCGAAAACGACGTGGGAAAAGTAAGGTAAGTATTTTGCTTCATTTCTCAAAAAATCCTTGCTCAAACTTTCTCGAGAATAGCTCAAAAGATGCGCAAGAAAGTGCTCTTTCTAATAATGTAAAGGATATATACTGCTCATGGGCTCCTCGACGAGTTAAATCGAAAAATATTGACAATTTTAGTCAAAAAAGCCCATATTTTGAAATTTCTCGAAATTTTCTTGCTCAAACTTTCTAAATTTTAGCTTAAAACATTCGTTGATTGTTGCTTTACAATAAACAAACGCGTTTGACCGGGCTTCATGAGTTCCCTATCGAGATAAATCACAAGATAACTATAAAATGCTGTAATTTTCGACTAACCCTTGTAAAACTTGAAAGTTTTTTATTGGATCTTTCTGAAAATTTGACAAAATACTCAAGATATTATGTTTGCAGAACCAAAACACAAAACTTCGCCGCCCATGTCCGTTTTCAATGGGAAAACAGCGATGATAAGGTACATTTGAAAAACGCCTGTAATCTCAAGTTTTCTGTTAAATTGTTGAATAAATTTTGTTTGTGTGCATAATAAATGGTTTATCAATTAATTTTTGTCATGTTTCTCTACATTTCCGCAATTTTGAAGTGCTATATTTTCACTTTTTAGAAAAAAATTGGTTAAAAAATTGAATTTTTCGTCAAGTCATGGTAAGCAATCGAGCGATTTGACGACACTTTGCACAGAAAACGATTTCGCTGCCGACGGCCACCGCTGAGTATTCAACGCATTTTTTTCGCGGCCATGAGTAGTCACCGCCGTGCCGTGCTCTGCGTCTCTAGCCGTATGTGGCCGCGAACAGAAACTTCTTTCAAATAAAAAAGGGTTTCCTGTTCAATTTGGGTTTTTTTAATGAAATAATTTTAATTAAAAGTAAGAAGGGTTTGTAACCGTTTAGACAATATTGACCGAAACTGCTTTGTAAATTCTGAAGTTTATTATGATTCTTACGGATAATTAAATAATCGAGAAAAGCAATTAAATGCAAAGAAAGGCAAGAAAAAAAAAGATAATTAGTCACTATCAGACGAGTCCGAAGAAGATGATGAACTCCAAGAAGATGATGAACCTGATGAAGTTGAGTCATGTCTAACATTGAAAAATCGAGGCCCTCTTTGTTGTCTTCTTGGATTTTCAATTGTTTCACTTTGTCGATCTCTTTCTTCCAAATATTCTGGTCCTCTGTACCATACCATCTTCTTATTTACTGTCAAAATCAACTTTTTTCCATTGTTTTCGATTCCACGATAGTCGAACTCATGAAATTGAGGAGTATAGGCAGTGGTGCCCAAAAGTGCTCTCAACTTTTTCGAAACGTCTGCCGATAGATGCATCATCAAAATTAATTGACAAAGATTCGGATTTTGAAGAAGACACTCTTTTAATTCCATGAATTTATCGAATGTAATGTTGTCGTTACTATGAAATTTGCAGTATTTCAATTGGGCGAATGCAGTCGGAAAGAATTCTGTTTCGAATCTCATTAGTCCAGCAGAAAATGTTTCCAAGTTTTTCCATTGATCTGGTTCAAAAATTTGTCTTTTCATTTCTATTCGTTTTTTGCCAAGATCCAAATTTCTGAGATATTTTGGGTCCAAATTGATAATAGTAGTCAAGGGATCGATGCATCTATTTGACATTACTAAAGTATTCACTTTCAATGGCTCAACGCCAAACACTGCTTCCCTTATTATTGATTCATCTTCGTCTTCGCAATCAATTTCGAAAGTTCCGATAGTTAAATTTTTCCATTTGAAAATAGTTAGAAAATAGTTTCCAACTTCAGTTCGGAAACTTTTATTCTTCACTAATCTCACTTCTTTTCCTAGCTCTATAAAGCAATTTTCCTTGAAATTGTGATATCTTCGAAGCAATCCGTTTTCAGTTGAGATTTCAAAATACTCATCGGTCTCTTTTACGATGAGTTTATCGAAATGGAGAGGAGTGGTAGTGACGACGTCGCGGATTCTTGCAGCAGAGTTGCCAAAATTTATTCTGGAAATTGAACAGTTTGGAATTTTCGAATAATCAAAATGAAAAATACCTCGATTGGACATCGAGAAACGTTGTGATATTCCTTTTCACTGGATCCGGCATGAATGCCAAATTTCTTTTATCATTTTCTTCGTCGTCGGCCGTTTCCTCCTCCTTTTCCGTATCCCATTTTTTGAAGAATTCTTCAATTTCATCGCGGCTAAACATTTCCTTTTTTGTGAATTTTAAAAGTTTTGAATAGGCATCGTTTACATTGAAATCGGCGAGGCGAAGTCCACGGAGGACACCTATTAGGTGAGTTTTCTCTAATTCCGTCATTTATCTGGAGAATAATGGGATTGAAAGAAAAAAATTATTTTGATGAGAAAGAAAACAAAAAGACAGTGTTAAATCTGATTTTTTTTTCCGAGAAAAAACGCTCAGAAAAGAAAAAAAATGAACGGAAAATTTAGCCTTAGCAATAGTGGTGACCAATACAGCGCACTTGCAGTTTTTCGGAAAAAGTTTATTTCGCAGTAGAAAAAAAGAAAAAAATATATATGAATCTTTGGGAGAATTAAATCTACTCAACTGAAATTAATGGGGAAAGAATAAATATATTTGATTTTGAAAATAACCAAAAATTAATCGTCATCGTCATCTCGTCTTCTTCACCAATTTTTTCCATTGTTCCGTTTCGAAAATTTTGTTATCGATACTCTCATATCGACGATAATTCTGACCCAAATCCAAATTTTTCAAATATTCCGGATCGAAATGAATAATATTTCCAATAAATCTTCCATATGTGTTTAATAAATTCAATTTTTTTTTAACTTTTAAAAAAATTCCATTCGGAAATAGTGATATGCAAAATTCTTTCATCGCTTCGTCTCTATCGGTACTCGATAAATTTGTCACAGTCAATCTGTATCCTCGTTGTCTGATCTGTTCGAATTGACTTCATCGACTTCTGATTCTTCGGATTCATCATTATCGCTCTCTGAGGATTCGGAAGACGATGTCCAATCACTCGAGGATTCATCAGAAGTGGCTTCAGAAGAGTCATCAGAAGACGAAGCGAGAACAATTCGGTTATTTCTTGTCGGATCCCTTTTACCTTCATAATCAGAACAAATAAAATGCACCTTTCTATCGTTTACAATCATGGTCAACTTTTTCCCAGTGTTTCCAGGATAATCGAACTTCATTGATTGATTCATTTCAATTGGAACTGAGACATTCGTAAGTTCTGCGAACTTTTTCATATCTTCTTTGGAGAATTGAGAAGTGAAAATGAGCATACTACAAAAGCTGGGGTTTTTGAGAAGGTCCTGAAAAATTGAAAAATGGGAAGATAATAACTTTTGTCCAAATGAATACCTCTTTCAATTCCATAACCTTTTCGAAAGGAATATAAATTCGAGAGCGAAAGGTGCAAGTTTTCAAATGAGAGAACGATTTTGGAAATGCATCAATGTCGAATTTAGCAAATCGAGCAGTGAAGGAATCCAGATTTTTCCATTGATCAGAATTAAGGACTTCTCGAGTTAAGGTTGTAAAATGGTCTCCAATCGTAAAATGTTTCAAATGATTCGAATCTAATTTAGTTATTCCATTAGCAACGATTTTTGCTGTGTTTTCCCCAATCAATTCTTCCACTTTCAAAGGAAAACGGAAAATTGTCTCAGAAATTAAGCCCACGTTTTCAGGCAAACGACCTGTAGGACATTCGACTCGTAATTTTCCGATTGTCAAATTTTTCCAGCTCAGAATTTTAGTCAAATATTTATCGGATTCCGTCCAAATAGTTCCATATTTCACTGCTCGAGTTTTGGTGCCTTGCTCGATGATACATTTCCCATTGAAGCTTGAATAAGTCCGGAGTACGCCTTTATCTGTCGAAATAACCATTGATTTTTCAAATAAAGCCACATTAAATTCATCGATATGTAGATGCGAGATGTCGACGACGTCACGAATTTTGGACGAAGATTCACGGAAGTTGATTCTAAAAAAGGTTTTACTTTTTCGGAAAACTATTAAAAGAGGACTGCAATCACATTTTTTCTGTTCTTTCTTCGCATGCTGATTCATTGCTCATTCGAGAAGACTTCTCTGGAGCCACAGGGTCGTCAGAGCGCCGATTCGTTGAGCCCGCGAAAAATCTCTTTTGGACGAAAGCGTTGCGTGTCGCCTCGCGTCTAATGGATTTCAGTTGATTATGAAGTTTTTGGCAGAGTGCCAATAATCGAAAATGTGATGGAATGGGTTCGCATTTTTTGGCTCTCGACCAAACTCGCATGTCATAGGTTAGTGGCCGCTGCCGTGGCAGAGACGACAGCGCAGGGTCTTTTTTTTCTAATTTTTGCGCTTTTTCCTATACTTTTCACATGTCAAAGTTGAAAAAAATTGGTGTAAAAGCCAGCACTATAGTGAAATGTGCCCAGCGCTGTTGGATTCTTTGCCAGACGACGGTTTTGGGGGCAAACGAAAATTAAGAAACTGTGCCTGCAGTCCTCCCTTGAAAAATTGTTGAATTTCCCCGTATTTTTTTATAAAATGAAAAAATACCTCGATTGCAAATCCAAAAATTTTGTGATCGTTTTTGTCACAGGTTCCGGCATATATGACAAATCGTTTTTAACATTTTCCGAATCCCAAATTTCATAGAATTTCTCGATTTCATCTCGACTAAAAACCTCCTTCTCTACGATTTTTAGCATTTTTGAATAGGCATCGTTCACTGTGAAATTTGCATAATAAAATCCGTGGAGAACACCTTCCAAATGATCACGGTTCATCTCGGTCATTTACCTGGAAATAGGGCATTTTCCAAGATTTTTGTTGTTTTGGTATGAGAAAAATAGAAAAAAACTTTTCGAAAGTAAAAACACAAAAAAAAAAATCCTGAAAACGTGGCAGTTTGAAAGCGAAAATAAGAAAGAAAAACAATTGTGGGATGAAAAATTTCAGACTTCCCTCTGCAGTTCGATAGAGCGCACTTGCATTTTTTCGGAAAAAGTTTATTTCGCAATAGAAAAAAAAAGAAAAAAATATATATGAATCCTTGGGAGAATCAAATCTAGTCAACGGAAATAATTGGGGGAAAAAAGAAATAAATTTAATTTGAAAAATAACCAAAAAATTAATCGTCATCGTCATCTCGTCTTCTTCGCGGATGCAATCGATTCATTCTCACATCACGTGTTCCAATGGTTTCATCATCTTTATCTCTTTCTTCGATATATTCTGGACCCGTAAACCATAGTAGCATTGATTCTTTAATAAAAGTCAATTGTTTTCCAGCATTTTCCTCTCCTGGATAATCAAAATGAAATATATTGCGTTCACTAGATGAAGAATTAAATGTCATATAATCTCTCATTACTCGAGTGTCATCCAAATGAGTATTT
Organism: Caenorhabditis doughertyi; assembly: GCA_963572265.1. Taxonomy (NCBI): domain Eukaryota; kingdom Metazoa; phylum Nematoda; class Chromadorea; order Rhabditida; family Rhabditidae; genus Caenorhabditis; species Caenorhabditis doughertyi. The sequence goes on along the minus strand of OY751556.1, from coordinate 11,014,782 downwards.
GCCACAATAATCATTTGACAAAGTTTCGGATTTAGGAGAAGATTCTGAAAATTTTCGAAATAAATTAAATTCGATTCGAAAAATTTACCTCATGGATTCTTTTCAAATCCATATGTGAAATTGAATTTGTCAGATAAAGTTTGCACGAATTTAAATGCGAAAAATTCTGTCCGAATTCGGGCATGCCAATTGAACGAACTAATCCGGCCGTGAAAGTTTCCAATTTTTTCCATTGTTCCGTTTCGAAAATTTTGCTATCGATACTCTCATATCGACGATAATTCTGACCCAAATCCAAATTTTTCAAATATTCCGAATCAAAATGAATAATATTTCTAATGAATCTTCCACATGTGTTTATCAATTTTAATGTTTGCACTTTCAAAAGAATTCCATTCGGAAATAGTGATAAACAAAATTCTTTCATCGCTTCGTCTCTATTACTTATCGGTATTCCATTAATTTGTAATGTTCCGATCGTCAAATTCTCCCATTTCAAAAAATTATGCAAATAATTTTTCACCTCCGACCAGAAATTTGCATTTCTCACAATTCGAATATTGCTTCCTTGTTCGACGATAAAATTTCCGTTGAAATTTGTATATTTTCGCAGTGTTCCTTTATCAGTTGATATTTCCAAATTATTTTCGTCTACAGTAAAAATGAGCTCATTAATATGAAAATTCGAAATGTCGACATGTGGACGGATTTTGGCCGAAGAATCGCGGAAGTTCATTCTGAAAAAAATTGAATTTTTTAAATTCGCGAGAAAATTTCAGAAGAAAAATTTTTCTCGGGAAACAAACTCCTGGGAAAATGGGCGGGGCTTTAATTGCAATAATCTGGCACGGTGTTTACTTTCAGCTTTCCAGGCTTTTTGGAATAATGCAAAGCGCTATTTCTGTCATTTACGGACTGGCTTGGGGCAAGCGTTGATTACACTTTACCTACTTTTTATTAGCCTCAAAATAAAAAAAAAGCAAAACCATGCGGCAACTTGCAACTTAGGCCCCGCCCATTTTCCCAGGAGTTCGTTTCCCGGGAAAATTTTTTCCCGGAATCTGTCTGGTCTCAAGAAATTTTTTGAAAGTTGCAAATGCGCTCTATTGATCCGACATTTTAAATTAATTTTTTGTCAAAAAAAAGTTTTCTGAAGCCATTTGTTTTTCTTTTCTGTACTTGTAGATTTTTCAGAATTTTTCCGAAAAAAAGATTCTTACCTCGATTGCAAATCCAAATATTCTGTGATCTTCTTATTGACTCGATCCGGTGCAAAAGACAAATCTTTTCGATCATGTTCCTCTTCTCTCTCTTTTTCTTTCTTTTCCATATCCCAAATTTGAAAATAAGTTCCAATTAATTCTCGACTGAATCTTTCTTCGCTAGTTATTTCGAGTAAATTTGTGTAGGCTTCGTTGATTGTAGTGTCTGCAAGACGGAATCCACGTAGAATACCCTTAAGGTAGTTACTATCCAGTTTGGGCATTTTTCTGAAAAAATATCTATTTTAGATACAAATTTTTACAGAGAATTTTCGAAATTTCGAGATTTTAAACTGATAAAATCATAAAAAACAAAGAGAATTCATGAAAATCTTGAAAAAATCAGTGAAAAAACGCTGTTCGCAAACAAAAAACACAAGAGGTGCGAAAGCAAACAACAAAATAAACCATGAGCAATGCTGGCGTCCAATGGAGCGCAATTGCATTTTTTCGTCTTTTTTTTTGCGCACGGCTTTTTCCCTGACAGATTTTTATCAGGCTTTCATCACAAAAACATACAGATTTCTAGAAAAATAGAAAGGAAAAAAGCTGAAAAAGGAGCCTCTTTGTTTATGTCTGGCGTCTCTCACTCTCTCGTGCGTGCAGATAGAGCGCGCGTGCTGCAATGTCTTTTTTTTCGTAAAAGAAATAAACAATTCCGAACTTTATGACTTTATTACAATGAAAGCAATCGGAGAAATTAGAAGCAGAAAAAAAAAGGTTTTCTTTCAAAAATGAGTGCTCACTGGAGACGTACACGATGATCAAGAAAATGCCGATGTCTCGTGAAATTTATCCCATTATCAGCCAACATTTCATCATTTTTATCACGTTCCTCCACATACGCTGGTCCTTTAAGCCAAATACGATTCATTTCCAAAGTCATTGTGACTCCAAATCTTGGAATATGATTCTCGAATAATTTGGTCTCTCTCTGATTGATTTGAGTGTAAATAATCATTTGGCAGAATTTGGGGTTTTTGAGAAGTCCCTGGAAATATAAAAACAGATAATTATGTACAAAAATTAAGATTACCTCAAAGATGGTCTCAAATAAAGGGTACCCGAGTTCAATGATATGAAATTTGCATGAATGAAAATGACAAATCGCTTCTTCAATCTTATTTTTACTCAAATTAATTTGTCCGGCAGAGAATTTCTTCAATTTTCTCCATTGCTCAGTTTTAAAAGTTTGATCTTCGAGTTGAACTGTTCCAGGACCAAAACTCAAATTTTCAAGATATCCTGGCTGTAATTGCATTAACATTGACATCAAACAATTGCCTGTTCTAGTCCAATGCAATGATTTGACTCTTAGAATACGATTGTTTGGCTCTGAGAGCAATAGATCACTGAGATTCATTTCATCGATTGGAGGCATTCTTGAATTTGAAATTGATTCGATTTGAAATTTTCCAATTGACAAATTTCTCCAATTGAGAATTTTATCCAAATACTTTTTCGCTTCATACCACTGATCTCCGGATGGAACTAGACGCATTTTTTCGTCTTGTTCAATAATACAACCTCTACGGAAGTTTGTGAATCTTCGAAGAAGTTTTCCGTCAGAAGTTATTTCAATTGTTTTTCTATCCATCGCCAAAACGAATTTGTCGATGTGAAGTTTTTCGATGTCGACGATTCCACGGATTCTTGAGCAAACGTCACGGAAAGAGAGTCTGCAAGAAAGTAAGGTTTTTTCCTATTCGGCTGAAATTTTTAGACATTATCAATCTTGTTCAAGTCATCGTTTTGCACAACTAAATTGGAATGGAAAGTTGGGTGACTTTCTGTTAGGGGTGCCGTTCTATTAGAGAATACCGTTCAACTATGAATATCGATTCTTGTCGTCAATGAAAGTAATTGTTTTTCGAGAAGCAAATTATTTTTGTGAAACTGAAATTTTTTGAAAATAACAAGTAAAGTGAGAGTCTTCCAAACATATTGATTGTACTTGCAATAATGGAATCGGCTCTTCAGTTTTAGGCCAACTGATGAAAAAGTTGTGAAACAGGGTTTTTACGTTTACTCCGTGTCACACTAGAACTATTCGTATCAGAACTGTCCTATATGAGAAATACAAAGATCCCATCGTTAAAATAACAGTTTCGTTTAGGATAATGTCCAGTTTTGATATGGAAGAGGAAATTTTGAAACTCGGAAGACGGAAGCCGGAATACGGAAAACGGAATTCCGCTCATGTCTGATATGGAACGGCTTCCGGATCAGATATACTAGTCCTGTACATTTCCAATAAGCTCTCAAATGTTTACTCGGTCAATCCAGATCCTTCCAAATTTTTTAGAAAATTGAAGCTCACTTCAGAAGGTATGTTGAGCTAATTGTGAAAAATTTTTTGTGAAAAATACACCGTTCTTCACTTATCATTCCGTGAACATATAATGAATCTATGAAGTTTTCGTGAAACAGAAATTTTGCAATGTATGATTGTTTTTCGATATTCAATGTACATTATGCCAATTTCCAACTATTGCGAAAACCAATTACCTCGACTGCAAATCCAAAAACTTTGTGATATTCCTTTTAACTGGATCCGGCATATATGACAAATCACTTCCATCATTTTCTTGTTCCTCCTCTTTTTCTTTCTTTTCCATATCCCATGTTTTGAAAAAGAATTGAATTAATTGACGACTAAACAACTCTTCTCCAGTGATAACAAGTAGTCTTGAGTGAGCATCATCAACTGTACAACCCGCCAAACGAAGACCATGAAGGACAAATTTCAAATTGTTTCTGTCCAATTCGGACATTTTACCCTGGAAAAAAAAAGAAAGAAGTGAGAAAATGACATTGAAAAGGTTGAATCAACTGTGAAAACCAGGGAAGCATGACTGAAAATCAATGGTTTTATACTTGTTTTCTGATAAAATCATGAAAAATTCGAGAAGCGAACAGAGAAAAACAAAGCATCTAGAATACTGACTAATGATATGTTTACATGGAGGAAGCCACGGGTGACCAACGGAGCGCATTTGCTCTCTTTCTCTACTTTCTCTGTGTCTCTCTATTGGAGCTTCTGGAGCGTGAGAAGAGGGGTAAAAGGGAAAAATGAAAATGGAAAATTATAGGAAAAGATAACAAAAACCTAGATTCCTAGTTCTGCTGGAAATAACAGGAAGAAAAGGCATGCCAAAGTGAAATGTACCTGCAATATAAGGGCACATCTGTCAAAAATTTTCCTGTTTTAACAAACTTTCATAGTTTTTAGCTTTGAAAAACATTCTAATAAGCGAAAGAATGGAGCATTCAGAAAAAAAAAACTATCAAGGGGTCGATTAATTAGAGGTATCGTTTTGTTAGAGGTGCCCGTCTAATAGAGGTAACTAATGTTTCAGGAGTTTGAAAAGATCCATGTTTATCTTTCTTAATAGAAGTCCGATAATTTCATTCGAAACTGATTGATTTCTCCACTGAGACAAACAAAGTATCCTAGAATTTAGAGTAATTTCAAAAAAAACCTCTATTATAAGGGCATTTTTGAGTTATGAAAAGTATGTTTCACGGAATCTAAAAACTGATGGCTTTTCATATAGATTTTTAATTTTTTGAACTTTTCTTCAGGAGAATTGATAGGATTTTTTTCATAGTTTTTTTTTCATTTTTTTTCGGAGATAATTTAAGAAAAGAATTTTGTCTTGTAGACAATTTTCTGACGAACGGATAATCCTTACGTTATGAAGAATATGTGTGGGTAAAAATAATTTTGTCCAAGAATTTTTCTTCAACTTTTATCGCAAATTCCAAAACTGTGGATTCGACTGATCACTAACGTGAGTGGCTCCCTAACGAATGTTGAATTTTCAGTATTTTTCTCATAAATGCTCTACTATAATGGCACCTCCCATTCATATTCAAAATATTAATAATTTTCTGTCAACATCAATTTTTATCAAAGTTTTGAAACCGTATTCCCTCAACATTTTCCCAATCACCAAACATCGTCTGCAACGAATCCCAATTAATCTGAAAACACGGCTATCAATCTCATTTCTTCTGAAATCTTTCATTGTTGTTTTATGATTGGATCATCATCCTCCTTTTGTTAACAGATAAGACTTGTTCGCAATCATCTCGCCCCTGCTTTAGGCTGTTAAAATGATAAGAGAGATACAAGTTTATCACAACTAGTTGTCCAAAGAGTATAAATACCAATTGATATCCCCCCAAATGAACATCCTTCTCTCTCTATCATGTCTCAAGCAATTCTTGGAGTGGTGACTACGGTCACTGCTGTTTCTATTGTCACGGCTATTATCATCTCAGCCTCAATCCTTATCGATATCAATAACTTTTCCGATGAAATCTCTCAAGATCTCACTCAATTCCGTGGTTATTATGATGATGCATGGAGGACAATGATGGTAAACGAGGGAATGAAAGGATTGACTGGAAGAAAGGCAAGACAAGCTGGTTATGCTACTGGAGCTGCCGCCGAGCAACAGTGCAGTGAGTTCTTTGGACTTGGGCGAAGCATTGTGTTTTAGCTCCAAGTTTTTGACTAGGCTAGAAAGTTGGAAAATGATCGAATTCTCAGGGTTTACCTCTCAGGCTTGAGTTGATCTATGACCCCTAGATAACTGCTGGAATTCCGGCTAAAAGGCGGGCTTGAGCTAAAATTGAAGGTTTAGATTCTATGCTGAATAGGTAGACTATGGTAGAAAGATAACCTTGAGCCTAAGCTCTAGCTCTAGCTCTAGCTCTTGAGCTCTAGGTAACCCTAAGGCTCCCTGCTAAGCTTGAGGTCCCAATCTAAGCCTCAGGTCCCAGTCTCAACTCAAGCTTTCATATCAAACTTACCGTTTTAATCCATTTGAAATATCAAACCGCCCTCGAGGTTCATCTCCATCCAACCCAACCTCCCTCACTTTCAGATTGCGGAGCCCAAGCCTCTGGATGCCCAGCCGGACCACCAGGAGCCGACGGAGAACCAGGAACCGATGGAGAGCCAGGAACTGACGGAGAAGACGGTGGAAATGGTATGCCAGGAGTCGCCCAAATGGCCATGGATGTCAACGGTGGAGCTTGTGTCAAGTGCCCAGCAGGACCACCCGGGCCAGCCGGACCAGACGGACCAGCCGGACCAGCTGGACCAGCAGGAAACGCCGGAAAGGACGGAGAAGCCGCTGCTGAGGGACCAGCTGGACCTCCAGGACCACCAGGACCAGCAGGACCAGACGGAAAGGCCGGAGAAGCTGGAAAGGACGGAGAGGCAGGAGCTCCAGGAACCAAGAGCACCAACTCTCCAGGACCAGCCGGACCAGCCGGACCACCAGGACCACCGGGACCAGACGGAGAAGCTGGAGCCGGAAGTGGACCAGGACCAGCTGGACCAGCAGGACCACCGGGACCAGCTGGAAAGGACGGAGAGGCTGGAGCACCAGGAAAAGATGGAGATGCTGGAGCTGATGGTGCACCAGGATCCGATGCCGCTTATTGCCCATGCCCACCAAGATCGGCTGCCCTTGGAGCCGGAGGAGGCGCCGAGCCAGCCGGAGCTGAAAAGGCACCAGAAGCCGCTGCTGCTGCTCCAGAAGCTGCCGCTGCTCCAGAGGGAGCCGGTGGAGGTGCTGAACCAGCCGGAGCCGAGAAAGCCCCTGAAGCTGCTGCTGCTGCTCCAGAAACCGCCGCTGCCGCTCCAGAAGCTGCTCCAGAAGGAGCCGGAGGAGGATCCGAACCAGCTGGAGCTGCTGCCGCTGAGCCACCAACCAATGGAGAGGGAGGAGAAGCTGCACCAGCTTATCCAGAGCATAAAAATATCTATTAATCTGATTATGTATGATTATTTATTATTTTATTCCTTTTTTTGTTTTTTCTTTTCCCAAAAATGAAATTATCTGATTTTATTCTCCATTAAATATTTTGTGAAAAATCTGATATTTTGATGACTTTTTGAAACATAATTTTTTGTACAATTTGTTGAAAATTACCGTAATTTTTCAACAAACTAGTCAAGAAAAATGGGCTCCAGACATTTTGAAACCGGTCGTTTCGAAACCGCGACATCTCGAAACTAGACATTAAGAAACCGCCGAGAAAGTCGTGACAAAAGGTTTAGAAAAAAAAACGTTTTTTCTTGAAATAATTTTTTTTCAGAAATCCAAATTTTTAATTCAAAATTTTCAACGTTTCGAAACGTCTGGTTTCGATATGTCCCGGAGCCGAAAAATGAGCTCTGACCCTATTTTGACAGTTGATGCAGATCACATGAAAAACCATCAATGATTGATAAGTTTTTCCGTCTGACATCAGCTCACCAGTGGGTCTTATCAATTGAAAAACAGTCTGAAAAACTGATAAGAAAAGAGAAATGTTGTAGAACTTTGAGTCTGAATTATGGGTTGGTCCTTATGAAAAGGGAGTATAAAAAAGGCCAGGGGTTTCAGAAGAATCATCCAGCTTTCCTTTTTTCTTCTCTCCGACTACTCATCACTTGAACTTACAGAATGAATCGAAAACTTCTCGGAGTGCTATTCTTGGCACTTGCTGTCTATGCTGTGGATCCATCGGATCTTCCGGTGCCATCTGGACCACCTCCAGGACCTCCAAAGCCTTCCGGACCACCACCATCAGGGGAGCCACCAGGGCCTCCGGTACCACCAAAGCCTTCCGGACCATCACCATCCGGCGCCCCGCCAGGTCCCCCAGGGCCACCACATCCACGTCATCCACCACACAGACCACGTCCAACCAGACATCCACGTCCATCCGGACCACCACCATCGGACCTTCCAGTTCCATCGGAGTCAGCGGTTGAACTTGCCAACGGAAAACCAAAACCATCAGGACCACCACTATCCGGAGCACCTCCAGGACCTCCAGGACCACCGAGACCTTCCGGACCACCTCCATCGGATCTTCCATCCCTATCTGGATCAGTGTTGGAGCTTGTTTTTGGAAAGCCTAAGCCTTCGGGTCCACCACCATCCGGAGCTCCTCCTGGTCCACCAGGACCGCCAGGACCGCCAGGACCGTCTGGACCACCACCATCGGGACCACCACCACCGCCACCATTCAGACCATCTGGTCCACCTCCATCCGGAGCTCCACCGGGCCCACCGGGTCCACCAAGACCATCCGGACCACCACCATCCGGACCACCGCCATCTGGTGCCCCACCAGGACCTCCAGGCCCACCGAGACCATCTGGACCTCCACCTTCCGATGCTCCAGATGCATCCAACTTCTAACTTTCCCTCTCTGTTATCCAAATGAACATTCTGTAATGTACCATGCATGATTGAGCTCTTTTCCGGCTCTTGTACTTTGTATATTGATCCATTTTTTTTCTTATTGTAATAAATTGTAAAAGCATCGAAAAAGTGTACTGTTACACAGGTATAGGAAGGCCAACAAAACACATTTTATCTGATGCAAAGTTCAAAAATAGTTGATGTCTGAAAACTGGAAAATCGGCAGAACTTCTAACTCTATAGGGTCTTGTTATTTCCCGAAAATTAAAACAAACAAGGTTTAAAGTTTCGAAAAGATATAACAATTTTTTGAAACTGAATTTTCTTTAAGCTCAATGTAGTTCTCCAGTTTCTTTGAACTGACTCATTCATCGCATTTCGCAAAAATATATACGGTTTCAATATAAAATGTTTGGAAAGTTTTCTATTTTTGTTCAGTTTGATACCGACAAGTCGTTCTTTGAGTAAGCGTTTCAAATTTTTGTAGAAAAAAAATCTGTTTAATGGTACAGCCATGTTATGCATGAATTCTAGTTTTTTTTTTCAGAAACTGTGAGAGTTTTGGTTTAAAAAGTTGAAAATCTGTTTTTCTGTTTCAATGAACCCTGATAATGACTTCCTGAAATGTTTTTATGTTGGTATCATTATATGAGTAAACAAATCACTAGGAGAAGCGAGAAGAGAATCAAGTTTGTAAGTATTTCTAATCGGAGAAGCAACGTTTCGAATTGAAACCTTCACTAATATCGGATTGTTTTGAAACTGCATAATTTATAAATTAGATGATTAGATAACAAATATTAGATGAGAAATTTTCAAAGAAAAGGTCAACTGTCACCTTGATATAATAATTCTACTGTTCCAGTATGAAATCTTGAGAAAACTTTATCAAATTTGTCAATGATTTCTCCAATTATTCTTCCTTTTAAAATTGTTACAAATTCTTGGAAACTCTCTCATATTAGTGAACAGTGAATAATCTTATCGAATATTGAAAAAAAGTCTTTAATTTTGGAAATTAGTGAAAAAATTTCACGCGATCTATCGAAAAGTTTAGCCATGTTATGCATAATTTGTTCTTTTTTGAAACTGAAAATATTTTTGAAAAAAAGTTTTTTATCCTGTTTCAATGATCTCGGATTATAACTTTCCAAAATGTTGATGTCGATTGCGATCGGAGAGTATAATTCAGAAGTATAATTAAATTAAAGTATAAAAGTATAATTCAAGATTTAAATAAAAAATATCCTCCTCCATCATTCTTCTCTTCGGATCCGCCTCCAATTGGTGTTCTTGGTGGGCAAGGACAATACTGTGCATCATCTCCAGGTTGTCCATCATCTCCCAATACTCCCGGCATCCCATCTCCTCCGGGTTTTCCAGGATTTCCAGGGGCTCCCATAGGTCCTTCAGGTCCCGGGCTTCCTTGTGTATTCTCTCCCGGAGATCCTGCAGGACCAGGTGGTCCCGTTGGTCCTGGTGGGCCTACTGGACCAGGAAGGCCTATAGATCTTTGTCCGAGAAGCCCCGGAGGTCCATCTTTACCCTCACAACCGGGTCTACCCTCTGGTCCGGGTGGTCCTGGAGGCCCCGGAGGTCCAGGAAGGCCTGGAGTTGGTCCATCCCCTGGTTGTCCTGGCAGTCCAATCTGACCATCATAACCAGGAGGACCGTCTGGTCCCGGGGGTCCTGGAGGGCCTTGAGGGCATTGGACGCAGGCTCCATTTGTAGCTTCCATTGCCATTTGACGCATTGCATCCATTCCTGGTCCACCGTCTTGACCTGCTTCTCCTGGAGTTCCGGGTTCTCCAGGAGAGCCTGGAGGACCAGGAGGGCCGGGAGGGCAATTGGAGGTTGGTGAGGAGCAGTCTGAAATAAATGTGGTATTTTAAAATGATGGGTGGATTTTAAAATCCTTATGGGAAAAGGTAAGTTTTTGAAGAAAAAAGTGGATGTTCATTACGGTTTCAAGAATTGCATTTTAAAAGTGGCACGCATGAAATAGCATTGCTAAGGGTCTATAGTATTCCATTTCTGTTTTTTCACCTAAGGTTTCAAGAAAAACAAGTTTAACGCTGCTAATTTCACGATTTCCCGCAAAATAATTCAACTATTCTCATGCAAACTTGATTCTAGGCCTGCTAGTTTATAACATCAGAAAAAATGTTGTTTCCCGGGCTTTTGCAGTAACCCTTTCAGTTTTTTTCTGGAATATCTCTGAAACTTAAAACGGTAAAGCTTGGAATTTACGAGGAAAAATATATCGAAGCTGGGAAGAAACTGAAAAAAATTCCAGTTACAAAATTAAGTTTTTCATGAAAATATTTTTTTCTATTGATCACTAGGTATGTTTTCGCAACGTTTTCAGTTTCATAAGTACAATGAAAACCACGAGATGAATAATTATTCAATGAGATCTCTAAAAATCCAAAAATCGCTACTCTAATTTTCTGTTTCAGCGGTTGGCATTATATGGCAGAAAACGTTTTGAACTACTGCGTGTTTCCTATTTATTTCAAAAATTAGCTTTACAGTTTTCAAATAAGGAACGTGAATAAAACTCAAAATTTGATTTGAAAATCGAAAATATAATAATTTAAAAATGAGAAACTCTGATTCAGTTCAGGCTTTTGTCTTCAGTTTCAAAATGTTGATTTAGTTTGGATAGATTATGCTTTCTCGTTCTATGCATTCCATGCGTCTCATTTTCATCGTGTCGCTCTCTCTCGAGAGTCTCAGACCAGTTTTTTTGGCAATTTCTACTTGATCTTGTTCAAAAAATATCATTCAGTTTCGAAGTTAGCATTAAGTGTCAACTAATTTTCAAAAAAACTGATCCATAATTTGGTTTTGTTGCTATGTGAAAAGTTTGAATGGTGATTAGAAAGAAACTAACTGCATGTTTGGGGCTCCGGTTGTCCTCCGCCACCCACTGAAGCTCCACCATCGAAATTGTAGCCGGCCTGAAAAGAAAAACAATAAGACAGGAACCTTTAATAGAGCAGCAGGTCTTTAGAAGTGCTGTTCACTGTGTCCTTGTTAGGGGCGTCTTTTTAGAAGAAAATTTTCTTTAAAAAAGTGTTTTTTCCTATTCCGAATTCCCCTGAACTTCAGCTTACCTGTTTTCTGTCCCTTGATGCATATGTCTCCTCCAGATCCCTTCTCGCCAGAATTCTCATTGGATTCCCTTCCGATACGTGCATTGTCTTCCATGCATCATCAAAATAACCCTGAAAATACTGATATCCTGCGTCAACCATCACCGTATTGTCAACGTTTGGCACACAAGGTTCCGAGAATTTGTTGAAACGGTTAACAATTTGAACAAAAAATCTTGTTCATTTAACGGGAAATTAAACGGTCGTTATAGCACTTTCTATCCTTTTACAAACATTTAGAATATTATTTGAAACAGATTGTTTTCTTTCTGAAAAAAACTAAAGCGAAACCTCTAATCGGAACTGCCCGGATCAGAAATGACACAACTTTGCTGCAATGGCCTGCAAGCAGATGAAAGTTCCCAAAAACGAGCGTTTGAAAAGTCCTTATCATGGAGAGTTCTTAAACGGTTGATTCTTATAATGGTCAGTTCTGATTCGTCCAGTTCTGATCAGGGGTAGCACCAGGGAAAGTGCATTGGCTAATATTGGGTTCAGGAAGCGCTTGTGCGGGAAAAGCAAGAATCGAAAAAAAACAATTATTCTTGTGAATATACGACTACATTTGAAGCGGTAAGCTACAGAAACAAAATCTGAATGTGAAAATTTCTCTGCGTCTCTTTTCCGCGCACACTCTTTTCTCTCAAACTGATTCAAATCGCTTACGCTTTCCCCAATTTTTTAGTGAAAAAACACATTTTTCTCTGTTTCATTGGCAACATCTCAATCAGTCATGTCTATTCCAAAATATTAACACACTTCTACAAAAATCTGGAGAAATCTTCAAAAAACTCACTTTAAACTCTCCCAAATCTTCTGAAATTTCATGATGGAATTCATTAATTCCAACTAAAATGGACACAGAAATACATAAAGATCCGAATATTGAAATAGCTGAAATGACTATAATAAAAGTGGCTAAATGTGTCATTTTTCTTAGGATAAAGCATCATCCGAATAAGTGGTTTTTATACCGAAAGAAATGTCAAATGGACAGAAAAACCAGAAAAAAACGCGTCATAAAAAGTGGAAATTAGCGCCTAATTCGGAGATTTTTCGTAGCGGAAAAGGAGAGAAAAGTAAGGGGAGAGAAGATAACAAGTTTCCGTTACTTACCTCACTTTCCAAATAGACGGATGTAGAGAGATAAAAGGGGTTTATTACCCAAGAAAAGTATGTTAATTGAAGAAGGATTTGGAATGTTTTGAAGAGGAAGAGAAGATTAGAAAACATACAGGATAAAGTGATTTGAAATGGAAATTTTTGCAGTTTCATGAAAAAAGTTTTGTTGGAAGAAATCTATGGACTTTTGATATATCTTCGTTAGAATATCATTTTGAAATGATAATGACGGATACTGAAGTCGGGGAGATAGTGGGTGTTCTATCAGTTCATATCGGATGTCCATAGACTAATCCAAAAGGACTAACCACCAAGAATTACGTGTATAACTATCACAATGGATCAATGAAGGATGTCATTTTTAAATGATTAGGACTGATACTTATTTAGACACACGGAGCTAAACAGCTGAAGTTTTTATTACACCCTAATAGAAAGGCGCATCTAATATACCGACAGTCAGACATAGCCTTCCAACAATAGACCAGCAGCATCAAAAAGAACGGTACCCATAAAAGTTTTCGAAATTTCGGGAGTTTTTTCTTTTGAATTCTCAAGGGCAGGAATTAACCTTTTTGAATGCATTTGGGTATTATGATTCAAAAAATACAATAATACTAGGCAGATCTATGGACATATTGGTTACCGGTATTTGAAATTACAGTACTCCAGTACAGTAACTTTGGAGAAAACTCATTCCTATTCTATTTACGAAACCAGTAACGAGTTTAGTACATTCAGATAATAACATAATACTTCACTGTTACAGTAAAAAGTTTTCAGAATCATTAGTGCTTAGATTTTTGATATTCAGTTTTTATGGCATATTTTATTTTTTTAAAATTATGATAAAAATGAACTACAGTCATCAAGTTTATACAAAGGCATGCCCATAATGACAGTTCATAGAAAGTAAAAAATTTTGAAAAAAATTCAGTTTCGAAAAACTTTTTTTCTCAGCGGACATATTTTTCCTGTTGATTAGCTCTCCATCATCTCAATGATTTTGGAAAGTTTTCAAGAAATTGTTGCTACAGTAACCCGCAGCAAATAACGGTTTTCGTATCAAAAATAACTGATTTGGTTAGCTCTGAAGTTTTGATTTTCTTAGGGATTTTCATAGTTTTAAAGTTATAATTACATAATTAAAAATTAAATACCGTAAAAACTGTATTAGTATTGCATGCAATACTATTTTTCAAAGGCCTAGACCGGGGGCAACTCTATTACATTTAGAGGGGCAATTCTACTAGAGGGGCAAGTTTATTTTCCAATGCCCGTAATTTGGAAAAAAAATCAAATCAATTCCGAAATCAGCAGGGCAAAACCAAGAATCTTAACAAAAAAACGCTTTAAAAAAGCAAAAAATGAGTCAGAAAAAGTGTATACCAAAGTTATATATGGTATATATTATTCGGTTTCAATGAAATCATCACTATCTGCCAAGCGGGGCAATACTATTAGAGGGGCAAGTGTATTTCTCAATGCCAATTTCTGGACGCAAGACAATTAGAGGGGCAATTCTAATTAAGGGGCAATACTAATACAGATTTTACGGTATGTTTCAATTATTTTGTTTATATTTTTCGATTCATATGGATTCCGATTGGTAGATAATCTTTGATCCATGATTTTTCATCTTTCTTCTCTTCTGAACCATCAAATTTCCATCCATGACTACTACAAATAAAAAAGATGATGTCCATATCTCTCTTTTCAGAATCAAGTAAAAAAAAAGAGAGAGAGGAGGGAAATCAAATCTCTGGAGAGTATCAAAAACATTATTGAATAATACATAGATTTTTCTTCTTCTTCTTCTATGCTCTCTTTCCATTTTCTTCTCAGTGTCGTCATATCATACACATCTTAGTTGTTGATCCTTGCATGCTCTTTGGAACTTCCCTCTAGTTCCAAAGAACTAGAGGGAAGTTTTTATATAGTGGCATCCTGCTAAAATTCAATGAAGTTAAAAAAAATTCATCATAGAACCTCTATCAGATCGTTGTATTTTCCAAAGCGGTTATTAGTTTGCCTTTGTAAAAGAGGTGCCCTTCTAATAGGAGTGTGCGATTGAATATATTCGTAATTGATTTTTCATTAGATATCCATTGAACCCACCAGAATCGATTTTCCAAACCTGCACAATTTTTTGAAAATATCGTTCAAACAGAAAAAAATGTTTTCAAATTAATTCTATCAATTTCTCTATTCATTTGTAGAACCTCTATTACAATGGCACATCTAGTAAAATGACACCCCTAACCTAACTTTATCAGAATAGAAAAAGGATCTCAAAGTCATCAGGATTCACAGTACTTTGAACATACTGTTTCGGTAAATGCTGTAGGGAATCATTCTGAAAATCGCAATGCTTCACTTCTGGGTGAAACGGATATTTTAAATTTTCGCTTATGGTATGGAAAGTTCAAAATCAATTCAGATAAAACTCGTAATGAGTTTTCTGCCAGATCCGACAATTTCTTACTTTTTTTCACCTGCATGAAGTATGATAAGTAGTAATCTATTGTTTCTCCAACCTAAAAGACGATATTTTCAGTTTCACATAAAACAGTAAATCTCATCTTGGAAATATTGAAATTAGTATGTATTCCGCATGTCTTCAGACGTTCGTCAATCTTGATACCGTTCTATTGGTGCGTTTGGAAAGTAGAAGAAACGTTTTTGGATTTTTTGAAAAAACGAGACTATTGTTGTTAGCATTACAAATTGTTTTCCTGTTTCATGTGAACAGTGAAGTTTTTAAAGAATTTTATAGTTTCAATCGGGTTTTCAACAATTCAATCGGCAATTCAATCGGCTTCCTGTGTGCGTGATTATAAAAAAAACTGATCAAAAAACACATTATTCGGTTTTTTGAAGTAGTAGTAAGCTAATTTGAAATTATAATTTCTCAGTTTCTCATGAAGCAGTAAATAATTTTAATATTTTAAGCATCTGGTTTTGAACTTGTATACGTTCCGCACTCGATAAAAGTCTACTTATTATAGGTTTAATCAACCGAAATTCAATTTTTTCTCTTGGTTGCGAAAAGTATCTAAAAATTCGTACTTTTCAAAATTTTCTTTGACTTACCATGAGATTTTTTTCAGTTTCAAATAGTTGATATTTGAAATTCATTGAACTAGCTTTTCGATCACGCACTTCTGTGAAATAGCAACCTCTTATCTAATAAGGTGACTAAATTTGACTGTTTCAAAATATCCTTTTCTTATAGTCCCCCATTATTATTTGCTATTCATACCGAAAAAAAACTACAAGCTCTTTTAGTCACGTGCTGCTCATCCAAGGACATCAGAAAAATGTATTATCTATCTGGATGAGTTTTCCCTTATCTTCTTCTTCTCACCCTAATTGAATTGCACATCATAAAATCAAAAGAGAATCTATCCACGAGGAAAAAACAGAGAGAAAAGAAAGGGGGAAATCTAATAAAGTAGTACACGTGTTTGTACTACAATTCATGTGATGAGTCAATATAAAGAAAAAAGGGTTTGTTCTTCTGAATTCTCACGTCTTCCGAATCTAAATGTTTTGGATTCAGAAGATTCAGAAGCTAACGTTTTGAAAAAAGTTTCGGTTTCAAAGAAATATAGAAACGAAATAGATTTTTTGATAGTTGATACTTCCTCCAAGTCTACCCTCAGGAAAGGATTCGTTCGATTAAAAATACAGATTTTTCTGAAAATTTTCGGTTTCAAGACCATAAGAAAATAGTCTTCGAAGGTATGATTTCGAAGGTACGACAGTCCCAAAAAGCCTTTCCAAGTTTTGCAAGAAAAAACCTGTATTATAAAGGCACCTACTACCTTATTTTCCAAGTTCGGAAATTGAGAACTTTCTGAAAACACACTTTCTTCCGGAAAATAACCTTTTTCAAAAATTTTGGATAAAACGTATGAAAACTGGAAGCTTAATGGTCGTATTGCCGAGCATTTCCTTTTTTTTTCCTCGTACCTATAATAAAAAAGCACCTTTACCCCAGTAGTTTTGTAAGATTTCAAAAGTTATATGTAGATTAGATTCAACAGTTTCTTCCGAAAATTTTTCAGTTCCAAGACTTTTGGAAAAATATTCTCCTTTTCTTGAATCTAATAGTGGTGAGCTGTTTGTAATAAACTTTTAAATTCGATCTTTTGAGCTTTTTGACCTTTTTCCATAATAATTATTTCCTCTTTTTTTTTGTTTCCTTTTACTCATTTTTGTTCATGAAGGTCACGCATATATACTTTTTCTCAGCAGGATGCCAACCTCGAGGTTAATTGATCTTGGCTCTTTTTTTAACCCATCGAAATAACTCCAGCTCATGAGCTTTTTGAACTTTCAGGTTTTTTTTGCGTACTCTTGGTTCCTATCGTTCTAGTTTATCGATTAAGAATGTGAAATTTCAATGAAGCAGTGATTATATGGATAATACTATCACTAAAAGTAAGAAAACATGTAGTGTTTCTGAAACCGATAAAATTTTTTTGTCTAAAATTAACTGGTCAAGTTATAAGAAAATGGTTCCAAAAAGAGCAAAAACAAGTTCTGTTTCTAGAAAAAATTACAGTTTCATTTAATTTTTATTCCAAAGGTACAACTAACGAAGATGCTTTGTTTGTTCTATACCCTCCTTTTTGATTAAATTTGTCACAGTGATGTGAAATTAATGAACATTTCAAGTAGCCCAGCAAAATCGTAATAAAACAGTAATCGTCAGAAAAATACTAGGCTCAAAAAATAAAAAAGGAATAAAAGTTGTAGTTGTATCAGAGTGTGATACAGCATTTATTATTTCAATTGTTGTGGTCATGAAACTGTCATATTTCTGGGCTCACTGCATTAGATCTCTGCGGATTTTGTTAAATTCGAAACAAGTTTGTTTTTTTTATTCAAATTGTTTTGAAAAGTCAATGCCAAAATTAATCGAAATTAATCAAAGAGACCTTAAACACTCCCAAAAGATTCGTTCAGTTAGGAAATTTTACTGTTCCTCCACTTCTACGAATTGCCCCATCTTTCAAATCATCCAGTAGGTGGATCTGTGGACATTCTATACGGAAAATTATTTTAAAAGATGTTTTTTCGGCAATATCAAGTGAAAATTCCTGTTTTTTTAAAGAAAAAAAAGTTACAGTTTCATTTCATTCTTATTCCAAAGGTATCACTAACAAAATTGTTCTGTCTATTTCCGTCACTTTTTTCCTTTTTTTTCACAATTCTCACAGAGGTATTAAAATAATGTACAATTAGATCTTTTTTCTTCTCAAAACCAAATTTTTTGGATTGAAATTTTTTCTAAAGCCAATTTTATCCTAACAATCGTAGTAATTTTAAGTTTGTCTTTTCAAAAAACATTTTCTTCAATTTTACTGTTTCGCCCTTTCCACGAAATGTTCCGTGTTTCAAGTCATCCAGTGTGTAAATCTGGGTATATTCTATACGGAAAATTATTTTTAAAAACATTTCCCCGGCATTTTCAAGTGAAAAATTCGGAAAAAAAAGTAGGCTTTGGAAAATATAATTTACTATACTAAAAGTTGTTTTTGATAGGAAAAGTCGTATATATTTTGGGTTCAAAAACAATCTCTAGGTGGCTATTTTTGACATTTAGGTCCTTCAAACCACGATTTTCAGTCCATGACCTCATTTTACATTTATTTTTAGTCCATATAATCACTTTTCCAAGTATTCTCTTTTTGTGTTTTTTTTCTTCTTCTTCCATTTTTAGAGTATTTATCAATTCATAGTTTTCCTCTTGTTCCGTTTTTCTACTATTCTTCTTCCTTGTCTCATCATTTTCATCCCTTTTTTTGTTTTTCGAAATATTTTTGTCATTTTTCGTGGGAATTCCGGGTTTTTAAAAAAGAATATTTTGGAAATACAGAAATGTGAGTTGTGAGCAGAACTGGGATTGAATCTGAAATTTCAGGATGAGTTTGAGACATTTTTGAAACGGTGAGAAAAATAAGCTTTCTTGTGGTTTTTGGGTTACTGTGACTTACGGCTGGCCATGTTTTCAGGATTACTGTAGGCTAAAGTAACCTCATGTGCCTTTAAGTTTAGGGTTACGGTAATTTACTGTTATGGTATGCGCCTTTAAGTTTATGTACTTCGATTTGAACGTTTTCTAGAGCTGTAGTAATTTTTGAAGATTGACTTAACTAACATCATGCAAAACGCTTTGAACCATACCAAAACAGTGCCCTTTAAAGCTGAAAATAATTTTGCTGGCCTAGAAACCACCAGCTGGCCGAATTTTTTCATTTAACAGGTTCAGGCCATACGCATTTCTTCGGGAGAATTTTTGATGAAATGAGAAGAAGAGAACGCTTCTTACTGAATTTCATGAGAAACCTAGTGGAAACCTAAAACTAGTGAAACCTCAAAACTTTTCAATGAAACCGAAATTATTCTCTGTTCCAATCGGAATGTTTTAATAGTTTCCCATTGTTTTCTCAATTGGACCTTGGACCTGTCGATTGAAAATATCTCTTCAAAGCTTCCTTGTTTCATTATTTCTATCTCTTTCGTGGTTTTTCATAAAATTCCTCAATGGATTCCTTAGTAGCTAATCAAGAAAAGTGTTTTTTTTTTTCAAAAAGTTAGGCTCCTTTTTTTCTTTTTTTTTAACATAGATTGCCATTAATGCATTGAACATAGAATTCAAAATTTTGTTATTAAGGCGTTCTGAAACAGAGAAAATATTGGTTTCGGCTCTGATTTATTGTGAACTACTGTTATGCACTTTTTAATGAACTTTCTTTTTGTTTTTCCTTGGAGGGGGAATGCCGAGTCAGAACTGTCCCTAATCAGAACAGTGTCCCGCATTAGAACTGTTATTTCACGTGAAGTAGTTCTGATACGGGACAGTTCTGATTAGGGTTCTCGAACGACATACCCCCTCTTAGAGTCATCTTTCGAGATGTACATGAACCGCCAACCCGATTAGTTCACCTGAAACTATATCTTTTTAACAAAGATTACTGTTACAACCACAATGTTTCCATAACTTTCCAGTCATTATGTATTAGATTGCGACTTAATAGTCCTGAAACAATCTCTCCAACCATCCTTGCTTCATCTCCTTTCTCCACATTTTCATCATCATTTTTTGTTTTTTTTTCTGAAAATATTTGTGGAATTTTCAGAAAAATGTGTTTATTTATAGTAGCCACCAAAGGAATGATTTCCGATTTCAGAAAAATTTACTTAGGAACATTTTGAAACTGAGAAAGACATCAGAAAAATCTGTCCAACGTGAATAATTTTATCACAACCCACTTCATTTTTGAAGAATTGTCTTTTTGATACCTTAATAAGGAAAGGGGATTATTATTAAGTGCAAGCCTAGTTTTTTTTCCATTAAAATTGAAACGGATTTTTTTTCAGTTTTTGCAAAATTCCGATCCTTTTTTCGTCCTGCATTTGACACTTTATAATCGTTTTACGTCCTTTCGAATGCTTACGTCCTTTAATTAAATTGAAGGAAAGTACCCTTTAAAAGAGAGAGCACTCTTCCATGAATCCAATTATCCAGAAGGGCAAAATAATGGGATCTGGTTTTGAAGTGTTTTTCCTTTTTTTTCTTTTATTTTGTTCTTTGTGCCAAATGGGCATTAGAATCAGAGCATTTTTGGATCAAATTAAAGTGAATATGCTCCGCCTTCTTAAACCACGCCCCTTTTTACTTAAATGTCCAAGCTCCGCCCACTTAGGCCACGCCCACTCCAAGCTCTGTCGGTTCTAACAACCAGAATTTTGTGGCAAATGTGTTCTATACTTTTTCTGTTTCAAGAGTTATTACATATCATTCCTTTGATTAAAAGATCTAATACAGTTAAAACATATTATAGTTTTTCTAGACTCTATGAAATCGAAAGGAATAAATAAACTCACTGTTTTATGAAATCTTGGAAAACAAGGTATTCAAAACATTCTGCTCAATGTTTTCCATCTAACACTAATCAAATTCCTTTTACCATGTTTTTCTCTGATGCTTGGATCCAAGGTCCTGAAAATCAGTACACCATAACCTTTCACTGAGACAGTGTATGTTTTTACTATTCAGAAATTTCGTGACTTTTCTGAAACACGAGTTTCATATAGTTCCTCGATTTGAAAACACAGTTTCAAAATTATTACAAAATGAAATTTTTCAACTTTTAAACAATGATATTTTCTTTCCAAGCTGTGCTCTTTAGGTAATCCCTCTGTATATTCGAAAGTTAATAGAGGAGAAGTACGTAGCAACAATTTCTTGAGTTTTAAAACTTACATAGGTTCCGCGAAACGGAAAATTTACTTCTAAATTTTGGTAGTTAAAAAAGTTAGATCAATTACTAAAATAATTATAGAAAATATACAGTTTCAAACGTCCCTTCTCTAGTGACCAACAAATACTACAAATTAATTGGAAATGGAAATGATTCTAATAAATTTGGATTAAACGAACTGAACTATAATCCAATTCACTCCCTTGCTATACATATGTATGTCATAATTTGTTTCCAGTTTGTGGAAAACTCAATTTCATATTAGTTTAATGTCTTTGCAAACAACGAATAAATCAGAAGTTTGAAAAGATAGAAAGGAGATAGGGCGGTTTTATTCTGAAAGTCTAATTTTTATTGGAACTTTTCGATATTTCTAAACGGTTTTCTGAGAGGAGTATTTTATAAAAACGTTCCAAAAGCTTAACTCCGATATTAAAAAATCGAATTTAAAGAAGACTCACAATTTTTGACTACTTTTTGAAGCAGTAGTTTTTTTTTTTTTGAAATTCCGAAAATTACGATTTTCATTCGGTTTCATTATCATTAGATAACAGCATAACGAGACATTAGACCGTGGAAAAATGTAGAAAAATTGAGTGAAACTGATGAATTTTTTTCAGCATTTTCGACTGAATTACGGTTCCAGTACTTTTTGATTTTCTAGTTGTAATGATCGAAGTTAATCGTAGGTTGATCTCTCACAATTCAAAAAAGTTTAAAAAAATTTCGGTTTCAAAATTATCATTAAATAATGAACTTGAAACTTTTTGCATTAGAATATTCTTCTACGTTGACAATTGTATAATCACCCAGATAATTTTATTGACCGAGCAAGTGTTTCAATCACTGACCAGATACTACTACTTCATTTGAAACGGAAATAAATCTAATGAATTTGGACTAAATGGACTGGACTATAATCCAATTTACTCCCTAGCTATACATATTTCATAATTTGTTTCCGGTTTATTGAAAATTCAATTTCTTATTTCCAGTTTCTGCAAAAGTAGAAAATCAATTCCGTCGTTAAATGGTTTCAGAAGAAAACTGAAAATCTTTGCCAACTTTTTGAAACAGTAGTTCAGTTTTAAAATTAGAAAACAATGGTTTCATTATCACTAGATAAGGATTATTTTTCTTATTTATGCCAATATGTCGCCTAAATTCACCTGAGGATCCGGAGAAACATAATTATATCTAAATCTATCAGAATTAATCTATTGGCAAGATAGAACGAGTTATTTGGCAAATGAAACATTTCAACAATTTCGTGAAATTTATGAATTTTTTCCAGCATTATCACGGTTTCTGCAGCTTTTGATAATATAGAAATCTGGATCAAAACTATTAGGCTCTCTACCAGCTCATCTTCACAATTTAGAAACTTAATCAAAAAAGGTCCGGTTTCAAAGTCATTATCAATATGGGATCTTGTAGTTTTTGAGTATTCTTCTTTAGTTCCCTTTGAAATGTTCATTGTATGATTTGTCTTGATTCCGGTAGAGATTGTGTTTCAATAACTGACCAACACATACTACTAATTAATTTGAAACGGATATATAAATCCAATGAATTTGGACTAAAAGAACTGGACTATAATCCAATTCACTCCCTAGCTATACATATGTATGTCATAATTTGTTTCCGGTTTGTTGAAAATTCAATTTCTTATTAGTTTCAAGTTTTTGCAAATATAGAAAACTGTGTCAAAAATGAATATTGAGCAGAGATAAAAGGGGTTCTAACTTTTCTGAAACAGTGATTTTCGCTTAAATTTGTTGATTAATTTTCTGTTTCGTGGCTACTAACTAAAGTGAACTTCGTTATTTGTTCCAATTCATCATCGGAAGATACTTCCAAGTAACAAGTTATTAATGAAAAAACGTATGGAAGAATTGATTGAAAATTGGATTTTTCGATTCCTTGATGTACCCTTCCGGGTTTTTAGAGAAATTCATTCCTTAATATAATAACGAGCTTGCAAACAGCAAGACAACCATAAAACCGAAAAAAAGACTACGTGTAAACGCTGAAGCTGCAGTAACGTGAAGTTTTTCAAGTTCGCCAATAAATTATAGTTTTGAAACGGGTAAATATTGAAAAAAAAAACATTTCTAGACCTATATTCTCCTTTTCTGTCTATTTGACTACTCTATCCAGTTCTTGGAAAAATGAACTCACAGCTACAATGGAATTCCTCATCTTCCGAACAAACATCATCCTGGATTGCAAGTTGATACTTCGAAATTATGAAAAAATTCTTTGCTGCTACAGTTAATTTTCAAAAAATCAAGAGAAAGATTATCTTCATTAAATTGCATCTCAACGTTCGTTTTTTCAAAACTCTACTCCGATAACAATTTGGGCTATAGCTATCCAGCATCCAAGGAGGAAAAAGTTTAAACTTTCTCCATATTTTTTTCAGTTTCATCAAAGTTCTTTACTCTCTTCGTAAATTCTAACTGTGTTAGTTACACCAGTGTTAGTTAGTTACACCGAAAAAGAAATGATGATTGAAGCTCTTTATTACACTTCAAGAGCACACAAGGGATCCCTTCGGGTGTAGGAAAGTACGCTCTGATGCGAAATTTGGCTGCCTAAGCTGAGTATCCAACTTTTTGCATAAGGCCAGGCAGCGAAATCATTTTCTCTATAGGGCGCACTTTCCTACCCCCGCAGGGAGCCCCTGTGAGTGCATTAATCAAATAATTTCAGACAAAAATTTTCAGTTTCGATTAGTTTTCTAAAAGACAGCAAAAGATACCATTTATTAATTCCTTGCTCTTGGTTGGTGACTTTTCTAACTCTAAACTTAAATTTTAAAAAAGGTTCAATTTCCTTTGATTCAATTCATTTCCCTTCTTTACTTTTAGTTTCTTCTCCACTTCCAGTTTTCTCGAAGTGAAATTCCGAGGATCTTCTTTTTTTTTTATTTTTTGATTTCCTTATTTTCAAACAATCCCGCCCTCCACATGATGACATTTTGAATCATCCTTTGTATTTTGTGCTATGGAAATTGAATAATTCATGAATTTTATTGAGAAACAATTCGAAATTATTCAACCAAGTGGGGAATTTTTCTCTGTTTCAAAGAATTATTTTCATCGAATCCAAAATTGAGAAATTTCAATTCCAATTCCTGCTGTGTGAATTTGTTGTTTCAGCAAAAAAGGGCCAATTTCGACAGAAAAAACTTTGCAAAATTCACTATTTCGAAATTTATTGAAGTGAAGTTTTTTAAATGCGTTGCTGATATGGAAACGTCTGCGATTCCCAAAAATTTTCGAAATTTCTGATGTTTCCAGACAATATCTGAAAATATTTTCAGTTTCAGAAGTTTTTTCAGTCAAAAAAACTCTGTTCAACAATAAAATCTTTTGAAAGTTTACTATTTCAAAGTTTATTGAACTGACAATGAAATTTAAAAAATTGAGTTGCTAATATGGACGCGCGATCTTCAAAAATTTTCGAAATTTCCGTATTTCCAGATAATATCTAAAATTATTTTCAGTTTCAGAACCATCCGATAGTTTTTTATTTTCTAATTTTATCATTAACAAACGCCTATTTGTACTCTTCTCTTTCAAAAATCTAGAATTTTCCTTCTTCTTTCTTCTCATATATAATGGATACGTACTACATTTCCCTTCTTTGTTGTCCGATCCTTTTCTCAGTATAATGATATTATTAGTAAAGCTTTTATGAAAATAGAAGAGCAGTAGTCGTACTATGAGTCCTAATATTTCCTCGGTTTCACACTAAACTGAAAAGGAAAAAGTGTTTATCAGCTTTCAGTTTCAACATTTTTTGATGATTCTTTTTTTTTGATGTTTCAAAGAAACAAATTCCACACTACTTTTCTTTCCTCCATTCTTTGAATATATTTGTACTGATCGGTTATTTTTCTATTCTTGTTTCTTTGGAATCAATTATTACAATTTAGTTTACCGTTTCAAAATATTTTGACACCGAAAATATATTTTCATTGATTTGATCGAAGAGTTGTATACAGAGGTCGCTGTGAGAGAATACAACTACAAAATATAAAAAAAGAGATAAATAGTATAATGATAATCAAATTGATTCGTAGGCAAATTGATTGTTGACCTACGGAAAAAATATCAAATTATTCTATTTCATTTTTGACTATACGAAACCAAAGCCATGTAAACATGCTGTCTCTTTAGGGTTGACATGTCGGTATTTTTAGATGTGCCTTTTTATTGAAGGCCTCTTGAAATACAGGTAATTTTCAAGTTGACAGGTAGTTTTGGTATTCTTGAACGCTGCCAAAACTTATCTCTCTTATCTTGTCAATAATCTGACATTATGTTTAAAAATTATTAACAGTTTCATCGATAATGTTTATGAAATAACTGGAAACCAAGAATAATCGTAATGCCTTTATAATTTTCAATCAAAGCTTTCAAATTTTGCGTATTGAAATTAGCATTAAACTAAAAATTCAAACAAAAGTATCATAGATACACTGAAAAATTTCCTGATTGATTACAGTTTCAATATTTCTACGAGTTTGATTCATAACACATCGACCATTGCTAGACGAATCTCTTCAATTTGTCGTTACTTCTTTTAAATAATACCGGGTTTCCTTCGGAAATCGTCATAATAACACACCAAATGGGGTTAGGAATTGAAAAAAAACACATCGAAACATTCTTATTAGGCTATGATCGATTTTTCGATGAAACCCTTCTAACTGGACAAAAAAGCTATAAAAGCTTTTGAATCTTTCAACATATATCTACAGTTTCATCAAAAAGGCATATGCAGTATTTGATAGCCAATCATCGATAAATCGTTTCCGTTTTGATTTCTCACTGT
The DNA here is from genome assembly GCA_963572265.1 of Caenorhabditis doughertyi. Classification (NCBI taxonomy): domain Eukaryota; kingdom Metazoa; phylum Nematoda; class Chromadorea; order Rhabditida; family Rhabditidae; genus Caenorhabditis; species Caenorhabditis doughertyi. The sequence continues at coordinate 10,988,905 of OY751556.1, read as the reverse complement.
CGAAATTTGAATCGACTTCTACGTTATTATTGGTAGGATTAGGCTTCCGACTGAAAAACAAAGTTTAGTTGTGCTATAATTTGCTTTACGGACTACAAAAACACCCGGTCTCATAATGAAGAAGAAGCTCGTAGATCAAAATACTTTGAAATGACTAGAAACTTTCAATTGCTGACGTCTACAGTTTCAACAGAGTTACATATCAGACATTTGACAGTTGCTTGTGATAAGTAAAGCTTCCTTCCTTGAAAAGATAAAAAATACTTCAGTTTCAGTATTTCACCAAATTCATTCATTTCGTACATAAAGACATTCCGCTTGTCGTACTTGCTCTGCTATCAGGTTTACACTTCTGACTACAAAAGCAACCACCAGAAGATGGAATAAAGCTCGTAGATTATGTTTCATATTCCTTTTCTTTTATCCGTTCTGTAAATCGATACAGTTACTTTTCTATTTATGCCTGCGTGGAATTAATTATTACAGTTTAGTCTACCGTTTCAAAATAGTCTGAAACCGAAAATATATTTTCATTAATTTGATCGAAGAGTTGTATACAAAGGTCGCTGTGAGAAAATACAACTACAAAATATGAAAAAGAGAGATTAATAGTATAAAGATATTGTCATTTCATACGAGGTGTCACCTCCGCAACTGCGGCGTACTTGTAATTTAGGCCACGCCCCGAAACTGCAATTTGCGGCGCATACTTCCACATTTCAACCTATCGCAGCATCAATCTTTTCGTTTTCTTCATGTAATTCAGGCGAAATAGAGATTCGTTCAGTGTTCTTTTGTGTTTTTCGTTAAAAAAAATAATTTTTAATGCGAAAATTATATTCTCATCGAGTTAAAACCCATTATTGTGCCATAAAAGTTCCGTTTACTAATTGTTGATTTTTCATGATTACTAATAAAGCTTTTTTGGGTCGGCGGGGGTGTTGACTATTGGTTGTTGCCTATTTCAAGCTTAATTGGCTTTATTTTTGTTAGCACATGTAATGGGTTTTAATCGAAAACTGAGAATATTAACGAAAAAAACTGTAATTTCCATAATCATAGCCTTTTCTATAATTATAGTGTTTAAGTTGCATGTTTTCCCGTCTCAGATCTGAACGAATCTCTATTATTCTGCCTGAAAATGAAAAGAAAACGAAAAAACTACTGCAGTGAAAAAATTAATCGGAAAGCGTGCGGGGGAATTGCAGATCTCGCCCACTAGGGGCGGGGTTTTAAATCGCCTTGCCGCACGGTTTTTCCGGTTACTGTAGGTGACACCTCGTGTGAATTAACAATAATTAATTTGATTCGTAGGCAAATTGTTGACCTACGGAAAAAATATAATTTTCAATTTTGTTTTTGACTATACGAAATCATGTAAACAAGCTGTCTCTTTAGGGTAAAATGTCAATTGATGTTTCCAACGTAACCAATCCCTTCATTTTAGAACTATATCCAAAATAAGTTTCAGTTTTCAGTTTGATTCAAAAACTAACCAAACAAACGTATCCGATGTTCGATAGTCAATTTTAGTCTGATGTGAAACTATTATTTGTGAAGAAGCTCATAAATATTTACAGTTTCAGTGAATTTTCATAAATTTCCATTATGTACATAGAAACAATCGGTTGATGGCCAAATCTGCTGTTTCACAATGAAATTGCTACTTCTAACGTTACAAAAAATCACTTGATGATGAAAGAAAGCCCGTAGATCATAAAGATTATGTCATGACATAACTTCATTTGTCAACTAATCTATGTCATTCGTAATGACAAATATAGAGCAGTACTACGTAGGAAAAGGTGTAAATCAGTTATTTCTCACTTTGAGTATATAAACAACCACCAACTTTGGATGTTTTTTGTTTTTTTTTCCGTAGATCGATTTTCCAGTTTTCTCTTTTTTTATAGCTGTTTCCCCAATCTATGGTAATAATAATGCAGATTCCATAATTTTTTCAGTTTCATACTGTTTTAATCAAATTGCGTTTCTCAATACCATTGATAAAGATGGTTTTATTTCTTTTTTCCCATTGACTGGAAAAGTGGGCGGAGCCTATCTTATTCACTTCTTCTTTTCCATCATAATCTGATATGATGATTGACCCTTGACTCATTCTAAAACATCACGATTATCCTCTTTATTCACATTTAGTAAAAAGTTCATCATAATTCAAAAAATCAAGAAAATGTCACCACACATCTCTGCAGAAAGTGATCAAAAGGGGGTATAAAAGACGATCAGAAACTAAGCACAAGCTTAGGATTTTTGCTTATGTCATAGCTCGGATTGAGGGCCACGGGATCCAAAATTCTCAGTTTCAAAATCTTTTAAACTCCTAAAAAATCCTGAAAGTTCTAATATGTTAAAGTGCAAAACTCGAGGATTATCCAGATAAATAGTGCCTAACGGAGCATGTTACCAATTAACCTTATGGTGACGTTTCTCTAGAATTTCAGTCTTTTTCGAAAGAAGTTGGTAGCGGTCTAGAATTCCTAGCCATTGGTTTCTAGGTCATCTATTTTTTGTGCAGCTGCAACGTTGTTTGAAGGTTGCCCCGTTTTTCAAAGCGCTTTTCTAGGCCAAGTTAAACGAAAATGAAGGTCCTGGTGGCCTAGAATTCCAAATCTTGATTTATAAGCCACGAAATTTTTTTAAAGGAAGTTTAACTTTTAACTTTTCTATTTCTGTTTCATAGTAAGCTGAAGTTCTCAAAACTAGAATTCCATAACAGTCTCACCGCTGCTGGCATGACTTTATCTAAACCGAAGAATTCCTAGGCCACGCTCATCGTGTTGGTTCAGCTATTTTATCATTGAATCTTTCAAGTAGGTTCAATGAAAGGCCTATTAGATCCAAGTTGAAAGATGCTCTTCCATTGAAGGGGCGAAACTGCAAAATTTTACCAATAAAAAATGGAAATTTTCGACCACTCCGATGGCCTAGGAAAATTCTAGGCCCTCATTCTAGGCCCTTTTCCCACCTTTTCTATATTATTCTGATCACAAAGCCACTAAAATTTTGTGACTGCCTTATGCATCCTACGTCATTTTTTTCTGGTTCTGATCCAATGATTCGTAGGTCAGCCTGCTTGGTTTCCTGCTCTTTTTCAACTGAAATTTCATATTTTGAAGACGTAGTCAAATTCTCAGTTTCAAAATGTTTGTAAAGTTTCTAATATTGTGAAGTGCATGATTTCACGAGGATCATCTGGTCTTATCTAACCTTTCTTGGTACAACTTGATACGCTCAAAAGCCGCCCGCTTTGATTTTCTGAACATTTCCACTTTTTTCACGTCATCTAGTTTTGATCCTGGTTCAAAAATTCACAAATTTGTTGTTTTTTTTTTCAGATGAAATCCAATTTTTCCTTCATGTACAATTGACGGCGTTGAACCAAAAGAACGTCATCTAGATTCTGATTTTGACCTGAAAATTCGTCTTTTCTAGGCCAGAAGCTACAAAATTCCATGTTTTGTAGACGCCGTCACACCTTCAGAATCCTCTGGAAATCCATTGTTTTTCATTTCCTTCCGCTTCCTCATCCCTTCAACCCTTACTCTTCATTCCCTCCCTCTCACACAAGACTACAATTAGTATTCTTCTCAAGGGAACTTCTTTTTTCATTTTTATTTCTCATGTTCCTTCTTGTCTGACTCTGAGGAATGAAGTGATGACAACACTTTACTATTACTTCATGAAGTGTCTACCGAACCGAAATGAATTGTGCAGAGAGGGTTCAGAGATAAGACAAAGATCTCATTTCAAAGTTTTGTTTCTGATGGCCTAGGTTTCCTAGGCATGATTTCCTAGTCCAATGTAGTGATGTTTTTGATGGCCTATTTTTTATGTTCACGGAATTCTACTCCACCCGTTTTTTTTTCAATATATCACTGTTTTATGACTGTCTATTAGACCAGAGCGTCTGATGGCTTTCGTTTACTTTTTTTTAACCATTTAGGATTCTTAGACCACGTTTTCTAGTAGGAATGCTATCGTTCTGTAAACTAGTGAACTAGTTTCTCAAAGAAGAGCAGTCTCTATTTCACCAAATATGTTCAAAAACTTCATGGCCTAGAATCCCATACTAAACTTTTTCTAGGCCATGCCTACCATGATAATTCTGGTGACCTAGTTTTCCAGAGGGATTCTAGGACCCGCCGAAAAATCTTAAAACAAAGATCTCATTTTTCGTATTCAAGGAACTAAGGAGTAATGTGTATTTGTATGTCTGCGTGGGTTTCGTGTTGTATCCAAATGGGATTGACGGAGGGTTTAGATACATTTTTTCAGTTCAAATGTGGGTGGAACGCCTGTCTGACCTTATAATGACGCTATCGGAGAAATCAGAACTGTCCCGTATCAGAACTATTATTTCACAATGTGAAATTCACATATAGTAGTTCTCATACGGGACATGGTTCTGATGCGGGCCATGACTCTGAAACGGCATACGCCCATCTAGTCCCTCAAAACCAGATTTGACAAACTTTTCTTTCTGAACTTCACTTTCTCGCTTTTTTAATTTTTTTTACAACGATGACTAATCCAATAATGAATTGAGAATCACTCACAATAAATCTATCTGTGAAACATTAAATTCTATTATGACATTTTGTGTTTACATGGCCTAGAAAACTGTGGCCTAAGTTTCCTTAGGCCAGGCCATCCTTGTCTTGGTTTCCCAAGTAACTCTGTGGCCTAGTTTTCTCCCTCTAGGGGATTCTAGGCCAGACTGCCTGAAAAAAGAAAACCCAAAGATCTCATTTCCCTGTTCTTGGTAGTATGAAGTAATATGTTCGTGTGTTAGTATGTATGCGTGGGTTACATATCCAAATGGGATTTCCCCAAAAAATTTATTTATTTTCCGGTTCCAAATACATTTTTAGAGAAAGAAGGAGGTGTGGGTGTGTTTTGGCTGGAAATCTAGAAGTTTCTTTAGTATTTTTTTTGTGGCCTGAGTTTCTTAAGCTGAAAATTCTAGGTCTAGCTCAATTACGACTACCACCTTTGTTACTATCGAAGCATTTGAATCAGAGTGGTTTTATGTTATGCGAAACAGAAAAATATTTTTTCATGACTAAAGTTTTCACAAAAGATTATTCTAGGACGTCTGAATTTTCCAACTCTTGTGGCCTAGTTTTCGTCCCCTGCATTTTTCTAGGCCACCGACGTCAGCTTGCCTTATTGATGGTCTAAATTCTCCCAAGATACCTAGGCCACCATAGAATAAAGTGGCCTAAGCTTGAAACATAAGGGTTTCTAGGCCATCTGACTGTGAAAGACCTCAACTGCTTCTGCTTATTCCTAGGCCACCCAGCCCGCTCCTTTTTCTCTGCCGTCTCTCATTTTCCTATACTATTTCCTTCACCTAATTCCTCATCAGTAACCAAAGGTGGGAATCACCATTCTCATCTTCTGATGTTTCAGAAAAATCCAGATTTATTTTTCTATTTTCGAAAAAAAAAAATTTTTTATTTGGTTTTTCGGCACAAGCTGAAAATGACGATCAATCCCTAAACACCTCTCTTTAATCTCTGCCCAATGGATTTGCACTTAAGCTCCGCCCCCTCAAGACTCCGCCCACTTTACTGCCTCACCCTTTCTCACTTTAAATATTCGTTTTTCTTCTACTTTATTATTTTTCTGAAATCATCTGAATTCAGAATCCCATATGAATTCCACATCAATCATCGCTTGGCTTCTTTGCCTTTGCCTCGGTGCTGTTGTCAGTCAACCATTGTTTGGATTGGAGAAACAATTGCTCTACTCTTTCCAGGATCCTGATGAGGTAAGAGAGATGGAAGAGGTTTTTGGTGGTGGCCTAGGAAAATGCTAGGCTATAGATTCGAAACTTAAGGAAATCGAGACAAGATTGATTTCTGAACAGAAACCAAAAAAGAAACATGTATGGTGAAGCGGAAATTTTTTTCACTGCTTTTTTAGTTTTAGTCGTAGGATGACCTAGTAGTGGCTACACAAAAATTTTGAAAGCTAGGCCAGCCCACACTTAGGCCGCGAACAAATGAGATGATAGTATTAAATATGGCATAGAAATTTTGTTGACTATGGAGACTGAAGACTTTGAAAACAATGTCAACAAATTGTTTTGATGAAACTGAAATTTCATTCGATTTTTTCGCCTGAGTCAATAACCGTCTAAGTGGCATAGGTCCCCATGAAAATCCTAGAAAACTCACAGGTGCAAAACTAGGTCATCACGGCTCGAATGAATTTATGCTAGCTTTTAAATCGAAGCGGCCTAGATAGTTATAACGAAAACTAGGCTATGATTAAAACAACGCATTACTAAAGAGAAACTGAAAATTGGAATAAAGTTCAATAAAACATTTTTGATGAAACAGAAAGTTTTGAGATCTTCTAAATAGCTTCCTACTTTTTTCAGTTCGAAATCATCAACAAAAGAAGTCCATTGCTCAGTTTGGTGGGCTCAAATGTTCGTTTCACTGAACCATTCCGGAATCGTGTTCTCAACAAAAAGAAGATTCGTTCAGTCTCCACTGGAAATCAGGATTATCGCCAACTTCCACGCTTTTTTCAGTAGCCAATTTTCATAATTTTTTGTATTTTGTCTTGTGAAAAATGTCTGAAAATTCTCTTTTTAAAAAATCGAATAAATGTCCATTCTGTTTGTGTATTTTTTGAAGAGAATTCTTAACATATGAAGGGAAGGAAAGGGTGAGATGAAGAACAATAAATAAATATAATGAAAATTTGGTCAAAATACAAAAATGTCGCAAGAAATCGGTGAAGGGAATATGGTTAGGGAATTGGCAAATATGAATACAAGGAAAAATTGGCGGGAAGTTCAAATCGTTTACATTTTAACATTGAGTCCAGTTCGATCGAGAATTTGTCCCATCACAGAAGTACGAATTCCCAATTGTTCTTTGACGTTGGCAGCACGATTAGCCAAACCACGGAGACGAAGAGAAGCATGGATGAGGACGAGGAAAATTGGGAATAGGAGGCTGAAAATGGGAGAAAATTGGTTCAAAAAGCTGGGAAATTCACTTTTTTGAATGAAGAAAATCGCATACCCATGACTACATAAACTACGAAATGAGAAATGCATACCCATGGCTACAATAACTACAAGAATGAGAAATCGCATACCTAAGGCTACAAAAACTACAGCATGGGGAGTCGCAGACCCATGACTACAAAAAATACAAAATCAAAAATTGCATACCTATGGCTACAAGAACTACAAAATGGAAAGTAGCATACCTATAGCTACAAAAACTACAAAAATGGGAAATTGCATACCCATGGCTACAGAAACTACAAAATCAAAAATTGCATACCTATGGCTACAAGAACTACAAAATGGGGAATCGCATACCCATGCCTACGAAAACTACAAAAATGAGAAATCGCAGACCCATGACTACAAAAACTACAAATATGAGAAATTGCATACCCACGGCTATAAAAACTACAAAATGGAAAGTAGCATACCTACGGCTACAAAAACTACAGAAATGAAAAATCGCATACCCATGGCTACAAAAACTACACAATGCAAAATCGCATACCTTTGCAAAAACTACATGATTGCAAAAACATTGCAAAAACTACAGGATTCGAAAATTAGCCACTGTTTCTTTTAAATACGGCATTTTTACTTAATTTTGATTTTCAATAAATATTTCATTTTATTCTCTATTGTTCCTGGAACCTTTCTATTGTGATTTTTCTCATTTTTTATGCATAAAAGTTGCTTTTTTCTGTCCTTCCGCTTTCATTTACTTCTTGTTTCTATTTTGAATTTCGTAGGGGAAAACTTACGCGAAAAGAACAACAAGAACCGATGAGAAGACCGAAATGAAGAAGTAGGCGATGAGAATAATTCCTCCAAGAGTTACCAGTGGGTGATCGGTGCGCATCTAGAATTTTTGAATTAGCGATTGTTCGGAAGATTTTAGTGCTAAAACGTGGAAAAGTAGGTGATTTTTTTTTTCGATCAGACGATCTTTACGTTTTTTCAGTTTCAAAATCGGGACATGAAGCTTAACTTGTCTTTTCGTTCGATAAACGCGGTCCCCTTTACTTTTTCTTCAAGTGCCACATTTTTTTCGATTCCACAAATTTGAACTTTTGTTGGCAGCTGGGTTTCGTTTTCATGCTTTTCTATTGCGAAACCCCATATTTTGGTGGTTCTTCGCCAATTATTCGCTGAATTTTGTACGTAATTCCCGTTTTCAAGTTCAAATTGTCATACTTTGCACCCATTTCTTATCATTCCCCCAGCTACTTTTCTCTTCAAAAACTGTCAAGTAACTGTCAGTAATTTTCCGCTACCTTTTTGATATTTGCATCAGCCGAAACGGCGAAGATGAGCGTTGCAATGACGGCGACGACGGCGATAAGACCAATGAAAATGTCTTGTGAACTGATGAATGTGTGAAGAAGGAATAAGGTGATAATTGCGATGAAATAATTGGTTTGAAAGTACAAAAGGTTCGAGATGATTCGATTGTTCCATTTCTTGAAGTCGTTGAATGGTGGTCGCTGAAAAAAAGGGAATTTGTATTCTAAAAAGCTTGAAAATAACGATTTTGAGGATTTTTTCTTGGTTAAAGTAAACCAAGAAATGCATGCTTTAAAGAGCATAAACTGCAAAAGCTCAGAAATTTGAATGATAAATTCGGTTTTGAAAGTGAGAATCCGGGAATGAATGAGAGATTTCGCACTTTATTCCGTGTTTTTAAGTGTTTTTTTTTCGTGATTTGCGGGGTTCTGTAGCTCAAAAATTCTAAATTTTGATTGAAAAATGAGTATTCGAGGGCCAAAACAAAAGTTTCGCCCATTAATTGTGCTGAAACAACTTTTTTCCCATTTTTTCATCGTTTTTGCCTTATTTTCCATGATTTTTCTTTATTCCCAATGTTTTCCTCGCTTTTTCCTCTTTGTCCCTACCTCATATCGATCGGTTTCGAGAAGAAACTCGTGAAAATTTCTGACCGGTGGCACCTCGACGCCGTTCATAATTTGCATATTTTCGTTTGTCGATGCCATTTTTTCGCGGTTTTCTCCACCTGAAAAACGATAACTCCAATATTTTTGGAAGAAAATGAGGTGAAAAATGAAGAAGTAAAGTGAAAAGTTGAGAAGGAATGACTAGCCGGGAGGAGAAGAACGGAAGGGAACATCTGGACGGCTCTCCTAGTGTAATATTATAATAGCTTTCGAGTGTCTCGAGAGTAGAAGACGAGAAAGCGGATATTTGAGAAGTTGTAAAATTTTATGTGAGAATTATGAGTGAAAAGCCGAGGAGAAAAAAGAAAGAAAATTAATTGCTTTTTTTGACAAAGATGGAAAAAACCGATAGAAACATGAAGAAAACCAACGAGAAAAACTTTATTTACCAAATTTTCTGTTTAAAATCATCGATAATCAGTTAAATGACATCAAAAAACCAAATAACACTCTGTTCCTTTGATAAAAACGCGATAAAAATATGCAAAAACAATTTGTTGACTCATGCCCGTAAACCCACCCCATGCATGCGCCTTTAACCGCGGGTCTCGCACGGAAGAGATGTTTTTGAGAGGGCGGAGCTTCGTCGACAGCGGCAAAATAATTCACGAGTCCTATGATTTCAGTCAGCACCTGTCGTTTCGCAACGATTTTTTCAGTTCTTTCGCGAAATATTTCGAAAATAAATCAGAAGTCCTAAAATAAATCATATTTTCTGTAAATTTTGCCATAAATATCGTTATTTTCTTCGATTTTTTCTCGGAAAAATTAAAAAAAACCAGTTTTTGTATTTTCAGGTAATAAAATGGCTGCTCAAGATGATCTTGATGTCAATCTCCTTAGCTGCAACTTCGATGTCATCCAGAATTTGCCACTGAATGTGAAACAACGTGTCAGCGCTCTCAAGAAGCTCCAAGTCGAGAGCATCAAGGTATTTTTAGTCCTAAAATTTTCAAAGTAATATTTCTATTCGTTCCAGATCGAGTCCGACTTCTACAAGCGCGTTCATGAGCTTGAGCTCGAGTTCGAGGGAAAGTTCAAGTCTATCTTCGAGACTGTAAGTTTCTCTTTTTTTTTTAAATAATTATCTGAATTAACAATTGAACTTTTTCAGAGAAAAGCCATCGTCACTGGAGAAAAGGAAGTCACCGATGCTGAAGCCGATTTCCCAATTCTCGAAGGACTCAACGAGGAGCAAATTGCTGTGAGTTTTAAATCTAGATAAGCCGTCGTAGGAGTTTGCAACATTATTCGAGAGGTTTCTCCCGTGAGAGATTCTCTTTTTCAAAGTTGCGAAATGAAAATGTCCCTTATTCCCGCTCCTGAGTTTTATTTCTTGCGCGATGATGCGGCCATGACATTCTTTTTTGAAAATAATTTTCAAAAATCATGATTTTCAGGACCTCAAAAAGGCCACTCCAGCTGATCCAACTTGTAAGGGAATTAAGGACTTCTGGCTCAACGCTCTCAAGACCCACGATCTTGTCGCCGAGTCTATTGAGGATCACGATCTTCCAATTCTCTCATACTTGATCGATGTCACCACCGCCGCCAACACCGATCCAATGGTTAGTTGTTTTTCATTTTCCGTCCATCTTCTATTGCTAATCGTATCATATTACAGGGATTCAAGCTCGAGTTCCACTTCGCCACCAACCCATACTTCAAGAACACAGTTCTCACCAAGACCTACGTTCTCTGCTTCGACGCCGACGAGGAGCATCCACTCTCATTCGACGGACCACACATTGTCAAGGTTATCGGAGACTCTATCGAATGGGAAGATGGCAAGAACGTCACCAAGAAGGCCGTCAAGAAGAAGCAAAAGAAGGGAGCCAACGCCGGAAAATTCTTGACCAAGACCGTCAAGGCCGACAGCTTCTTCAACTTCTTCGACCCACCAAAGTCCAAGGACGAGAGAAACGAGGATGAGGATGACGAGCAAGCCGAGGAGTTCCTCGAGCTCGACTACGAGATGGGACAGGCTCTTCGTGACACAGTCATTCCACGTGCCGTTCTCTTCTACACTGGAGAGCTCCAATCTGATGACATGTTCGATTTCCCAGGAGAGGACGGAGATGAGGTCTCAGACTACAGCGAAGATGATAACTAAGCAGAAATTGGACTTCACAAAAAACTTATTGTTAATTTTTCAACTTATTAATTTGCCTGTTTTTTACTTTTATACATTCTTCATATACATCCCCAAAAACATCCCTCACATAATAGGCGGAAACCCGATTGTGCTGTTACTTGTTATTATCGTCGTTTTTTTCCTTGACCTATCAATATTCCGCTTCCCTTTTCCCGAGTCTTTATTCCCATCCATTGAGAAATGCCTTGAAACGAGTAGTCGTCGAATAGTCTTTTGGTGTAAGCTGGTGTTCCGCCCAATCATTTGCCTTCTTGACATCAGTCAGAAGGTGAATCATTTGGTGCCTTTGGCGTCGAACTCGCTTTTCGATACTTTCGTGATTAAGCATCGAGTGTTTTAAAAATAAATCCCTTGTTGCAATTTATCCAAACTTTTATTGTACTGAGCAAACAAGGTAGAACTTCCAGATTTAGATACTTGGCGCTTCCTTTGAATCCTTAGCAAGAAAGGAAACTTCAGAATGTCTTCGGGCTACGATCTCCTCATCAAAGCCGAATGCTCTGAATCTCTAGATTCTCTCGGATGCCACGTGGATTCCATTCTAAAAGCTCTCGAATCTGAAGAACGGTTCGATGTGAGATCTCGTCTCTGCGAACGTTTGGCTTTTTTGATTTATCAGGATTCGAATTTTGGACTTTTGGAAGTGCCCAAATCAAGTGAAGACGTGTCAATTTGCATCAATAGATTATGCAAATCAATGGAAGCAACTGGTTTTCCAATTGGTATGGTAATCGGATTATAACTAACACAGAAGTATTTTTACGCTGTCGCCGCCAAAAAACAAAAAAAAACTCTTACCGGTTATTTGCTAAAAACGTATTTGCTTTCCTTTTTGAAAATGTCTTGTCATCGCGACGGCGGCTCGCTCTTTTTTTTTCGAAACATTACGAAACAAAAGGGACATTGTCTGCGTCTCTTTTCTCTATTCTCTTTCTTGTACTTTTATTTCAAAAAAAGTGCACTTTAATCGATGGGAATTGAATTGAAAAAAAAAGATAGAAAAGAGGGGGCGAATGGATGGAACAATTTGCAAAAAAGAGAGGAGAATGAAGGAATTTAATGGATTGAGAGAGAAAAAAAGAAGCACAGAGTTCAAATCATGAAGAAAAGAGAAAGGAATTCAAGGATTTTTGATAGGAGAGAGTGAGAAAATGATAGATATTGGGTAGAATTTGGAGGAAAAAACTCAAAAAGAGCCAGAAAGTTCGAAAAGACTTCTATATAGGAATACTCGCCAAAAACATTGGCTCTGTTCGATTATAATGGTCCAATGGAGAACGAATGGTCCAAGCGAGATTGAGTGGTCCAAAAGCAGAACGAATGGTCCAAACGAGATTGAGTGGTCCGAATACAGAATGATTGGTCCACGATGAGATTGAGTGGTCCAAACGCAGAATGGATGGTCCAATCCATTGATTGAGTGGTCCAAACACAGATTGAGTGGTTCAAACGCAAAATTTATTGCAGCACGAATAGAAAACCAGAATATTGAGTGGTCCAAACACAGAATAAGTGGTCCAAACAAAAAATATAATGCAGCACGATTATTCAACTTGAGTATTGAGTGGTCCAAAGGCAAACAGTGAAAAGCCTATGAATCACATTTTTCGCACTGTAATTCAGTTAAAAAGGTCTGGTGAGACTCTAAAATACACAGTAGAAGAGACAGTTTCGCCAGTTTTTTGTTTGGTGTCCTCATGAAAATTTGAACTGTCGGCTACATCTGAGGCTTAGGTTAGATTTTATTACATTCATGCGGAAATAGACATTTTTAGGCTGAGCTCGAGCAAAAATGAGTTATTGACCTCAAGGTCAGACCGCTGCGCCCCGCAAACCTAAGCCTAAATTTTAAAATGTGATTCATAGGCTTTTTACTGTTTGCGTTTGGACCACTCAATCTGTGTTTGGACCACTCAATACTCAGGTTGAATATTCATGCTGCATTATATTTTTTGTTTGGACCATTCATTCTGTGTTTGGACCACTCAATATTCAGGTTTTCTATTTGTGCTGCAATAAATTTTGCGTTTGGACCACTCAATCTGTGTTTGGACCACTCAATCAATGGATTGGACCATTCATTCTGCGTTTGGACCACTCAATCTCATCGTGGACCAATCATTCTGTATTCGGACCACTCAATCTCGTTTGGACCATTGGTTCTGCGTTTGGACCAAGCATGCAGGCGAGGGGAGTGCAGCGCCCACCCGTTTCGAGTGCAGGCGCCCCCTGCACTCAAAACGGGCGGAAAACGCAGGGTGCGGAAGGAGAGACGCAGAGAAAGGCGAATGGTCAGAGAAAAGGGGGCCGCCGCCGCCACCACTGTCTCTAACCATTCGCCTTTCTCTGCGTCTCTCCTTCCGCACCCTGCGTTTTCCGCCCGTTTTGAGTGCAGGAGGCGCCTGCACTCGCCACCCAGCGCCCGCAACGCACCTCTAGCGGCATGATTGGTTTGGACCACTTGTTTTGTCATTGGACCATTCGTTCTCCATTGGACCATTATAATCGAACAGAGCCAAAACATTGACAAAAACTGCTCGAATTGGAAGTGAATTGTCTAAAATCTTAGGCGTTTTAAGCTTTAGGCTAGAAAAAAAGACACTAATAATCGAAAAATTACAGTTTCAGATAATCTTCAAGTTATTCTGATAACATCACGATTCAGTTTTTTTTAACCAGTAACTTTATATTGAAACTTTTGTGATAAAACTGAAAAAAAATTTAAAAGGTGCTCTGAAACTCAATTTTTTTGTTGAGAAAAAGCAAAAAAAGTTTGAGTAATGTAGTATAAAAGACCAGACGGTTTCCGGCGCTCCGCGCCTCAACCGCCTGGCTTCCGCTGGGAAACGCGATTTTGACTAAGTGTATAGATACCACAGAGCTTATCAGTGATCTTATCAGAAAACGGAGAAGGCGGGCATCATCCCGTCAGCATTCTCTATCGATCAGTCAAAATTTTATGAAAATCGGTTTAGTAGGAGCCTCGCTAGGGGTAGCGCCGGACGGACAAACAGACACACAGAATCTTTATGGTAATAATAGTAAAGATGAGAACTTCGAGAAATCACTTTGGAAAAGACCTAAAAAGTATTTTGTTGCCAGAAAAATCGGAAAATTGAACCATTTCTATAAAAAAATGACACAAAAAGCTAGAAAAAAACTGCTCAAATTGGAAGGAAATCGCTAAGAAAATGCCTTTAAAAATTTCAGTTTCAGATAAATTGCAAAACATTTATGTGAAAAAGTAGACCTGTTTTTTTCAAGCTCTTTGTATTTTTAATTTTGTGAACAAAAAATCGAAAAAAGAACATTTATGAAAGTCAATTTGTCCCATTTTCACCCAATCTCAATCTCTTTTTTTCTTCCAGAAAACGAAACATTCGTCGGTCCATGCACGTCATTTGATGCTCAACATCTTCAGAATCATTCAAAAGAACGAATTCTGTGTGCATTACTATTAACAACACCAAGAAAAGATCTTTCAAATCTTCTGGCGTCTTCTTTTTTTTCTTCTGAATACCTATCAACTGCTGGTTTTGCTCAAAAACTATTGGATAATGATGAACGATTTTTGACGAGTATGCTGGCATTGTTACCTCTTATTGAGGAGTTAGAGTGAGTTATGGTGGCCTAGGAAATGTGATTGGTGGAAAGTTAGGCCATAAAAGTTATATTGGTTTTGAAAAAAGCTAGTACTGTTTCATGATAAAATCTTATGAAAAGTTTCAAAGTACCGGGCGATTATATCTTCTTTTAGATGGGTCCTTAAACTTATTGAATGGCCTAGAATACGAAAAAGTTAGACCACCAATATATTTTAACTTAGCTTTGACAGAGAGACTGACATTGGAAATGTACAAGGCGGAAAGTTAGGTCATCAGCTATTCTCGATGCGAATTTGGATCGGTGGCCTAACTTTGAGTTTCGTGGCCTAGATAAATTGGAAAACATAGGGCTCTATTTCCTCTTGATAGTCGTGATGGCCTAGAATTTCGCATTGCCAAAAGTTAGGCCACTAAATCTGGTCTAGATGGCCTAGGCAGATCCTGCCCTTTCAAAATACTTAGGTGGCCGAGCTCCGAAAGTTAGTCCATAGTCTCACATTTTAACTGATGACCTAGAGAACCAAAAGCGGCAAAACCTTAGGCCACCAATCCGAAAGTTCTTTCAATGAACTAACGTTCCCCTTCCATGGCCTAACATCCTCATATTTTTCAGAATCTCTTCCATCTTCCATCCGATGTCCGTCTTTCTCGAATCAATGCATCTAATCAGTTATGATTGTGAAGTTCTTATCGATTGGATCAATTCGGAACTCGCTGCCTCATCATTAATTCTACGAGTTCTCAAATCAAATTGTAATGAGAAAACGAAAAGGATTTGGATGGATTATGTGCCAATGTATGTTTTTTTTTGTTGAAAGAGTAACAAAGAATTGGAACTGTGAACTAGGAATTTGTGCTGAAAATCTTCTGAAAGTGAAACTGAAATTTTTCCTCCAAAACATCTGAAATTTTCAGAGAAACTGATCAATCCATCACTATCACCACATATCAAGATGAGCCTTCAAAACCCTCGAAACCCATGGTTTCTCTCAAAATAATCGAAGTGATTGGAGATCAAAAAATGATAAAATCAATGGAATTTCGTGACGTCACCACTTCCAGAATCGCCGTTGAGAAGCCTGCGATTCTAAAGAATTGCGGAAAATTCGAAAAATGGATTCAGATGGTTTTAGAATTGAGGATAAGATTGAGAAAGCTGTTGGCGGCCAAATTGATTGGATCGAAATTGGAATTGATTTTGAAATGGACTGATAAATTTTGTGATATTCATTTGGAGAAAAATAGATAATAAAAATATAATAAGTTATTTCCAAACAACCATTTGAAATGTAACAGTTTCTTCTGATTTTTGATGGAAAGTGGCCATGGTTCCATCTTTTCTACGAATCTTATAACCTCCTTTGAACTCGCATGATTCGTTTAGTTCTGGGCTGAAAAAGGAAAAAAATTCTTTTGAGAATTTTGAAAAAAAATTACTGTATCTAGTATACGTTTTGGCTAAACATTTGAACGAAAAACTCTGATTCTTTCAATTGTCGATTAGTTTATCGATGCTTTTTTGATGATTTTCAAGGAAGTTTTTCGAAACAGAAGCTCTTAAAATTTCCAGAAAAAGATACTGTAACTGGGTACAGTAACCTTATATTCAATTTTGTTAACTTCAATAGGTCTCTTTTGCCAACGTACTTTGAATTCAAAATACCAATTGATTTTCAAAGTTGTCACAAAACGGAACTCTTCAATAGTAGTTTGAAAATCTTTCTGTTCCAAAAAATCTTTTCAAAAACCCCTATTTCTCAAAATTTCGATATTTGTTCTTTTTTATATACTTTAAAAGTTTTTATCCTAAATTCTCAAAATTAATCAAAATTTCGGCTGTTCCAGAATGTTTTCAACAAAAAATTTATTCTGAAATTTCATTGTTCTGTAGAAAGTTTTTCATTGTTCTGTAGAGGAATGTTTTTTTGGAATATGGCACATAAGCAACTTACTGATTATAAACCCTGTTCTCATACTGATTGATTCCCTCCGTTTTGATTCCATTAATTAATTTTTTAAGATTCAAATTCTTAAAAAGTTCCACATGAAAATACTCCATTCTATAGTTACTCCCATTGATCCATGCCTTTAAAAATCCATTCAAATCATTTTCAGAAATCGCTTTAATCAATCCCAAATTGATATGAATACAATCAAAATTCATTATATCTTCCATACGAATCCAATTGATTTCAGAGCCAACTATCAATTGTTTTTGGTTCCAATAAGGCCTTCCGCGGATTCTCAAAAAATCCATTTCAAATTTTGGCGGGAATTCGAATGGTGTAGCAGATGGTAGATTAATTTCCAGTTTCTTTTTGATTTTTTGAGAATTTTGAATGAAAAATTCGAAATATTTCTGATCAAATTCCATGCCGAGAATAGAAAGCGTCTCGACTGGAGGAAGCCATTCAATAATAGATTTTAACCATAAAAAACAAAGGTCCGAATTGATTTGGAGGGAATTCAAATTGCAATTAAACACATTACATATCTGATCAACTTTTCCCTTGATTTTTATCAAATCTTTTTCATTCATTGATAAAATTCGTTTTGGACCGTGAAGGGAGAATGATGGAACATGATAAGCCAATTGATTCGAATACTTTTGGTCTTGTAATTCAACTACTGACGTCCAATTGAATGCTGCATTTATTTTATATCGATTTTTTGGATTCACTGTTTTCAAATAATTCGTGGTCCTTTCAGAAGTTTCTGAGAGGGTTAGGCTGAAAATCAGGTGAAAAAGAGGTTTCTGGAAAATTGGAAAATAGCTTACACTTCACTGAAATTCAAATATTGTGTAACATTTTTGAAGGGGAGAAGCGGGAGTTTTAAGATTGGAAAAGGGACCATAAGGGAATAATTATTGATGTTTTGAGCATAAAAGAGAATACAGCGCGACGCGGTTGCGTAGCGGTCAAAAAGAAAGGGTACTGTAGGAAATGCCACGCCATATGAAAATAGAACGATAACTTCCTGAATAAGAACTTCCCAAAAAACTATTGCCAGAAGTAGAACTGTTTGCAAAAGGTCAATTCGAAATAAAAGTTCAAACTGGAACTTCCCGGAATGAAGCTGTCTGAAAACGGCCAAAAAAAGAACTGCCCGAAATAGAAGTTTCTGGAAAAGAGCTTTGTCCGGAATAGAACTGTCTGAATTAGAACTGTTCATTTTGAACTGCCCGAATTAGAACTCTCTGAAATCAAAAATATGACTTTCATCTCAATGTGTTCAAATCGGAACTTGAGTTTTCAATCAGTCTGCCACCTGCTTTTTGTTTCAGATTTGATACGATTTTTAGATCAAAATTCAGAAAATTTATTTTTTTAAAATGTTTTTATCAATTCAATTTCAATTCAATGAATGTTGCAACACAATGTTTCCCTCTCCAAACTATACGATGTAGACTTTTGACCAATGAGAGAAGTTTTACCTGTCTTCTCGTTTCCGGTATGCCTCTTCGGCGGGGTTACAATATGCGTTTTCACCACACTTCCGGATCCGTTGCCAGAAGCAACTCCGGAAGAAGTGATTGCCCAATTTTTTTTAAATATTGCTTCTTCATTGTGACACTGGCTTAGGATCCGAAGTCTTCCATCGATTTCATCAAACTTTTTTTTACGAGTGGCTAAGAATTTCGTTAAGAACTACATGAATTGAATTTTTTGCCCAATTGTCGTTTCATTTCTTCGCAGCCAGATTCGTTCTATTCGAAGCTCATCAGCACAATTTGCTCAGCTGGGTGACTGAAAATAGACCAACCTTTTTTTAAGATTAAAATCTAACTTTTGCCATTGCGTTTTCGAACGAAAATTGCTTAATTTTCTGTCTCCGTAATATTAGGTTGGCTAAATTGAAATGCGCGCTATGTTTGCTCGAATACGGGTTTCGTAAATGGAGATATTTTTTTGATTTGATTTTTCTATCAGAAAATGGGGTTTCTGACGATCATTTTGATATAAATTGTGTCCATGTTGACTAATAACTTCATCGAGAAAAATGAGTTCAAAAAACTTTGGTAGAAAATCTCGCCTTCCAGCTTGATCATCATGAGAGTTTCTGGGAACCCAAACAATTTTCCGAACTTTTGTTGTTTTATGGTTAGTAAATGGGTACATTGTTCTATCCAATAGTTTCTTTTGGTATTGACTCCAGCTCTTTTGAAAATGGTTATGTTGGTTTAAAGAGAATTTCTTCCAAATTTGCTTTCAACTCCCGATAACGATGTAACGAGAAGTTATATTATTTCAGTTTTCATTATAAACTACTTGAAAGTATGTTAGAAGTGTGATGAGCTTATTTTAAAGTGAAAGAAAAAGTCGTTTAACATTGAAAATCGGTATGAGGCGAAATTTTCATGATTTTTAGAGCTTTCAATAGTCCTACAGCACTAACTTGATGAGTTGCTAAAAAACGAAGGAGCTAGGTCAAAAGTTGAGGTTTTGCCGCCTCACAGCCTAGTCTTTGAGCTGTGTAACGCACATTTGTTAGGACTGGTGCTGCCCTCCCAGGCCGTGAAAAAACTCAAAAATCTTTGGAATGCCAGAATTGGACGACTCATTTTCATCCAACAACAGCTCGCTTAGTTCTTCATCAAAGACACTGAATCTTGGCTCAAATATTGCTCATATTGGCCCAGTACTAATGCAAAATACCATTTGAATTTATCTTGTCAACATCTATTTTTATAATAGAATCAGCAAAAAACAAAAACGCGCATTTCAATTTAGCCAACCTAATAGATTTGATAAATTTTCTAAAAATTTTCACTCTTAATTCAATTCAGAAACTATATTTGCAAAATTTCAATAAGGTTTCTAAAGTAACTTTTATTTGATCTTTTTATTGACAAATCTTTTTGACAGAACGAAAAATTCTGAAAATTGACTCACTTTTTTTTGTTAGCATAAAAACCATTGAAATCATGATAGAAAAAAAAGATAATACTCAGAAAACTCAAAGAATTCAAGGACACCTAACACTCGACGTCCATTGGAAAATAAGGAATAGGGCAGGATGAACGACGGTTCCTTTTTATACTGAATTGATATGACTAACATTATGAATCATTTTTTGATACAATATCACCTTTTTTGTTTTTTTTCTCTCTATACAGAACGCATATTGAATTGTTTGTATTTGTTTGTATGTTTGTATATCACATGGTTGGAGTAACCAAAGTACAAGAGCTCAACTGATTGATGACGAAAATACAAGATAATTTAAAGCTTATACAGCAGGATTCTAGAAGGCTATCTGCAGATATTACTTGTCATTTTCAGAAAACGCCCTTCTTTCCTCTGAAAAAGCTTCAAAAAAGTGACGTGATAGAAACAGTATTCTATTGACATTGATTTTTTTCATCTCCTCCTCAAACCATTCGACTCCAGAAGAATTTGAATTTATGGCTCAAAACGGAGCGGCTCCGTTTTGGTATGTCTCAAAACGGAGCGGCTCCGTTTTGGTATGTCTCAAAACGGAGCGGCTCCATTTCAAAACGGAGCGGCTTCGTTTTGGTATGTCTCAAAACCGAGCGGCTCCGTTTTGGTATGTCTCAAAACGGAGCGACTCCATTTCAAAACGGAGCGGCTCCGTTTTGGTATGTCTCAAAACGGAGTCGCTCCATTTCAAAACGGAGCGGCTCCGTTTTGGTATGTCTCAAAACGGAGCGGCTCCGTTTTGGTATGTCTCAAAACGGAGCGGCTCCATTTCAAAACGGAGCGGCTTCGTTTTGGTATGTCTCAAAACCGAGCGGCTCCGTTTTGGTATGTCTCAAAACGGAGCGACTCCATTTCAAAACGGAGCGGCTCCGTTTTGGTATGTCTCAAAACGGAGCGGCTCCATTTCAAAACGGAGCGACTCCGTTTTGGTATGTCTCAAAACGGAGCGGCTCCATTTCAAAACGGAGCGACTCCGTTTTGGTATGTCTCAAAACGGAGTCGCTCCATTTCAAAACGGAGCGGCTCCGTTTTGGTATGTCTCAAAACGGAGCGGCTCCATTTCAAAACGGAGCGACTCCGTTTTGGTATGTCTCAAAACGGAGCGGCTCCATTTCAAAACGGAGCGACTCCGTTTTGGTATGTCTCAAAACGGAGCGGCTCCGTTTTGGTATGTCTCAAAACGGAGCGGCTCCGTTTTGGTATGTCTCAAAACGGAGCGGCTCCATTTCAAAACGGAGCGACTCCGTTTTGGTATGTCTCAAAACGGAGCGGCTCCGTTTTGGTATGTCTCAAAACGGAGCGGCTCCGTTTTGGTATGTCTCAAAACGGAGCGGCTCCATTTCAAAACGGAGCGGCTCCGTTTTGGTATGTCTCAAAACGGAGCGGCTCCATTTCAAAACGGAGCGGCTCCATTTCAAAACGGAGCGACTCCGTTTTGGTATGTCTCAAAACGGAGCGGCTCCGTTTTGGTATGTCTCAAAACGGAGCGGCTCCGTTTTGGTATGTCTCAAAACGGAGCGGCTCCATTTCAAAACGGAGCGGCTCCGTTTTGGTATGTCTCAAAACGGAGCGGCTCCGTTTTGGTATGTCTCAAAACGGAGCGGCTCCATTTCAAAACGGAGCGGCTCCGTTTTGGTATGTCTCAAAACGGAGCGGCTCCGTTTTGGTATGTCTCAAAACGGAGCGGCTCCATTTCAAAACGGAGCGGCTTCGTTTTGGTATGTCTCAAAACGGAGCGGCTCCATTTCAAAACGGAGCGGCTCCGTTTTGGTATGTCTCAAAACGGAGCGGCTCCATTTCAAAACGGAGCGGCTCCGTTTTGGTATGTCTCAAAACGGAGCGGCTCCGTTTTGGTATGTCTCAAAACGGAGCGGCTCCATTTCAAAACGGAGCGGCTTCGTTTTGGTATGTCTCAAAACCGAGCGGCTCCGTTTTGTTATGTCTCAAAACGGAGCGACTCCATTTCAAAACGGAGCGGCTCCGTTTTGGTATGTCTCAAAACGGAGCGGCTCCATTTCAAAACGGAGCGGCTCCGTTTTGGTATGTCTCAAAACGGAGCGGCTCCATTTCAAAACGGAGCGACTCCGTTTTGGTATGTCTCAAAACGGAGCGGCTCCATTT
Source organism: Caenorhabditis doughertyi (assembly GCA_963572265.1). Taxonomy (NCBI): domain Eukaryota; kingdom Metazoa; phylum Nematoda; class Chromadorea; order Rhabditida; family Rhabditidae; genus Caenorhabditis; species Caenorhabditis doughertyi. The sequence goes on along the minus strand of OY751556.1, from coordinate 10,967,075 downwards.
CAAAACGGAGCGGCTCCGTTTTGGTATGTCTCAAAACGGAGCGGCTCCATTTCAAAACGGAGCGGCTCCGTTTTGGTATGTCTCAAAACGGAGCGGCTCCATTTCAAAACGGAGCGGCTCCGTTTTGGTATGTCTCAAAACGGAGCGGCTCCATTTCAAAACGGAGCGGCTCCGTTTTGGTATGTCTCAAAACGGAGCGACTCCGTTTTGGTATGTCTCAAAACGGAGCGGCTCCGTTTTGGTATGTCTCAAAACGGAGCGGCTCCATTTCAAAACGGAGCGGCTCCGTTTTGGTATGTCTCAAAACGGAGCGGCTCCATTTCAAAACGGAGCGGCTCCGTTTTGGTATGTCTCAAAACGCAGCGGCTCCGTTTTGGTGTGTCTCAAAACGGAGCGGCTCCGTTTTGGTATGTCTCAAAACGGAGCGGCTCCATTTCAAAACGGAGCGGCTCCGTTTTGGTATGTCTCAAAACGGAGCGGCTCCATTTCAAAACGGAGCGGCTCCGTTTTGGTATGTCTCAAAACGGAGCGGCTCCATTTCAAAACGGAGCGGCTCCGTTTTGGTATGTCTCAAAACGCAGCGGCTCCGTTTTGGTGTGTCTCAAAACGGAGCGGCTCCGTTTTGGTATGTCTCAAAACGGAGCGGCTCCATTTCAAAACGGAGCGGCTCCGTTTTGGTATGTCTCAAAACGCAGCGGCTCCGTTTTGGTGTGTCTCAAAACGGAGCGGCTCCGTTTTGGTATGTCTCAAAACGGAGCGGCTCCATTTCAAAACGGAGCGGCTCCGTTTTGGTATGTCTCAAAACGGAGCGGCTCCATTTCAAAACGGAGCGGCTCCGTTTTGGTATGTCTCAAAACGGAGCGGCTCCATTTCAAAACGGAGCGGCTCCGTTTTGGTATGTCTCAAAACGCAGCGGCTCCGTTTTGGTGTGTCTCAAAACGGAGCGGCTCCGTTTTGGTATGTCTCAAAACGGAGCGGCTCCATTTCAAAACGGAGCGGCTCCGTTTTGGTATGTCTCAAAACGGAGCGGCTCCATTTCAAAACGGAGCGGCTCCGTTTTGGTATGTCTCAAAACGGAGCGGCTCCGTTTTGGTATGTCTCAAAACGGAGCGGCTCCGTTTTGGTATGTCTCAAAACGGAGCGGCTCCGTTTTGGTATGTCTCAAAACGGAGCGGCTCCATTTCAAAACGGAGCGGCTCCGTTTTGGTATGTCTCAAAACGGAGCGGCTCCGTTTTGGTATGTCTCAAAACGGAGCGACTCCATTTCAAAACGGAGCGGCTCCGTTTTGGTATGTCTCAAAACGGAGCGGCTCCATTTCAAAACGGAGCGGCTCCGTTTTGGTATGTCTCAAAACGGAGCGGCTCCATTTCAAAACGGAGCGACTCCGTTTTGGTATGTCTCAAAACGGAGCGACTCCGTTTTGGTATGTCTCAAAACGGAGCGGCTCCGTTTTGGTATGTCTCAAAACGGAGCGGCTCCGTTTTGGTATGTCTCAAAACGGAGCGGCTCCATTTCAAAACGGAGCGGCTCCGTTTTGGTATGTCTCAAAACGGAGCGGCTCCGTTTTGGTATGTCTCAAAACGGAGCGGCTCCGTTTTGGTATGTCTCAAAACGGAGCGGCTCCATTTCAAAACGGAGCGGCTCCGTTTTGGTATGTCTCAAAACGGAGCGGCTCCGTTTTGGTATGTCTCAAAACGGAGCGACTCCATTTCAAAACGGAGCGGCTCCGTTTTGGTATGTCTCAAAACGGAGCGGCTCCATTTCAAAACGGAGCGGCTCCGTTTTGGTATGTCTCAAAACGGAGCGGCTCCATTTCAAAACGGAGCGACTCCGTTTTGGTATGTCTCAAAACGGAGCGACTCCGTTTTGGTATGTCTCAAAACGGAGCGGCTCCGTTTTGGTATGTCTCAAAACGGAGCGACTCCATTTCAAAACGGAGCGGCTCCGTTTTGGTATGTCTCAAAACGGAGCGACTCCATTTCAAAACGGAGCGGCTCCGTTTTCGTATGTCTCAAAACGGAGCGGCTCCGTTTTGGTATGTCTCAAAACGGAGCGACTCCATTTCAAAACGGAGCGGCTCCGTTTTGGTATGTCTCAAAACGCAGCGGCTCCGTTTTGGTGTGTCTCAAAACGGAGCGGCTCCGTTTTCGTATGTCTCAAAACGGAGCGGCTCCATTTCAAAACGGAGCGGCTCCGTTTTGGTATGTCTCAAAACGGAGCGGCTCCGTTTTGGTATGTCTCAAAACGGAGCGGCTCCATTTCAAAACGGAGCGGCTCCGTTTTGGTATGTCTCAAAACGCAGCGGCTCCGTTTTGGTATGTCTCAAAACGGAGCGGCTCCATTTCAAAACGGAGCGGCTCCGTTTTGGTATGTCTCAAAACGGAGCGGCTCCATTTCAAAACGGAGCGGCTCCGTTTTGGTATGTCTCAAAACGGAGCGGCTCCGTTTTGGTATGTCTCAAAACGGAGCGGCTCCATTTCAAAACGGAGCGGCTCCGTTTTGGTATGTCTCAAAACGGAGCGGCTCCGTTTTGGTATGTCTCAAAACGGAGCGACTCCATTTCAAAACGGAGCGGCTCCGTTTTGGTATGTCTCAAAACGGAGCGACTCCATTTCAAAACGGAGCGGCTCCGTTTTGGTATGTCTCAAAACGGAGCGGCTCCATTTCAAAACGGAGCGGCTCCGTTTTGGTATGTCTCAAAACGGAGCGGCTCCATTTCAAAACGGAGCGGCTCCGTTTTGGTATGTCTCAAAACGGAGCGGCTGCATTTCAAAACGGAGCGGCTCCGTTTTGGTATGTCTCAAAACGGAGCGGCTCCATTTCAAAACGGAGCGGCTCCGTTTTGGTATGTCTCAAAACGGAGCGGCTCCGTTTTGGTATGTCTCGAAACGGAGCGGCTCCATTTCAAAACGGAGCGGCTCCGTTTTGGTATGTCTCAAAACGGAGCGACTCCGTTTTGGTATGTCTCAAAACGGAGCGGCTCCGTTTTGGTATGTCTCAAAACGGAGCGGCTCCGTTTTGGTATGTCTCAAAACGGAGCGGCTCCATTTCAAAACGGAGCGGCTCCGTTTTGGTATGTCTCAAAACGGAGCGGCTCCATTTCAAAACGGAGCGGCTCCGTTTTGGTATGTCTCAAAACGGAGCGGCTCCATTTCAAAACGGAGCGGCTCCGTTTTGGTATGTCTCAAAACGGAGCGGCTCCATTTCAAAACGGAGCGGCTCCGTTTTGGTATGTCTCAAAACGGAGCGACTCCGTTTTGGTATGTCTCAAAACGGAGCGGCTCCGTTTTGGTATGTCTCAAAACGGAGCGGCTCCATTTCAAAACGGAGCGACTCCGTTTTCATTTCAAAACGGAGCGACTCCGTTTTCATTTCAAAACGGAGCGACTCCGTATTGGTATGTCTCAAAACGGAGCGGCTCCATTTCAAAACGGAGCGGCTCCGTTTTGTTATGTCTCAAAACGGAGCGGCTCCATTTCAAAACGGAGCGGCTCCGTTTTGGTATGTCTCAAAACGGAGCGGCTCCATTTCAAAACGGAGCGACTCCGTTTTGGTATGTCTCAAAACGGAGCGGCTCCATTTCAAAACGGAGCGGCTCCGTTTTGGTATGTCTCAAAACGGAGCGGCTCCATTTCAAAACGGAGCGGCTCCGTTTTGGTATGTCTCAAAACGGAGCGGCTGCATTTCAAAACGGAGCGGCTCCGTTTTGGTATGTCTCAAAACGGCGCGGCTCCATTTCAAAACGGAGCGGCTCCGTTTTGGTATGTCTCAAAACGGAGCGGCTGCATTTCAAAACGGAGCGGCTCCGTTTTGGTATGTCTCAAAACGGCGCGGCTCCATTTCAAAACGGAGCGGCTCCGTTTTGTTATGTCTCAAAACGGAGCGGCTCCATTTCAAAACGGAGCGGCTCCGTTTTGGTATGTCTCAAAACGGAGCGGCTGCATTTCAAAACGGAGCGGCTCCGTTTTGGTATGTCTCAAAACGGCGCGGCTCCATTTCAAAACGGAGCGGCTCCGTTTTGGTATGTCTCAAAACGGAGCGGCTCCGTTTTGGTATGTCTCAAAACGGAGCGGCTCCGTTTTGGTATGTCTCAAAACGGAGCGGCTCCGTTTTGGTATGTCTCAAAACGGAGCGGCTCCGTTTTGGTATGTCTCAAAACGGAGCGGCTCCATTTCAAAACGGAGCGACTCCGTTTTGGTATGTCTCAAAACGGAGCGACTCCGTTTTGGTATGTCTCAAAACGGAGCGGCTCCGTTTTGGTATGTCTCAAAACGGAGCGGCTCCGTTTTGGTATGTCTCAAAACGGAGCGACTCCATTTCAAAACGGAGCGGCTCCGTTTTGGTATGTCTCAAAACGGAGCGGCTCCATTTCAAAACGGAGCGGCTCCGTTTTGGTATGTCTCAAAACGGAGCGGCTCCATTTCAAAACGGAGCGGCTCCGTTTTGGTATGTCTCAAAACGCAGCGGCTCCGTTTTGGTGTGTCTCAAAACGGAGCGGCTCCGTTTTCGTATGTCTCAAAACGGAGCGGCTCCGTTTTGGTATGTCTCAAAACGGAGCGACTCCATTTCAAAACGGAGCGGCTCCGTTTTGGTATGTCTCAAAACGCAGCGGCTCCGTTTTGGTGTGTCTCAAAACGGAGCGGCTCCGTTTTCGTATGTCTCAAAACGGAGCGGCTCCATTTCAAAACGGAGCGGCTCCGTTTTGGTATGTCTCAAAACGGAGCGGCTCCGTTTTGGTATGTCTCAAAACGGAGCGGCTCCATTTCAAAACGGAGCGGCTCCGTTTTGGTATGTCTCAAAACGCAGCGGCTCCGTTTTGGTATGTCTCAAAACGGAGCGGCTCCGTTTTCGTATGTCTCAAAACGGAGCGGCTCTGTTTTGGTATGTCTCAAAACGGAGCGGCTCCATTTCAAAACGGAGCGGCTCCGTTTTGGTATGTCTCAAAACGGAGCGGCTCCATTTCAAAACGGAGCGGCTCCATTTCAAAACGGAGCGGCTCCGTTTTGGTATGTCTCAAAACGGAGCGGCTCCATTTCAAAACGGAGCGGCTCCGTTTTGGTATGTCTCAAAACGGAGCGGCTCCGTTTTGGTATGTCTCAAAACGGAGCGGCTCCATTTCAAAACGGAGCGGCTCCGTTTTGGTATGTCTCAAAACGGAGCGGCTCCGTTTTGGTATGTCTCAAAACGGAGCGACTCCATTTCAAAACGGAGCGGCTCCGTTTTGGTATGTCTCAAAACGGAGCGGCTCCATTTCAAAACGGAGCGGCTCCGTTTTGGTATGTCTCAAAACGGAGCGGCTCCATTTCAAAACGGAGCGGCTCCGTTTTGGTATGTCTCAAAACGGAGCGGCTGCATTTCAAAACGGAGCGGCTCCGTTTTGGTATGTCTCAAAACGGAGCGGCTCCATTTCAAAACGGAGCGGCTCCGTTTTGGTATGTCTCAAAACGGAGCGGCTCCGTTTTGGTATGTCTCGAAACGGAGCGGCTCCATTTCAAAACGGAGCGGCTCCGTTTTGGTATGTCTCAAAACGGAGCGACTCCGTTTTGGTATGTCTCAAAACGGAGCGGCTCCGTTTTGGTATGTCTCAAAACGGAGCGACTCTGTTTTGGTATGTCTCAAAACGGAGCGGCTCCGTTTTGGTATGTCTCAAAACGGAGCGGCTCCATTTCAAAACGGAGCGGCTCCGTTTTGGTATGTCTCAAAACGGAGCGGCTCCATTTCAAAACGGAGCGGCTCCGTTTTGGTATGTCTCAAAACGCAGCGGCTCCGTTTTGGTGTGTCTCAAAACGGAGCGGCTCCGTTTTCGTATGTCTCAAAACGGAGCGGCTCCATTTCAAAACGGAGCGGCTCCGTTTTGGTATGTCTCAAAACGGAGCGGCTCCATTTCAAAACGGAGCGGCTCCGTTTTGGTATGTCTCAAAACGGAGCGGCTCCATTTCAAAACGGAGCGGCTCCGTTTTGGTATGTCTCAAAACGGAGCGACTCCGTTTTGGTATGTCTCAAAACGGAGCGGCTCCGTTTTGGTATGTCTCAAAACGGAGCGGCTCCATTTCAAAACGGAGCGACTCCGTTTTCATTTCAAAACGGAGCGACTCCGTTTTCATTTCAAAACGGAGCGACTCCGTATTGGTATGTCTCAAAACGGAGCGGCTCCGTTTTGGTATGTTTCAAAACGGAGCGGCTCCGTTTTGGTATGTCTCAAAACGGAGCGGCTCCGTTTTGGTATGTCTCAAAACGGAGCGGCTCCGTTTTGGTATGTCTCAAAACGGAGCGGCTCCATTTCGAAACGGAGCGGCTCCGTTTTGGTATGTCTCAAAACGGAGCGGCTCCGTTTTGGTATGTCTCAAAACGGAGCGGCTCCGTTTTGGTATGTCTCAAAACGGCGCGGCTCCGTTTTGGTATGTCTCAAAACGGAGCGGCTCCATTTCAAAACGGAAAGGCTCCGTTTTGGTATGTCTCAAAACGGAGCGGCTCCGTTTTGGTATGTCTCAAAACGGAGCGGCTCCGTTTTCGTATGTCTCAAAACGGAGCGGCTCCATTTCAAAACGGAAAGGCTCCGTTTTGGTATGTCTCAAAACGGAGCGGCTCCGTTTTGGTATGTCTCAAAACGGAGCGGCTCCGTTTTGGTATGTCTCAAAACGGAGCGGCTCCGTTTTCGTATGTCTCAAAACGGAGCGGCTCCATTTCAAAACGGAGCGGCTCCGTTTTGGTATGTCTCAAAACGGAGCGGCTCCATTTCAAAACGGAGCGGCTCCGTTTTGGTATGTCTCAAAACGGAGCGGCTCCATTTCAAAACAGAGCGGCTCCGTTTTGGTATGTCTCAAAACGGAGCGGCTCCATTTCAAAACGGAGCGACTCCGTTTTGGTATGTCTCAAAACGGAGCGGCTCCGTTTTGGTATGTCTCAAAACGGAGCGGCTGCATTTCAAAACGGAGCGGCTCCGTTTTGGTATGTCTCAAAACGGAGCGACTCCGTTTTGGTATGTCTCAAAACGGAGCGGCTCCGTTTTGGTATGTCTCAAAACGGAGCGGCTCCATTTCAAAACGGAGCGGCTCCGTTTTGGTATGTCTCAAAACGGAGCGGCTCCATTTCAAAACGGAGCGGCTCCGTTTTGGTATGTCTCAAAACGGAGCGGCTCCATTTCAAAACGGAGCGGCTCCGTTTTGGTATGTCTCGAAACGGAGCGGCTCCATTTCAAAACGGAGCGACTCCGTTTTGGTATGTCTCAAAACGGAGCGGCTCCGTTTTGGTATGTCTCAAAACGGAGCGGCTGCATTTCAAAACGGAGCGGCTCCGTTTTGGTATGTCTCAAAACGGCGCGGCTCCATTTCAAAACGGAGCGACTCCGTTTTGGTATGTCTCAAAACGGAGCTGCTCCGTTTTGGTATGTCTCAAAACGGAGCGGCTCCATTTCAAAACGGAGCGGCTCCGTTTTGGTATGTCTCAAAACGGAGCGGCTCCGTTTTCGTGTGTCTCAAAACGGAGCGGCTCCAATTCAAAACGGAGCGGCTCCGTTTTGGTATGTCTCAAAACGGAGCGGCTCCGTTTTGGTATGTCTCAAAACGGAGCGGCTCCGTTTTCGTATGTCTCAAAACGGCGCGGCTCCATTTCAAAACGGAGCGGCTCCGTTTTGGTATGTCTCAAAACGGAGCGGCTCCGTTTTGGTATGTCTCAAAACGGAGCGGCTCCGTTTTCGTATGTCTCAAAACGGAGCGGCTCCATTTCAAAACGGAGCGGCTCCGTTTTGGTATGTCTCAAAACGGAGCGGCTCCGTTTTCGTATGTCTCAAAACGGAGCGGCTCCATTTCAAAACGGAGCGGCTCCGTTTTGGTATGTCTCAAAACGGAGCGGCTTCATTTCAAAACGGAGCGGCTCCGTTTTGGTATGTCTCAAAACGGAGCGGCTTCATTTCAAAACGGAGCGGCTCCGTTTTGGTATGTCTCAAAACGGAGCGGCTTCATTTCAAAACGGAGCGGCTCCGTTTTGGTATGTCTCAAAACGGAGCGGCTTCATTTCAAAACGGAGCGGCTCCGTTTTGGTATGTCTCAAAACGGCGCGGCTCCGTTTTGAAATGGAGCCGCTCCGTTTTGAGACATACCAAAACGGAGCCGCTCCGTTTTGAAATGGAGCCGCTCCGTTTTGAGACATACGAAAACGGAGCCGCTCCGTTTTGAGACATACCAAAACGGAGCCGCTCCGTTTTGAGACATACCAAAACGGAGCCGCTCCGTTTTGAAATGGAGCCGCTCCGTTTTGAGACATACCAAAACGGAGCCGCTCCGTTTTGAGACATACCAAAACGGAGTCGCTCCGTTTTGAAATGGAGCCGCTCCGTTTTGAGACATACCAAAACGGAGCCGCTCCGTTTTGAGACATACCAAAACGGAGTCGCTCCGTTTTGAAATGGAGCCGCTCCGTTTTGAGACATACCAAAACGGAGCCGCTCCGTTTTGAAATGGAGCCGCTCCGTTTTGAGACATACCAAAACGGAGCCGCTCCGTTTTGAGACATACCAAAACGGAGCCGCTCCGTTTTGAGACATACCAAAACGGAGCCGCTCCGTTTTGAGACATACCAAAACGGAGTCGCTCCGTTTTGAAATGGAGCCGCTCCGTTTTGAGACATACCAAAACGGAGCCGCTCCGTTTTGAAATGGAGCCGCTCCGTTTTGAGACATACCAAAACGGAGCCGCTCCGTTTTGAGACATACCAAAACGGAGCCGCTCCGTTTCGAAATGGAGCCGCTCCGTTTTGAGACATACCAAAACGGAGCCGCTCCGTTTTGAAATGGAGCCGCTCCGTTTTGAGACATACCAAAACGGAGCCGCTCCGTTTTGAAATGGAGCCGCTCCGTTTTGAGACATACCAAAACGGAGCCGCTCCGTTTTGAGACATACCAAAACGGAGCCGCTCCGTTTTGAGACATACCAAAACGGAGCCGCTCCGTTTTGAGACATACCAAAACGGAGTCGCTCCGTTTTGAAATGGAGCCGCTCCGTTTTGAGACATACCAAAACGGAGCCGCTCCGTTTTGAAATGGAGCCGCTCCGTTTTGAGACATACCAAAACGGAGCCGCTCCGTTTTGAAATGGAGCCGCTCCGTTTTGAGACATACCAAAACGGAGCCGCTCCGTTTTCAGACATACCAAAACGGAGCCGCTCCGTTTTGAAATGGAGCCGCTCCGTTTTGAGACATACCAAAACGGAGCCGCTCCGTTTTGAAATGGAGCCGCTCCGTTTTGAGACATACCAAAACGGAGCCGCTCCGTTTTGAAATGGAGCCGCTCCGTTTTGAGACATACGAAAACGGAGCCGCTCCGTTTTGAGACATACCAAAACGGAGCCGCTCCGTTTTGAAATGGAGCCGCTCCGTTTTGAGACATACGAAAACGGAGCCGCTCCGTTTTGAAATGGAGCCGCTCCGTTTGGAGACATACCAGAACGGAGCCGCGCCGTTTTGAGACATACCAAAACGGAGCCGCTCCGTTTTGAAATGGAGCCGCTCCGTTTTGAGACATACCAAAACGGAGCCGCTCCGTTTTGAGACATACCAAAACGGAGCCGCTCCGTTTTGAAATGGAGCCGCTCCGTTTTGAGACATACCAAAACGGAGCCGCTCCGTTTTGAAATGGAGCCGCTCCGTTTTGAAATGGAGCCGCTCCGTTTCGAGACATACCAAAACGGAGCCGCTCCGTTTTGAAATGGAGCCGCTCCGTTTTGAGACATACCAAAACGGAGTCGCTCCGTTTTGAAATGGAGCCGCTCCGTTTTGAGACATACGAAAACGGAGCCGCTCCGTTTTGAGACATACGAAAACGGAGCCGCTCCGTTTTGAGACATACCAAAACGGAGCCGCTCCGTTTTGAAATGGAGCCGCTCCGTTTGGAGACATACCAGAACGGAGCCGCGCCGTTTTGAGACATACCAAAACGGAGCCGCTCCGTTTTGAAATGGAGCCGCTCCGTTTTGAGACATACCAAAACGGAGCCGCTCCGTTTTGAGACATACCAAAACGGAGCCGCTCCGTTTTGAAATGGAGCCGCTCCGTTTTGAGACATACCAAAACGGAGCCGCTCCGTTTTGAAATGGAGCCGCTCCGTTTTGAGACATACCAAAACGGAGCCGCTCCGTTTTGAAATGGAGCCGCTCCGTTTTGAGACATACCAAAACGGAGCCGCTCCGTTTTGAAATGGAGCCGCTCCGTTTTGAGACATACCAGAACGGAGCCGCGCCGTTTTGAGACATACCAAAACGGAGCCGCTCCGTTTTGAAATGGAGCCGCTCCGTTTTGAAACATACCAAAACGGAGCCGCTCCGTTTCGAGACATACCAAAACGGAGCCGCTCCGTTTTGAAATGGAGCCGCTCCGTTTTGAGACATACGAAAACGGAGCCGCTCCGTTTCGAGACATACCAAAACGGAGCCGCTCCGTTTTGAAATGGAGCCGCTCCGTTTTGAGACATACGAAAACGGAGCCGCTCCGTTTTGAGACATACCAAAACGGAGCCGCTCCGTTTTGAGACATACCAAAACGGAGCCGCTCCGTTTTGAGACATACCAAAACGGAGTCGCTCCGTTTTGAAATGGAGCCGCTCCGTTTTGAGACATACGAAAACGGAGCCGCTCCGTTTTGAGACATACCAAAACGGAGCCGCTCCGTTTTGAGACATACCAAAACGGAGCCGCTCCGTTTTGAGACATACCAAAACGGAGCCGCGCCGTTTTGAGACATACGAAAACGGAGCCGCTCCGTTTTGAGACATACCAAAACGGAGCCGCTCCGTTTTGAGACATACCAAAACGGAGCCGCTCCGTTTTGAGACATACCAAAACGGAGCCGCGCCGTTTTGAGACATACCAAAACGGAGCCGCTCCGTTTTGAAATGGAGCCGCTCCGTTTTGAGACATACGAAAACGGAGCCGCTCCGTTTTGAGACATACCAAAACGGAGCCGCTCCGTTTTGAGACATACCAAAACGGAGCCGCTCCGTTTTGAGACATACCAAAACGGAGTCGCTCCGTTTTGAAATGGAGCCGCTCCGTTTTGAGACATACCAAAACGGAGCCGCTCCGTTTTGAATTGGAGCCGCTCCGTTTTGAGACATACGAAAACGGAGCCGCTCCGTTTTGAGACATACCAAAACGGAGCCGCTCCGTTTTAAAATGGAGCCGCTCCGTTTTGAGACATACGAAAACGGAGCCGCTCCGTTTTGAGACATACCAAAACGGAGCCGCTCCGTTTTGAGACATACCAAAACGGAGCCGCTCCGTTTTGAGACATACCAAAACGGAGTCGCTCCGTTTTGAAATGGAGCCGCTCCGTTTTGAGACATACCAAAACGGAGCCGCTCCGTTTTGAATTGGAGCCGCTCCGTTTTGAGACATACGAAAACGGAGCCGCTCCGTTTTGAGACATACCAAAACGGAGCCGCTCCGTTTTAAAATGGAGCCGCTCCGTTTTGAGACATACGAAAACGGAGCCGCTCCGTTTTGAGACATACCAAAACGGAGCCGCTCCGTTTTGAGACATACCAAAACGGAGCCGCTCCGTTTTGAAATGGAGCCGCTCCGTTTTGAGACATACCAAAACGGAGCCGCTCCGTTTTGAGACATACCAAAACGGAGTCGCTCCGTTTTGAAATGGAGCCGCTCCGTTTTGAGACATACCAAAACGGAGCCGCTCCGTTTTGAAATGGAGCCGCTCCGTTTTGAGACATACCAAAACGGAGCCGCTTCGTTTTGAGACATACCAAAACGGAGCCGCTCCGTTTTGAGACATACCAAAACGGAGCCGCTCCGTTTTGAGACATACCAAAACGGAGCCGCTCCGTTTTGAGACATACCAAAACGGAGCCGCTCCGTTTTGAGACATACCAAAACGGAGCCGCTCCGTTTTGAAATGGAGCCGCTCCGTTTTGAGACATACCAAAACGGAGCCGCTCCGTTTTGAGACATACCAAAACGGAGCCGCTCCGTTTTGAGACATACCAAAACGGAGCCGCTCCGTTTTGAAATGGAGCCGCTCCGTTTTGAGACATACCAAAACGGAGCCGCTCCGTTTTGAGACATACCAAAACGGAGCCGCTCCGTTTTGAGACATACCAAAACGGAGCCGCTCCGTTTTGAGACATACCAAAACGGAGCCGCTCCGTTTTGAGACATACCAAAACGGAGCCGCTCCGTTTTGAGACATACCAAAACGGAGCCGCTCCGTTTTGAAATGGAGCCGCTCCGTTTTGAGACATACCAAAACGGAGCCGCTCCGTTTTGAGACATACCAAAACGGAGCCGCTCCGTTTTGAAATGGAGCCGCTCCGTTTTGAGACATACCAAAACGGAGCCGCTCCGTTTTGAAATGGAGCCGCTCCGTTTTGAGACATACCAAAACGGAGCCGCTCCGTTTTGAGACATACCAAAACGGAGCCGCTCCGTTTTGAGACATACCAAAACGGAGCCGCTCCGTTTTGAAATGGAGCCGCTCCGTTTTGAGACATACCAAAACGGAGCCGCTCCGTTTTGAGACATACCAAAACGGAGCCGCTCCGTTTTGAGACATACCAAAACGGAGCCGCTCCGTTTTGAGACATACCAAAACGGAGCCGCTCCGTTTTGAAATGGAGCCGCTCCGTTTTGAGACATACCAAAACGGAGCCGCTCCGTTTTGAGACATACCAAAACGGAGCCGCTCCGTTTTGAAATGGAGCCGCTCCGTTTTGAGACATACCAAAACGGAGCCGCTCCGTTTTGAGACATACCAAAACGGAGCCGCTCCGTTTTGAGACATACCAAAACGGAGCCGCTCCGTTTTGAAATGGAGCCGCTCCGTTTTGAGACATACCAAAACGGAGCCGCTCCGTTTTGAGACATACCAAAACGGAGCCGCTCCGTTTTGAAATGGAGCCGCTCCGTTTTGAGACATACCAAAACGGAGCCGCTCCGTTTTGAAATGGAGCCGCTCCGTTTTGAGACATACCAAAACGGAGCCGCTCCGTTTTGAGACATACCAAAACGGAGCCGCTCCGTTTTGAAATGGAGCCGCTCCGTTTTGAGACACACCAAAACGGAGCCGCTCCGTTTTGAGACATACCAAAACGGAGCCGCTCCGTTTTGAGACATACCAAAACGGAGCCGCTCCGTTTTGAAATGGAGCCGCTCCGTTTTGAGACATACGAAAACGGAGCCGCTCCGTTTTGAGACATACCAAAACGGAGCCGCTCCGTTTTGAGACATACCAAAACGGAGCCGCTCCGTTTTGAGACATACCAAAACGGAGCCGCTCCGTTTTGAGACATACCAAAACGGAGTCGCTCCGTTTTGAAATGGAGCCGCTCCGTTTTGAGACATACGAAAACGGAGCCGCTCCGTTTTGAGACATACCAAAACGGAGCCGCTCCGTTTTGAGACATACCAAAACGGAGCCGCTCCGTTTTGAGACATACCAAAACGGAGCCGCTCCGTTTTGAAATGGAGCCGCTCCGTTTTGAGACATACCAAAACGGAGCCGCTCCGTTTTGAGACATACCAAAACGGAGCCGCTCCGTTTTGAAATGGAGCCGCTCCGTTTTTGAGACATACCAAAACGGAGCCGCTCCGTTTTGAAATGGAGCCGCTCCGTTTTGAGACATACCAAAACGGAGCCGCTCCGTTTTGAAATGGAGCCGCTCCGTTTTGAGACATACGAGAACGGAGCCGCTCCGTTTTGAGACATACCAAAACGGAGCCGCTCCGTTTTGAGACATACCAAAACGGAGCCGCTCCGTTTGGAGACATACCAAAACGGAGCCGCTCCGTTTTGAGACATACCAAAACGGAGTCGCTCCGTTTTGAAATGGAGCCGCTCCGTTTTGAGACATACGAAAACGGAGCCGCTCCGTTTTGAGACATACCAAAACGGAGCCGCTCCGTTTTGAGACATACCAAAACGGAGTCGCTCCGTTTTGAAATGGAGCCGCTCCGTTTTGAGACATACCAAAACGGAGTCGCTCCGTTTTGAAATGGAGCCGCTCCGTTTTGAGACATACCAAAACGGAGTCGCTCCGTTTTGAAATGGAGCCGCTCCGTTTTGAGACATACCAAAACGGAGTCGCTCCGTTTTGAGACATACCAAAACGGAGCCGCTCCGTTTTGAAATGGAGCCGCTCCGTTTTGAGACATACCAAAACGGAGTCGCTCCGTTTTGAGACATACCAAAACGGAGCCGCTCCGTTTTGAAATGGAGCCGCTCCGTTTTGAGACATACCAAAACGGAGTCGCTCCGTTTTGAGACATACCAAAACGGAGCCGCTCCGTTTTGAAATGGAGCCGCTCCGTTTTGAAACATACCAAAACGGAGCCGCTCCGTTTTGAAATGGAGCCGCTCCGTTTTGAAATGGAGCCGCTCCGTTTTGAAATGGAGCCGCTCCGTTTTGAGACATACCAAAACGGAGCCGCTCCGTTTTGAAATGGAGCCGCTCCGTTTTGAGACATACCAAAACGGAGCCGCTCCGTTTTGAAATGGAGCCGCTCCGTTTTGAAACATACCAAAACGGAGCCGCTCCGTTTTGAGACATACCAAAACGGAGCCGCTCCGTTTTGAAATGGAGCCGCTCCGTTTTGAGACATACCAAAACGGAGCCGCTCCGTTTTGAAATGGAGCCGCTCCGTTTTGAGACATACCAAAACGGAGCCGCTCCGTTTTGAAATGGAGCCGCTCCGTTTTGAGACATACCAAAACGGAGCCGCTCCGTTTTGAGACATACCAAAACGGAGCCGCTCCGTTTTGAGACATACCAAAACGGAGCCGCTCCGTTTTGAGACATACCAAAACGGAGCCGCTCCGTTTTGAGACATACCAAAACGGAGCCGCTCCGTTTTGAAATGGAGCCGCTCCGTTTTGAGACATACCAAAACGGAGCCGCTCCGTTTTGAAATGGAGCCGCTCCGTTTTGAGACATACCAAAACGGAGCCGCTCCGTTTTGAAATGGAGCCGCTCCGTTTTGAGACATACCAAAACGGAGCCGCTCCGTTTTGAGACATACCAAAACGGAGTCGCTCCGTTTTGAAATGGAGCCGCTCCGTTTTGAAAAGGAGCCGCTCCGTTTTGAGACATACGAAAACGGAGCCGCTCCGTTTTGAAATGGAGCCGCTCCGTTTTGAGACATACCAAAACGGAGCGGCTCCGTTTTGAGACATACCAAAACGGAGTCGCTCCGTTTTGAAATGGAGCCGCTCCGTTTTGAAAAGGAGCCGCTCCGTTTTGAGACATACGAAAACGGAGCCGCTCCGTTTTGAAATGGAGCCGCTCCGTTTTGAGACATACCAAAACGGAGCCGCTCCGTTTTGAGACATACCAAAACGGAGCCGCTCCGTTTTGAAATGGAGCCGCTCCGTTTTGAGACATACCAAAACGGAGCCGCTCCGTTTTGAGACATACCAAAACGGAGCCGCTCCGTTTTGAAATGGAGCCGCTCCGTTTTGAGACATACCAAAACGGAGCCGCTCCGTTTTGAAATGGAGCCGCTCCGTTTTGAGACATACCAAAACGGAGCCGCTCCGTTTTGAGACATACCAAAACGGAGCCGCTCCGTTTTGAAATGGAGCCGCTCCGTTTTGAAATGGAGCCGCTCCGTTTTGAAATGGAGCCGCTCCGTTTTGAAAAGGAGCCGCTCCGTTTTGAGACATACCAAAACGGAGTCGCTCCGTTTTGAAATGGAGCCGCTCCGTTTTGAAAAGGAGCCGCTCCGTTTTGAGACATACGAAAACGGAGCCGCTCCGTTTTGAAATGGAGCCGCTCCGTTTTGAGACATACCAAAACGGAGCGGCTCCGTTTTGAGACATACCAAAACGGAGTCGCTCCGTTTTGAAATGGAGCCGCTCCGTTTTGAAAAGGAGCCGCTCCGTTTTGAGACATACGAAAACGGAGCCGCTCCGTTTTGAAATGGAGCCGCTCCGTTTTGAGACATACCAAAACGGAGCGGCTCCGTTTTGAGACATACCAAAACGGAGTCGCTCCGTTTTGAAATGGAGCCGCTCCGTTTTGAAATGGAGCCGCTCCGTTTTGAGACATACCAAAACGGAGCCGCTCCGTTTTGAGACATACCAAAACGGAGCCGCTCCGTTTTGAAATGGAGCCGCTCCGTTTTGAGACATACCAAAACGGAGCCGCTCCGTTTTGAGACATACCAAAACGGAGCCGCTCCGTTTTGAAATGGAGCCGCTCCGTTTTGAGACATACCAAAACGGAGCCGCTCCGTTTGAAAATGGAGCCGCTCCGTTTTGAGACATACCAAAACGGAGCCGCTCCGTTTTGAAATGGAGCCGCTCCGTTTTGAGACATACCAAAACGGAGCCGCTCCGTTTTGAAATGGAGCCGCTCCGTTTTGAAATGGAGCCGCTCCGTTTTGAGACATACCAAAACGGAGCCGCTCCGTTTTGAAATGGAGCCGCTCCGTTTTGAAAAGGAGCCGCTCCGTTTTGAGACATACCAAAACGGAGTCGCTCCGTTTTGAAAAGGAGCCGCTCCGTTTTGAGACATACGAAAACGGAGCCGCTCCGTTTTGAAATGGAGCCGCTCCGTTTTGAGACATACCAAAACGGAGCGGCTCCGTTTTGAGACATACCAAAACGGAGTCGCTCCGTTTTGAAATGGAGCCGCTCCGTTTTGAAAAGGAGCCGCTCCGTTTTGAGACATACGAAAACGGAGCCGCTCCGTTTTGAAATGGAGCCGCTCCGTTTTGAGACATACCAAAACGGAGCGGCTCCGTTTTGAGACATACCAAAACGGAGTCGCTCCGTTTTGAAATGGAGCCGCTCCGTTTTGAAATGGAGCCGCTCCGTTTTGAGACATACCAAAACGGAGCCGCTCCGTTTTGAGACATACCAAAACGGAGCCGCTCCGTTTTGAAATGGAGCCGCTCCGTTTTGAGACATACCAAAACGGAGCCGCTCCGTTTTGAGACATACCAAAACGGAGCCGCTCCGTTTTGAAATGGAGCCGCTCCGTTTTGAGACATACCAAAACGGAGCCGCTCCGTTTTGAGACATACCAAAACGGAGCCGCTCCGTTTTGAAATGGAGCCGCTCCGTTTTGAGACATACCAAAACGGAGCCGCTCCGTTTTGAAATGGAGCCGCTCCGTTTTGAGACATACCAAAACGGAGCCGCTCCGTTTTGAGACATACCAAAACGGAGCCGCTCCGTTTTGAGACATACCAAAACGGAGCCGAACCGTTTTGAGACATACCAAAACGGAGCCGCTCCGTTTTGAGACATACCAAAACGGAGCCGCTCCGTTTTGAGACATACCAAAACGGAGCCGCTCCGTTTTGAAATGGAGCCGCTCCGTTTTGAGACATACCAAAACGGAGCCGCTCCGTTTTGAAACGGAGCCGCTCCGTTTTGAGACATACCAAAACGGAGCCGCTCCGTTTTGAGACATACCAAAACGGAGCCGCTCCGTTTTGAGACATACCAAAACGGAGCCGAACCGTTTTGAGACATACCAAAACGGAGCCGCTCCGTTTTGAGACATACCAAAACGGAGCCGCTCCGTTTTGAGACATACCAAAACGGAGCCGATCCGTTTTGAGACATACCAAAACGGAGCCGCTCCGTTTTGAGACATACCAAAACGGAACCGCTCCGTTTTGAGACATACCAAAACGGAGCCGCTCCGTTTTGAGACATACCAAAACGGAGCCGCTCCGTTTTGAGACATACCAAAACGGAGCCGCTCCGTTTTGAAATGGAGCCGCTCCGTTTTGAAAAGGAGCCGCTCCGTTTTGAGACATACCAAAACGGAGCCGCTCCGTTTTGAAAAGGAGCCGCTCCGTTTTGAGACATACCAAAACGGAGCCGATCCGTTTTGAGACATACCAAAACGGAGCCGATCCGTTTTGAGACATACCAAAACGGAGCCGCTCCGTTTTGAGACATACCAAAACGGAGCCGCTCCGTTTTGAGACATACCAAAACGGAGCCGCTCCGTTTTGAGACATACCAAAACGGAGCCGCTCCGTTTTGAGACATACCAAAACGGAGCCGCTCCGTTTTGAAATGGAGCCGCTCCGTTTTGAAAAGGAGCCGCTCCGTTTTGAGACATACCAAAACGGAGTCGCTCCGTTTTGAAAAGGAGCCGCTCCGTTTTGAGACATACGAAAACGGAGCCGCTCCGTTTTGAAATGGAGCCGCTCCGTTTTGAGACATACCAAAACGGAGCGGCTCCGTTTTGAGACATACCAAAACGGAGTCGCTCCGTTTTGAAATGGAGCCGCTCCGTTTTGAAAAGGAGCCGCTCCGTTTTGAGACATACGAAAACGGAGCCGCTCCGTTTTGAAATGGAGCCGCTCCGTTTTGAGACATACCAAAACGGAGCGGCTCCGTTTTGAGACATACCAAAACGGAGTCGCTCCGTTTTGAAATGGAGCCGCTCCGTTTTGAAATGGAGCCGCTCCGTTTTGAGACATACCAAAACGGAGCCGCTCCGTTTTGAGACATACCAAAACGGAGCCGCTCCGTTTTGAGACATACCAAAACGGAGCCGCTCCGTTTTGAGACATACCAAAACGGAGCCGCTCCGTTTTGAGACATACCAAAACGGAGCCGCTCCGTTTTGAAATGGAGCCGCTCCGTTTTGAAAAGGAGCCGCTCCGTTTTGAGACATACCAAAACGGAGCCGCTCCGTTTTGAGACATACCAAAACGGAGCCGCTCCGTTTTGAGACATACCAAAACGGAGCCGCTCCGTTTTGAAATGGAGCCGCTCCGTTTTGAAAAGGAGCCGCTCCGTTTTGAGACATACCAAAACGGAGCCGCTCCGTTTTGAGACATACCAAAACGGAGCCGCTCCGTTTTGAGACATACCAAAACGGAGCCGCTCCGTTTTGAAATGGAGCCGCTCCGTTTTGAAAAGGAGCCGCTCCGTTTTGAGACATACCAAAACGGAGTCGCTCCGTTTTGAAAAGGAGCCGCTCCGTTTTGAGACATACGAAAACGGAGCCGCTCCGTTTTGAAATGGAGCCGCTCCGTTTTGAGACATACCAAAACGGAGCGGCTCCGTTTTGAGACATACCAAAACGGAGTCGCTCCGTTTTGAAATGGAGCCGCTCCGTTTTGAAAAGGAGCCGCTCCGTTTTGAGACATACGAAAACGGAGCCGCTCCGTTTTGAAATGGAGCCGCTCCGTTTTGAGACATACCAAAACGGAGCGGCTCCGTTTTGAGACATACCAAAACGGAGTCGCTCCGTTTTGAAATGGAGCCGCTCCGTTTTGAAATGGAGCCGCTCCGTTTTGAGACATACCAAAACGGAGCCGATCCGTTTTGAGACATACCAAAACGGAGCCGCTCCGTTTTGAGACATACCAAAACGGAGCCGCTCCGTTTTGAGACATACCAAAACGGAGCCGCTCCGTTTTGAGACATACCAAAACGGAGCCGCTCCGTTTTGAGACATACCAAAACGGAGCCGCTCCGTTTTGAGACATACCAAAACGGAGCCGCTCCGTTTTGAAATGGAGCCGCTCCGTTTTGAAAAGGAGCCGCTCCGTTTTGAGACATACCAAAACGGAGCCGCTCCGTTTTGAGACATACCAAAACGGAGCCGCTCCGTTTTGAGACATACCAAAACGGAGCCGCTCCGTTTTGAAATGGAGCCGCTCCGTTTTGAAAAGGAGCCGCTCCGTTTTGAGACATACCAAAACGGAGCCGCTCCGTTTTGAGACATACCAAAACGGAGCCGCTCCGTTTTGAGACATACCAAAACGGAGCCGCTCCGTTTTGAAATGGAGCCGCTCCGTTTTGAAAAGGAGCCGCTCCGTTTTGAGACATACCAAAACGGAGTCGCTCCGTTTTGAAAAGGAGCCGCTCCGTTTTGAGACATACGAAAACGGAGCCGCTCCGTTTTGAAATGGAGCCGCTCCGTTTTGAGACATACCAAAACGGAGCGGCTCCGTTTTGAGACATACCAAAACGGAGTCGCTCCGTTTTGAAATGGAGCCGCTCCGTTTTGAAAAGGAGCCGCTCCGTTTTGAGACATACGAAAACGGAGCCGCTCCGTTTTGAAATGGAGCCGCTCCGTTTTGAGACATACCAAAACGGAGCGGCTCCGTTTTGAGACATACCAAAACGGAGTCGCTCCGTTTTGAAATGGAGCCGCTCCGTTTTGAAATGGAGCCGCTCCGTTTTGAGACATACCAAAACGGAGCCGCTCCGTTTTGAGACATACCAAAACGGAGCCGCTCCGTTTTGAAATGGAGCCGCTCCGTTTTGAGACATACCAAAACGGAGCCGCTCCGTTTTGAGACATACCAAAACGGAGCCGCTCCGTTTTGAAATGGAGCCGCTCCGTTTTGAGACATACCAAAACGGAGCCGCTCCGTTTTGAGACATACCAAAACGGAGCCGCTCCGTTTTGAAATGGAGCCGCTCCGTTTTGAGACATACCAAAACGGAGCCGCTCCGTTTTGAGACATACCAAAACGGAGCCGCTCCGTTTTGAAATGGAGCCGCTCCGTTTTGAGACATACCAAAACGGAGCCGCTCCGTTTTGAAATGGAGCCGCTCCGTTTTGAGACATACCAAAACGGAGCCGCTCCGTTTTGAGACATACCAAAACGGAGCCGCTCCGTTTTGAGACATACCAAAACGGAGCCGAACCGTTTTGAGACATACCAAAACGGAGCCGCTCCGTTTTGAGACATACCAAAACGGAGCCGCTCCGTTTTGAGACATACCAAAACGGAGCCGCTCCGTTTTGAAATGGAGCCGCTCCGTTTTGAGACATACCAAAACGGAGCCGCTCCGTTTTGAAACGGAGCCGCTCCGTTTTGAGACATACCAAAACGGAGCCGCTCCGTTTTGAGACATACCAAAACGGAGCCGCTCCGTTTTGAGACATACCAAAACGGAGCCGAACCGTTTTGAGACATACCAAAACGGAGCCGCTCCGTTTTGAGACATACCAAAACGGAGCCGCTCCGTTTTGAGACATACCAAAACGGAGCCGATCCGTTTTGAGACATACCAAAACGGAGCCGCTCCGTTTTGAAATGGAGCCGCTCCGTTTTGAGACATACCAAAACGGAGCCGCTCCGTTTTGAGACATACGAAAACGGAGCCGCTCCGTTTTGAAATGGAGCCGCTCCGTTTTGAAATGGAGCCGCTCCGTTTTGAGACATACCAAAACGGAGCCGCTCCGTTTGAAAATGGAGCCGCTCCGTTTTGAGACATACCAAAACGGAGCCGCTCCGTTTTGAAATGGAGCCGCTCCGTTTTGAGACATACCAAAACGGAGCCGCTCCGTTTTGAAATGGAGCCGCTCCGTTTTGAAATGGAGCCGCTCCGTTTTGAGACATACCAAAACGGAGCCGCTCCGTTTTGAAATGGAGCCGCTCCGTTTTGAAAAGGAGCCGCTCCGTTTTGAGACATACCAAAACGGAGTCGCTCCGTTTTGAAAAGGAGCCGCTCCGTTTTGAGACATACGAAAACGGAGCCGCTCCGTTTTGAAATGGAGCCGCTCCGTTTTGAGACATACCAAAACGGAGCGGCTCCGTTTTGAGACATACCAAAACGGAGTCGCTCCGTTTTGAAATGGAGCCGCTCCGTTTTGAAAAGGAGCCGCTCCGTTTTGAGACATACGAAAACGGAGCCGCTCCGTTTTGAAATGGAGCCGCTCCGTTTTGAGACATACCAAAACGGAGCGGCTCCGTTTTGAGACATACCAAAACGGAGTCGCTCCGTTTTGAAATGGAGCCGCTCCGTTTTGAAATGGAGCCGCTCCGTTTTGAGACATACCAAAACGGAGCCGCTCCGTTTTGAGACATACCAAAACGGAGCCGCTCCGTTTTGAAATGGAGCCGCTCCGTTTTGAGACATACCAAAACGGAGCCGCTCCGTTTTGAGACATACCAAAACGGAGCCGCTCCGTTTTGAGACATACCAAAACGGAGCCGCTCCGTTTTGAAATGGAGCCGCTCCGTTTTGAGACATACCAAAACGGAGCCGCTCCGTTTTGAAATGGAGCCGCTCCGTTTTGAGACATACCAAAACGGAGCCGCTCCGTTTTGAGACATACCAAAACGGAGCCGCTCCGTTTTGAGACATACCAAAACGGAGCCGCTCCGTTTTGAGACATACCAAAACGGAGCCGAACCGTTTTGAGACATACCAAAACGGAGCCGCTCCGTTTTGAGACATACCAAAACGGAGCCGCTCCGTTTTGAGACATACCAAAACGGAGCCGATCCGTTTTGAGACATACCAAAACGGAGCCGCTCCGTTTTGAAATGGAGCCGCTCCGTTTTGAGACATACCAAAACGGAGCCGCTCCGTTTTGAAATGGAGCCGCTCCGTTTTGAGACATACCAAAACGGAGCGGCTCCGTTTTGAAATGGAGCCGCTCCGTTTTGAGACATACCAAAACGGAGCCGCTCCGTTTTGAGACATACCAAAACGGAGCCGATCCGTTTTGAAATGGAGCCGCTCCGTTTTGAGACATACCAAAACGGAGCCGCTCCGTTTTGAGACATACCAAAACGGAGCCGCTCCGTTTTGAGACATACCAAAACGGAGCCGCTCCGTTTTGAGACATACCAAAACGGAGCCGATCCGTTTTGAGACATACCAAAACGGAGCCGCTCCGTTTTGAAATGGAGCCGCTCCGTTTTGAGACATACCAAAACGGAGCCGCTCCGTTTTGAGACATACCAAAACGGAGCCGCTCCGTTTTGAAATGGAGCCGCTCCGTTTTGAAATGGAGCCGCTCCGTTTTGAGACATACCAAAACGGAGCCGCTCCGTTTTGAGACATACCAAAACGGAGCCGCTCCGTTTTGAAATGGAGCCGCTCCGTTTTGAGACATACAAATACGGAGCCGCTCCGTTTTGAGACATACCAAAACGGAGCCGCTCCGTTTTGAGACATACCAAAACGGAGCCGCTCCGTTTTGAGACATACCAAAACGGAGCCGCTCCGTTTTGAAATGGAGCCGCTCCGTTTTGAGACATACCGAAACGGAGCCGCTCCGTTTTGAAATGGAGCCGCTCCGTTTTGAAATGGAGCCGCTCCGTTTTGAGACATACCAAAACGGAGCCGCTCCGTTTTGAGACATACCAAAACGGAGCCGCTCCGTTTTGAGACATACGAAAACGGAGCCGCTCCGTTTTGAAATGGAGCCGCTCCGTTTTGAGACATACGAAAACGGAGCCCCTCCGTTTTGAAATGGAGCCGCTCCGTTTTGAGACATACCAAAACGGAGCTGCTCCGTTTTGAAATGGAGCCGCTCCGTTTTGAGACATACCAAAACGGAGCCGCTCCGTTTTGAGACATACCAAAACGGAGCCGCTCCGTTTTGAGACATACGAAAACGGAGCCGCTCCGTTTTGAAATGGAGCCGCTCCGTTTTGAGACATACGAAAACGGAGCCGCTCCGTTTTGAGACATACCAAAACGGAGCCGCTCCGTTTTGAGACATACCAAAACGGAGCCGCTCCGTTTTGAAATGGAGCCGCTCCGTTTTGAGACATACCAAAACGGAGCCGCTCCGTTTTGAGACATACCAAAACGGAGCCGCTCCGTTTTGAAATGGAGCCGCTCCGTTTTGAGACATACCAAAACGGAGCCGCTCCGTTTGAAAATGGAGCCGCTCCGTTTTGAGACATACCAAAACGGAGCCGCTCCGTTTTGAAATGGAGCCGCTCCGTTTTGAGACATACCAAAACGGAGCCGCTCCGTTTTGAAATGGAGCCGCTCCGTTTTGAAATGGAGCCGCTCCGTTTTGAAAAGGAGCCGCTCCGTTTTGAGACATACCAAAACGGAGTCGCTCCGTTTTGAAATGGAGCCGCTCCGTTTTGAAAAGGAGCCGCTCCGTTTTGAGACATACGAAAACGGAGCCGCTCCGTTTTGAAATGGAGCCGCTCCGTTTTGAGACATACCAAAACGGAGCGGCTCCGTTTTGAGACATACCAAAACGGAGTCGCTCCGTTTTGAAATGGAGCCGCTCCGTTTTGAAAAGGAGCCGCTCCGTTTTGAGACATACGAAAACGGAGCCGCTCCGTTTTGAAATGGAGCCGCTCCGTTTTGAGACATACCAAAACGGAGCGGCTCCGTTTTGAGACATACCAAAACGGAGTCGCTCCGTTTTGAAATGGAGCCGCTCCGTTTTGAAATGGAGCCGCTCCGTTTTGAGACATACCAAAACGGAGCCGCTCCGTTTTGAGACATACCAAAACGGAGCCGCTCCGTTTTGAAATGGAGCCGCTCCGTTTTGAGACATACCAAAACGGAGCCGCTCCGTTTTGAGACATACCAAAACGGAGCCGCTCCGTTTTGAAATGGAGCCGCTCCGTTTTGAGACATACCAAAACGGAGCCGCTCCGTTTTGAAATGGAGCCGCTCCGTTTTGAGACATACCAAAACGGAGCCGCTCCGTTTTGGGACATACCAAAACGGAGCCGCTCCGTTTTGAGACATACCAAAACGGAGCCGCTCCGTTTTGAGACATACCAAAACGGAGCCGCTCCGTTTTGAGACATACCAAAACGGAGCCGAACCGTTTTGAGACATACCAAAACGGAGCCGCTCCGTTTTGAGACATACCAAAACGGAGCCGATCCGTTTTGAGACATACCAAAACGGAGCCGATCCGTTTTGAGACATACCAAAACGGAGCCGCTCCGTTTTGAAATGGAGCCGCTCCGTTTTGAGACATACCAAAACGGAGCCGCTCCGTTTTGAGACATACCAAAACGGAGCCGCTCCGTTTTGAAATGGAGCCGCTCCGTTTTGAGACATACCAAAACGGAGCGGCTCCGTTTTGAAATGGAGCCGCTCCGTTTTGAGACATACCAAAACGGAGCCGCTCCGTTTTGAGACATACCAAAACGGAGCCGATCCGTTTTGAAATGGAGCCGCTCCGTTTTGAGACATACCAAAACGGAGCCGCTCCGTTTTGAGACATACCAAAACGGAGCCGCTCCGTTTTGAGACATACCAAAACGGAGCCGATCCGTTTTGAGACATACCAAAACGGAGCCGCTCCGTTTTGAAATGGAGCCGCTCCGTTTTGAGACATACCAAAACGGAGCCGCTCCGTTTTGAGACATACCAAAACGGAGCCGCTCCGTTTTGAGACATACCAAAACGGAGCCGCTCCGTTTTGAAATGGAGCCGCTCCGTTTTGAGACATACCAAAACGGAGCCGCTCCGTTTTGAGACATACCAAAACGGAGCCGCTCCGTTTTGAAATGGAGCCGCTCCGTTTTGAGACATACAAATACGGAGCCGCTCCGTTTTGAGACATACCAAAACGGAGCCGCTCCGTTTTGAGACATACCAAAACGGAGCCGCTCCGTTTTGAGACATACCAAAACGGAGCCGCTCCGTTTTGAAATGGAGCCGCTCCGTTTTGAGACATACCGAAACGGAGCCGCTCCGTTTTGAGACATACCAAAACGGAGCCGCTCCTTTTTGAGACATACCAAAACGGAGCCGCTCCGTTTTGAGACATACCAAAACGGAGCCGCTCCGTTTTGAAATGGAGCCGCTCCGTTTTGAGACATACCAAAACGGAGCCGCTCCGTTTTGAGACATACCAAAACGGAGCCGCTCCGTTTTGAGACATACCAAAACGGAGCCGCTCCGTTTTGAAATGGAGCCGCTCCGTTTTGAGACATACCGAAACGGAGCCGCTCCGTTTTGAGACATACCAAAACGGAGCCGCTCCTTTTTGAGACATACCAAAACGGAGCCGCTCCGTTTTGAGACATACCAAAACGGAGCCGCTCCGTTTTGAAATGGAGCCGCTCCGTTTTGAGACATACCAAAACGGAGCCGCTCCGTTTTGAGACATACCAAAACGGAGCCGCTCCGTTTTGAGACATACCAAAACGGAGCCGCTCCGTTTTGAAATGGAGCCGCTCCCTTTTGAGACATACCAAAACGGAGCCGCTCCGTTTTGAGACATACCAAAACGGAGCCGATCCGTTTTGAAATGGAGCCGCTCCGTTTTGAGACATACCAAAACGGAGCCGCTCCGTTTTGAGACATACCAAAACGGAGCCGCTCCGTTTTGAGACATACCAAAACGGAGCCGCTCCGTTTTGAG
This sequence comes from Caenorhabditis doughertyi, assembly GCA_963572265.1. Taxonomy (NCBI): domain Eukaryota; kingdom Metazoa; phylum Nematoda; class Chromadorea; order Rhabditida; family Rhabditidae; genus Caenorhabditis; species Caenorhabditis doughertyi. The sequence continues at coordinate 10,940,996 of OY751556.1, read as the reverse complement.
ACATACCAAAACGGAGCCGCTCCGTTTTGAGACATACGAAAACGGAGCCGCTCCGTTTTGAAATGGAGCCGCTCCGTTTTGAGACATACCAAAACGGAGCTGCTCCGTTTTGAAATGGAGCCGCTCCGTTTTGAGACATACGAAAACGGAGCCCCTCCGTTTTGAAATGGAGCCGCTCCGTTTTGAGACATACCAAAACGGAGCTGCTCCGTTTTGAAATGGAGCCGCTCCGTTTTGAGACATACCAAAACGGAGCCGCTCCGTTTTGAGACATACCAAAACGGAGCCGCTCCGTTTTGAGACATACGAAAACGGAGCCGCTCCGTTTTGAAATGGAGCCGCTCCGTTTTGAGACATACGAAAACGGAGCCGCTCCGTTTTGAAATGGAGCCGCTCCGTTTTGAGACATACGAAAACGGAGCCCCTCCGTTTTGAGACATACCAAAACGGAGCCGCTCCTTTTTGAGACATACCAAAACGGAGCCGCTCCGTTTTGAAATGGAGCCGCTCCGTTTTGAGACATACGAAAACGGAGCCCCTCCGTTTTGAGACATACCAAAACGGAGCCGCTCCTTTTTGAGACAAACCAAAACGGAGCCGCTCCGTTTTGAGACATACGAAAACGGAGCCGCTCCGTTTTGAGACATACCAAAACGGAGCCGCTCCGTTTTGAGACATACCAAAACGGAGCCGCTCCGTTTTGAAATGGAGCCGCTCCGTTTTGAGACATACCAAAACGGAGCCGCTCCGTTTTGAGACATACCAAAACGGAGCCGCTCCGTTTTGAAATGGAGCCGCTCCGTTTTGAGACATACCAAAACGGACCCGCTCCGTTTTGAGACATACCAAAACGGAGCCGCTCCGTTTTGAAATGGAGCCGCTCCGTTTTGAAATGGAGCCGCTCCGTTTTGAGACATACCAAAACGGAGCGGCTCCGTTTGGAGACATACCAAAACGGAGCCGCTCCGTTTTGAAATGGAGCCGCTCCGTTTTGAAATGGAGCCGCTCCGTTTTGAGACATACCAAAACGGAGCCGCTCCGTTTTGAGACATACCAAAACGGAGCCGCTCCGTTTTGAGACATACCAAAACGGAGCCGCTCCGTTTTGAGACATACCAAAACGGAGCCGCTCCGTTTTGAGACATACCAAAACGGAGCCGCTCCGTTTTGAGACATACCAAAACGGAGCCGAACCGTTTTGAGACATACCAAAACGGAGCCGCTCCGTTTTGAGACATACCAAAACGGAGCCGCTCCGTTTTGAGACATACCAAAACGGAGCCGATCCGTTTTGAGACATACCAAAACGGAGCCGCTCCGTTTTGAAATGGAGCCGCTCCGTTTTGAGACATACCAAAACGGAGCCGCTCCGTTTTGAGACATACCAAAACGGAGCCGCTCCGTTTTGAAATGGAGCCGCTCCGTTTTGAGACATACCAAAACGGAGCGGCTCCGTTTTGAAATGGAGCCGCTCCGTTTTGAGACATACCAAAACGGAGCCGCTCCGTTTTGAGACATACCAAAACGGAGCCGATCCGTTTTGAAATGGAGCCGCTCCGTTTTGAGACATACCAAAACGGAGCCGCTCCGTTTTGAAATGGAGCCGCTCCGTTTTGAGACATACCAAAACGGAGCGGCTCCGTTTGGAGACATACCAAAACGGAGCCGCTCCGTTTTGAAATGGAGCCGCTCCGTTTTGAAATGGAGCCGCTCCGTTTTGAGACATACCAAAACGGAGCCGCTCCGTTTTGAGACATACCAAAACGGAGCCGCTCCGTTTTGAGACATACCAAAACGGAGCCGCTCCGTTTTGAGACATACCAAAACGGAGCCGCTCCGTTTTGAGACATACCAAAACGGAGCCGCTCCGTTTTGAGACATACCAAAACGGAGCCGAACCGTTTTGAGACATACCAAAACGGAGCCGCTCCGTTTTGAGACATACCAAAACGGAGCCGCTCCGTTTTGAGACATACCAAAACGGAGCCGATCCGTTTTGAGACATACCAAAACGGAGCCGCTCCGTTTTGAAATGGAGCCGCTCCGTTTTGAGACATACCAAAACGGAGCCGCTCCGTTTTGAGACATACCAAAACGGAGCCGCTCCGTTTTGAAATGGAGCCGCTCCGTTTTGAGACATACCAAAACGGAGCCGCTCCGTTTTGAAATGGAGCCGCTCCGTTTTGAGACATACCAAAACGGAGCGGCTCCGTTTTGAAATGGAGCCGCTCCGTTTTGAGACATACCAAAACGGAGCCGCTCCGTTTTGAGACATACCAAAACGGAGCCGATCCGTTTTGAAATGGAGCCGCTCCGTTTTGAGACATACCAAAACGGAGCCGCTCCGTTTTGAGACATACCAAAACGGAGCCGCTCCGTTTTGAAATGGAGCCGCTCCGTTTTGAAAAGGAGCCGCTCCGTTTTGAGACATACCAAAACGGAGCCGCTCCGTTTTGAGACATACCAAAACGGAGCCGCTCCGTTTTGAGACATACCAAAACGGAGCCGCTCCGTTTTGAAATGGAGCCGCTCCGTTTTGAGACATACCAAAACGGAGCCGCTCCGTTTTGAGACATACCAAAACGGAGCCGCTCCGTTTTGAAATGGAGCCGCTCCGTTTTGAGACATACCAAAACGGAGCCGCTCCGTTTTGAAATGGAGCCGCTCCGTTTTGAGACATACCAAAACGGAGCCGCTCCGTTTTGAAATGGAGCCGCTCCGTTTTGAGACATACAAATACGGAGCCGCTCCGTTTTGAGACATACCAAAACGGAGCCGCTCCGTTTTGAGACATACCAAAACGGAGCCGCTCCGTTTTGAGACATACGAAAACGGAGCCGCTCCGTTTTGAAATGGAGCCGCTCCGTTTTGAGACATACGAAAACGGAGCCCCTCCGTTTTGAAATGGAGCCGCTCCGTTTTGAGACATACGAAAACGGAGCCGCTCCGTTTTGAAATGGAGCCGCTCCGTTTTGAGACATACGAAAACGGAGCCCCTCCGTTTTGAAATGGAGCCGCTCCGTTTTGAGACATACCAAAACGGAGCCGCTCCGTTTTGAGACATACCAAAACGGAGCCGCTCCGTTTTGAAATGGAGCCGCTCCGTTTTGAGACATACCAAAACGGAGCCGCTCCGTTTTGAGACATACCAAAACGGAGCCGCTCCGTTTTGAGACATACGAAAACGGAGCCGCTCCGTTTTGAAATGGAGCCGCTCCGTTTTGAGACATACGAAAACGGAGCCGCTCCGTTTTGAAATGGAGCCGCTCCGTTTTGAGACATACGAAAACGGAGCCCCTCCGTTTTGAGACATACCAAAACGGAGCCGCTCCTTTTTGAGACATACCAAAACGGAGCCGCTCCGTTTTGAAATGGAGCCGCTCCGTTTTGAGACATACGAAAACGGAGCCCCTCCGTTTTGAGACATACCAAAACGGAGCCGCTCCTTTTTGAGACAAACCAAAACGGAGCCGCTCCGTTTTGAGACATACGAAAACGGAGCCGCTCCGTTTTGAGACATACCAAAACGGAGCCGCTCCGTTTTGAGACATACCAAAACGGAGCCGCTCCGTTTTGAAATGGAGCCGCTCCGTTTTGAGACATACCAAAACGGAGCCGCTCCGTTTTGAAATGGAGCCGCTCCGTTTTGAGACATACCAAAACGGACCCGCTCCGTTTTGAGACATACCAAAACGGAGCCGCTCCGTTTTGAAATGGAGCCGCTCCGTTTTGAAATGGAGCCGCTCCGTTTTGAGACATACCAAAACGGAGCGGCTCCGTTTGGAGACATACCAAAACGGAGCCGCTCCGTTTTGAAATGGAGCCGCTCCGTTTTGAAATGGAGCCGCTCCGTTTTGAGACATACCAAAACGGAGCCGCTCCGTTTTGAGACATACCAAAACGGAGCCGAACCGTTTTGAGACATACCAAAACGGAGCCGCTCCGTTTTGAAATGGAGCCGCTCCGTTTTGAAATGGAGCCGCTCCGTTTTGAAATGGAGCCGCTCCGTTTTGAAATGGACCCGCTCCGTTTCGAGACATACCAAAACGGAGCCGCTCCGTTTTGAGACATACCAAAACGGAGCCGCTCCGTTTTGAGACATACCAAAACGGAGCCGCTCCGTTTTGAGACATACCAAAACGGAGCCGCTCCGTTTTGAGACATACCAAAACGGAGCCGCTCCGTTTTGAAATGGAGCTGCTCCGTTTTGAGACATACCAAAACGGAGCCGCTCCGTTTTGAGACATACCAAAACGGAGCCGCTCCGTTTTGAGACATACGAAAACGGAGCCGCTCCGTTTTGAAATGGAGCCGCTCCGTTTTGAGACATACGAAAACGGAGCCCCTCCGTTTTGAGACATACCAAAACGGAGCCGCTCCGTTTTGAGACATACCAAAACGGAGCCGCTCCGTTTTGAAATGGAGCTGCTCCGTTTTGAGACATACCAAAACGGAGCCGCTCCGTTTTGAGACATACCAAAACGGAGCCGCTCCGTTTTGAGACATACGAAAACGGAGCCGCTCCGTTTTGAAATGGAGCCGCTCCGTTTTGAGACATACGAAAACGGAGCCCCTCCGTTTTGAGACATACGAAAACGGAGCCGCTCCGTTTTGAAATGGAGCCGCTCCGTTTTGAGACATACCAAAACGGAGCCCCTCCGTTTTGAGACATACCAAAACGGAGCCGCTCCGTTTTGAGACATACCAAAACGGAGCCGCTCCGTTTTGAGACATACCAAAACGGAGCCGCTCCGTTTTGAGACATACCAAAACGGAGCCGCTCCGTTTTGAAATGGAGCCGCTCCGTTTTGAGACATACCAAAACGGAACGGCTCCATTTCAAAACGGAGCGGCTCCGTTTCGGTATGTCTCAAAACGGAGCGGCTCCATTTCAAAACGGAGCGGCTCCGTTTTGGTATGTTTCAAAACGGAGCGGCTCCACTTCAAAACGGAGCGGCTCCATTTCAAAACGGAGCGGCTCCATTTCAAAACGGAGCGGCTCCATTTCAAAACGGAGCGGCTCCATTTCAAAACGGAGCGGCTCCATTTCAAAACGGAGCGGCTCCGTTTTGGTATGTCTCAAAACGGAGCGGCTCCATTTCAAAACGGAGCGGCTCCGTTTTGGTATGTCTCAAAACGGAGCGGCTCCGTTTTGGTATGTCTCAAAACGGAGCGGCTCCGTTTTGGTATGTCTCAAAACGGAGCGGCTCCATTTCAAAACGGAGCGGCTCCGTTTTGGTATGTTTCAAAACGGAGCGGCTCCACTTCAAAACGGAGCGGCTCCATTTCAAAACGGAGCGGCTCCATTTCAAAACGGAGCGGCTCCATTTCAAAACGGAGCGGCTCCATTTCAAAACGGAGCGGCTCCATTTCAAAACGGAGCGGCTCCGTTTTGGTATGTCTCAAAACGGAGCGGCTCCATTTCAAAACGGAGCGGCTCCGTTTTGGTATGTCTCAAAACGGAGCGGCTCCGTTTTGGTATGTCTCAAAACGGAGCGGCTCCGTTTTGGTATGTCTCAAAACGGAGCGGCTCCATTTCAAAACGGAGCGGCTCCGTTTTGGTATGTCTCAAAACGGATCGGCTCCGTTTTGGTATGTCTCAAAACGGAGCGGCTCCGTTTTGGTATGTCTCAAAACGGAGCGGCTCCGTTTTGGTATGTCTCAAAACGGAGCGGCTCCATTTCAAAACGGAGCGGCTCCATTTCAAAACGGAGCGGCTCCATTTCAAAACGGAGCGGCTCCATTTCAAAACGGAGCGGCTCCATTTCAAAACGGAGCGGCTCTGTTTTGGTATGTCTCAAAACGGAGCGGCTCCATTTCAAAACGGAGCGGCTCCGTTTTGGTATGTCTCAAAACGGAGCGGCTCCAATTCAAAACGGAGCGGCTCCGTTTTGAAACGGAGCCGCTCCGTTTTGAGACATACCAAAGCGGAGCCGCTCCGTTTTGAACGTACGTCACGTGAAGGGGTTCACGTACGTCACGTGAAGAGGTTCACGTACGTCACGTGAAGAGGTTCACGTACGTCACGTGAAGAGGTTCACGTACGTCACGTGAAGGGGTTCACGTACATCACGTGAATTTTTTTTCATGAAAGAAAGACTTGGGATATTTGGGAATGTGTTAGGGTGACTGTAAATTCAAATTTTTAAGTGTCGTTTCATTTCTTTGCAGCCAGATTCGTTCTATTCGAAGCTCATCATCACAATTTGCTCAGCTGGGAGACTGAAAATAGACCAACCTTTTTTTTAAATTAACATAAAACTTTTGTCAGTAAGTTTCTAAACAGAAATTGCTTTATTTGTTGTTTTTTCAATCGACTTTTTTCGATAAATTTCCAATTAGTTTTCACTCTTAATTTAATTCAAAAACTAGATTCGAATTCCAATTCATCTTCTTATTGATTTGGAGAAAAACGTTTTTGAAAAGTTCACTCACTTTTCTTGATAAGTAAGGAAAAGAAGTATTAAATTTCTGAATGGGAGTTACTGATACAATTCTAGGGTTGAGACTAAAGATAACATTTACTCTAAAGGCTTTGGTTGGCAGATCTTCAGGGTGTATACTATTTACTGGTTGTTTTCTACCTTTTGAAATGGGAATAATTAGGAAATTATTAGAATGTTTTTCTGAGTTGTAATCTTTTGCATAGTTATCATAGGTATTTTATTCTTCTGTCAGAGATTCGTAAATTGTTGACTTTTCAAAAAAAAAGTCTTGTGTCATCAAGTTCTTCCCACACCCTTTCTCTCCCGTCAACTCCGTTTCTCCCCTCACTCTCCTCTATTGCCTCTTTCCTCTTTGTCGAGTGTTGCACGCTTGGCCCAGGGGTTAACAGGCGCGGCCAGCAATCATCCGCCGGCGGGGGTCGGTGGTTCGACCCACACTGCATCTATGTGTACTCGCTCGTCGAAAATCGACAAGTGTAGAAGGGAAATGATGCGAAATGGACTGTGAACTCTGCTGGCGGACAATGACTTCTGAGAGTTGTTGGACATGCCTAATGGGGTTTCTCATTTTGTTTTTTTTCTTTTTGTTTGATTGTTTGAAATGAAAAGTGCACTTTCATTAGAATAAAAAATAGAAAAATCAATTATTCGAGAAACTCAAAGTGAACTTCTTCTTCAAAGCCATCAAACTGATAAGATTCTTCGAGGAAATCATTGCGCGTTGAGTTGAAGCATCATAGAAAGTTTTTGTCATATCCAGAGTAACTGAAGAGCCATCCAATTTGAATCCATTGAAATTTGGAGTCGATGGGTATCCAAGAATTTCAATAGTGTCCAAGGTTGGGGGTTTTACGGCCTAAAAATTTAAAATTCATGAAATTAAAAATTTTTAAAAATTACCGTAGAACAAGTCTCACAGTTTCCGGTGAAAACACCACCGACGATAGAGGAAGTGAAGGAGAATTGCCAGTGAACTCTGAAACAGTACATATTAGGAAAGAAAAAGAACATGGAAAAAGGAGAGAGTGCAGAGAAACGAGAGTGTCTGGCTTCTCCGCGCTCTCTCATTTGAGATTTTTGAAAGGATTTCAAAAAGATAATAAACGCCTTTTGGGTGTCGGAATAGTGGGAAATAGGAGCTTTAGAAGCTTCTGAAATCTCGGAAAGTTTCAAAAATATTTTTACAGATTCAGAACTTAAACTTCAAGTTTTCAGATTTTCGAGATTCGATAGTCTCGTTATTCCGAGTGCTGGTTCTGAAAATTTTACAGGAGAATCCGCCGGAAAACTAATGCTAAAATGAAAATTTGATTTGAAAATGTTTAGATTTTTTCCATTTTTTCCTGTTTCAGATTAATATCAAGGTGAAGCACCCTATGGTTCTATTGATTCATCCTCCGTAAAAATATGTGCCTAAGAATATTAAACCAAAAAATTGAGCCTAAAACATACCTTGGATGCTGCTCAATGTTATCATTTGGAATCAAATCATCTCCAGCGTCGTAATACAAATCTCCCTGCAAAATTTATTTATTTGGGTTACTGTATTTTCTGAATGTTCTGTACACATGATTCTACGACAATATGCACATAGAAATACACTCAACCTCACGACAATTCGCACATCAAACTCACCGAAGAAGCTGCATTAGTTTTGACAGTAATCAACACTTCAAATGGATTCAATCTTGATGCAGTTGTAGTTGTATTAGCTGCTTGACGTGGCAGAATGAATCCACCTCGGACGAAAACAGGAGTCAAAGAAGCCAATGGAGCAGCGACATCATTGAATCCAGAGAACATCTTTTGACCGTAAGTCTCGGGTTGAAGAGAATACCACGTGTCAGATGGAAAGTATGCATGCACGGTGGTTTGACCCTGGAATTAAATTGTTATTTTGGTGGGAAGTTGGATTTAGTTCTGTGAGCCTGAATGTGGAAAGGATGAATTCAAAAAGTAATAAAATTTCGGTTTTGCCGAATCATTTGAGATTCGGTTTTGCCGAAAGGGTTTGCCGAATCAGAACTGCCCCTTATCAGAACTGTCCCGTATCAGAACTACTTCACGCGAAATAGTAATACTGATTCGGGCACGGTTCCGATCAGAGACAGTTCTGATTCGGCCAAGTTCTGGTTCGGAATACCAAAAAAAATTCCAGAAGTTTCAGCTGAAAAGTCTGGAAATTTAGAAAAAACTTAGCATAAAGTCTTGATATTATCAATTGTAAATATGATATTCCAATATTTTGAGAGGGAAACAGTGAACATTTTATCATTTGTATGAAAGAAATCTGTTTCGTGGTTTCCAGAATTCTATTATCAGCCTAGTGAATAGGGTTAATATAGAATAAACCAGTTTTGAAATATCAAAATCTTCGAAATTTTTTATGCATTTTGTGAAAAATTACTGTTTTACATTCTCCTGATACCTACTCAATTTTCATGAAATTCAATAAACTGGCTATTTGTATAAATTTCCATTTCTAGGCATTTTCACGTCTTTTAGACATTTTGAAGCATTTAAATCTTTTTTTGACCAAACATACCTGATACAAAGCCGGTGCAATCATCAAAGCAGATCCCCATAGGAATTGTTCACTTATAGTCAAAGTCTCTTCGTCTTTCGGGAATTCAAAGAACAATGGACGGATTACGGTATGACCGTAACGGGCGGCGTTGTAGTGAAGGCTGGAAATGATTGTGAGCTCAACTCAATGATTACCTTTTTTTTCAAAAATTTCCACTGAGAAATTTTGTTTGAAACGGCGAATTATTGATATTTTCGAGAAAAAATATCCAGTTTCAAAATTTTCAAATATTTCTTTTTCAAACTGGTAAAATAAATAGTGCGGTTGGCTTTCCACTTCAAATCCTTTTAAAACAACCATATTACTGTTACAGTAACCTAGGCTCCGCCCATTTTCAACATGCTTCATGTCTCATATCGATGTGTACCTACTAGCCTGATATAATGAACCCAGAATAAAAATATTTTTAGAAACCGAAAATTTTTTGAAAAATTCCGGTTTCAAAATGTTAATTTTCACTAGCCTTGTCGAGCTAATAATATTGGATTCGCTGTTAAAGCTAAACCGTTAATTTATTTAAACTCCGCCCACAATTAGCTTCTAGAATGTGAGAGAATAGTGTGTGCAGCGCAGAGACGCAGAGAATGGTTACCCTCTGCGTCTCTTATTTCTATGCATTCTCTAACGAACTAGCAAACTAAAAATCGGCGCTGTATCGGAATTGAAAACTTACTTTGAAACAACTTAGTGAAACCGCTTTTTTTTTCCAAAAATCTCAGTTTCAAAACTTTTATTTCTAGAAAAAGTTTGGATAGCATTGTTACTCTATGAATTTTTGTCTCTGGTTCATTATTATAAGCTTCAGCGGTTTTCTTTTTTTTTTTGGGTTTTTTTTGGGTTTTTCGAATTTTAGAGAGAGATATGATTTCGTAAATACTTGTTAAAAATAATCATCATGTTTTGAGATAGTGATCAAACTTTATCATGCAACTCTCAGGCCTTTCTTATTGCTCGTTTCACATTGAGCTAAGTTTCTAAAAGTGGGCGGAGCCTAGATGGACGAAGCTTGCTCAACTTGAAATTCAAGATGTTTCACAGTGTTAATACAAAAGCATATTTCCTGGTTGAAAACAAATTCCTTGAAACGGGAGGAAAATTCGCAGAAATGAGCAAATATTGAGGAAAAAAAATTCTGTTTCAAAATGTATCTAAAATTGTGAGTTATTCTTTTATCTTGTTTCTCGAATTACAGATGATACAACAATACAATAGGGTTTCTGGCACCACTCACTTTCTGTGCGGAGTTCTGAATGGGGCGGAGTCTAAATGAACGAATTTCATAATATTTTACTAGTTCAAATCAATGAAGTGCTCAGAAAGATGAGTAAACCTCCTTCAAACTATAAACTATAAAATTTTCTATAAACCGGAATATTTTTCTAGAAAACAAGTTTTTATCGAAAAGTTCGGTTCAAATTTTCTATTTTTATTTGAACTTGTTTGGAACTATGCTTTTACCGCTCTAAACGATTTAAAAATATGTAGCTGAAGCTTGCAAAAACCAAGCTCCGCCCATTTGCTTAGTCAATAACGGATCTAGGAATATACTGGGCATGGAAAACACTTACTACTTAGAAATTTAAAGCTTTTAATAATAAGGTTTTTCAGAAACTGAGAGAAAATTTGGGAATTGAAAGAAATGTTTTCAAAATGTTTAAAACACTTCGGCCCCGATTTTTACTATACTGTAGTATTTTTTCCCGACAGTCATTGTTCAAATAATGAGAAACTCTGAACTAGAGCAGCTCCTCGGGATGGCTGCCTCTAATAAAATCTAATAAAGGGCATGAAATCTGAGAGCAGAATTACATGCCTTACTATCAGATTTTTGAGAATATGTGGAACCCGAAGCTAACAGCAGCCGTACTGAATTTTAAAAATCTGTGAACGTGATAAGTTTTGAACGAAACTGAACTTATTTGTATTGAAAAACAATTTTCTCTAAGGAAAGTTCTGTTTCAAGTTTTCCATATTTTTTCCAGAAATTCCCATTATAACAATTTTAGTCTTCTCGATTACTCGACTTACCTGTACAAATACGGCAAATAATAATATCTGAAAGTGAGAGCAATTTTAGCCGCGTTGGCAACAGAAGGCCAAACAGCTGGGTCTTGATCAGGCATACCTTCCGAGTTGTGGTCTCTGAAAATTAAGGGCAAAATCTTTTTTATGACGGCACCCCTAATAGAATGGCACCTCAAGAACCAACCTAGAAAATGGTGAAAAAGCTCCAAATTGATGCCATCTAAGACATAATTCTTCATTCGAAACTCCATTAAATCCACAAATATCTGATCCAACATATGGAATTCCAAACATATTAAATTCCATAACTCCAATTACACTTGTCTGTAAATCTGCCCATCTTGCTGTATTATCTCCCAACCAATGACCACCATATCTACCAGAAGATGGGAATGTACTTCGAGATATAACTGCTGATCGTTTCCCTGTCACTTGTGGAACTGCTTGATACGTGGCACGTGCTTCACTCCATCCATACAAATTTTTGGTATCGAAAAAGTTTTTTGAACGACGCGCCGTTTTTCCGAGCATACAGAGGGTTTTTGAAAAGAGATATTCACCAGATCTTTGATAGACTGCTTGTGTTTGATATGGTGGAATTTCCAAAGAGGAGTCTGGTCCAGAAATTGGACATGAGAGTTTTGCACTTGCTAATTGTTCTTCAAGAGAATTATATGTTCCAGTGTCAAAATTCGATGGTTCATTCATATCAATCCACATTCCATCGAAGGGAAGCTGAAAGAATGGTGAGGGGTTACTGTAGTTTATGAAGGAGTGGTATTATTGTGTGTTGAATAAATCTTCAGGTATATTTCCACCGAGAAACAGTAATCATACCGTAAAACCTGTATTAGTATTGCATGCAACAATATTTTTTAAAGCCGTCGCTCGGGGGCACTACTATTAGATGGGTTGCTTAACCAGTTCTCCGATGATTTATTCAATCGTTTTATCATCTATTCTTTAAGCTTTTAAGAAATTTCAGACTCCAAACTTTCATAAAACTAGATCAGAAACTCATTTTTCCTGCTTTTTCAATAGAAAAATTCCAGTAAAATGAAAGGGGCAACTCTATTACAGGGGTTCTATTAAAGGCGCAACAGTATTTTTCGAAGAACTTGTCTGGGGGCAACTCTATGAAAGGGGCAATTGTATTAGAGGGGCAATACTAATAAAGTTTCTACGGTAATTGAATTAGCCCTAGAGTAGGATGACTCATTTTGGGTTACTGTAGCTTGTTGTATGTTTCAGGGAGATTCCATCAAGAAAGAGAGTACCAATGCTATCATCCGTGATGGTGAGATATTGAAAACTTTCGGAAACAGTGATAATGTGAAAAATAAAATCAGATTCTGTGGATTGAAGCTTTAAAGTTTACTGTAGCTATAGGTTACGGCAGTTCTTGTTAAAGTGATAAATAGGCACCGGTGTACGTTACTGTAGTAATTTCTTTGCGCTGTAATACAAAATTTCACAAGAAATGGTTTTTTTTTGAAAATTTGCAGTTTCAGAAGTTTTTCAAAATGGAGACCAAAACTTAATATGTAATTCCTTTGAGTGCCCTTGATGAGATTCTATAAAGCCGATTTAACTGAAATTTCCTGGCTCCTCCTCTTTTTCAGTTAGACCACGCCCACTTCAAAAAGCCATCTTGAAAGAAAATACTATTGAAAATGAAGTTACTATTGAAGTTAAATAAAAATATGGTTTGCAAAAAATCATTTTGAAACGGCGGAATTTTCTTCCAGTTATTTTTTATCACGAGTAATCACCATATCACTTTCTATTCCTACTAGGCTCCGCCGATTCAAGCTCCGCCCACCAAGCCCCGCCCCCATTCAACTTACCGTTTTATGAAACTGTGCAAATTCTCCAGCCCACCAATCGTTTGTATTATTTTTTGTATCCAAAAAGTCGGGGAATGCTGTATTTCTCTCTGGCCAAACATTTCCTAACATTATTTTTGTATTCTTTGCCATTGGATATTGATCCTGAATACTGTGTGGAACTTGATCATCACGAGCCCATTCGATAAATGAGGCGTCCTGGAAAAAAATGAGGAAATTGGGGGAAAGTTGGAAGGTGAAAAAGGGAACATTTGAAGAATTTTTCCAATAAATGGTTGGTGAAATTCTGAAAAAAATTTTCAGTTTCGAAACATTTTTTTCAAAGTTTCTGATAGTGAGTGGTTAAATTGGTCTTGAACGTGTGATGAAGAAAACTTTGAAAACGATTCAAAAAATTCCGAAAAGACGAAAAAATCGGTCGAAACATTTTTCGTTTCAAACAATTATCATCAATTTTCCATTAATTTTAAAAATGGTTTGAATGTGGTGCCATGTTTTCTCTCAAATTATTTAGCAGGATTAAACAAAACCTTAAAAAACGAACGGAAAAAAAAATTGAAACTGTAACAAATTGCTTTAAATTTTTCACAGTTTCCCGATATTCTTTATTGAATTGTCTAAAATTTTTCAATTAATCGGACGATAAATCGTACTGGAAAAATCAAAAAGTTACTATTTTTGTTCAATGAAATTTTCAAAATTTTCAAAGCGTTCTATAGAAAAATTCTGGAAATTATTTCTAGCTAAAAGAAATCAAAAAGTACTTTTCCAAAAATTATAAATAAAATTTCTGTTCCTGAACATTAGAATATTTGGGAATGGTTAAATAAGGAAATTTATTTCCAATACATAGATAATTCGAATATTTTCGAATGGTTTCTGATTAAATTTATATCCAATACACAAAAAATTCTGAATAAAATCTGAATCAAAAAATTCTGAAATTTTTTGTGCAAATTTATGCAAAAAAGAGGAAAAGGTCACTGTGATTGGAAGATAGTTTGAAAAAAACTATTGGAATCTTTTTGGAAAAATTTCAGTTTCGAAACATTTGTTTCAAAGTTTTCGAGTGGTTCAGTTAGTCTTGATGGTATGTAAACTTTGTGAATGATTCAAAAAACACCGGAAAAAGTCTAAAAATTGATAAAAATTTTCCGTTTCAAAACATTCTGATCAATTTTTCATTAATTTTTAGAAACCATTTCAATATAGGTCCTGATGGAACTTGATCTCTGCCAACTTATTTATCATAACTATTCTAAAAATTTAAAAAATTACCGAAAAAAGGGAAACTGTAACAAGCCGTTTTCAAAAAATGACAATTTCACAATATTCTTTATTTTGAATTAGTTAACTAGTAAGTTACTCTTATTAGCATGTTTTTAATTAAAACACAAAAAATTGAATATTAACTGAAAAAAATTCAGTTTCAGATGTTTATTTTCATAGACTTTCTATCTCAGAGAATTGGTACCGACTCTTCAGTACATTGTTTAAAACTATGCAAAAAAAAAATACGAAAAGCTTTCAGAATCACTGAAAATTCTTAAATTTCTTTCAGTTTCAAAACTTTTCTTTCTTAAAAGCAGCTATTGGTTTCCTCTGATTCTAGAATTCAACGAAATTCCAAAAAAAAATAACTTACAGCTTGAATTCCTCTTTGGAATGATGCATAATCCACTTCAACAGCTGGGTCAAAAATAACAATAAGATGAAGTCCTTGACTATGAAGTTGTTGAGTGTATGCAGGGAATCCTGACCATTTCTGGAAAATACCTTTATTAGAAGGGCATGTTAGACTTTTTTTTTATTAATCATCAATGAACAGGGTGGTTTTTCGAGTGCCAGTTTATTATAGGTTTTCGTATGGATTATCGATTAGACTGATATAATTATAACGGGAAAAAATATACGGTTTTTTTCCGGAGAATGTTGTATTGACTACCGTAGTCATGTAAGAGCGACAATGTTTGAAAAAAATCTTGTTCAGATTTTAAAAATTTGGTGAAACGGAAAATTTTTTCACTGTTTCGTTAAAATGTGAAAAAATTAATGAAATTTTTGAGTCTATTCCAGACATGGAAATCAACATCAGTAATTTTTATTATTAGTCAGAAGTACAGGAAATTCAATAAGAAATTAGGGAAAAACGTCTCCATCACAAAGAAATAAGTCGACGGAAATATCAAAGCAAAAAAATTCTAAAGTTTCACAAAACGATATTCAGAAACAGAATTTTTTTTTTGATAATCGATACATTTCGGTTTCGATTCTGACCACTGCAACTTGTTACAGTAATCCCGCTGGAACTAAATGGCATCATTTTTCTCTCAAACCTCTAATAGAACAGCACAATTCACTTTTGTTCAGAACATCATTTTGGGTGCCGGTATAATAGAGGTTGATCCCCCAACAGGAGTGCAAAGAAGATCATAGCTGAATTTTTCGAACAATTTTAATTGGTTTGGTGAAACGGTACATTATTTCAAACATCATTGAAAGTGGATCCCAAGATGAACTACAGTAGTTCTACATCAAAATGGAAATCTTGAATTGATAAGGCAGATCGAAAAATCTTTGAAGAGCTTAAAAATCTTCAAATCTCGATTTTATAGATTTAATTTGTCCATAATGTGAAGAACGAAGGAAAAATTTGAACCGAATTACAAGAATATTCTCAGAAACCCAAAAGTTTTTTGAACTGTTTCAAAATAGTTTCAAGACGATGAATTAATTTTTCGAATTGATTCCAGTATGATGAACCTACACTTGTATTTTTTGGATTATTTAAGAAATTTAGAAATTTTTAAAAATAATATGAAAATGTTGCTCTTCCATTTTGTAGGACGGACCCATTGATATAGGAACTGCTCGATAAGGTTTAGAAATTTCATGAAACAGATTATTTTTTGGAACATCACTCTTTACTGATTTACGCAACTGACAAGTTTTAGATGTGAGTGCGTAGAGAAACGAGAGTGTTTAGTTTCTCTGCGCTTTCTCTCTCTCTCTCTCCACTCAAAATTTGGATTACCCTATTCAAAAAAGGAAATCGCTGTTTTTTTTTCACTGGAGAGGACTGACCTAATGTTATAGGAATCGTTTGGAAAGATTTATGAACTTCATAAAACAGAGAATTGTTTTCGAAAAATCATGTTATTTCCTGAAAAGGCTTTGAAGTACCAAGTGAGAGCGCAGAGAAACGAGAGTGCCTCGTTTCTCTGCGCTCTCTCCTCTTTTCTATTCTCTCGGCTCATTAATTCAATCGGCTGAAACTCGGTTTTAAAAAGAACGATTTTCATAGTGTTTGGACCATTTTGAAGCAAATTTTCAGGAGATTTAAACCGGCGAAATGAATGGATAGGAAAATTCAAGAAAAGTTGAGAAATATGTAACCAGTACTGATTGAATCGATCGGAGAAAATTAAGGTTTTAATGAAACAGGGTATGTTTTTGATGCTACCCCTAATCAAAACTGCCCTGATTCAGAACTATGGTCAAATCAGAACCGGACGAATCGGAACTGTAAGCCCGGATGAGAAGTGCCACTACTTTGCTGCAATGGCTTGCAAGCAGTGAAAAGCGACCAAATACGTGCATTTGAAAAGTTCTTATCCGGGGCAGTTCTTAAACGGTCGGTTTTTATAAGGGTCAGTTTTGATTCGTCTAGTTCTGATTAGGAGTAGCACCCTCAAGATAAATGAAAATCTTGTTTCTTGTTCCATGAGCTACTGAATACTACTGAATGAATCAATCGGAGAACTTAAAGCTTTAGTGAAACGAAGTTGGATTTTTTGTACAATTCTTCAGTTATTTTCCTGTTGAACTATAATTTTTTAGCCAAGAAAAGTCGTTCTAATTATTCCATTTCCCAAAAAAAAAAACTCACATCACCCTCAGTGAAATCCTCATAATGGTTCATATAATCAATATCAGCATACGGTACATCCAATGGAATTCCCAATGCTTGATTTCTTGAAATAACAGTCTTCATTGCATCTAAACTACCGTATCCCCAACGACATAATTGATATCCAAGAGCCCAATAAGCAGGTAGAAATGGGAATCCAATATGTTGAAGATATTGATTAACGACTTCTTCTGGGGTTGGACCAGGGAAAAATGCCATATCGATACGGCCTCCAATCGTTCTATATAATAAATGAGGGCCTGGTCCAGTTTCAACTTCTTGTGCATTTGAATTCAAAATAAATACTCCATGAGCTTTTCCATCTGATTCAATACACATATAAAATGGATGTACTCCATAAAGATTCTGTGTTGAGAGGGCGGAGCCTGAGTCTGGTCCAATATCACGAGCAAACATTGGCCACGTTGTGTAACGATCCAGATTGTGCTGAAAATTGAAAAAAATCAGGGATAATAAGAAAAAATATAACTGTTTCATAAGTAGTTTTTTACATTCCGGTTTTCATGGGGTTTCAGTCATTATTTTTTCCATGAATCCTCTATTATACGGGCACCTCTAACAGAGCGGCACTATTTCATATGTAATTCGTAGCCAAATATACTGATAATTTCTCAAGCTTTCGTCATTAAAAAAAAGAGTCTTCAGTGCTGAAAACATCTTATGGTTCAAATAAATTAAAACTATAAATTGACAAAATATGAAGATTTCAAAACTCGATATTTTCACGAAAACGCAGCTTCAAGCTTGAATTTTTCAAGTGAGGGTTATAACTTAAATAGTTGGTTTTAAAAACCATTTTTTTCTGTTTCGGGTATCTTTTTTCCAATAAGTTCACCAAAAAAGGTTATTGGTGATTTAGCGGTAGCGGTAGTTGAAAAAGTTGGGTTTCCGGTCATAACGAAATAAAATTTGGCGAAACTTTTCTTTTTTTTGAAACTTTTTTTTTTGAAACTTTTCTGAAACTGAAATCTCCAAACTATTTTCTAATTTACGCAGTGTGAAGTGAAAGTGGGCGGAATACCCGCGAAAAAAACAATTTGAATTCCTTGACATTACTTATCTGCTGCTGAATCACTTTACGCAAGTAATGGTTGACGAAAAATGGAATGTACTTTTGCATTAATCTTGAAACAAAAACTTTTTGATTCCATAATAATTTTTTCAGTGTTTCAGTTATTCGATAATTTCATATTATCTAGAGAACATCGCTAGTCTTCTCGTGTATGAATCTGTTTCACTTCGAGCTCATAACAAGAGGGTTTCCGATTCCTAATCGGTATAGTTTTATCTTTTTATGAATTTTCCTGTCTTATAAAACTTTCCACAACGGGAAACGAAATCTTAATGAGTACCTTTCTGGCCTCTCTTATTATTTGGATTTTCATGAACAGTAAAGCATATAGTAAACCTTCTACCAATACTCAAATGTTAGTAAATTCAAAAATATTTTGAAACGGAATTTATTTTTCTCATTAAAAAAACATTTGCTGTTTCAGCTCTAACTTTTGTTGAATAGCTTATTTGGTCATATAATCCTGCTTCGGCCGCGCATAGCTTCCACTAATCTATAGATAAGCCGAGAATGATATACTGTTTCATTGGTTCTCAAGCGGTTTCTCAGGCATTACATCCGACTTCTAGAAAGTTTTTATTAGTTTATTAACATTGAGAAATTCATTGTAAACAAAAAGATTGGCATTGAATATCAGCGACAATAAAGTTTGAAAAGATAATTTTGAAACACAATTTCCGAGCAACATTTCTCAAAATATAACTGTTTCAGTTCTGCAATTTTGGCGATAACTCGGGATGTCTGACAATATGTTGTGGGTAGTCTCGCCAATTTTCTCGATTTCAAAAGTTTCATAATTTGAGACTAGCTAGTGATTAATGCTAAACGAATATTTTGTTTTAAATGCCCTAGAGAATAAAATGCAATGAAAAAAAGAAAAGAAAACTTGCTGTTTCATTCTCAAGTTGTATACGATAAGGTCAGCTATCTATTAGCATGAAGATTTACATATATTTTTTTAGAAAATTGTAGGCTACTGTAGTTCATAATAATTCCATAGCAAGTTATACTTTTATCGGTATTTCACAAACTCTCCTAGCAGCTGAAAATGCCGGAACTTCGCGAGCGTTTTCCCAGGCTCCTAAAATTCAGCTCACTGAACTTTTAGAAAAAAATTTAGTTTCTGACAGCCAGAAAATGACTTTTCGACAAAAAGGTGACAATTGCCCTTCTATTAGAAGTTTCAAAGTAAAATGTGTGGAAAAAAAAAGAAGAACAGTTCACTGTTTCGATTTTCAGATAAATACATGACAGTGTTCTGTTTTGTAATTTTATTGTCGTATGCTTGGTTATAATTTTTTATAATC
This sequence comes from Caenorhabditis doughertyi, assembly GCA_963572265.1. Classification (NCBI taxonomy): domain Eukaryota; kingdom Metazoa; phylum Nematoda; class Chromadorea; order Rhabditida; family Rhabditidae; genus Caenorhabditis; species Caenorhabditis doughertyi. Next base: position 10,921,781 of record OY751556.1, on the reverse strand, counting down.
CGTACCAAGATTTGGAATTTCATCATAAGTCTAGGTATTGTGTAATATTCAAAAGGAGCTGGAACAGTGAAATTATTCGAAAAAGAGCCGGCAAATGTTCTCGATTTCAGTATGCTCATAATTTAAGATTAACTAGCGATGATTGTTAAAACAGCCGTTATCGATGTGTTTGATAGATTCCGGAGAGAGAGAGAGAAAAGGGAAAATTGGAAAAAAAACTAACTGTTTCATTCTCAAATTATAAATGATAAAACCATATGCTAATCATTCATAATTTTTATGTATGTTCGAATAACTCTTTTTTTAAACAGCTGTTGGCTATTGTAGCTTATGGTAGTCTCATAGTAAATTAATGGGTTTTTCGTCATCCTGAGCTCTTCTAGCCGCTGAAAATGTCGTACATTTGTGAGCATTTTTTCCGGTTTCTAAAATTCAGCTTCTTGAACTTAGAGAAAAAGAACCTAGTTTCTGACTGCGGGAAATGATTTTTAGAATGAAGGACTCAAGCGCCCTTTTATTAGAGGTTTCAAAGTAAGGTTTGTGGAAAAAAAGATGAAAAGTTCACTGTTTCGGTATTAAGGTACAGACAAGTTAATTTTTTTGTTCGGTAATCATTTAGTCGTATACGAAGTAATAAATTTGGATAATTTTGTACCAAGCTTCGAAATGTCATCCAAAGTATAGATACTCTCTAATATTCAGAAGGCACTGGGATTCTGAAAATAAGCATCGAATTTTCTCGATTTCAAAATTTTCATAATGTGAGGTTAGCTAGTGAAGATTGTTAAAACAACCGTTGATAGATTCCGGAGAGAAAGAAAACGAAAATTGGAAAAAGTGTTGTTTCATTCTCAAGTTATATAAAGAAAATTTAAAGAGTAATCATTTATCCAATAACAGGTTCTCAGATATTTTAAACTTTCATAGATTACTGTAGGCTACAGTAGCTTATGGTTCTCCTCAGTTAACACGAATCTGGAAACGTTAACCTATGGAGAATTTGTTTAGTTTTGAAACAAAAAAAACTGAATCTAGGTCTAAATATAATTCATACTAGCCGGAAAGACACTTTTTGTTAGAAAGTTTGAGGTGCCCTTCTATTAGAGGTTTGGAAGTGAATAATTGGTAAACCATGGTCAATAGTTTTGCTGTTTCAGTTCACAGATGATTGCTTCCGAGTTTTCAGTTTTTCAATTCAGAGATCAGTGACCCCAAAAGATGTGAAGCCCTTTTATTAGAGGTTTCAAAAAGGGAAGTTTTGTTAGAAAAAATCGTGAAAAATATCACTGTTCCGGTATACCGATATGAGCCATCAAATTTATTGTTTTGTAATCCTGACACAATTTTCGAAACCATAAGGATATTGTATCTCAGAATTGCCTCTTCGTGACGCATTTTATGACTATTCCAAACCCACAAAACGTCAGACAGTTTCAAATTACCCATTTTCCCCGCGTAAAAAAATGTCTTAGTAGATCAAAAATGGTTGTCTGTCCGTTCCCTCCTTAAGAAATTCCAAAAGGTGTAACTCTATGCGTAAATGCTCCTCTTGGACATTCTCTCCTCATATTTACTCAGCTTTTCGGGCTCTCCGGTGCTCAGAGACACTCCTAAGTCATTTGTAAACATACAAACACGTCCGTTTCCCTCTCTTCTCTTTCTGACACTTTTTCTCACTTTTTCTTCTCTTCTAAAGTGTATACTGTCCGTTTTCCGCGCCGCCCGTCAGAGCCAGCCAGCCAGCTTAAGCCCTTTTTCCGCCCGAGAAAAGATTCCGCGCCGTTAAGTTTCAAGCCATTTTTTGCAACTTGATGCTCTCTCTTTTTCTCTTTTTTTGCCGTCCGTTTGGCATACTTGCTCCTGCCAACTCAGAGAAAAGAAGAGCCGGAAGAGAAAAGTGGGCGGAGCTTCGGGGTGGGGTGGGCGAGAGACAAAAAACCAAAGGGGGAGCTATATAAGATTGGAAAATCATGGAGAATAGGAATATATTCACATTTTACGTTTATATATTTTATATAGTTAGCTAGGGAATTCGGAGATTTTGTGCAAACCAAAAGAGTCTAAAATAGCCTAGAAGAAGCCTGAAAAGCCTAAAACTTTAAATTTTCCTTTTTTGGGACTACTGTACCTTGCATTTTCGACACTGAAATTCTCTGAATTTATTTCGGTTTTAAAACATTCCTGAAACGTATAATTTTTTGTTCGCTTCAATGTTCTTACAGTATCTTTTTCTGAACTAAATAGCCTAAAATGCCTAAAACGGGCCTTAATCGGTCTGAGAACTTTTATGTTTTTTATACCTTCTAGCCTGTTTTTTACCGGCCAAATAAGCCTAAAAGGCTAGAAAAAGCCTAAAAAAGCCTAATAGCTGTTTTCACTTTTCGGGATTACTGTACCCCGTAATTTAAGTAGCTCAACATACAAGCACGAAACTAAATTTTCCAAATTTGTTTTCGATTTCAAAAATTTCTTGAAACATTTATTTTTTTTTCTCAATCTTGATTTTCTCTATCTTGATCGTTCTGCTCTTACAGTATCTTTTTCCTAGGTACAGTAATATTCAGGCTGCAGTAAACCTCTCATCTACAGTATATTCCCTAGTTACAGTAACACTGTTCATAGATACCTCCTTTCATTACGCTCCTTTTATTAGCTTCATTTACCGTAACCATAGACACCTACAGTATCCTTTTTTCTACAGTAATCTAATTATCTTTATTACAGTAACCTTTGCTATCTATTCAAAACTACCGTACTCTTTTTTTTCTATCTACAATAGTTCCACAGTAACCTCTATTCAAGGATTCCCCTGTTCCTCTACCCACCTTTCCATACTTTTATATACAGTACCCCTCTTCTACCATATCTACCGTACTCCTACAGTAACCCCATTTCTTCCAGAATGTTCTCAAAGCTGTTCACCACGTCTTGTCTCGTTGCCATTGCTCTTTCCACTGCTCAAGAGGAGGGGCCAGAGGTGAAAGTTTCTTCCACGAAACGTCGTCAATACGTGGCTGCTCAGCAACCCGTGGTTCCAGTTGTTGCACCTGTTGGACAGTGTCCAGGTAAGAGGACTTTTTGAGGGGATAGGGTGTCTAGAGAGGCCTAGAAGGGCCCTGAAAAGCCTAAATGCATTTGGGAAAACCTAGTCTTCCCAAGGGCGAAGAAGACCAATAAGATATGGAACAATCTGGAAAAGGAGGCCTGGACAATTCTAAAAAGGCCTATGAAAATCCGATTTCGGACCTGAATTGGCCCATTGATTGTGCCTTTTTTGGTCCGGAGTCAATTAGTATAGGTCATAACGGGCCTAAGTGGGCCCAATACGGCCCAGAAAAAAGCCCAGACTAGATCGAGTCCTGATAAACTTAGACCAATCTTGATGAAGCCTAAGCCAAAGCCTAAACAAGCCTAAGCATGAGCCTACCAGCTTTAAAAAACCTAAATCTCCATATTTCCAGGTGACCTCTTAGTGAACTCAAGTGGGCCCAAAGCGGCTCAAAAAAAAACTCTAGTCTAGACCTAATAAACTCGGACCAATCATTATTAAGCCTAAGCCTAAACCAGCCTGAAAATCCTAAATCTCCACATATATTTGCAGGTGGACCATCGCTTCCAATTGAATGTGATCCAAAACGTCCATGGCCTCAATGCCCACCACAATCATATTGTTATGCAACCAACTCTGTCGATATTGGACCATATTTCTGTTGTCCAGTCTGGTCCACTTATGGTGCCGCATGGCGTCCTGCCACACCATTCTACAACTATGTTCCACCAGTTCCAGCTAATTGGCCTGATGTTGCTAAGGTATGGGTTTTTAGGCCTTTTTTAGGTCTTTATAGGCTTTTTCAGGCCTGTTTTAGGCTTTTACAGGCCTTTTTAGGGGCTTTTTAGGCCTTTTGCAGGCTTTTTCAGGCCTTTTCATGCCTTATTAGAGCTTCTTAAGATTCTGAGGCCTTTTTGGCGCATTTTAGACATTTTTAAGCCTCGTTAGGGCTTTTTAGGCTTTTTTCAGGCTTTTTCAGGCCTTCGTAGCTTATTTCAGGCCTTTTCAGGCTTTTTCAGGCCGTTTATGAGCTTTTTTAGGCTTTTCCAGGCCTTTTCAGGCCTTGTTAGGCTTTTAAGGCCTTTCCAGGCCCTCATCCATCCTAATATTCTAATTTTCAGATGACTGCCAACTGGCCAGCCGCCGCCGTGAGTATGCCAGTTAAAGCCCGTAAACAAGCAGCCTCTCAAAAGACTGAAAATGATGAAGAAGACCAACTTCCGGATGGAATTTCTTCCTCTATTAATTCATGGGTTCAACGTCAAAAATTGTAGATTCGAAAAGAAATAATAATAATGATTTGTCTGTAAATATTTGCACTCTTTCTGCACCCCCCCCCTTTTTTTTTGTATACATTTCCGCTATTTATTTTTTGATTCCCTCCCGATCGCCAGTACGAAACTTTTTGTATTATTTAAAATAAATGTGATGTTTTTTTTTCTGTTTCAATGTTCTACAGTAATCCTACAGTAACTTTTTGATTATTATGTGTCTCATAATAACTTCTAGCGTGACAGTAATCCACGAAGTATACTGTAGGTTTGCTGGTTACTGTCTTTCAAGGACTATTGTGATCCCTGGGTTACTGTAGCTACAGTATCCCTACAGTAATTTGATTACTGTAACCCCTTTGCAAGCTTACAGTAGCCTCTAGATGTTTCACGGTAATTTCAATCTACTATCCTCAAAGTAATTAGTTTCTTTTATAGATTACTGTACATACTATAGACTTGATACAGTAATCCATAGTAAGCTCAATGTAACTATAATGCTTTTATGGGTTACTGTAGATCCTCAATCCCAAACCTTCTTCCGGTTGATCCGGTATTCAAAAATGAAATACAGTAGTTCTACAGTAATTCAAACGTTTTTCAACTCCCGAGGATGAAGGAGCTCTACAGTAATCCTATTCATACTGTATTTTTTTCGTGGATCATTATTGTAGTTATTGCCTTTTCTACAGTAACCTTACTATCAACGATTCTGTCTACAGTATGCTAGTTTAAGATTACTGTAACCAACTATAGTAGCCCTACAGTACTCCTCCACTTTCTACAATAATCCCAGCACTCACCTTCAATTTTTTATGAATATGATCTCCAAATCCAAAGATGTTCTTTGTTGGAAGGTATGTGGCAATTTGAATGAACTTATCGGCAAATTGCATTCCACCTGGAAAATTGAAAAAATGGTACAGTAATCCAGATTACTATAGATTTTCAAATTTAAAGTTATAAAAAATTCGAAAAAAAATTGCAGTTTCTCAAGTTTTAGAATACCTGCCATAATCATCGAAAAATCGTTCATTAGATATTCCTGTCAATCCGATTAACAAACTCTAACTACAGTAATCCCAGGCAGGGTACAGTAACCCGTAAATTAATGCTACCAAAAAATGGAATACTGTAATTTTTCGAGTAAACTATAACCATAAATCATTGCACTAAAAAATTACTGTTTTCCGGAATTGCTTATAGCTTTCTAAATTTTCGAAATTTTATTATCATTCTTATTGTTTGATCACTGAAGTGTACTGTAATTTCAAGTTTTTATTACTGTAGTCCTCAATTTTGAGCTTGATGCTTAAAAATGTTTTCAGTTTCTCAAATTCTATATATTTTTCTTCTTTTTTTCGAAAGTTGGTCATTATTTTACAGTAGTCCCTAAACGAATGCTTCTATGGACGTAGGTTACTGTACCTCTAAGCTAAGGTACTGTAGAAATTCATGTTTACTGTACCAAAAACCGGATTACTGTATTTTTTCGAGTACGCTCTAAAAATAAGTCATTGCTCTGGAAAAATTCGAGTTTCCGGAATTGCTCATAGCTTTCTAAAATTTTGAAATGCTATTATCGTTTTCATTAATTGATAATTTAACATTCGTTATTTGTAACTACTCAACAACCCCTGAAGTACTGTTTTCAGAAGTTCTCATAGTAAAGTTCGTGCTCAGCGGGTCATAAAACCTTGAGAAAATAATTTTCAGACCGATTGGACGATGTTTATTTTAGGCTCTTTTTGGTGCTCCAGCTCGCGGAGCAAGAAGGTCGCGGACTCGAATCTAAAATTTTTTGACTTTTTGGACCCTGTGCTACATTCTTGCCCAGTTTGAGCCAAATCAGAAAACATTTCAGCACCTGTGAAATAGTATTTCGAGTAATTACAAATAATTAATGTTAAGTATACTGTAATTTCAAGTTTTTGTAGTCAGTTCTCCTGAATTTTGAGCTTGAAGCTTAAAAGTGTTTTCAGTTTCTCAAGTTTTATATATCTTTCTGCTTTTTTCGAAAGTTGGTTTTTCGTCTTTATTGTAACTCACCAATACTAGTATCCCAAAGAGAAACTCCAGTACTTGCTCTTGTGATTTTAAAACTCCAAATATTCGAAGATCCAATATTTCCAGTTGTGAATTTCAGAGATTCCGTCGAAGTTGATGGTTTTTTTGGAATATTCACTGGTGGAACATATCTATCATCATTTCCAATTGTAAGCAAAAGAGTGGCTCCATTTGAAGAATATTTGACATTTAGAGGAGAGATATTGTCACCGTATGGATTTTCTGAAAAAGGTTACTGTAGGTGGTACGGTAGCTTAGAAATTATTTTGAGGGTTAGGGTGGGTTACTGTATCTACATTAGCTGAAGTTTAGGATACATTAGGTGAATTTGTTTGTTAGTTGAGCCATGAGAAAAAGTTTCCGTTGTGAGGATTACTGTGGCGGAGCGCATTATATGATGTAACAATCTCAAAAAACCTTGTTTCACGTTAATATTATCACTTTGTCAATGACCAGTTTTCATTCCGATTTACCTTGAAACAGGGTTTTTTTTGGGTTTTTTCGAACATTTTTCACCGCTTCAGTTTGGTTAGAATTGCAGAACGTCACTTGACAAAAGTTTACATCTTTTGGAAACTTCAATGGAGATCAATTTAAAATTTGGTTTTCTCAGAAGCTTTCAAACTTCTGAAGCCCTTTGCCATTTTTTTAGAGGTGGAACTGAATTACATGTCTGCAGAAGAATTTCGAATCATTATCTTTTTCGATATTTGACTCAAAACATAAAAAAGTGTGAAACCGAAGAAAAAATTGTCACTTTCAAAATTTTCAAAGGTTTTTCAAAAATCAATCGATTCTGTTTTAGCACTACAACCATAGATTGCAAGAGCTTTGAAATTGACATTTTAGCGTTCATGATTTTTTGTTAAGCAGCGTTCAGGATGTAGTTTTTCTAGTTTAGCAGCGTTGAGAACTTTATTTTTGATAATGGATTGAAAGGCTAGTTTCACAACGACTTTGTGGTTTTACAAATAATTAGTTTCTGTTCCAAAAATCCCTCATAAATGTTCATTGTATTCGTTTTTTCAGTTTCCAAATCGATCAGTTTTATGTGAAATAAATGAATGAAAACAAACGAACTTGTCTTTGCAGCCAATACAAATGAATTTGTTCCAGTTGATTGAAGAGTGTAACCAGATTCAGTGGGGTAATAACACCATGGAGCACCTACTGGAGAACCATTCTGCAAAAAACATTATTGTTTATTTTTATGAACCGCTATCGATGATTAATCAATAAAAACTGAAAAAAATTGTTTAATGTTGAGTGTTGATACAGTAAAATTTTTCATATATTTCCAAGAAGTTTAAATTTTTTTTTTCGCTTCACTAGTTTCTCTAATTCACAGGGTTTTTTATTTCTGATAACATTTTCCCTGCAAAGGAGTTTTATAAGATTGTTTATCAAGAAGATACTGTAACTACCGTAAGCCTACCGTTCCCTGATTACCGAGTTTTTAGGAGTTATTCTGTCGAAGATTGTAAAAAAACAGTCTCTGTTTTACTTTCATGTGAAATATGGGATAGCATGAAAAATTACCAAATGCTAACAGACGCTTTCAATACAAAGTTTTGATACAGTAAAATTTTTTAATTTCCCCAAGAATTTGGAAATTTTTTTCCGGTTCACTAGTTTCTCTAATTCAAAAAATGGTTCATTGTCTGATAACATTTTCCCTGCAAAAGAATCTAATAACACTGTTCTATAAAGCTACTGTAACTACCGTAAACCTACCGTAACCTACTTTTCAGGATTTGATCTGTTCTGTAGAAGATTGTCAAAAACAAAACTAAACTTCCAGTTTCACAGTTTCATGGAAATCAAATGTCTAAAGTGTTTCAACAATATCTCAGTGACATTTCCATCCGTAATCGAAATTGGACGTTTCAGAAATGGGCGGTTAAGTACTTCTAGAAATGCACGGATTTGGGAATTTCTCACTGCTTGCAAGCCATTGCAGCAAAGTAGTGTCAGTTCTTATCCGCGCAGTTCTGATCAGGGTTATCCCTCTCTTCTTCTATCATTTATCAAGAGAGATTTTGCCAAAAAAAAACCCGATCAGCCGAAATGAAAAATGGCGCATATTTTCAGGCCTTTCATGTTTCCTAACTCACCGCTGCCTCTTCCCAAATGCATCCTCTTGATTGGCATGATCCTTGAGATGCTCCTGGTTCTGGATAACAATCAACACGTTTACTAACATCCACTGATTGTCCATTGATTGAATTGAAAGAGAACAAAACGACGAAAAGGAGATAAACTCCTTTTCGATGGATCATTACTGAAATGAAAAAATGAATGGATTATGGACGAGTTTTGAGAGCAAAACAAATGGAATCAACTTTAAGAAAAATCGGCCATGTAAAGCTAAATTGAAAAATCACATGAATTGAAAACTAAAGTGAAGTTTGTGGAACTGTAAAAAACTGAAAATCTACAAACATCCTAGCCTAGAAAAGTAAAGTTCTATAAAGAACGGGAATTGAAATGAACATTTTGAATAGGTATATGAATTTTACAACATTTTTTATCGGAAGTTTTATTCAACAGAAAAGATGGGGGTATGCCGAACTTTCCCTAATCAGAACCGTGTCCCGAATCAGAACTATTTCACGTTAAATAATAGTTCTGCTTCGGGGCACGGCTCTGATTAGTGAAAGTTCTGAGACGGCTAACCCTTAAAAGCTTTGGGTTTGAAGAATGCTACTAGGAAAGAAAGCAGTAAACAAATAAAAAATTATAATGAAACATAAATTTTTTTAAATTTTTTATCTATAATTAATGAAATAAGATGTGTGAACGCCAGAGAGTCTCTTTCTATCCAACACTGTTTCTTTTTCTCTGTCATACATAAAGCTGAAATCGCTGCCAACAGCTTCTGCACACTAACTTTTTGAAGAGAACATATACTGCTTCAATACACGGGTATATATAAAAATTTTCTTCAATGGTTGATAAATAAAACTTTTTGAAGGTTAAGTCTCGCCACGGAATCTTGGGATTAGTGTAGTTAGTCATGAGTTGCTTACTGATAATCTGAAAGTGATAAGTCCTCTTATTCTCATAGAAATAGCTAAAAAAGTCTGGTCAAAAAGCATTCATGGTACTATCAAAAAGATTCCAAATAAAGCACAAATTGGTTTTGAAACAGATAAAGTTTTCAGAAAATTGTTTAAAAATAAGAGACAAAAAGCCACAAACAACCATTACTGTAATTCAGAAGAATTTCTTGCTTTGCTTACGGATAATTTGGCAGTGTTATAGGGTTTATACTTTTATTAGGATAATGTGTAAAGGTTCATTTTACTGTCTAAGAATATACTAAATCAAAGTAAAATAAGTTTTGCAACAGTGAAGTTTTTTGAAATTTGAAAATAAGAGTAAAAGAGCCAAAAATACCTCTCTGCGTCTCCTACTAGCCCATGTTCTTTTCATACTTTTGGGAAAGTTACAGTCGGAATGAATTATTGAGTAGTCATTAGAGTTTGAAAAAAAGTTTTCTGCTTCAATGTTTTTAGAAACTGTGAAAAGAAAAACTGATACTGTTTTGAAGATTTTTTTCATCATTTAAAAACTTTTTTGAATTTAGTCAATATGGGAAGCGCGAAATGGAAACCAAAAACCGAAACCAAAATAAAATTATGACCATATTATTGACAAATGTTGATGGGTTCGAGTCCTTTGGTTACTCTCAAGTTTGTAGTTTGTAGTCATGAGTTCTCTAAATTACTATTGCTTTCAAAAGTTGGAATTAATGTCAGCGACTACCTTGAATTTCATTATTTTTCACTGTTTGAAAGTACTCAGAAATCGAGATAGCTATTTTTTCATTTAATTCACGGAAAGAGAGGAGATATATAAAATATGCTAGCTTCTTCGAATATTTTTCCAGAGCATCAGAAAACTAAGATCCGGAAACCAGAGATCAAAACCTTTGTAAAAAAAACTTTGAGTTCTTCGACCAAAAATGTAACTAATGTTTGAAAATTTGGCTACTGTTTCAGCATTTTTTGAAACAGACGAAATAATAATTTTTTACATTCCTTGAGTCTCTAGTTTCAATATAAAAAATGTCTTTTTTAGCTTAAAATACTCCTATAATCCCGACGAGAAGTGATTTGTAGGGTACTGTAGGCCTCAACTTATCTATTTGCAATAATCCAAATCTCAAAAAAATAAAGGAGAAAATTCCAAAAAGTAACAGTCTAGTCGAAATTCAAAGTCAAAAAAAAAGTGAATAGCATTGAAACAATCGAAAAATGCATTGAAATGCCAAATGCACGTGTCGTCCATTTCAATTTCAGATGGTGATAAGAGTGAAAAATTGAAGAGAAACTCCCCATTTTCTTATCATGGTATCATTAAGTCCGAAAAGTGTTTTTTGATCCAAAAAAAGATGTGTCAAGAAGTGTCACGCGAAAAAAATTCCTGAAAAAAAGGGGCGGAGTCACTTCCGGAAATAATTTTACGAGTTTCCAATATTACTGGGACCATTATAAAAGTGAGCGAAATTTTTTTTGTCAAAAAAACCAAAATTTTTTTGTGTTTCACGTTTTCCAGAAATTTCAATGAAAAAGTTTTTTGATTAGTAAGTCCACTTTACGCCTTTTCCAGAAAGTATTGCAAATTAGCCCCGCCCACTTTCTTCGAAGTTAAGTGGGCGTGGCTTCACCTTTTGAGTGCCGCTAAAACGACCCCGCCCCTTTCCATGAGAAATTCTGGAAACGAAAGTAAATTTTAATTCTGAAATTAAAAAAATTTATTCAGTTTCACAATTTTCGGAAAATAAAACTTTCTAAAATTTCCTAATGCTGTCTTTGATATGAACAACTTTTTGCGATCCGAAGTGCTCAAAAAAGGAAGATTGTTCCCGGCTCCGCCCTTTTTTTTAGTCTGAAAAAATAGGCGAAACTTGGCCCTTCACTGTTTCAAAAACAATTCAAAGTTCCTAGTTTCAACCATACTTGCAATCCGGGCCGACCGGGCCGACGCCGGGCCGGGCGATAACTCTGAAAAAAAACATTTTTGGAAAAAACATTTTTGAACGAAAAGATATTCAAAATGTAGAACTCGGCAAGCTCTACAACATCATGTTGTTCGGGCCGGGCCACATGCCCAGTAACATAGCGCGGGCCGGGCTAGAATGGCCGGCCCGGCAAAAATGGTCGGCCCGGCCATTCTAGCCCGGCCCGCGCTATGTTACTGGGCATGTGGCCCGGCCCGAACAACATGATGTTGTAGAGCTTGCCGAGTTCTACATTTTGAATATCTTTTCGTTCAAAAATGTTTTTTCCAAAAATGTTTTTTTTCAGAGTTATCGCCCGGCCCGGCGTCGGCCCGGTCGGCCCGGATTGCAAGTATGGTTTCAACTCTCTACAGTTGGTCCTTCCAGTTCGAGACAAGAAAGAAGCTCCGCCCTATTTTCGAAAAAGTGGGCGGAGCTTTCTTTAAAAAACCAAAATTTCAAAGAGATTTGATTCATTTTATTCAACAAGACTAACTTTTAACTGTGGAATGAAACAAAAAAACAGAAAACAAGAGGAAAAAAAAGGGGCGTGGTCAAAAACAAAAAGGCAAGAGGCGAGGAGAGGAGAAAATGGATTCAAAAAATCAACAGTAATAAGTGGGCGGAGTCAAAGGGGATAATGGGCGGAGTCAGGATGGAAGAATGAGTGAAAATCAGAGAAAAATGGTCTAGAATAGCTCCAAATCAATGGCTTTTCTATCAGAGTCATGCCACTAGAAGTGGGCGGAGTCTGAAAAAGGGGCGTGGCCAAGGTAGGAAAAAGGCTGAGAACGACAAAAAAAATGAGCGGAGCTTCGTCTAAAAAGATCCGTCATCCATTTCAACATCATGTGCTCTTTTCATAAATTCTAAATCACCGTCGGCAACGAAATTCTCTCGAAAAAGTGATGATTCGGCAGCTTCGATTCGAGATTTTGTTAAAATTGACATATTTCTGAGTTGTTCTCTCTTATCGATACCGTAATCTTGAAGACATTTCGAAATTATTTCAATTTTCTCTTTTTCTTTTTTCGACATTCGACGTTGTTGAGATTGATGGATATTACAGTCACGGCACAGGGAACATTTTGGGAAATGGTACCTGCAAAAAAAGGAATACTGTAGAGGTTACTGTACATAAGCCAGGGTTACTGTAGCTTACTGTATGCCTATGAGATATCAGATTGGAAAAGCAATTGTGGGTTACTGTACTTTTCGAGATTACTGTAGAAAGGTCGGTGGGGCTACTGTATTTTATTGTAGGTACTACTGTAAGGGTTACTTTGGATCTTGCCTGACCGGATGTCGTTAAGGTTACTGTAGTTATTAGGTATTACTGTAGTTTATAAAAATATTTTGTGCTGGGTCAATGTAGGTATTGATACAGCAGTTGGTCAATCTTCTATTTCACTCGACACTACTGTAGGTACCGTATTCAAACTGACTACTGAAGGGAAACGTACGACTTACTGTAGTACTACTGTATACTGATTTATTAATAGGACTACTGTAGTTGACTTTCCACGGGTTACGGCAGGTATCCATATCATTAAAGCTACCGTAACTCTTAAGAATCTGACTCTGTTCGATATTACTGTAGGCCTGATAGTACTGTAAGACTACTGTAATCTATTGTGTAGATTGGGGTTACTTTATTACTTATTGTAATCTGGCATCGATAAGATTACTGTAGTTTTCTATCAGATAAACGATCGACAAACTTGAAGAATTTGATTATTTCCAAAACTTTTGAAACACAGAAATTGTTCTACCGTAACCGAAAAATTTTCTGATGCTACAGTATCCATCCTAGCTTATAACGGTATGTACAGTAACTACAGATTTTCTAGGCTGCTGAAAGCTTAATTTAGTTACAATTGAGACGGGATTACTGTATTTCCAGTAAGAGTACCTGACCATGACACTGCCCTACATTAGACTTCTCCTATCCAGATACGGTGTACAGTAACCTTTAACTACAGGTACGGTAGCTTATCCAGGCATTCTAAGAAGCCTCACTGAATACGGTATGTACAGTAACCCCCTAGATTACCGTAATCCCAAATTCTCAAAACGCTTACGGTTGTGGAAACTCCAAATCGTAATCAATTTCTTCGTCCTCTGTCCAAATGAAATCCTCATTTCGTCCCGTTTCTTTTATCTCCAAATTCGCCATTAATTCTCCATTTTCTTCCAAATTTTCCATTATTTTTTGCCGCCATTCTTGTCGTTTCTCCTCTCGAATCTCTTCAAGACTTCGCATCTGAAAAAAAAGGAAATAGTATTTTTAGGTTCCAAAAAATTTGTGAAATTTTCGTGAAACTGCGATTTTTAGTGAGCAGTTAAGTTTTACTAGTTCTGTTCAAAACCTTTGAATACTGTGGGTACAGTAAGCTGGCTACGCGCCTCGTACAGCAACCCTAGGACTACTGTAACTACAGTAATTCTGGAGTTCGTCAGATTAAACTCGGATTACTGTAGTCGTCTACCGTTTCAAAATTTACTGAAATTACATGAAAAAAAGATTCATGTGCTATCTACTCGTTTGACATATCTTTATTAATCTTAAATGATGAATAAGAAAGATGTAGAAAAATTCCTATTAGGTTACGGTAGCTTTGCGGATTACTATAGGTCTAAAATTCATCTTTGATGTAACTGTATTCACATTTTCCAGATTCAATAGCAACTACATTAGCTACAGTAATCTTTTCGATAAGTTAACTGAAGGATTACTGTAGATACAGTACTTATGGTCAAACAATTAGAACTAATGAAGCTACAGTATCCAAAGCTACTAAGGATTACTGTAGGTACAATAGCTACGGAATACTGTAGAATTATGGTAGCAAGTAGCCCACTGGGTACGGTACTGGCCTACTGTTGGATACAATAAGGCCGGGATTGGCTTATTCGCCAGTGATTACAGAAACTACAGTACTTCAATGGTTACTGTAATTATAGTAGTTAGGGTTTGTAGGTACAGTAATCCTAGCTGTCTGATAAGAAACACGGTACTTCTACCGTAACCTACCGGACTCTTATTTTATCTAAAAACTGAGGTTACTGTAGCTAGAACTGGGTTACGGTACCTACAGTATTCTGGACTACTGTACTTACAGTAACCAACCTAGCTTGTAGTTTATAGTCTAGAAACTCCAAAGTGAGCCTAAAAACGTCCAGTTTTCTCACAAAAAAGTTATTTCCAGTTCCAAATTTTTTCAGCTCACCTTGATTTCAGAAATCCTTTTCTGAAACTGTTCTTCAGCTTGTCGATTCTTCTCTTTTGCTCCTGTCAATTCATCAATTCCTTTTCGATTAATCGATTGAGCCAATGATGTATAATGAAGAGTTCGAAGCTCTTCAGCCCCTTTTCTAGCCAATTCCATTCTCCGTTTTTCAGCTTTTTCCCATTCTTTTTCTGTTTTTTTGGCGGGAAATTCATCAATTTTCGAATCCATTTGACAATTTTCGCAAGTCCTCGGAATTTCTTTTCGAAGCTCCGCCCCTTTTATGATACGGTTTTTCGCACGATTCATTAGTTTTTCCGGTTTTTTCGTGGCATTTTTCTTTCGGAATTGAAGGATTTTGAATTTCCGCGTGAGATTTTTATCGAGCCAATCGTCTTCTGAATCCTCTGAATCCTTCTGGACGTTTTCTGAATTTTTTGAATTTCCCGCTTGAAAAACTTCAGAATCTGGATCGATTTTCATCTGAATCCTTCTGATTTCATCGTTAAGCTCTTTTCGTGTCCGTCGCTTCCGTTCCTCTTTAAAAACGGCTTTTCGTTTTGGAGTTGGTGCTCCGCGAGCATTTTCATTAGGACCATCGAATTCACCAAGGTCCAGAGGTCGACGGATTCCTGGAAACAAGAGTTTGGAATAGGCTTTTCAGGTTGGTTTTAGGCCTTTCAGGCTTGGTTTTGGTCTGATTTTTGGCTTTAGCCAGCTTGAATTTGGAGCCTTGCAGATTTAAATATAGCTTTATTGGAAAAGGCCATTTTAGGCCTGTAAATAAGGTAGTTCGTTATAAAGTAATAGGCTTTTCAGGCTCATATTCAGGCTTTTTAGGCCATACATTCAGGCCCTGCCGTTTTTCAGGGTTGCCTTCAGGCCTTCAGGCTATTTTTGGCATTTCAGGCTCGTATTTAGGCCTTACATTTAGGTTATTAACTAGGCATTTATAGACCGATTTCATGTGTTATAGGCTACATTTTTGGCTTTTAAGGCTCTCTTTTTTTTAAAGAACTTTTTTGGCGATTTCAGAACGAAAATTGGATGAAACCTGATAGAGTTCACGCCATTGTTCGGGCCTAAGTTTATAGTTAGGCTTTTCAGGTACTTTCAGGCTCATTTTTACGTTTTTCAGGGTTGGCTTCAGACCTTTAGGCTATTTTAGGAATTTCAGGCTCGTATTTAGGCATTTAGGCGTTTTACGCCCCATTTTTGGTATTCTAGAGCTTCTTTTTGGACTTTTTTTAGTGTATTCGGACCAAAAACGGATATTTTCAGGCCTAATTTTCAGAATTTTCAGAAAGAATCTAACTGAAGGCCACGCAAGTTTTTGGGCCTAAATTTAGGCGTTTCAGGCACTTTCAGGCTAATTTCAGGCCTGAAGTTTTCAGATAAAGGCTTAAATTTTGCAATTTTGCGAGTTTTTTTTTTCTTTTCAACTATTTTAAGACTGACTTTCCAGTTTATTTTGTCAATTTCGGCCAATTTTCAGCTATCTTACCTGTCCTAACCAATCCAGTCATTTTTGGAGTTGACGTAGCGGATGGTTCAAAACTACTTGAATTCATTTCAAAAGTATCATCCATTTCTTCTTTAAATGGATGTCGAAATACCGAAATATGACCACCGCCTCCAATGGTTCCAGGCCTTTTGGGCGTTTTTGATGAGGATCTTGATTCTGATGGAATTTTTGGAAGGATTTTTTTGATCGTCGGGTTGGGTACTGTAGTTGGTATTGTGGGTACTGTAGAAAAAGGAGGGGCGGGGCAAACGGGTACTGTAGTTGTTGCTTCTTTTCGACATGCCATCGTCGCTTTTAGCATTTCAATGTCTTTCTTTTGACGATCGATTATGGCATCTTTGGCGGATAAGTTGCGTAGATGATCTTCCTCTTTCTTTTGGGTCTGAAAATTAGTTGTAGTTTGTAGTTTGTATTTTTTGTAGTCGATGTGTACAAAAACTATTGAGAAGTTATCAGCCATATCAAATATGACTTTACGTTTCAATTAAAACGGAAACAGTACAAACTTTAGATTCTGCAGTATTGTTATCATTATACTGAGAACAACAGTAATCCGGAGTTATAGTTTGTAGCCTTATAATTAGAAAAAGAAACTCTTTTTGGCGGTAATTTTTCGGTTTCAAATCTTTCCCAAATTGATTATTTGAATTTACTTCATCAGTTTTCTGAGAATTTGTCAGTCGTGTTATCTACAGTAACCCAACCTGAACATCTACCGTAATCTTCACAAAAAACTACAATAATCTAGTTTAGAGGTACAGTAACCCATCAGGTGGCTTTATTAGTTCTCGAAAAACGAAGTCTTCCACTGGTCAGAACTATCAAATTCGAAGATATCTTCAAGGAATTATAGAGACCGTATTCTGGACCAACTACCGTAGGAGCACAGGTCGAATGGATTACTGTACTATTATAGTAGGATAAGATTTGTTTTTCGAGAATTGAAAGTAACTTTTAGAGCCAAAATTAGAGATGAGAGCGAAAGGAACGGACTGTGAATCGAATCAAAATCTCTTTCTACTGTTCATAATAACATTGAAAAAGTGAACAACTATTCATGATACAGTACGGAATTGTGTTGCGATTCGAGGCTACAGTAACTCCTTTTAGTTTCTGGTTATGATTTTTTTGATCCGAGAAAAAACCTTTTTTGAACAAAACATTTTCGGTTTCGAAACGACTTTAATTAGTTTCCTGAACTTAGTTCCATGATTTTCCTTTATTTAACAATCTTGTTATCTCCAGTGACCCCTGATTTGTACTCCATACAGTAATCATGATCAAAGATACATTAATCTTCTCATTACTTTCTTTCAGTTTCCAGAATTTGCATTAGAGAAAAAAACTCACATCCTTCTGATAATCCGATTGTAATTTCAACATTTTTCTCTTCTCATTTTCCAATTGATCTCTTAACATTATGACGTCACCACTTGGAGTTACAGGACGAGATGTTTGCGTATCAAAAAGGGGCGGAGTCGTACGTGGTCCAAACATGTTTCCAGGTCGAAAGCCAGGGGTGTGATGGAAGGGAGAGCTAGAAAGAAACGAGAGTTAGATGTGCAGGTTAGGGTTACTGTGGCTGAAAAGCAGGTTACAGTACCTACAGTACCCAGTATCAAAGCCAGAATCTAGATTGTTGCTGAATGCCCAAGCTCACCCTAGATTACTGTAGTCAAACTAGGGATTACTGTACCTACATTTTCGAGATTTAGGTTACTGTAGACACCAGGCCAGACTGTAGCTAACAGTTCTATGTGCAGGCCTACCCCAGGATTACTGTATCCCACACTCACTTCCTTAATCCAGAATTGGCACTTCGATGACGTGCCAATGAGTTTGGTGATGCAGGTGCTGCTGTTTGGGAATTAGAAGAAGAGGGGATGGAAGTGGAAGAGGATGAAGACGTGACAGAAGAAGCCGTTGGTTCTGAAAATTGGAGGTTGTGGAGAAGACGTGGGGTTTGCAGACTATTGGATCTACAGTAATTTGAGGGATTTATTGGGTGCGGTAGATACAGTAATCTTACAGTATTCCGAATCTGGGTTTTCGAACGAAAACTGGTTTCAGATTATTTTTTTTTTAATTTTCACTCGTTTCCTTCAGGATTGTAATTTCAGAAAAAAACACTGTTTTCGAGATTTTATTTTTTGTTTTGTTTATTGAAACTTTTCGCTTTCTCAGGGATACACTCTTGTTTACCTTGTTTCGGATCAAATTTTCGGGCTGATGAATATGTTCAAGAGAGTTTTAGTGGAAAAATTTACCACCAGTAGTGATGCCCTTGGCATTAGGATTTTCAGAAGTCAAGGTATGATCCCCATAGAGTCTGCCATAAGCATGTTGGACCTTCTGAACATTTTGGCACTTTTAGTTTTTGGCTCCGCCCCCTTTCCAGCAAACCACGCCCCCTTCAAGTCTGAAAAAAATATTGTCAAAGTAAAAAAGTTGCGACGCGTGAACCTCACAAAGCTGTGAAAAAACTCTCTCGAATAAACTCTACCTTTTTTTGCAAGAGTGCCGCGCACTTTTTAGATTTTCAGGATACAATGGATTCCTTGCGCAAGTCTCGAATTAATTAATTGAAAGGTTGAGTATTTGATTAAAATAGCAATAAAATATCCCTAACATCATTTATTTCTGTCGATTTCTCTTTGAAAAGGTTAGAAAACGGCGTAAGATAACCAGTGTAAAAGTGCGCCGCACTCTTGCAAAAAAAGGTGGAGTTTATTCGAGAGAATTTTTCACAGCTTTGTGAGGTTCACGCGTCGCAACTTTTTTACTTTGACAATAATTATTCTCCGTAAAGATATCGACACGTACTCAACGCGGTTTTGTAGAAGACACTTTTTTGAGCATTTTTGGTGGAAAAAAATCACTGTTCACAATTTTTTATTCAAGATTTGATTTGTTTTGAGTGATTGTTCTGACATCCATTTGACTATTCCGGAAATAATCACATTTTATGCTAGAAACCTGATTTTCAGAGTTTATTTTATAGATTTTCAGCCTGAAAATCCACTCAATCACTCAAATTGTTTAAGTTTTGGACTAAAAATTGTCTTAAATTTAAGAGAAAAATTACCGTTTCTAGAATTTCAAATGAACTTCAACGTTTCTACGCTTGTTATTTTCTTTTCATTATTCTTGGTCTAAAAACACTATTTTCAGCCAGTTTGCTTGATTTTCAGCCAAAAACCCTTAAAAACTCTCAAAAAATCTTTCTCTGGAATAGACTCTTGTTTACCTTGTTTCGAATCAAAATTTCGGGCTGATGAATATCTGGTTTATCTGGAGAAAAAACGTCGAATTTTCAGAGAAAAAAAAACCGTTTTTCAGCATTTTTGGTGGACAAAAAATCACTGTTTATAACTTCTTATTCAAGATTCCACTTGTTTATAATGATTGTTACCGTATTCTTACATTCATTTTCAAAAATTATCAATTTTTATGCTGAAAACTAAAATTTCAGCGTTCATGTAATATATTTTCTGCCTAAAAAGCCACTCAAATTTTCTAACGTTTGGGTCTGAAAATTGTCTCAAATTAAACAGAAAAATTACCGTTTCTAGAATTTCAAATGAACTTCAACGTTTCTACGCTTGTTATTTTCTTTTCATTATTCTTCGTCTAAAAACACTATTTTCAGCCCGTTTGCTTGATTTTCTGCCCAAAACCCCTGAAAAAATAATCCCCCTTACTCTGTGTCATTCCCATTCCAATTTCTCCATTTTTCGTATTTGTCACTGCTGAATGTACTCCAATTCCTCCTCCTTTTGGACCATTCGACAATCCATTTGTTGTAGTTTTTGTAGTCATCTGACTCATTGGAATTGTTTGACACGATGACCGTTGAAGGAGTGGAGGGTATAGCTCTGGAAACGGAAATTTTAAGATGGAAATCGAGATTCAGAACTCACTTGAGCTAGTTGGTTGATTTTGAATTCCTCCAGTTCCATTTCCAAAACGATTCGAATATTGATTATTCGAGGGCGTGGCTTGTGGGATTACTGTAGGTCGGAATGGTTGGGTAGAAGGAGGAGGAAGAGAAGGAGGCGGGGCTTCTGAAATCACAGATAATTGGTGATGACAGGCTAAAAAGGCTAAAAAGACAACACTTATCCCAATTTTTACAATGGTTTCCCTCCGAATTTTTTCTAATCTGTACAAAAAGAACTAATACACTCTCAAGGCCTAGAAACCCTCTAGCGAAATTTCTAGGCCATGTCACTCTTTCACACTACTCAATAGGGTTTCTAGGCCACAGCCACAGAAAAGATATTGGCATTTCGTTTTTCATTTCACCGGAAATAGGTTTCTAACTTTTTTCAAAAAAATTTATTGGTATAATCCTAGATGACACATTGGTCTGAAATTTCTTACCATTTATTATTAGGACTATTGGAAACGGTGATTAATTTCAGACTTTTTATTGCATTTTTGAAAAATTTTTTTGAAAGAATTTAACCTCCAATAGCTGATGTTTTAGTATTAAACTTTTTGTATCAATTGGAAGAAACGATAAATTAATCTCGAATTTCCTCTAGCTTTTCATCAGTAGCATTGGAAACAGTAATAATTCTGGGTTGTTTATTGGATTCTTTGAAATTTCCCGCCAAATCCTTTGAGAATTTGAAATTTTTACGGAGGAATTCGGAAAAAAAAATGTTTCTGATTCAATTAAAACTAAATTGAAATAGCCCAAAGACGTCAGTATTACTTTCAATGTAGTATCAGTGGGGGTGATTATAGACGACACATTGGTCTAGAAATTTTATCCAAATCATATTTGGATTATGAGAAGCAGGGATTAATTTATTTTGATACTTCGATTTTTTAGTTTCTCAGATTTTTTTTGTAGAAAAGAAACAAATTTGAGCTATTTTTAGCTGTAGCACAGGGCTGCTAATTGACTGTTTCAAAAACACTTCATCACATTATCCTGGACTTTTGGAATAATCAAAATCGACTTTTTTAATCTAAAAAAACGGGCAACAATATTGACAAACAGATAAAATGTTATATCAAAATAATATTGGTGGTAATATAGGAAACGTATTGTTTTCGGAGTTTCTTCCGAATCATATAAGGACAGTGAGAAACAGGAATCAATTAGTTTTTGATTTTCAATTTTCCAAGGTTTTTACTTTCTTTTTGAAAGATCTAGCAGTAGTTCTACTTTATTAATAGTCTTAAAAATAGGGAACAGTATATTCCGCGCTTTCGGTTAGAATATTCCGGGGGCGGGACTGGATTAGAGCGCACATTCTGACTACAGTCATCCCAAAACTCTGCGAGCATGGCATCTTTAAAAATAGAGTATTCATTTAAGAGACAGAAGTTTTGTCACAACAAATTTTCGGTTTTCCACTATGATTTTTGAAAATATTTGTAACAGTGAAGATTCGGGGAAAATTTTCGTTTTTTTCCAGTTTTACCGGAACTGTTTTGGTAATATTTTTGAATAGAAATTAATAAACTTCCATTTACCAATTTGTTTCGATTTTCGAAATCAAAAAAAACGAAACTTTGGTGAACTTAAATCAAAAATTAATAAAAAGTTGGTTTTTTTTTTCGAAATTCCAAATTTCAAGAACTTTTTTTTTTAATTTTCATTTAAATTTTCTCAATTTTCTCTCCATTTTCCCCCGCTTTTCAAAAAAAACAACTCACTGCAATCATTAGATTGTGTACTACTTGATGAACTTTTAATACTTCCTCCACCAGTTGTTTGTGTTGGTTCAAATGTTTCAAATGAATCATCTGATTCCACATCTGACTCCGCCCCTTTTTCACCAGTTTTCTCTTTTTTCGCCGGTGTTTTTGTTCGAATAACAGAGGGTATTGAACGAGGTATTGGATCATTGAAACTATCGTCTTCTTCCATTGGTTCTGATGCCATTTTTTTTGGATGAGGGAAGGAAGGGCTGAAAGTAGAAAGAAATTTAGAAAATGATGGGAATATGAGGAAAAGAGCGAGAACGAAGCCAAAATGTAAAAAAAAAACACGAAAGAAACATGACGACAATTAGAAAATGAAGCTTCTTTTACAAATCTTGACTGTTTCTTCTTCCTTTTTTATTTCTTTTTAAAAACGTTTGGTCGAAATATTTCTTGCAAATTTTCACATTTCCAGATGGAATTTTTACAAGAACAAAGGGCTTTTTGCTTCAAATTTTTAAATTTTATAAAGTGACGAAACATTTTTTTTTCTCGAATTGCGACTTTTTCTAATAGACGTATCCGCCAACATTTTTTTGCCAATTTTTTCCGAAACTTATTCTGAAACACTTTGCTCTTTGGATTTAATTTGAAGGATTTTTTTTATTGATTTTCACTGAAAATTCGAGTTTCAGCGCATTTTCCTCCGGGAAAATGGCTCGAACACGAACGGAACATCGGAGCATCGTTGTTTTTTTTTCAATTTTTTTGCTAATAAAAAAACCTGAAAATCATCTGAAAATTTCACACAACAAAGAAATAAAACAGAGGCACTTCACAACCAAGAAAACCACAGACAGAACAAAAAAACACAAAATTTAATGGAGAAAATCTGAAAAAAATTTTCAATTTTTCTTTTATTTTTCTACACGAAAAAAATGCAATAAATTTCTATAAAAAATGTACACAAAAAACCGCGTATTTCAAAACGAGATGTGTGACTTTTTGGGAAAAAAGGGGAAAAAAGAAGTAAAAACCGGGGGAAATTCAAATTTTTAAATGGGAAAATTGGGAAAAAAGGCGAAATCTGGAGCTAGAAAAAAGCTTGGAAAAGGAACGGATTCAATATTTTCGTGGAATTTAGGACAAAAAGTGCCTAAAAATGCAAAGAAAAACCACAAAAATCATACTTTTGAACATGAAAAATACAATAAAAAAAAGAAAGCAATCTCGAGAGAAACAAAAAATGCCTAAATGCCCGTATTTCAATAGGAAAAAAATCAAATAATGCCAATGGGAATTAAAGTAAGAAAGTGGAGATGATAATGATGAGGGGAGAAAACATGAAAAAGACAAAGAAAAGGGGAAAAAGGAAGGATTTTAGAGACTGAAAATTGGTTGAAAATGAGGTAAAAATCAGGCTGAAAATGAGTGAAATTTCGAGGGGTTTTTGGCTGAAAATCTGATAAAAGCAGGATACTTCAAGAAGATATCTGTCCAATTCTGGTACGATTAAAGGTGATTAGAGCCGGTTTTCAACATTTTCAGCTGTTTTTCTCACTGTTTTGGAGTAAAAAGGTCGAAAATTTTCATTTTGAAAAAAAAAAACTCAATTTGAGCTAATTTTGAGCCATTCTGCATTACTTTTGATTAAAAAAGACAAAAAAAATTCCGTTTCAGGCTGATTTTTTGCATGTTTCAAGTTATTTTCACGCAGTTTCAAACATTTTATGCCTACCAGCCCTTTGCATTTTATTTTCACCGATTTTCAGCCCATTTTCAGCCCATTTTCAACCAATTTCCACCCCAAAAAAACCCAACTATTTATCGTCGACTTTCCAACCCAGAAAGTCTCACTGGCTCCGGTACGGGCTTCCCGCCCCTTTTATTCCTATCAATTTCGGCTCGAAAATATTCAATTGTCTTCAATAAACCATCTTTCATCAATATTTGTGGTTTCCATGAAATCTGCTCGGCGGCTCTTCGAATATCAGGACGACGTTGCTGGGGATCATCTTGTTGTGATTCTTGATTGATTATTTCACTTGTTGAGCCGGGGACCAAATCTCGAATTATAGTGGCAAATTGTTTGATTGTGTGCTCTTCAGGGTTTCCGATATTGACTGGAAGAGAGTAGTTACTATTCATTAACTTGATAAGACCATCCACCAGATCGGTGACATATTGGAAAGAACGCGTTTGAGTTCCGTTTCCGTAGATCTGCAATTGGGTTACTGTAGATATAGTGAAGGGACACTGTAGGGACAATTGGGGTACGGTACCGTAGCCTATAGCCGTTATATTACTGTAGAGTTGCTGTATTGCCAAAGAATGTACTAGGCTCACTACCAGCGTGTTATGAATGTTCTATGTTGAGGCTTCGACTTGAAACGGTAGATTACAGTAATCGAAAAGAATACTGTAAGTGGCTTATGTAGACAATGCAATCGGGTTACTGTAGAATTGTTAGGGGTACTGTAGGGGTGGTAGAGGCACGGTAGACAATAGTCATACTATCACTGTAGGGAGTTACTGTATTATGAAGGATTGGTTCTACTAAAGGTGGAGCCATCATCAGATCGATATAAATTTTCTTTGATAAAGCTTCGATTTGAAACGGTAGATTACAGTAATCGAAAAAACACTGTAAATGGCTACTCTAGACTATACGGTTAGTGTAGTCTACACTTAAACGTTTATGGTTACGGTAGTCACGGTAAACGAGAGCATATCGGGTATAGAGAACGTTGAACGAAATGTGATTACTTTGAAACTGAAGAAATTTTTTTTTGGTTACTGTAGGATAAGCTACGGTATCCCAAAGAGTAAAGTAGCTGGAAATTTTAGATCTGTACGAGGAAAATTGTGTTGCTTATCAGTTTACCGTTCAAAGGTGGAAAAATATACAGTAATCTTGAAACCGAAAATTCATTTACGAAACAAGACCTAGATTTCTGTAGGACCCAAAGCAACTAGTAAGGTTACTGTAGTTCCGGTTTTTCTTCTGGATATTACTGTTTCGAACAACTATCATAAGCCAGGGGTACTGTAGCCATCGTTGTGGCTTTCATAAAGTTTACTGTTTCTACAAACTTTGTTAAGCGATAGAATAATAGAACAGTTACTGGTTTCTCTATTAGATTACGGAAAGGAAAAGTTCCTGATGGAACAGTAACCTTTGAGGACTGGAAATATGTTACTGTAAGTATTTTAACCGATTACTGTACTAACCGCGGGGGTATCGTACCTGGTATCATTAGAATCGAGTTTACTGTCGTTGGCTAAAAGATTACTGTATCTACAAGTGTTGATAACTTCAATATTACTGTAGCAGCAGTTATACTATTAGTTATTCTTTTACCCACAGTACTCTACAGTAATCCGCAGATATCAGTATTGCCATTACTGTAGTAAGTGGCATAGGTAAATTACTGTGGTAATATGTATAGTTGTATTGTTTTTTTTTGTTCATGAGCAAGCGCGCCCCACTAGACTCAGTTCATTTTTTGGAAAAATTTTTTTGAGTTTCGTGAAATGAGCTTTTTGAAGATATATCCGATTTTGGCTGAAAAAACACCTATTTCTGTCATTTTTCGACTATTACCAACTGAAATATGAGTTTTTCGATTTAAAATGACACTTTCAGCCCTCACTTCGACCTAAATCTGGCCAAAAATCTAGAAAAAAAGAAAAATTTTCCATTCAAAAATTTTACTTTTTTCGGTGAAAAAATCTTCAGAATAGGTGTTTTTCTTGCGAAAACTGGAAAATTCACCAAAAAAACTTCATTCGTCGAAAGTGAAAAAAATTGAAGTACTGAGTCTAGTGGGGCGCGCTTGCTCATGAACAAAAATAAACAATACCGTAAAACCAAGAGGTACATCGGTCTACAGTAACCATCATAGGTCGGATTTACAGTACTAAAGTTCTACCATAATCCATGGATTACTGTATCTTGAAACCTACCGTAATCGGTTTATCTTGCAATGCCTGAATAATGAAATTCGACACGACACGTCCATCATTCATATGCATTCGTGGTCCAAAAGTATTAAAGATACGGGCAATTCGAATCTGGACATTCTCTTGTTTATTATATGCAACCATCAAAGACTCGGCAACTCTTTTTCCCTCATCATAACATGCTCTCGGTCCAATTGTGTTGACGTGTCCCCAATAGGTTTCTGGTTGAGGATGAACTTCTGGATCACCGTATACTTCAGAGGTCGAGGCAAGGAGTACGGTAGCTTTGACGCGTCTGAAAATGAGTGTTGGATTACGGTGGGCTACGGTAGTTTGAAATACTGAAACCTAAGAGACCACTATAATAATCCACAAAATAGACACCAACAATCATTGCGTTTTTTTTTTCGATACAGTAATCCAATACAATTGTAACAGTAAATTTTTCCACATCGTTTTGCGACCTTACTTTGAAACACAGAAAATCCGGAAAAAAAGGATTACTGTAGCTGGACGAATGTGATGAGAATACGGTAGGTACAGTCACCTATGGAAAAATTTGGATGCAATACAACGCAATGTTCTGCGACGCTAAACTAATGTTACTGTAACCGTAAAATTTATATCGGAATAACCAATAATCCAAGCTACAGTAACCCGATAATTCTTAATTTATCGATTGGATTACTGTAGTTACTTTTTTTTTAGCTCTCTGCTACTGTAGTCATATGGGTTACTGTATTCAACATCTGCATTCCTATAGCTATCTAACCTAGATCAGAGTGGAGCGGAAACGGGTTTTTGAAAAGGCGGAAGGAGGAAAGCGGAAAGCGGAATCCAGAAAATTTGGGCGGAAAGCGGAAGGCGGAAGGCGGAATGAAACCTTTTTGGGCGGAAGGCGGAGGCGGAAAGCGGAAATTCAAAGCTTGAAATGAAGCATTTTTGCTGAAATTTTGCTGAGTAGCTATAATTTAGGACAAAAAATGTCGCTGATACGCTTGTTTTGTTTGAAAAATAACATTTTTTTGGCAAAAAAACATTGTGAAATTTGGTGGAAAATCGGCGGAATTTCGAACTTTTTGGCGGAAAGCGGAAAGCGGAAGGCGGAAAGAATTTATTTTTTGCGGAAGGCGGAAAGCAAAATTCCGCTCCACTCTGACCTAGATGCGGGTTACTGTAGAAAATTTATCTAACTCATGCATTAGCCATCTTGCCTAGCTTCTGGATTACTGTAGCTTTTTCTGAGGATACAGTACCCCACGGTCTCCCCCAAACTCACTTAGCCAATCCAAGCATATTAATGGTTCCAAGTGTGTTCGTCTTAATCGTCTTCACCGGATTATACATATAATGTGGAGGAGATGCAGGAGAGGCCAAATGATAAATTTGATCAACTTCCACAAAATATGGATTAACGACATCATGATGAACCATTTCGAAATTCGGATGTCCAATCCAATGCTCAATATTCTTTTTTCTTCCCGTGAAATAGTTATCCAATGCAATCACTTCATGTCCATCTAACATTAATTTATCCACTAAATGAGAGCCAACAAATCCAGCACCGCCAGTGATCAGAATACGTTTTCGGGTCTCTTCGTTACGATAACGGACTGATGGGAATGATTTTCTGGAATGAGAAATAGGATTAGGGGTGCTGTACCACTACAGTAATCTTGCGAATTGGAATGATACTGTAATTTTGAAAATACTGTAATTTATGTATGGTTTGCACTGTTTTAAAGTAATTCTCGTAACAGTGCAATAGGATTCTTACGAAACTAACGTTACAGTAATTTAATCTTACCACTGAACCCTATAACTACAGTAATACAAACTTTGAAAAATTACTGTGTCAAAATTGTTATTTTCTCTAAAAGTTAGAGACTGAAATGATGATGCCGTGGATGAATATGTTGAAACCGTTTTGCAGTAAATTCCGATAGATACTGTAGCTGTTGTTGACCTACAGTAATCTTCGAAGCTTTTTTCGAAAATTACTGTATCAAATCCAGCAAAACTACGGTTTTTACGGTCTTTGGTGGCCTATTTTACATATTGTCTTGGTTACTGTAGGATTCAAGGGAAAACTTCAACGACCATTAAAACCCAGGTTAATGTAGTTGATCAACGTAATGCAGTACTTCTACAGTAGTCTTCGTTGAGGATTACTGTAGGAGGTCAAGCACAAAAATATGGATACAGTAAATTTTGACTTGAAGATCCCGAGCGCGGATTACTGTATTTTCCGAGGAATATTGTATTAAACAAGTTCGAAAAAGTTGGAGAAGATTACTGTATCAAATTTGGTTTCTAAAAAATTGAAGGATGGAGTTTCGATCAAATCGCAACTTTGGCTTCTAATGTTTGATAAAGTACTGTAGCTACAGTAACCATTACCGAAAATAACAGAAAAAACTCACGTAGTGGGTAACGGAGCCACAATTTCATCATTAATCGCATTTCCCTCTCGATTTTCAGCATCATCCATGCGGGTTCTCATTGAGGATAACTCGTCTTCCAACACTTTTATTCGTTCCAATAATGATGATACCGTATCGTCGGGAATGGCATTTCTGGAAAGAAATGAAGAGGTTGGGTTACGTGAAAAGAGAACAAGTTTGGGGAATTTCAGACTTTCGAAAAGTCACTTTTTAGAGGGAATCTGCTATAACAAAAGAGCAAAAGCAGCCAAAATTAAAATCTCATATTTTAAAATTTTTGAATACGAAAATCAGCATTTTCTGGCCATTTAAAATATGCTGATATTGAGAAACCGAGACTTTTTTTGAAAAAAAAAATTCTTGTTAGCTTCAAGTTTTTCAAAATACTTTTTTCCAAGATTGTTTCTCTTCAAAAATGCTATTTTCTCACATTTCCCACCCAAAAAACTCACTTATTGGCATCATTTGGTACATCTCCTTGTCCTTCTTCCTCCAATCGACTATTCCTCATCATTTGTTCATTCTTCTCGTATGTATCACTCGAAATTGGCTTATTCGATGTATTTGTTATCAGTACTGGAATGAATATCACATTGATGAGGGAAAAAAGGGAAAAAGTGGAAAAAAAGGCAATTTTAAGAGATTTTTGAGTGAGAATAGTTTAATATAGAGGGTTTTTTCTGATTTTTGATAGAAAATACCATTTTTTCAACGATTCTTCAGCAAGATTCCATGTTTTTATTCCTTTTGTAAAACAAAATTAGTACTGATAACTGACTGATGAAACCGGTTTTTCTTCATAACATCACTTTTTTGTTTTATTCCTAACGGTTACGAAGTCCAGAAAACACAGAATTGAACAAGAAAAACACTTTGTGAATTGATCTTCTATTTGAAACTGTATTTTATTTTTCTTTTTTTTTGTGTTGCAAACGAGTATTCTAGTGATAGATAACCTAGATAAGTTAGAAAGAAAGTTGGAATGGAGAAATAAAACTGAACTCGATTTTTTTAATTGCATTCAGTACCAAGCAACTGTCTATTAAGCCAAAACTTATTTTTTCGAATAAAATTGCATCTTGAAACAGCAAATTTTTCAGTTGAAATAGAAAGTTGAATGGTTGTTTTTACGCGAGAAACAAAATTTCCAGCTGAATCCACTTGGAAAATGTGAATTTGAACTGAAAATTTGGAATGTTGCAGTACAAGTGTGTCTTCCAGCCAATTTTTGAGATTTTCAGAACTATTTTTGGTTAATAATGAGCCTAGTTACTGTCAAAGGTAGAAAAATCAGTTTTAAATGCAAAAATACCAAGATCTGATTCAAAATAGACCGTTTTCCATCAATTTTCTCAGTTTTTTTCGCCAATTTTCCCCCTCAAAACCCCCATTTTTCCCACAAATTTCAGCATACCAAAAATGAGGAAAAAAGTGACGAGTGCGGCACATGCTCCACGAGTTGCCATTGAAAACGAAGTGGAATTACGGACACGTCTGGGGCTCAGCATGCGGATTTTTGAATCGAAGCATGCAGAGAGATTGAGGAGGTGATGGAGGGGAAGAGGATATGGTTGATAAGTCTGGAAATGATAGATTATTTTGACATTAGGGGGTACAGAAGGGTCGACAAATAGGGGGAAGAAATAACGGAAAAAAAAAGAAAAATAACACAAATTCTGAGAATTCACCGAAAACGAGCCAAAAGTTCCGAAGTTTCGGTTTTTCAGGCATTTGGGGAAAAATCTTTGCTTAGCAGTAAATATTAGCATAAAAACTTGAATTTTGAATATTTTTTTTCGATAAACTGAGAGGAAAATTAGACAGAAAACGGAGTATTTTGGAAAAACCATGAGAAAATCATGAAATTCTCACTAGTTATTTCGACACTTCAGCTTTAAAAATCTCAAAACCGAGTCGAAAATTACTATCAAAAAGTCGTTGAAATCTTGATCAAATTTTAATTTTAAGAACTTTTATTTTAATTTTTTTATCTCATTCTTACTTGATTGAAAAGAACACGTTTCTGAATGTAAGTATGGGATCGGAAACTGTAAAATTTTCAAAAGTTTTTTCTCTGTTTCGAGCTCTTTTTTTGGACTCGAACCTTTAACTTCATGATGCTAGAGGATATTTAAGTCTACTTTGATTCCCAAAAAGCTCCGAAAATTTCAATTTTTTAAAAAATTCCATAATTTCAGCAGAAAACCACATCATAACCCCGAAAATCCCGATGAAAAATGTGGTTTCGGTTTAAAATGCCAACACGAAACCATGAGCCATCGCATCGAGAGAAGAGAGCACAGCTGAGAGTGCAGATGGGGAAGAGAAAAGAGCATTGAAACAAAGGGAAAAAAGTAAACAAAAGAGGAGAAAATTAGAAGGAAAAATCATCATGCTATATAGACAGCAGCTTGTTTTGATGGTGAAGATCAAAAAAAATATATGGAAATTTGGCCGAAAAAAATCGGAGATTTTGGGGGCAAAACCATTGAAACATGGAAAAAATTCGTAGTTTGCTGCTCGAAATTCTTGCGAAAAATAGCTTTTTTTCTGGGGAGAATCATTGAAAAATGTGGATTTTCATTAAAATTTTGAATGGGTTTTCTGATAGTGAAATTACTTTATGTTCTAGTTGAATTCACTGTTTCTCAACAAGGTTTTGCCGATTTCAGCGTTGTTTTTGGGATTATTTTTGGGAATTCGTTTGGATTCAAAATTACTTTACCAGAATTACAAAAATTAAACCCATTTTTCTCTTTTTTCGATTTTTTACCGATAGAAATCTGATTCAACAATAGAGATGATCATGTCGTGTAGAAAACATAAAAATGAGGTGAAATTTTTCGATGAAGACGAAGAAAAAGACCAATGAGATAAAATCATTGAAAGAATTTTTCTATTCAGAAATCAGGAATTTTTGAAGAATAGACAATTTTCGTTTTTTTTTATTGTTTGATCGAGAAGAAATTGAGAAAATAGGGAGGGGAAATGGTGAAGAAGCAAAGATTATAAGCCAGAAGCCGTATATTTTGTAGGAAAAATAGAGAACTTTCGGAAAAATTGTGGCATTTTTTCTTCTTTTTTTCTAGAAATTTGATCAAATTTGAATGTTTTTCAAGAGAAATTTTGTTGTTATTAGTTGAAAAAAACGTTCAAATCCTCTATTTTTACGGTAAAAACCAAAAAAAACTCGCAGAATATTCGTCAAATTGACGAATTTCCCGTGATTGTAACGGAAAAAACGACGAAAGTGAAGTGGAAAATCAAAAATTATAAGCTAGAAGTCGCGAATTCTGAAAAAGAATCCTGAAATTTTGGAAAAAAAGTGACACTTTCGCGCATTTTTATAATTTCAAAAAAAATTTGACTTATTTTCTTTCATTTTCAATGTTTTTAGAGGCAAATTATTTAGAAAATTGTAAAAACCGCCTATTTTTCACAGTAAAAACTAAAAAAATCGAGAAAAATAACCTGAAAAATGACGATTTTTCAGTGTTTGTAACGGTGATCGAAACGGATAAAAACTGAGGATTATGACGAGAAAAGAGACATGGGGATAATAATGATTTTTTTTTCGTATAGTTCTCTCTTTTTCGTTTGTTTGTACTGCCATTTCTCTTTACGAAATGTCGACATCATCAGAGTGTAAAACTACGAGAATGGCCTTGCCTAGAAACAAGTTTTCACTTTCTTTTTCGTTTTACTTTTTTGAAAAAGTTTCGAGATTCGATTTTATCGCATTGTTTGAGTATTTTTTAAGTTACAAACACAAGAAATTTTGAAGAAAAATCTAAAAAATAAGCATAGAAAATGAAAAAGCGATTTGAAAAAGCAGAAAAAAATAAATTAAAAGAAAATGATGCAAGCGCGCTCTACTGAACAGATTTCTCTGCGCCTCTTCTGTGTTCAACGGGGAAGCAGGCACTCTCTCGTTGGAGTTTTAAAAATAAGTTTTGCTCCGACTTCGTTGGGAAAATCCAAGTTTTTAGGTCAAAAATGAAAATTTTTCAAGCAAAAAATGATTGAAGAATTAAACTAAATCAGTGAAATTTATTAAATTTTGTTTGTTTTGAAAATAAAGCGAAAATTTAGAATTGAGTACAAAAAATATCTGTTTCAGCTCAAATCAATTTTCTGAACAGCATAACTTTATTGAAAAAACCACATTTTAAAAAGCGAAAAATTAATTTTTCCCCGAAATTAAAAATTACCGTTTTTGAGAAACTTTGGCTTAAAATTATAATGCTGATGGACTCGTACAAAAAAAAACAATTATATATAATTTTCAACGTCGAATTCATCATCAGAAGTGTCTGATTTATCATCAAAAACGATAAAATAGAAAAGTCCTCGATCTGGAAAATGTTTGATGGTCGCGACGACGTTCTCTTCATTCCGGATATCGATTCCACCTTCGATTTGAAACGCTCCGTAATAGTCTGGTTCTCTGAAATTTTTTTTTAGTTAAACAAGTTCTAGTTTCTAATATTGGTGGCCTAGGAACCTCAAATGAAAATTTCATGGCCGTGAAAAAATTAGTCCCTAACTTACATATATTCTCTGACAACATTGGCCTCCATTCTTTCAACTTCGATTCCTTTCGTAACCAAATCCATATCCAATTCTTCCACTCTGATTCTCAAATACTCCAATCTTTTATTATGTTCCCCATTGACCCATCCTTTAAGGAATTTATTCAATTGATTCTCATTACAATCAATCGATAATTGCATTTGAATACAATCAAAATTCGGAATATCTTCCATTGTAGCCCATTTGATTTTAGTCCCTCCTGCACCAATTCGAAGAAATTCCATTTGAAATTTTGGGTGAATTGGTTCATTGCAATTCGATGGTTGATCCAAAATACAAAAGAATTTCTCAGTTATTTTAATATTTTGAATGAAATATTTCAAGTCATTATCTTTCATTTCCGTGCCACTCATGTAGACGAAATGAAGAGATTCTTTAGTCTCAAGCCATCTAGCAATAGTCTCAAGATGTCCTTCACACTGATCTCCATCGATATCCATTAAACAAAGTGTTCCATGAAATATTTCCAAAATATTATCAGTTACATTTTTAATCAATTCAATTGCTTTTGAATCGAATCGAAATTCATAACGATGTGTGTTATAATAAACGATATCAGTTGCTTTTTTCCATCCCGAATATCGAATTGGAATTGTGAATTCAGACCCATCTCTACAATAGAGTTTTACGTATGCATTCATTCCAATTCGCACTTTTACTTGTTCCACGTGGTTTTTTGGAAAGAATGTTTTGACAAGTTCCTTTGATCGTTTGGAGATTTTTGCGAAACTTATTCTGGAAATTTTTGGATTTTGAAAAGAAATTAGGTAAGGAAAACCGGGGTATGGTGAATCAAAACCGTGTCCCTAATCAGAACTATTTTACGTGGAATAATAATTCTGATTTGGGCAAGTTCTGATTCGGCATACCCTCTTGAAAACTTACAATTTCTGAATATTCATGCTCAGAATGATCTCTTTGCGAGCAAGGAGTGGTAGTTGGAGAAGTGGAAGTCCCATAGCTGAAATTCATAGAAGGAATGAAAACAAATTGGAAAAAAAAAGATGTCACGTAGAATAGGATGAAATCGAGAATGGGATTTGGTCGTTCCAGAACTGTGCCCCGAATCAGAACAGTCCCGTATCAGAACAACTGCAAGTGAAAGAATAGTTCTAATTCGGGGCAGTTCTTATTCGGGAAAATTCTGATTCGGCGAACCCTCCGAGAATAGCTTCAAGTCGGGGTCAAATATCATGAAATCAGTACAAACACCATTACGTAACATTGCGGACTGTCCGCAAAACGACGCAAGGGGAGCAAAGCGAAATGGAGAAAAAGAGAGAGACAGAGAGAGATAGAATGACTGAAATGAGCGAATGGTTCTCGAATAAGACAGTGAGACGAGTACGCAGCGTACTCCGTTTTTCCGATGTTGATAAGATAGTGGCAGTTGTGTGTTAATGAGTTCTAACACAGATAAAGAGAGAAGTAGAATAGCATTAAAGAATAGACTCAGATAAGATAAACAGGCGTTGTACTAATCTAGGGATAATAGAAAAGATTAGATAAGGAAAACTCTGTTAACTAGTAGGATAACTATGGGATTCTTGATATTCCAAAAAATAGCCGCGAATTGAAAAAAAAACTCTTGCAGTTTCAAAGAAAATATATATATATATATATATATATAATCTAATCTTACAACTATTGTTGATTTGACAAGTTTCATGATTAGCACAAACGTTTGCATGTTCGCTCTGATCTAGCAATATGGCATATAGAGTGCGCAAACGAGGAAGGTTAACTACGTGTGTCAGGGCATTCTCTCGGATATGAGAACTATTTCGTCAGAAGCCGGCGTTACTAGATTAAAACGAAGATACAGATGCTTTACGTTATCGACACACATTGATCTCCACATGTTTGTAAATCGTATAAGGACTGTGAGAAACAGTAATTATTTTTTTTCGGATTCCAATTTTTCAACTTTTTTTTTTAGAAAAATCGTTCTAATTTTCGTCTTGAAATCAATCTTTGATCTACTCTTATAGCCATGAGCATTTGTTCCCCTTCTTTTTACATCGATAAAAATTGTCTGCACCTTAACGTGACGGTGTATCTGTTGCGTGTTGTACGAATATCGATCAAAAACTCCTTTTCCTTCTTTAAGTCTGCCCTTTTTTAGCCAATTCACTTGCCATGGAATCCACGTCTACCCCTCAATTTCCACTT
Organism: Caenorhabditis doughertyi; assembly: GCA_963572265.1. Classification (NCBI taxonomy): domain Eukaryota; kingdom Metazoa; phylum Nematoda; class Chromadorea; order Rhabditida; family Rhabditidae; genus Caenorhabditis; species Caenorhabditis doughertyi. The sequence goes on along the minus strand of OY751556.1, from coordinate 10,886,801 downwards.
CTAAAACTACCATTCATTGCTCTTAAAAATGTAATGTTGAGTATGAGTCTGAATCAAATGTAAGTTTTTATTTTATAATGGTTTTGTGAAAGTTTCACTTGTGGGGCACTATTCTTGCAGAGGGTAATCATTTCTGATTGACTTTTTTTTGAAATTTTGAAAAAAAACGCGTTTTCAAAGAAATGGCTTTAAAATTTGTAAAATATCAAAGCAATCCGTTCTTCGGCCCGATATCTTTGACAATAGAGCAACATTTAATTTAATTTCGTTTTTTTTTCTGTTACAAAAGTTTGGTTTCTATCCTTACACAAAACTTTCAACGATTCTGGTAGTTCTCATTGTCAGTTAATAATTCTAACAGTATTTTTATCTGAAACTAAGCTTCGAGGTGACTAATCTCAACGGTTCGTGGCCTAGAAAATTCAAAACTTTCTGCAAGTTTTTCTTTCACGGCTACCAAATTTCCAAACTTTCGATTTCATTGGGATTATTACTGGAAATTGCAGGAACTTCAAAAAAGAAAGCTGTAGAAACCGGAAAATTTTGTCAAAAACTACAATATTTTCTCGGTTTCTACAGTTTTATTTGGTTGGGTTTCTGAAGTTTTCAACGTTTTTCTGGAGAACTTTTATTTTCAAAATTTTGAAAACAAAACGCGTTTTCAAAGAAATGGCTTAAAAATGCTGTAGAAAGATCACAGTAATTAACTGATAGAATGTTTTTTCGGTTTCTACAGTTTTATTTTGTGGGGTTCTGGAAATTTCAACTTTGATGCGTTCCGAAATGCTGCTACCCCTAAACACAACTGGACGAATCAGAACTGCCTGGATAAGAACTGACACAACTTTGCTGCAATAGACTGCAAGCAGTGACATACGAGCATTCGAAAATTCGAGACAGTTCTTAAACGGTCGGAAATTTTTGGAAAAATGAAAAAAAAATTCAGTTTCTAGCAAGTTTTTTTCATTTCGTTAACTTTTTCATTTTGTGTTATCTCTGATGGCGGCTCCGCAATTTTTGATTTTTCAAAAAAAAGTCAAAATTTTTGAAGAAATTTGACTTTTGTATTATGAAGACGTAACCTCAAAGTTTAGTATTTAGCATGAAAAACCTTCAATATGTACCAGTAATTGATCTACGTTAAGCTTTTGACCCTATATCATTCAAGAAAAATTTTAAGACTTTGACGTCTTCTGGAATTTTCTCCAGATGAAGGGGGCGGAGCCTAACCAAAAGTGGTTTTTTGGAATCAGGGTACCCCATATAGTTATACTTTGGACCAACAGACATATCCGACCAGTTTGACTTTTTTGTGAACACCCCCAATAGGCCTGTGATCGAAAATCTCAAAAACCTTGTCTTAAAGTAATATCGACTTAACTTTCAAATTAACAAAAATCTCTTGAAAAGCCGAAAAATTTCAGAATCGACATTTCAAAAATCTCCAAACGTGGCAAAGCACTTGTTAAATCAGTTTTCCCAAAAAACTTGGCAAAACTTGAATTGAAATTTGAAATGGAGGCGGAGATTGAAGTAAAAATTGGAAATGAATCGAATTCTTATTCAATCTTTAATCCTGGAAGAAGTAAAAATAGAAAACGAAGTTGGGATTTTGAAACTGTTAATGAAAATTTCAAATTCAATCAGACCGCAATTCAATTTATTTTTGATTTCACTGATCATTTTTTGGATATATTGAATTGTCAAATTGATTCTATAATTATTCGATTGGATCAGTGTTTTGAGCATCTTCGCTCTATTGCTAATTGGATCAAAAGTCCAATTAGAAATGTGAAAATTGATGGGAATAAAGTAGATCAAAACGATTTTGAATATTTCCTTCAAAATTTCAAAATTACCGGAAAATTTCATTGTGATTTGTGGCCGATTCAAAATTTTGATAAACTTCTTCACCCAAAATTCACAATGGATTTTCTTGAATTAGGAGGATGGAAGAAAAATAATTGGATTAAAATGGAAGATATTTCAAATTCTGATTGTATCACTATGCAATTATCATATATGGAATGCACAGAAAATGATATGAATAAGTTTATCAGTGGATGGGTTAATGGAGGAAATGATAGATTGAAATGGATATCAATGATGATTAGAAATGATTTGAATTTGGATTTGGTCACGGAGGGAATGGAAATGATGGAGAAGAGAGAGAATTCAGTTGAGAGATGTTATAAACAGTGAGTTAAGAGAAAAAATAGTGTTTCACTAGAACCGAAAAATTATCGGTATTTCTAATAGTTTTGCTCAAACAGTCGGATTTTTGAAATATTATTCATTTTCGTGAAAAGTATTATCCCAACTCTTTTTGTTCCTCACGGAAGCTACTTTTGATAGTTTTTGGGAATTTTCTATAAAATTTTTCTAGGGTCGTTTTGGACAGGCTATAAAGACTGATCATAGTTTTCAGGGCCTCAAATCCAAAATAGGCCGTTCGAAAAATAGGCTTTCTGGGGAATTGGAAAGAAGATGAGTACAAAAGAGAGGGCTATGAGGAGAGCGCGGGTCTCTTTTTCTTTCCAAGGACCGAGAAAACCTATTTTTCGCAAGGCCTTTTTTGGCCTATTTGTGGCCCTGGAGGCTATAATTAATTTTTATAGCCGGTCCAAATCTACCCTAGGAAAATTTTATAGAAAATTCGACTGTCGAAAGTGACGTCCCTTGTCAGGCCCCAAGTTGGTACAGAGTTTTTGCTCTTCAAGCTACATTTTCCGTGATATTTCCACTTCTTTTTTTCAGCACTCAACTCCCGAAAAAACAGATTAATATCAAAGGAGGAATAGATATTCGAAACAAGAACAACACTTTGGCCACAATTGTTCATGCAGATGAAGAAGGGAGAAACACACGAGCATTTTATTTTATTGTTTGGTAATGAACTCTTTAAAAGTATGAGCTATTGTTTATTGAATTTGATTCTAAAAAAAACTTGTCCTTTTTAAACTTGTATGGAGATCGACAAATCAAACCTTTCCTGCGAAGTTTCAGTTGTTTATGTTTTGAAACAGCAAGTTTCATGAAAGAAAAACACTGTTTCAAAGGAAACATTTCAAGTTTTTTGAAAACCGATTTATCACTGACTTCACAAAATTATCGTCTAATGAAGTTTTTGTGTTACCTTTCATCTATATTTGGAATTTTACCTTCGCTACAATCAATAAAATCTGCTCCACAGTTTTACATGTTTATGTCTTGAAACTGACAATTTCAGAAAAAAAACGCGGTTTCAAAGAGAACTTTCCTGGTTTTCTGAAGTTAGTTCTTCTCTTGTGTGAAGATTATGATAATGAAATGTGATTTCCCGAACATATTATCTTCATTTTTGAAAATTTAATCTTTTTTTAAAAAATTAATTCTTTCCGTTTCAAAACTGAAGTAATTTAGAGTGGAAACTTGATTTGATAATGGTAAGCAATCATACTCTTAAAACAGATTGTAACTCTCTATGTAACGCTCCATTGCTCCCGTGACTGAAACAGTTTTTTCTTCCAACGTTTTTAGTTTTAAATAACATATATCTACGAAAAACCATCGTTTATTGACCCTGCGATTGTAGTCAATTGTTGTCCGAAAGTTGTCCAAACGATTTGAAAAGGTTTTTGGAAAACCGAGTTTTCGCTAATCTTACGAAAAAATTGTCTAACAAAGTTTTTGTGTTACCTTTTGTCTATATTTAGAATGTAACCTATGAATCGATCAAAAAAATCTGCTCCACAGTTTTACATGTTTATGTCTTGAAACTGAGAATTTCAGGGAAAAAACGCGGTTTCAAAGAAAATATTCCTGATATTTTGAAGCCAGTTCTTCATTAACGTTTTGCAAAGACTTTTTTTTTTAATTTTTTTCAGCAATAGTTGAAACAGATTGTAACTCCCTATGTACAGGGTGGCTTTTAATTACTTGAACCCACATATGGTGTAATATCTACTTGAATATAAATGCGAATGGGATGAGATTCAACAATAAAATTCTCTAATAGTTGAGGAAGACGTTGAAAAAATAACTATCTGGTTCCGCAATTTTCAAGGTCCGCCACAGCCTCATCACGTCAAAAGTTAGCATCGGTTTGGCACGCACCTATTTTTCGAGAATCTTGGTTTACTGTTCAGTTATTATTCTTTCTATGCACATCAAAATTGGTCTAAACTTCAATCAGACCCTGTACTCCATGTTTTCAAAAGGGATAGCCAAACCAATAATTATTTGGCCAGAGCACGGGCCATTTCTGCATCATTATAACACCAGGATAATGACTTTATGAAATGACGTTGGAAACTAAAAGTCACGAAATCTCCTCCGATCTCGTGAAAATTACTCGTGACCGAACATAAGAAGTTTTTTATTTGTAAAAACAGTAAAAGCCACACATGATTTGATTTTAAAACGTTCCTAATCGGGTTTCAACCTCATTCACCATGAAAATGAACTGAAAAAGGTAGTGAAAACAGACGTCATTTAAGAGGTCAAGATAGCTTTGATGATCTGGTTTTTTATTCCAAAATAGTTCCTGGTTTGCCAAAGAAAAGTTTTAAGACCGATAGAACACTTTAGCGTAATTTTTCCGGTCACAAACCCCCGCAATGTTATAGCGTGCCAAAATCAATGTGTACCGATTTAACACATTTCGGTATCTGGATTGCCATCTCGGCAAAAGCTGATCAAATGGGTAAACTTCAACTGATTTTTCTTTTTTGATGTTACTAAAAGCAACTTGTTCGATATAGGGCTCTTCAAAAATTGTTTTCGATAAGATATGACGTTGCAAAGTGCCATATAGTGGGTTCAAGTAATTAAAAGCCACCCTGTAACACCCAATTGCTTTCGAGACTGAAACAGCTTTTTCTTCAAACTTTTACAGTTTCAGAGAAAAAGTAAGTTATTTCCGAAAAAACGTTCGCATTGGTCCAGTCTTTATCGTGGAAAATTCGCTTCCAAATCAATGACTGGAGTTTTCCAAGACAAACAGACGATGATGTGAGTACGCCTGCGTTTCTCGATCTTCCATACTGTCTAATCGGAACCCTACAAAATGAGAAATGTTTCAAAACTTAGATAACTTGCATCCAAGCTGTAAGCTATTTGATCCCGCGATTGTAGTCAATTGATTTTAGAGGCTTTTCGCACGTCTTTTGGAGAAGAACACCTTTAATGATAATGTGGAAAAATCTTACTGTTACAACGTTTTAATGAAACCTCTGCAATTTCAATTTAGCTGATTTGACAATGACATTGACATTGACATTTGACATTGACATTTGACCTACAGCAACACCGCGACTTCGAAAAAAGAAACTTCAATGCATTTTTTTTGTGATTTCCGACCGCGATCAATCACCGACTGCCTCAATATCCTGAAGAAATCCAAAAAGTCCACATGAAATATGAAACTGTTGCAGATTTCGGAAAATTTTCTCTGTTTCAAAAGATCATTTTGTTATTTATTCATTACTAGACACTAATACAAGGTCGCCAATCATCATCATCATTCAAAATGAAACACCATCTGCTTCACCTTCTCCCTCTTCCTTTTCACCCCTCCTCTCTCCTCATTCTCCCTTCTCTCTCCATGTCTCCATGACAACTTCCCATAAATTTCTCTCTTTCCGTGGACACCTTCTCCTCCTCCTCCTTCTTCTTCATAATGCCTCCAGGACTTGCTCAACGGAAAGTTGTCCACTATTTCTCCTTATTTCTTGTGATTATCACTTGGATTTGTGTATTTCAGGTTAGATTTTCGGAGATTTTGAAGGGTTTTTAACGGGTTGTAGAATAAAAAATGTTGAAAAAAGTGGAAAAAACGGATTTAGTAGAAAAAAGACAAAACTTTGATTTATTATGATTTAAAGTTGGGAAAAGCTCCGATTTCATCTTGAATAGAAATACATGAGAGCCCCGTTTTTTTTCACAATTTTTTTTCTATTTCGAATACCTTTCAAAAAATTTTAGTAATTCACAAAAAGCCGATAGATCAATAAACGTTTATTCCAGGCAGTAATCTACACGGCACCTCGATTTTTGAATCTGGACAAAAAGAAATAAAAAATTTGGAAGCGAAATGCCGCACGTGGAAATTTTCAAAGAGGTTGGTTCATTTTTTCTTCTTGCTGCCAAAAGAAAAACTCTATTTATTAAGGGCATGTGTAAGGTTTTGTCCGAAAGATTAGTATGAAAATAGTAATAAATAGCAGAAACAATTTAATGAAATTGGGGTTTTGAAACTGGAAACTTTACTTTATCTTCGGGCCTAAAAAAAAGTAACTCGGATATAGACCATCTCGTTCAGAAAATATTTCATTTTCTGATCAATAAAAGTCCAAAGGATGACCAACGAAGCAATTTCCGAACTGTCATAAACTCATAAGGCAAATATTTGATACAGTAATTTTTGTTCATTTTTAGACTTTTTCATCGAAGTTTTTCAATTGTCGTATTTCCTGTCAAAATAATAAAGCAAGAAATTCAATCTTTTATTTTCGCCAGCGGTCCACCCTCTTCAATTGGAAACTGTAGGACTTCAAATTTAGCCTGCAGGCGAAAATGGGCTGACCGCCCGCGAAAATAAAAATTTGAATTCCGTGAACAAACTTTATTATTTCGAAGTAAACTGAAAACTTTTCGGCGGAAAGAGGACCCAATAAATCGACTTTTCAAAAACCTTTAAATAATACCAATTGAAACTGAAATCTCTTTTCATTTTTTTTCAGCCCGTCTACCGTACCTATCGTTCCTCAGAATGCAGTTGGGCTGCATTCTACATCAAATTGGTCAATGTTTTCAGATATTTTCTCCCTATTTTGATAATTTTTCTTACCGAGGTAAGCACGCTTGACTACCGTAACTCAGGTACTTATCTATAATTTTTTCAGGGTCTCTGGAAGAAAACCAACACATTTCGAGAGGTTCCAAATCTATCGGTCACCGGAGATTTTATCGTTTATGCATATGGTAAGTAGGCCTGTTTGGGTCTGAAAGGGGCCTAAATATCTAATTTTTAGGCCATGATAGATCAATAATCTCATCTTCATATGCAGTTTTAAATGCTGCAGCTTCATCGGAACAACTGTCAACATCACAACTTTTACATCATTTTAGTGATGGAGAAAATGAAAATGTAAGGGGGATTTTGGAAAATTTTACGTTTCGGAGAAATTTTATAATAATTTTTTTGGTTAAAAATGTAATAGGTTGTTTTCCTGTTATTAGAATCATTGAGACTAAAAACTGTATTAGAAGAGCATGCGCTTCTATTGTTCAGAGTTTTGAGGGCTCTTTTAATAGAAGGGGTTCTTTTATTTATCGGAGCAAAATGTTTTGAAAATTAATGAAGAAAATTTCGCAAAACAGACCCTTTTTCAGGTAAAAAAGACATGTCGGAGGGGGGAGGGTGCTCTTTTAATAGAGAGGCTCTGGTATTAGAGAGGCATTTCTAATACAGTTATTGTTAAGATCCTACTACCTACTGTAGAGAAATAGAGAGTGCGCGCAACTAGGAGACGCAGAGAAAATATGTTCTAATCAAATTTATTTCAGATCCTCTCCAACCAAAAACCGCCGCGAAACTTAAATATTCAATTCCAAATGAGTACTCAAAATCTATCAATCAACACATTGATTTATGCATTTTCGTTGAGAATGAAACTGGATTATCATTCAATTATTGATGTGAGTTTTATTACTGAACTTATTAAAATAATTTAATTATGATCACTGTTAACGTATCCATTGTTGAAAGAAAAACAATATTGAAACGGTGAATTTTTTTTACTGTATCCTGATATCAATATCCATGAGTTTTGCCAAAATTTTTGACAACCGCCTAGTCTATTTTCCCTCTAATGTTGATATTTTTTGAATCTTGACAAAATTTTTTGAAAATTAAGAAGCTCCGCCCATTTTTGTTCCAAAACTTGAACGAAAAATTTCCTGTTTCTCGAATAAATCGTCTTAATTTCTTTCAAAAAAAAATAATTTGTCGGGTTTGTTAAAATCAGACTTGTCAAAATCCGGGCCGTCCCGCAAAAGCCCGGCCCGGGTTTGAAAATTTTTGAAATTCGAAGCATGTTTTTCGCGGTTTTCAGCACTATTTCAAAACTTTTCCTGGGTCTTTTTACTCAAAAATAGATCAGAATTTCCTCCCTGAAAACATAGGCCAAAAAACTAGAAAAAAAACCGCGAAAAAAAATTGTTCAAAAAAAGACTTGAAAAAAACATGTTTTGCCTTGAACCCCTGGCCGACCGGGCCGGGCCAGTAGAAATTCCTCCAGCGGCCCGGCCCGTGACAAGTCTGGTTAAAATAGAAATAAATAAATATAATTTCCCATTTTTCCAGACAGAACTATTCCTCACTGATACGATTCAATTCTCCACATTTTCAACATCACAAATTCAAACGACCGCCCGTTTATCAATCGATCAATCAATACCATTTAAATCAAGAGAATATTCTCGAATGATTGATAGAAGGCGTCAAAATGTGGAGCATTATCAGATAAAATCACTACTAAAACGGATAACAGAAGCATCGATTGCATTGAAAATGGAGAGGTATGGTAAAGGGTAATTAGGCCTTTCAGGCTGGATAGGCCTGTAAGGATTTCAAGGCCCTGATCAAGTTTGTTTAGGCTACCTTTTTCTTACATCCCAAGTTCCAGAAAATCAACTCTCTTGCTGTCTGCACCCTCTCCTCCACCAACACTATCTCTCTCGATTAATTTATCAATTTCCGAAATGGAATTCATTTACAAAACTGGTTTCTGGGAATTGATGAAATGGTTCTGGATTCAATATTTGACCGCTTTTTTCATTGTCGATTCAATTTTCAATTCAATCACGTCTTACATGTTTAGAAATCGAGTATTTTATGTGAACGATGTCGTGAAATAAAATGATTGAATGTAAATTTTTTTCTCTAATCTTTCGTTTCATAATTCAGAATTGCTCCTGAAGATTTCCAAAAATAGAATTGAGAGTCTTTGTCAGAATCGGGCTGGCAGGCGGGTATTGCGTTCCCACCTCGCCGTGCGATGTAATCACAGAGAATCATCGCCCGAACTCATCATATTCAGTTGCAGATCAGAGATTGACCCATACTGAAGACTAAAGTTTCGGGTGGAAAGGTCGGGGACTCTATCTAAACGCGCAGCCGACATCTGCCGGGTTCCGCCGCCTGCTATGTTTCGTGTGGGGATGGGAGGTGAGAGATAAGGCAGAGGGGAGAGACGCAGCGTATGCAGGGGGGTAGGCGAGGGAAGCGGGTGAAAATTAGGACGTTTCGCAAGATTCTCGTAGATTTTGGGAATGAAAGTGAGAATTCAAAAGATAGATGACATCACAAATAATTACGGGCGGAAAAATAAAGAAAAACTATATTTTTTCACACAAAAAAGTGTTTTTTTTTTTGTGGAAAAATTTCATTTTCAAGAAAAAATTGTTGGTTCTTCCAGATTTTTGTACCTAAAATGATACAAAAGACAAAAAAAGAATTCTCGGACAAATAAAAAAAGGAAAAAAAGATTTGCCTCAAAGTGGAGTCGAACCTGAAACCTTCAAAACTAAAAACAAACGCGTTATCCACTAGGCCAATTATTTATGTTTTTCTGCAGGCTCCAGGAATATTATAAAACCGGGCCCCACTGGTCGTTCTCCACTGCTTTTGATTGTTTTCTTTAGATATTCTTCAATTTTTTCCACTGGAATCCCGCAAAAAGACATAATTAAATTCAACTTATTTATATTAATTCTTATGGTTTAAACATTCAACAAGTTGCATTTTCTATTCCATGTATGAAATCAATATAATCTGCACCACAATAAAAAAAACGAAAGAAAGGAAGAAACAAAAAAGAAAGGCGAGAGAATAACAAAAAAAGAAACTGAGATTCCACACATTTTACACAGTTTGAAGGGGAGGAAAGGAAGAGGGGAATGAAATGCCATAGTTGCAAAGAAAAACCTAGAAATACCAGTACATAAATTGCCGTAATAAGAAAATCGTGTATTTCTAGAAAAGAAAAGATAGTTAGAACGAGAGAGACCAGATCATTTGAACAATTCGGGAAAGGAAGAAAAAGAAACCAGGAAACAAGAATAAAAAAACAACGAAAATGAGGGAAAATCTATGATATTTGAGGCATCCAAGATGAGAAAGACATTGCCGTTGGATCTTGTGATTGTCGTGATGCTTTTTCTTTTTGTGCACGAAGACGTGGATCCGATACAGCCGCATTTCCACCGGCACCTAATATCGAAGAGAATGCATCGAATTGTTTCGAAATTGCTTTTGCTCTTCTCGGATCATTCGCTGGTATCCTATCAGCATTATCCACATTTGAGTACGGTAGACGGCGAAGAGCACGAACAATACCCCAAACAGTTTGTTGTGTTTGTGGAATTACGGCGACTTTTGGTTTGAATCCAAACATATTCGTTGAGAAGCTCATTGGAGGTGGAGATGCTGGAGAATCGTCAATTGGTGCTTTTGGACTTGTTTTTATACTTCCATTCGCTAGTTTTGAGAGCATCGCCTGGAAAAAAAGGGAGGAATTAGATTGGGAAAAACACGTTTTGTTAGGAAATTCGAATTTTAGTTTTTTTTCGCAGCTTGATGAGAAAATGTCATTTGAAAGCCTGAAGATTTTTGATCTGAATTGGAATGCTTTCTAGCGCAGATCGCTCAAAAATCGCATATTTTTGCATGAAATTCGTAGAGAATTCATCATTTTATAATGAAAAATCTCAATTATCTTTTGAAAAACTGCAGAGAAAATCGTAAAATTCGCCGGTTGAACCTCCGGAACTTCTAGTTAAAACGTAAATTCTGAATTCTGATTTTGGCATCAAAAACCTTACAGAATTTTGATTTCTGATAGAAATATCTGAATATTCGAACAGAATAGCACTAACAATTGTAAGTTGGATACTTTTTTCAGATGGCTAGTAAGAAAATTTCACCCGAAATCTCATTTTTTAAATGAAAAGTGCTAAAAACTTGATTTTTCAGGGGAAAAATTCCCACTTTTTCAATCCTGAAAACAACAATACTCACCTCCAAATTGAATGCTGGCGGTTCTGGTTCTCTCTTCGGTTGAACAACAACTTGTGGTGGCATAACTAATCCGGGTTGTTGTAAATGATGTACTTGTTGTGGCATGATTTGTGATTGTGGCATCATTGGTCTCATCATTGATCCTCCTGTTCCACTCAAATGTGTACTTGGTCTTGGTGGTTCTATAGTACGTGGTGGTGGTAGCCCTTGAACTTGTTCAGGTCTTGGTGGTCCATTATTAAAGTATCCACCAGAAGAGACAGATGGATTCATTGCCGGATATTGATGCATTTGTGATTGTTGTTGTTGAGGGATTGGTTGCTGTTGAAGAGGTGTTAGATTCCTTTGAATTGTTGGAACAACTACTGCCGGTGGTGGAAGTTGATTCGGATGAGCTGCTTGTGGAACAGGAGCATGTATTACGGGAACATGTGGTGGTGATGTTCCATTTGGTCCGGGTCCTGCAAAAATGGAGTTTAGTGGGGATTTACAGGTTTAGTTTCCAGGATTTTTCTAGAATCTTTCTAGGTTCTCGGGCCGCTATTTTCGATGTCTAAACGTTTTGGAAATTGTGAACTCAGCTGCAAAATGTTTAGATCTTGAGGAAGAAACAGAGAAAATTTTGCAAACTTCGTCAAAAAAAAGTCGCATTTCAAATCGTATTTTGATGAGGGAAAGGCTAATTTTTGGTGAGAAAAATTCTGGATTTTGAAAATACAGTTTTGAAAAAATAAAGTGAAACGAGTGAGAAATTCAAGCCAAATTCGACATCGAAAAGCCGGTTAAAAGCCAAGAATAGCGATTCTAACAGCATTTTTCCTTGCATAAAACCCTTCTTGGGCTTTAAAAATCTCATTTTCTTACCTCCCGGAAGCAGCACCCTCCTTCTAGGCATCACCGCAGCTGCAGCAGCAGCCGCCGCCGCATTCGCCACCGGATTCTGACGATATACAGGTGGTTGCTTGGGTTGACGAGATTCTTCATCAGCCAGAATCTTCTCAATTATGGGGCGAGTGTAGTCAGTGAGTGGAACATGAGAGAAACGGCATTGATCATTTGAGCATTGTCCCTTATGGAATTGTTTACATGGGAATTCACCGTGAAGCATCAAGCATTGGAGACCCTGGAAATTTGAAAATTAGATATGAAATCCCTCAAAAAGTGATAAAATTACCTTTTTACAAAAGCTGTTCGCATAGAAATTGCACAGAACAGGCCTTCTCAATGAATCCTCGGCTTGATGTGAATATGAGCAATTGTCACCGTCTCTACAGTATCCTTCACGGAAGAATTTGCAAATTTGATGTTCTGTTTGGAATCTTGGTTTCGGTCCTCCACGGAATCCACCTCTGAATCCACCACGTCCTCCTCTTTCACTGTAGAATGGCCGTTTCGATCTGGATTCATATTCACCATCATCATGGGTTGGGGAAAGACGTCGTCGTCGGTTATTTTGACGATAGTCTGTGTCACTGAATGGTTCTTCTTCGGAGCTCACCGCGGCTCCTGTACTACGGTAGTCTTTGTCGCCAAAGTATTCTGGAAAGAAATCTAATGGAATTAGAGGGAAATCAAGAATTTTGAAGAGTTTTTCATGGGTTTTTTTTTCAGTAATTTTGGTAGGTTTCTGTCGTTTTTCAGTTGATTTTTTTGCAGAATTTCAATCGATTCCATTGAAAAATATCTCATTTTCAATTTTTCGACGAATTTCGAAAACTTGAGTTTTTCTAGACATTCGTGATTTTCAGGCAAAAATAACGTGATTCTCTACCTTCTTAATTCTGAAAACTGCAATAAATCGTTTAAAAATAACACTTTCCCCCCAAAAACCTCCAAAATCAGCTCCCACTAAACAACGCACCCGACCGGAGTGTCGTTGTTTTTTTTCTCTATTTCTCAAAAATCAGAAAAGACTATAATTACCATTTCCGGGCGCATCAGGAGCATCTGTATGTGATCCAAATGGATCTGGATCCCTTTCTCTTTGATGTGGAGGACTATTATGCTCAAACCGTCTAACACGTTCTCTTGGCTCTCTCGTTGGAATTTGTTGCAATTTTTCAGCTGGAGCAACTTGAGCCGCCGCCGGTTTCGTCGAAATCATTGGAGCAGCCTTCTTTTGAGGGGGCGGAGCTTCTTCTTCATCGCATATTTCACCGTCTTCTGGAAGTTCGCCGTCTTCAAAGTCTTCTTTGTTCTCGTTATGTGATATGATGTCCGTCATGACCTAGAATAAGTAAAGGGATTGCTTTTTAAGGGGAAATTTTATCCGGATTCGGATAAAACATTTTTGGATGAAAAAAAGAAGTTAGGTCAAGCGAAAGTGTAGGAAACGGAGAAAAAAGAAAGATATTTTAGGGAAAATTAGTTATCATCATCATAATTCCATCATTATTTTAGCCTTTTGCTCATCATTTTCTCTCTTTTTCGAATTCATTTTTCAATTCTTCCTCCCATTTCGATCTCTCTTCCAATATCGTTTCGTTTAATCACAACTCTTTTTTTCTCACTCTTTCCTCATTTTTCAAATTCCGAATTCTCGAGGTGAAAAAGTGGGCGGAGCTCTCACTGGCCTGCGTTCCGATTGGCCGCCGCCGGTCGTTGACTCCGCCCACTTGGTGAAAAATTTGAGCAGGGGTTTGGTTAGGGGAAGAGAATTGAAATTTGTATTTTTTTTCACTGGTGAATATAATTATAGGCTTTCAAGGACTCTTTTGATCTGAACATTTGAAGTGGCTGGAATGTCAGAAGAGCGGGCGAGATTATTGAAATGAATTTGACTACAAAACACACAGACAAACCTCCGTTGACAATCTGAATTGAATTTTGTTTCGAAAATATACATTTTTCATTTCACATTATGCCATCTTTGTTGTGCTTCGTGCTTTTCCATCAATATTTTTCGCTTCGCCGGAATTTTTTTCAGCATTTACTCGGACTTATTTCTCGCAAACTATCATTAAAATGCCTTGTTATTAAGAAAAATGGATCGATGATGACGATGAAAACCACAGAAATGAATGTGTACAGCGCTGGTTGGTTATACTGCAGCAGCCATCAACTCACTCAAGTGACACTATCGTCAGCGCAGGAGGGAGGGAAAAAGAGATGAGGGGTAGAAAGGGGAGAGAGAGAGAGACCCGTCTTCATCTTCTTCTCTTCCGCGTCACATACACAAAACGCAGCGCAAACAACTAATAGAACACATACAACTCTCCTCCATTTACACACTATTACAGGGGAAAATTTATCGATCAAGACGCGGAAAACATGTTTTTAGCCCCCGGAGAAGAAGTGAAATTTCGCGCGCGTAAAACGAAATGAAGCGAAAAATCGATTTTTGTGGGAAACTGGAAATGAACTAAAATACCTGCATAATGAATTGGATTGATTGATTGATTCTGCAAGATTGTTTCAATGAAAAAATTTGATTTCACGAAAAGATTTCTATCGCCGAGATTTGTAGTTTTTTTTTTCGAAGAATATTTTCAGCGCTAACACCGGCCTCGACAACAATTCCAACCACAAATGTTCAGTTCAAATTTTGTTCTGGATTTCGATTTCGACAATCTTTTCTTTCTCGGGTTTTTAACCGGATACATTATTTTCGTTCACCTTTTCACAGATCATTTCTCACACTTCGGCGTGTGTGCCTTTTTCCCTTCTTTGCCAAATATATTCACCTAAAACTGTGGTGTTAGAAGACACTTTTCGCACAAAAAGAAACAGAAAATGAGTATGGATTCTTCACAGACTGCCGTCGCCAATGCGACAGCGGCATCAATGTATTTCGAAAATCACGAGATTTGTGTGGGAGAATGAAGGAGGCGAGAGACCGCTCGTCACGATTACACGCGACGCGGACGCAACGCGTTCGAGAGAGAACGCGGCGTCATTAAGGGTTCCCGTCGCGAAAGAGGTACGGTAGCACTTGTTTCAGCTGTGCGATTTTTATGTTTTTTTTTTCATTTTTGGCAAATTCCAACGCTTCGCTTCCGGGAAAAGTGCGAAAACTAATTAAAAAATTGCAAAAAATTCCAGAAATAAAAATTACAGAAACGGGTGCTAAACTGGCGACAATCGTGGAAAAGTCATGAGTTTTCATGACGATTCGCATATTTTATCACAGCTTGGAAGTGAGTAAAAAAAATGGAGAAATAAAAAGAAAAAATGAATTAATTTCAGTTTTGGATTCACACGAACGGAGTCCCAAAAGAGATACGGCAACTCCAGAAAAGAAATTTGTAGATGTGAAGTTAACAGCGTCGATTTCAGATGATGAAGATGATGAGGATATGGTTTTTGACAGAGTAAATTTGGAAATAATCGCTAAAAATAAAATAAATCTTTTAGAACAATCTTCTCTCCTCGAACAAACGCCAAAATGCATCATTAATTCGGGGGCGTGCCGATAATCAGACGATTCGATTTATCATTCTTCTCATTTTATTTCTTACTGCTGGCCTTGTAAGCACTTCCAGCAGTTTGTCAGTGTGTTCTGTTCGTCATGAAATTATCGCCTGTCTTTGGACATGTATTGGAATGTTTTGCGGGGCTTGGTCGGGTGAGTTTTTGTTGAAAAATTCGGAAATGTGTGAAATCTCAATGGAAAATAAAAAAAATCGTTATGAAAAACTCGAGAAAATAATGATTTTTTGACTTTTGAACTATTTAAGAGAAGCTTATTTCTAAAAATTCATGTTTCTCGCCAAAAATCACAGTTTCGACCTTCCTTTTTGATTGTTTTGAAAGAATCATTCTAAAAGACTCAGTTGCTGCAAAATTGAACCCAAAATCTAGCTGAAAGAAAAAAAATCTCGAAACTCTTTTTAAATAATAAGTTTTTGACTCGAAAAACACTTAGAATTTCACACAAAAAACCATTTTCACCCCTAAAACCATCCAATTTTCAGCCAAAATCACATCATCCCGTTCGAATCTGATGTTATTCCTGTTCTCGGTTCTTCTCACTCTTCTCGTCAACCTATTCTTTGCATTTAGCTTCTCGTTACTCTTCGCAGTTCGTGGATTCTTTGTTGGAGCAGTTCTCTATGGTGGAATACTTGTTTGGTTTGCATTCTGGAGAAAACAACCAAGAAAGTTACTCATGTTATTGTTGATATTCTCAACTGGTGGATTATTAGCCATGACTGTTAGGACAACCGCTTTTTCTGGTAAGATTTTGATGGTTTCAAATTGGGAAAAATTCTGAAAAGTCAAATTTTCAAAACAAAAAGGAAACATTTTAGTTTTTTGTCATGGTTCTGATAGAAAATCCAGCATTTTTGAGATTGGACAGAACTAAAAGTAGTTGTTAAAGAAAAAACGATAAAATGTATCTAAAAGTGCTCCAGATGCTGTAAAAAAAGCCTTCAGAATTCAAAAAAAGACTGCCGAAAGTCCATGAAAAGCGTTTTTTTTCTGTTTCGAAACCACTGGGAATCCCGTATTTCTCATGAAATTCGCTGGAAAAACTATCAAAAATCCACATACTTTTTTTTGTTTTTGAGCTCAAAAAACTTCTTGCGCATTTCCAAAACCTTATAAATGCTATTAAAAACAGTCTGAAATCCTCGATTTCTTTCTAAATGTTTCGTATTTTCTCCATTTTCCACCAGTTCTTATCAAAAATCTCGTTCCAGATGCCACAAGCAGCCTTGCCGACATGAGTATCGTATCTCGTTCAATTCAAGATACAGTATCCCGTCTGAAAAGAGCTGTAACTGAAGAAACAGAGAAGACGTTACTCCCATTTGCAGCAGTTGTTGATAATTCGACACAAGTCACAGCGAATAGCAATGTTACAGAGGATTCTGTTGTTAAAAAGTGAGAAAATAGTGCCAAAAGCTCTGGAAATGTCTGAAAATATTAGAAAAATAGAAAAAATTTTACAGTTTCAGTTCAATTTAAAGTGGAATGTATATGAAAATTCTCAATGCATATCTTCCTTTTGAAAATCTTTATTTTTCTCAATTTCAGACCCGAAGTCGCCGTTGGAACCGTTGAAAAATCCAAGACAAAAACGGAAATAAACGCTGAAAAAGAGAAAGAGGTGGCAGAGAAAAAGAAGGATGAGTTGACTGTAGTTGATGGAACAACAGGCAATTCAACGACGACTACAACCACTACAGAAGCCACAACGACTACAGAAACTGCAACAACTACACCAACGACTACAACCACTACAACAACGACGACGACTACAGAAGCTCCAACCACAACTACAACTACAGAAGTGCCACCAGTTACTGTAGATGTGAGAACAAGAGAAAGTCAGGAGAAGGAATTTGGAAAACGGCAACCGTAAGCCTTTTTTTTTTGTTTGTTCAGGTGGCAGAGGGCCAAAAATTAATGGAGTTTTTGCAAAATTTGAAACTTTGGAAAATGATTTTTTGATGGAGTGGGGGTTGAGTATTAAAACTGGAGAATGTTGGAGACTTATAACCAAAAAGAAGTCCCCATACTTGCGATGCAAAGCCGAACAAACGGTGGAAAACTTCCAAATAGATAGCTGAAATGACCAATATTTGATTAATGACAACAAATTTCCAACAAATAGAAAATTTTTTAATCACGAACCGATTAAATTCCCGTTTCATCCTCCTTCTTTCATATAAAGTGGTCATTGATCAGGAGTGACAGTCAGTATAATATTCACAAAAAAATCTGACTTAAAAATCGATAATGATAAGAAACTGTGTATTTCTAGGTGAATGAAACCAGTTCATAGCATTCAAACAGTTCTCGAAAATATCAGATAATCACTTTTACTGTTTTAGAAGCTAAACAAATCATTTTTCTTTTAAAACCTCTATTACACGGGCATGCCGCTATGATTGAACGTATCTGTACAGTTTTCTGATATGTTTCTTTCAGTTCGTTATGCTTCGAACTTATTTTTCAAAACTTCGAGTAATTCATATTGTTCAAAAAACTAAAATGAAAAGTACTGTTTCACCATTTTTTTTTAATCTCAGAGAATTGAAAAATCTGATTGTTGTTGTCTATTTAGGTTGTTAAAGTATCAATGTATGAATAAAGTCTCCCTAACTGATAAATGTCGGAAGATTTAAAGGAGGACTGAACTCGGGTTTTTTTATTTCAAATTCTGATGCAGTTTTTTATTCTCATCATTTTCTTTCACTACGACTACACTCAAAAATCACTCTAAACGGGTGAAAAAGGCGTTTGAAAGAAGCATGCAATACAGAGTGATGGCCTAGGATCCGACAAAAATGCGCCTTGCGCGCGCTTTTCTTTCGAATTCCTAGGCCGTGAACCTGTACGCGACCATGCCTTCAAACGCCTTTTTCTACTATTTAGAGTGATTTTTGAGTGTAGACATAGTGAAAGAAAATGATCAGAATAAAAAACTGCATCAGAATTCGGAATAAAAAAACCCGAGTTCAGTCCACCTTTAACGCGACATTCATAGTTGTCTCAGTTCATAGTTGTCTCACAAAATTTGACAGAAAAACCCTGTTTCTTCCCTTAATCCCCTCCATTTTTCAGCTCTCCATCAGCCATTGAACTTCCTCCATATCCAGCAAACTGCCCCTCGGATTCTCTATTTCTCAATGGAAATATTGCTTCTGCAGAGGAAACAACATCTTCATTCGTCAAAACTTTCGCCACATTCGGTGTCATAATCTACATTATTTCGTATACTCTGTGTTGTCTTCCATGTGGAATGAAACCTGATTCAAAAATTAAAAAATTGGAATCTGATTCAGTTGTTGGATTGGGAATGCGTCTGAGGATTCTGATTGCTGCCATACAAACGATTATTGGATTTGTGCAACGTAAGTTTCTTGGATAGGCGGGAATTTAAAATCAAAAAACACAAATTTCATCAAAGTTCATCTTTTAGCTCAAAAAACAATAATTTCAATTCCAGAAGTGAAACATTTCCACTCATCCAGTCAACCATCTGCCTTCTCCGAACACATTTGGGTCTGTGTATTCGTTATGATCACTTCACTCGTTCTCGTATTTGCGTGAGTTTTTCATTGTTAATTGATAGAAAAAGCTTTGAAAAATGATGGAAAATATCCAGAATCGAACAAAAGAAAAAAAGACAGTTTCAAAGTTACGCTATGATCAGGTCATTCTTATATATTTTGTTATGCAGACGTGTTTTTTATCTGACCATTTGAATTCGTTAAAACCTATTTCACATCTTTAAAAAAATTTGAAAAAAAATCACTGTTTCAAGGAACTTATAGTTCAATTTCCTATATCTTTTATTCAATTGAATAGAATTCCTTCTATTAAAATTTTTAAGTCTCCCAAAAAATACAAGGGGAACCCACAAATAAAACATAAAATATTAGAGAAAAACACGGCTTCAAACGTACAATCTTTAGAATTTTCGATGAATTCTTTTAGTACGTACACTGGTCTCTTTTTCTGCGAATAAACAACACTAGAAAATCGGGGTCGGTGCATGAAATGTGTGATTTTGAATTGTTGTGAAAAGGATCCAACGGGCAGAAAATTGGAAAAAAAATGACAGTTTCAAAATTACGCTATGATCAGGTCATTCTTATATATTTTATTATGCTGACTTGACTCTCATTTGACCATTTTAATTCGTTAAAACATATTTCCCACCTGAAAAAGGAAAACTTTAGAAAACATTACTGTTTCAAAAAACTAATAAATTGATTGCCTATGTTTTTCATTCAATAACATATGAAATACCCTTTCTCAACATGAAATTCCTTCTCGTAAATTTCTCAAGTCTCTCATAAAATTTTAATGGAATCATGAATGAAACATAAAATATTGAAAAAAATACGGTTTCAGATGCACTAAATTTAGAATTTTCAATGAATTCTTTTAATACGTGCTCTAATTTCGTTCCTTCGGAAACTTTTTTGACGAAGGTGGGCGGGGTTGCAATAGAGCGGGTATGCAGACGCTTGCGTTGACTATAAGCTTTATTCCGGAACCAAAAATTTCATTTTCGTAGTTACTGTTCAGGATTTTCAACCGGAAAACTATTCTGATAGTCAAATTTTGTTTTAGGTAAATTGCTAAAATTACCGATCTCAACTTGATAGTTCACTAACTTGAGAAATTCAATGAGAATTGTATCCACACCGAAATATATTCAATCAACTTTTTTTCTTTTCAGTGGTCGTCGTGTTGGAAGCATTGAAAGTGTCATCGTCTCGTTCTTATTCACTGCTTTTGGAGAAATTATTCTTCTGTTCTCGTCGAATTCTCAATTCGGAAGTATTGTTTCGATTTGTGGACTCTATTCTCTATGGATTTCATTGTTTTTAGTTGTGGAGGTAAGAACGGAAGCTTAGTTACAGTATCCTTCGTAATCTGAATGATCCAGAGATAGTGATTTCAGCATCGGAAATTTATGCTGAATTACTCTAAAAAAATAATTTGAAACCGGTTTCGTCGGCTGAAAATTCAGTTAAAAGTTCAGAGGAAAAATAAAAGTCACACAAGTTAAAAATTGTTCCTGATATAAAATTAAACGCTGATCTCAATTTTCGTAGTGGTTTTGTTCTAAGATTGTTCTCACTTATAAAAACCGTACGAAATATCGATATTTTTTCAGTGGCCGTGGCCCCCTGGCCTAGGAATCTTTCCGTGTAGTACAAGAAGATCAAATGGCCTAGAAATCATTGGCGAAATCTCTACGCCATCTTGTTTTCTTGAACTACACGTTAGAATTTTTAGGCCAAGAGGCCGCGGCCACAGAAACGGAATCCGCTTTTCGCAACCCTTCTTTTTACGGATTAAAACGATTTTCAAGCAAAGCCACTATAAAAATAGTGATCACCGTTGTATTAAGATACAAAAAGAAAAATACCACAGGAGTAGAAGAACATACCCCTTTATTACAGGTTTTACGGTTTTTCCAACTGGAAATCTCTGTAAAACCTGTTCCAAAATACAGTACTCCTACCGTATTCTTTTAACCCAACCATTCTTTCAGATCTTCCTTCAAGTTCGCTCCACCGTCCAACTCGCCTATTTCCTAATCGCATGGATTGTCGGACGTGCCATTGCCTGCCTCTTTTCACTCGAACCTCATCTAAATTCCATTGAACACACTGTCTGTGTTCTATTCACTATTTCCATTGGAATCCTTCTTTTCTACACGATTCGAATGCTTCAAAAATCAAAACGTCTAAAAGAGATTCTGGATAATTCATCTGCACCTATCACGTCATCTGGAATGAATTCGTCGGGTCCTGGAGAATATATATCATTGACAGCACAAGATGTATTAGATGATGATGATTTGATTGATGAGGAAGAGGTAAATTTTTGAAGATTAAAAAAAATTGGATTAAAAAATTAAAATATTTCTGTTTCAAAATCATCAGTTTCAAATCACAACGTCGGAATGAATTGCTCAAATCAACAATTCATTCCGACGTTTTCATAATTTCCTATTGAAGAAATTGCTCGAAGTGAATTTTTGGCTACAAAAATGTCAAATTTCTAAGCGCAGTTTCAAGAAGAATGTGCAAAGAATCAAGAAAAATCCAGCGAGCGTTCAACTATTCAGTCCAAACCTCTATTAAACTGGCACCTCTAACGCACCCCTAATAGAGCGGCACACGTCGGTTCAACTTGTTTTGATTATTCAAAAGCTGGATTAGTTGATTCTAACTTGCATCTTTGCCATAACTTCCATTCAAATATTTGCTGATCCTCGTACTCTTTTTTCAAAAGTTGTTTTTTTAGTTCCTGAAGAATATAGCCACATGCCGCTATAATAGAGGTTTGAATTCTCACTATGAATTTTTTTGCCTTATTTTTTCCTTATCTAAACGCGGACTTTTCTAATCTTGAGTTTCAAAAATTGATGTTTCAAACATATTCTTTCCGATCTGATCAGTTGAAAAGTTCAGTGGATCGGGAATTACTTTTCTCATACATAGGTTTAAATTTAATGGTTTAAATTCTGCATTCAGAAAACCTTGAAATGGCTTCTGTCGGTTCATTAGAAGTGCCGTAATAATAGAGGCATTACAATCACAATCCTGACCAAAAAATTGCCATTTCACAAAACAAATTTTTTTCAAAATGAAACTTCAATTCGATCATCGTCGGGTTTACATATTTTCCATCTCAAAATATACCCTTTTCTACTCAAAAAATCTCTAATTTCCCCTTATTTTCTCCATTTTCAGATGGATCGTAGTTCAATGGATTTGGATTTCGAATTGGAGCAACTCGGACTTGAACCAGTTGGAGCATCCTCATCATCACGAGCATAATTTCTTTTTTTTTTTTGGGTGAAAAAATATATAATTTCGCTAGTTTTTCCCTTTTCTCGGTGCCTTTCACACATCCCCTCGCTTTCTGGTTACTGTATCTTTTATCCTTTTTTTGTTTCGAAGATTTTTTTTTCTGGTGATCTCATTTCAAATTGTGTGTATTCTTTTTGACTCATGTGATAGTGATTTTTTTCAAATGTGTACAATTTTCTTGTCATTTTTGCTCCGTTTTTTTTTGTGGGGGAGAGGAGGTTACTGTAGTGTGAGAGCGTTTTCTGGAAATATTTATCGATAGAGCGCACTTCCATTACAGTATCTTCGCTTACCCCGAAGTCTCCCCAGTGATATGTACTTTTTTAAGTTATTAAAGACAGTTTTATTCTCATTTCGGAATCCTTAATTTTCAACAGATTGACCCTGCTAATAACACATGTAAATAATTTTCAGTTTCAAGAAATTTAGAAACTGAAAATTATTTTTCGAAATTCCATTCTTTCTTTCGATTTTATTCCAATAACTGACATTTTTTTGAAAGAATTGTGGTCAGTTGAGCGATGAAGTTTAACTGAACCCAGTACTAGGGAAACTGAACATTTCAACCCGAATCTCTTCACCAATGCCACAATTTCGAAGTTTCGAAGTAGATCATTACTCGAAAAACCCCAAAATGTACCCTAAAACCTGATCATAAGGATTCAAAAAAGAGCTTGAAAAGTAACGTTACCCCTCAGATGAAGATATTGAAAAATAATGGGGCATGCACTACTAATGCAGTTTTTATAACAAGAGACCCTTTCTTCTTTTTTTATTTGAGAGTCAAAACCGAATTAAACAATTGGAAAGATTCGATAAATCTACTCTAAAGTGGATTCTGTGAAATAGTGGAAATAGTTTTTGGCGGTAGGACGTTTTAGAACCCTCGTAAGTACTTTCCCGTATTAGAAGCGAACCGCATCAGAACTTCGCTGTTCTCATACGGGACAGTTCTGATACGGGATAATGCTGATGAGGAACAGTTCTGACGAAGAAAAGTTCTGATTCGGCATACCTTCGGCATATGAAAAAAATCTAAAAATTTTCGGAAAAATTACCTTTCCAGAGAAATTATGAAAATGACATAAAAGTTCGTTTGATAATCTTTGAGCTTTTCGTAACGATACTATCGTTTTTTGAATTTCAAGTTAATTGGTCATGCATTTCGTCCAAAATCTTTCTTTAACAGCTGAAGAAATCATAATGATCCGGAAGTAATGGAAGGATAGAAAGTGGAGGAAATCGTTTTTTTTTCTCTCTTCAGATTCACAGGACTTCGAAAATCGTTTTCTTTAGAACATTATAATCGAATTGAAATAGCGTTTGGAATATGAAATCAAGATACTTTGAGAGTGAAAAATTACAATTGAAAACATTTTTTGGAGAATCATGGGTCAATTGATTACGTTTTATTTTTTTCAATTTTGAAGTGGTTTTGCTGAAACAGCGAACGAAATTTTGCAAAAAAAAATCGGTTTCAAAAAATTTTCGAAAGTGTTTTGGAAATGTTTCAGATAATCATTTAGCATTTCATGATAAGAATCCTAATTTTGTATCCTTAAAAGCATGAAAATGCGGTTAAATTGAAAAATCTTTTTTTTAATTTGAAATTTTGTTTAATCGTCCAAAGTCAAAATTCTATTAATCAAAATGAAACTCTACTTTCAATATAAAATAAAGTTTCTGTAACAGTGAATAAACTGATAATTACAAACGAAATTGATGATTTTTTGAAACGTTAGTGGCATTTTAATTGAACAAACGTTAATTGATTTATTCTGAAGTGGCTCTGTTGAAATAGGAGAAAAATAAATCCAAATTTGGAAGTTTTTTAAAAGAAATTTGATTTGAAAACCCTTAGGTCACTAAATCGAACGCTTACAACAAGGTCAATGAAAAGTTGATTCCAATCAATAGATTACAATACAAAAACATTTCTCGACGCACTGAATTTTTCAACTGATCAGATCGACAACAATTATATTGGACACAGTGATTTTTAGAGGCTAAAACTTAAATTCGAAGAAGCTTCTACATTAGGAAGAATAATGACTCATATTGAAAGTCCAAACCTCTATTGCGCTCAATAAAACGGATAACAAAATTAGCAAATTAGAAAAAAATTATTGTTTCTTGTAGATTCTAACACTCCAGTCATGATTTTTTAAACATTACCATACGGCAGTTGTGTATTTAAAACCGGAAATTTCAGATGGAAATCACTGTTTCAATCTCATTGGTTTATCTACTGAAAAAGTTTCGACGTAATCAAACCATGACGTTACCACCTAAATTTAAAGCTTTATGAAGTAAACCTGAATTTACTGTCAGTACCTAATATGTTTATTTCAGTTTAAATTTTAAAAAAAAGTAAATGTTTCTTGTAGATTCAAACATTCCTCTTCATATTTTTTGAACATTACCATACGAAAATTCTGTGAAATCAGAAAACTGAAATCAGAAATAGATTCAGGAGGGTCGATTTGGTATACCCTCAAAATTACAGCTCATTCTCAAAGGGTCTCGTCAAACACTTCTCTAGCTAAATAGGAAATTTCGATTTAATAACTGTTACAAACGCATTTGAAAGGCTACCCAAAAATTTTCGACGCAATCACGTTTTCGCCAGATTTTGAAGTTTTTCAAATAAAAAATTGAATAATCTGTCAATATTTAATATGTTTTTTGTTCAGTTTCACAAAAATTCACAAACTTATTCATCAATTTCATATTGCTCCAACGTCCAAAGATATTTATCCATTCAATTGAACCGACCAATTTGTTCTCTGTCCAAATATTTGACGACTTATTCTTTTGATATCTTTCCCAAGTTTCTGGAAAAATCCTCTTTTGACACGATGATGATTTTCAGAATATTCCGCGTTGACGGGCTGAAAAAAGAGATTCTGGAGATGTTTTACAGTTCCTGAAAAGATTGCGTGCTAGTGAGAATCGCAGATATTTTTCTCTGCGTCTCTTTATCGCACGTACTCTCTATCCCCCATTTTCTTACCTGAGCACAAACAGAAGCCGCCAAACAAATGACCAGTAAAAAGTAAATAAAAACTAATTGAGATTTCATTTTTATCAGTGATTTTTTGATATCCCGTCAGACCAATTTATACAGGATTTATCAAGTGTTTTTTCGTCCGTGATGAGTATTTATTTACTTTTTTTTTTGAAATGTTGATTCAAATGGTACTTCCTTATAGAGGCCACTCACACTGAACAGGAGGCCACGCCCCCTCTTTGCAGTTTCTGGCACGATCTAAATTTGATATAACAGTTGCAAAAACTGTATTATAGAGGAATTCGAAGTCTGTGAGCCCATTTAATAGAGGTGCCGCTCTATTGGGAGTGCCGTTGTGATAGAGGTTTCCGTGAAAACCCGGTTTCAAGAAAGTAAAAAACCGGTTCGGAAGTTTTCTTAATGCTAAATTTCAGATGATATTTTAAAACTACAAAAAAATTAACTCGATCAAAATTTTGGTATTATCCATCTGTGAAAAAGTGACGGTTGAAGCTGAAAATACAATAAGAAATCTCCACTGTACAGCACTAGATTTTCAATTGAAACTGAAAATTTATTCTGATTTTCGATTTTTTTTGCTGAAAAATTACTGTCTCCAGTGTTTTTCATAGCATTTTTAAATAGTTTTTCATTTGTTCTGGAAAGTGTCGACATAAAGACCCATTCATATTAATGAAAAAAGGTACTGTGGGGGGTATGAGAATGAGCTTGAAAACCATACTGTTTCGAAAAAGACCCAGTGGAAGAATGTTGTAAAGCAGTGCTTTGTTAGAGTGTGTTAAAACATTGCTAGAATTTTGAAAAATAAACTTAGTTTCAGGTGGAAAAAAACTTTGAAACTAGTAGTAAAAACGAGCATTACATACTGGGATTACCATTCAAGCATTATACTTTTTCTGGATTACTGTAGACGCGTCAATTGCATCAGATTTTTCGTAATATTGTGAATAGTTCTAGGAAAAATTTACTGTTTCTTTTGGAATTCTAGCCATCGGCTTTCATCGATACTTTAGTAAGATTGCATTTTGTTGTTGAACGTGGAACATTCCACTCAAGATAACTGTAGAATTTACAAAAACTAGGAGACTGAACCCTCACTTCTTCTCTATTCAGCAATGTCTAAAGAATTTTTATTAGATTGAACAATTTTCAACCAAGTTACTGTAGACGCCTCTATTAAGATAACATACATAACTATCCTCCAAATATTGATCGTCTTCTGAAAACAGTAACATTTCAAATGGTCAAAAATCAAACCTAAAATCAAGAAAAATCTTTCAACTCCTCTCAGATATCCTTCAATTTTCTCCAAAGCTGTTCAAAAGATATTGAAGTGGACACTAATTGGATCGGTCTGATTTTACTGATGAGCAAAGTGAAAAGAGTACGTTTTTCTGGAATTGAATTAGCAAAAGAAGAAGATCAGAGATTCTATTTTTCCCAGACTTTGAGTTTTTTAAAATCAGATTTCAAATGCTGGATCAGAGGCAGTCAGAGGTTTTCAGCGGATGGGTATGCTTTTTCTAGATTCAAATTTTTCTGTCACGAAAATTATTGTTCGGACAAATATCTTGGATTGAATACATTAGCCTTCGTTTCCAAACATTTCTTACTCATAAAACTTTTAAAACAGCAAATTTTATCGAAAAATACAATCTTTTCTTATAGTTTTAGCCGATATTTTTGCCTGTTTCAATTTTCTTGTGTTAGAAAAAATGTGTTCCATTTGATACTTATTTCTTGGTATTGTGTATTTGAGTGCGGAAAAGATGGGAAGGAAAAATGTTCCGTTTCAAAAATAATACGAAAAAAAAAGTTCAATCAGACAGTAATCCTGCAAAAATCCTGTAAATTTTCAAAATTCTCATGAAATTTTTTTTCGGTTTCACAATACTTTAATAATAGTTCGAATACAACTTCCGTTAATCGCTTTCCTTTTGTTTTCGCTATCAATGTAACTTTTTTCCAACTAATTCTATCATTTTTGCAGAATGTCTAGTTCTTTTTAAACACAAAAAACTCTCAGAACTACCCAAGAATATCTATAAATACATTTTTTGTTTCTTGCCTCTCCCAGTCAATAAAACTAGATTGTCAGAACTTTTATCCAATTGTCTCTTTCTCCCTTTGTTCTGTTCATCCGTGCAACACAACTGGTCTAAACAATGTTTTTTTTATTTTGCTACCCTTTTTGTTTTCCTTTTTATTTCAAATTAAAAAATTATCAATTTCAACTCAACTCGGTCAAATTTTGCGGTTTCTCTTGTGTACAATTTCTCCTGCCAATAAAAATATTATTGATCAAATTATTGGTCTTTTCAAATTTTATTACAGCTACCACAGTTTCATTCCCTGTGGGAAACTTTTAGGGCATTATTATAGTATCTAGTTGGAAAAAAAGCGGTTTTCACAAATTCCAATTACAGTTTCGACTATTTCATATAAATTTTATGGTCAATTATTTGGACATTGGTCGCTCAATCTGCATGATTTTCCTCCTCTTTTTCTTATTTTGCACCTTATTCTTAGTTACTTTATCATTTTTATTAACGTTTTTTTAAAACATTTCCCCCGTTTCCTGAAGCAATTTTCTAAATAAAAAATTAATTAGAAACCATTTTTAAAAAAATTCTGTCTTGTCGTTTACATATTTGATTAGGTACAGTTAGAAAAGTTGTTCATTGATGAGTGGAAGTCTTTTCGTTTTTTCATTCGTTTTCTTACTCATCTTTGATTTTCTTTCAGCATCAGTCGGTTTCTTATGCTTCAGCAGTTTCCATATCAACCCAATCTCACATCCAATTCTTATTTCACGGTAAATTTTAGAATAACCCTACTCTGGAGGGTAATTCAATTTCATAAGATTTCTCAAAAAATAATAGATATCTAAACAATTCTATCAGTATATCTGCAAGCTCCGCCCATATTCACTATTCAATTCTTTATTCACAAATCCCAAAAATCCCATTTAAAAAATTCATGTTTCTTTTCCCATGTGTATTTTGAGACGATATTTGAAAGTTAATACAAGCTTGAAATAATTTTCTTTTCACTATTATTTTGCACCTTTTTAACCCTTTCCCTCATTTTTCTCGCTTTTCTTCTTCCTCCTTCCCCCAACTCCCATCTAATAGCCTTCGTTTTCCGTGTCCCCTTTTTCCAAAAAAGTCACAAAAAGCTGTCAAAAAAAGAAAAGAGGAAAAAGAGCAAGTGAGCCGAAAAGGGGAGGACATATTCAATATCCGTCGTTGTGTGAAACACCATGGATTATATCCTCTTTTCTCTATTTCGTCAAACAACTAATCCGTTCACATGTCCCCTTCTTCTACTTTTGATCCATATTCCTTCCAATTTTTGGTGCTCTTTAGAAGATGAACGACATTTCCAGCTTTTTTTTCTGTGGATTTTTACAGTTCTTGCTGGAAAATTTGGCCCAAAAATGATTGAAATGGATTTTTTTGAGAGGCTTTCGTAGCCCTTATGAAAAAAAAGTCCGGTTTGCGGTATTTTATTGCCAAAATAAAGAAAAGAATTGTTTAGGTTGTAAGATTGTGATTTGATTTTAAGCTGAAATAGTATTTTTTGAATGGATTTTCAGTGTTTTACCAACAACAATTTTCAGAACTTTTCACATTTTTTCAGTAATCAAATCTTTATTTTCCAATCTTAAGGATTTGAACCAAAAATGTTTAAAAAATAGCAAAATATTAGGGTTATTTTTATGCACTTCTAATGAAAAAAAGTTGATTCTGAGTTCGTTTATTATGCTTATTCAGATTACTGTAAATACTGTCAACATACAGAAATAGTTCTAAGGTAATGTCAGTAACTAGATCATGGTCGGAACATAAGAAGTAACTTGGCGAATAACTTTTTTCTGAAAAACGATGTTCAGTCTCCCTTGAATTCTATGGTAGCCTAGTTCTACCGTATCCTATGAGTACTGTGTTCCAAGAATACTGTAGTTATTGTTATAGTTTTCTGTAATACTTTTTTTCCAGTAGAACGGGTATTTCCTAGATCGAGTTGTTTAAAAATACTCGAAAGTTTACTTTTGTTCTGAAACACTAATTCAAAAAAAAAAACTACCGTAAATTATGACAAGATTTCTACTTCGCAGAGTGTAAATAATTTGATGTTTTTGAAGGATAGTATTTTGTCTATTCTGAAACTACTAGAGTTGCACGGAAGTGAATAGTGGCAGGTGAAAAACGCCTTATTTTCACTGATGTCGAGTTTCGAAAAAATTTTTTTCTTTTAAAACTTCCGACTTCTGTCCAAAATGTTGTCACAAAACGGAAGTCGGGATTCCGTGTAACTCTGGAAAGTGCCTCTTCTAATGTTCTTGCCTTAATTCCGTTTGTTTCATACTTTTGATTTTCGAATTAAAAGTGAGTGTTTGTTGTTTCTGAGAAAATTTTCAAATGTTCAATCACGGATCAATCAGTTATTTGCAAAGATTACAAGGTTTAGGATTGAAACGGAAACATCAAAATTTTTTATCCCAGTACGTAGTTTTAGGGCTTCTTTGATTTGTTCTAAATTGAGACGATAATCCCTAAATTTTAAAGAATAATTTGTGTGCCCTTTCTAAGATCTTTTTTCGGATTATGACTTATTTGACATCGCACGAATGGAACTCTAACTCATTTCTCAATTTATAACCGTCCTCAAGAGAGATATAAAAAAATAGGTATACAATCAGCTATGTTCGGAATTTGGAAAATTAAGGATTGATTTTGAAACATTGAATTTTTTATTGCAATATGAAGCTATGGGACTTTCTTGTCTTTTCATTTTTTAATGTTTCGAATTATCCTTAGTCTTAATCAAAATCATCAGCTGTTCGGCAGAGTCACCATCAGCAAGTGGTATTCAATAATTTTTCGTATAACTTCGAATAATTTTCCTCAAGTACTGAAACAGTGACTTACTACAAAACCAAATCCGTTTCAATATACATTCATTGTGTGCTCCCTAAACTCATGTGATTCATACTGATCCAAAATTTGTCGTTTTCACTTCAAATTTTGATTTGGCGAGGTTCTTTTTCGAGATTTTCAATCGAATTTCTTCTATGAAAAAGTTTCTCGCCTATCAAAGAAATAAAATTTCAGGGAAAGGAAACTTTGAGAATCCGTTTGAATGAGATGTAAAGAATATAGACGGTTGCTTATCATTAGTGTTTGTGGGTTTTCAAAAATACGAAAAGAATAATTATTGAAACTGAAAAATCACTCTTTTTTATCCTGGTGGAATATGTTCGATTTACCCTATTTCCAGACAAGATTGCTGGTGGTTTTTCGATTTTTTACATGTGCTTTTTTTCGTTCTTCTTTTCAAAAATAATTCCAGTCACCATTCTATTATTTAACAAACTCAAATTTTATAAGAAGTTTATGAGTTACACGCACCGATTAAAAAATTTATTAAATATTTTATTTTTACTAGGCTAGTGAATCAATGAAAATATTTGTTCAGTTCAGCAAGAGTTTTTGTTTTTTCTCTCAAAATTTTCCTCCTAGTATGTAATTTGAGACTTTTTTGAAGATTCTCGATCCATTTACTTATCAATATCGTCGATAGGTACAATTTCGAATGGTTTTTGAAAATTCAATTGTTTGCCACTGATCTCAAAAAATTCCGACCGTGGTCGTCAAAGTCTTGAAACAGTAAAATGCTTATCCAATTGTGGAACAAAAAGTCTGTTTCATTATGAACTCAAAAATTTTTGCGGCAACTTCAAAATCGATCTTGTCCACACATAATCATCTCAAAAGTACTATCGTCACAAAGAAGGGATAAGAAGATAATGGGATACATTTTATCCGTTTATGTTAGATGTATTGAGGATGAATAGTCCAAAGTATATATTCTTGATTTTCAGAACTCCCCACACATCAGAAACTTTTATTAAGCTGCAATTCATTCTCCATCTAGAGCGCGGTACCATTATATTTTTCAAAAATTGGAAGATTATGAATAGATATTGAAACATCAAACTTTTTCTCATCCTAGTTGTAGGATTTCGTCCTATTTCCATCTCGTAATCCCTCAATTTTTTAAATTCAGGAGTCTTTTTTAAACAAAAAATGAATAATGGATACATTTCATCCATCTATAGATTAGAAGTGCTTTGGAGATGAATAGGGGTCCAAAGAAATCAAAATATGAGGATACTGACGTTCAGATCTCCAATTTTCCATGTTCGTGCTCAGAGAGGACTCTTATCAGCTTTTTGATCACACCTGCAGTTTCTATTTTTATTTTGAAACAGCGAAAATTTTAAAGGTTAACTAAACATTTTCATTGGAATCAACCATGTTTCAAGGTGAGAACGTGGAGTTTTTCTGACACTTTTCGTCACTTTCATTTATAAAAACCACCGTTAAATAATTTCTTCATCAAGAATTTCAGAAAATCTGAAATTGTTATTAGCTACTTCTCAACTTAACTTGAACTTTCCCGGAGATTTTAATTTTCCAATTATTTAGTGTAGGCGGGACTTAAGAGGGCGGGGCTTTGACAGAGTCACGACTGTTTTATCCCCATTTTCTGTCTTTTTTAGTCATTTTTGAAACATTATGTAAAAAAAAAGTTTCTGTTTCGCACATTTTTCTTAAAAATATTGAGAATTTTTCACAACGATTTTCAATAAGCCGGTGAAGCAATTATCAGTTATATTTTCGAAATAGTTCTCCAGAACTTCTCATGTTTCTGATCGGATTTTTGAGGAATTTCAGAAACTGAAAGCCAATTCCATGTATGTACTAAACGTGAATTAACTTTTAAGTTTCCTTGATATTGGTACGACTTGAAGGTGATTTTTTTTTCATTGCAGTTATGATCATCAAAGGTATCGCTCACTGCTACACTCTTCAAGAATTTTGTTCAAATTTTTGTTTGAGAACTGTGAACTTTTTCTTTGGATTTTCTCCCCTTTCTCCAGCATTTTGGCTTTCAACTTTCAGAAAATCAATATTTCTCACAGAAAATGTGGTAGTAATTGAGAATCAGGTGTATTGAACTTTTATTCAATACGAAACCGTGAAATTTCGCAAATTTTATTTTTCAAAAGTTTTAAAAAATTGCTATTTCACACTTTCTTCATTAAATTCTCAATAATATTTGGGATTGATCGATTTCTTAATCATTCTTGGCGTTCTAATTTTCGAAGAAACTTCTGTTTCGCACATTTTTCTTAATTTTTTGGAAATACTTCACAACGATTTTGAATATGCCGATGAAGCAATTATTATTATATTTTTGAAATTTATTTAGAATGTTTCTTGTTTCTGATCGGCTTTTTGAGGAATTTCAGATATTTGAAATTCGTTCCTTGAACGATATAATAATGAAATATTTTAAAGTTTTCTTGATATTGGCACTACTTGAATATAAATTTCTTTTTCATTGAAGTTAATCCTTGAAGTAGCCTCTCACTGCCAAACTCTTCAAGGATTATGTATAAATTTTGGTTTCGAAACTTTGAACTTTTTTGGATTTTTACATTCTTTCCAGCATTTTGGCTTTCAACTTTCAGAAAATCAATACTTCTCACAGAAAAAGTGGTAGTGATTGAGAATCAGTTGTACTGAACTTTTATTCAATACGAAACCGTGAAATTTCGAAAGTTTTATTTTTCAAAAGTTTGAAAAAAATTTTCTGTTTCAAAATTTTTCCATTAAACTTCCAAAAATATTTGGGATTAATTGTCAATAAGCCGATGGAGCAGTTATCAATTCTAAATCTTAACGAACCAATTTGTTTCTGCGCTTCACTAAAATCAACTTTTTGATTGATGAGCATTCAATTTTTCGGGTTTTTCGGAGCTATCTGGTCCTTTTTGATGACATGGAATCAGCCCAAAGCGGACCAAACTGGACACTTTCTAATAAAATATTTTGGAAATGCTTTTTTGGCTCGGAAATGCTTGAAATTATAGATTTTCAGAACTTTTTTCATTTCATTTTTAGATTTCGAATTCATAAAAGGGGGAGGAGCTTGAGTGCCAGAGTGGGCGTAGTCAGCCTAATTCTAATCCTAATTTCAGTTATTTACTCTGAAAAGTGGGCGGAGCTAAACTAGATCTCTTTGTTCTTATTTTGATATAAAACTTTGGAAAATACTCAAATTTTGGTCCCGTTTTCCAGTTTCTTCAAAAAATTTGAAATTCCCTCCCAAAAATAGAGTCTAATTTTCTGAAACAAGTCTTGTGTGTCTAATGACGTCTTTAAAACCCTCATCTATCTTTTTTTTCTCCAAAAAAAAGGGAGAAAAAAGGACATGATGACATGCGGAACTAAACGACTTTTACCCTATCCTCTTTTCTTTTTTTTCCAAAATGATGAGTCCTCTTGAACTTGTTTTTCCGAAGATATCCTTTTCAAGTATGTCTCTTTTGAAGAGGAAAAGAGCATGTTGTTGAGATGGAGAACAAGTTTTTTTTTGCAGAAATATAGGTTCAAATAAGTCTAGAACAGTTGGAAATCGACATAAAAAACATCTTGTGAAAATAGCCTCGTTAGCCCAGAAATTTGCATAATTTGCAGAAAATGTAACTTTAGTCCCCTTACCTACCACTACCTTTCTCGCTTTTATGTATCATATAACTCGTGTACTTTTGCTTTTTTCTTCTTCACGATTCGTGTAATCGTAATAAATTAAATTAAATTAAATTAAATTAGTAATATTGTAGGCTACATTTTTCTCTGTTTGAAACAGTCCGGATACAGAAAAAAGTCTGAAGTTTTAGCAAAAAAAGTACCTTTTTTTGTCATTTGTTATCGACTATTCAGGTCTCTTTTAGCCACATTTTTTGACCAAGTTCAGGCTTAAACGACGTTCTCATGTGATTTTTTTTACGCCGGTTTCATCATTTGATTTTCAGTCAGCATTTGTCTAAAACAGTGGTAGGTGTGATTTGAAATCTGTTTTGATCAAAATTTAATTTGAAAACGTCTGGAAATGTTCTAGAATAAGAGGGTTTTAAATTAGAATTGTTATTCTTCTAAAAAGTTTGTGTTAAATTTCGAAAAAATTACCATTTCACAACTTTCATTAATGAATTTCTGAAAAAGATTCAACCGATAATCGATATGTCTGTTCAGAATTAATTAATTTCAATTTGACCAGAAAATTAGTTTTTCAGTTAAAAGTATGCTCTATTGAGAGTCAACCATTTGGCCCAATTTGAGCTTTCCAAG
This sequence comes from Caenorhabditis doughertyi, assembly GCA_963572265.1. Classification (NCBI taxonomy): domain Eukaryota; kingdom Metazoa; phylum Nematoda; class Chromadorea; order Rhabditida; family Rhabditidae; genus Caenorhabditis; species Caenorhabditis doughertyi. The sequence continues at coordinate 10,852,214 of OY751556.1, read as the reverse complement.
CTGCAAGTCCTGAATAAATTTCAGTTTTTTCGTTCAGTTGATTTTCGCTTCTCGAATCAGAACATTACTGTTTTCAACTTTTTTCAAATCCTCTCCAAATTTCCACTTAATGCTAATTGAACAATTCTGCTAATCCATTGATAATCCTGTATTTGAAGCCAGTTTGAATTTTGACTTTTGAACCCAATTGAAGAAGTTCGAAGGACTTACTGTTCCGTAAATTGCTTTTTTGAGCTTTGAAGAGGACGGAAACTGTTGAAAATGCATCATATGATCATCACACTTCTTCTTTAAACTATGAGAATTTACTGTTCTATAACATTGTTCCAAAATTTTTCGTTTTCGTCGAAATGTTTCTTAATAAGCCGATGTAGCATTTATCATCATTAACATGACAGAAACTAATATTTTATTTGCTCTCGTGAAAATTCTTGTGCTCAGCGGGAACTTGAATTTGGTTTTTATTTTGGCGTTAGGACGTTCCAGAATCGTGTCCCGTATCAAAACTGAACTTGCAGTTCTGATGTAGTACAGTTCTGATATGGTCACAGTTCTGATACGGGACAAGGCTGATAAGAGAAAGTTCAAGGCGAATTTCTAGAACGGCACCGCCTATATTTTTCACAGTTTCATGTATTTGATATTTCGAATTTGCGATTGAAGGAAAATGTTTTGCTAACGATCTTGAGATGAAAAACGCCGATCTTTACAATCACCTTCGACTGTAAAAACTTCAAAATTTACTGTTTCAAGTTTATTAGATTTGAAATTCGAATAAGATCTGGGTTGATAATGGTTCACTTTTTGCCATCAAATTGTGGGAAAATTTGGCTTTAGTTCAGATATGGTTTTTTTGAAGTGAACAAGTCTTCCGTCAGCTCACTTTCCAGTGTCGAAACTCGTAAACTTTATCTGTTTCGATAGTCTTTCATATCTCATACCCAGTCTATCTCACACAATATCAACTCAGTTATTGCTACAATTTTTTTTTGAAAACTACCGTTTCACAGCTTTCATTAATCGGTTTCAAACTTTGATGAAATGTTTATGAATAAGCCAGTGAAGCAATTCTAAATATGATACGAAGACTATTGTGGGCAGAGTTGTACGGAATGCATAATGTCGTTTTCGGAATTCGGAATCAGGAATCCGGAATCCGGAATTCGGAATAATCTCTTTTTTCCCGGAATTCGGAATCCGGAATGATTGGCTTTGCGAGATTCAAAGTATAAAACAACGATTGAGCTCGAAAAGTAGTTTCGCTCCTTTTTTCAGTGCATTCAGGGAACGATTTCATGCTAGACGCATTGAATACCAATATCGGAATTCGGAATCCGGAATTCCGTACAACTCTGATTGTGGTTATGCCGTTCCAGAACCGAATCAGAGCTGTCCCGTATTAAAACTACTTGACGTGGAATTTTAGTTCTGATACGGGACAGTTCTAATTCGGCATACCTCCAGTTTATTCAATTCCCGTTTCCTTGCATTTCAACACGTTTTCCTTTTCAAAAAGAAAAAAAAATCCGCGGAAACATTTTTTTCACAAATTAAATCATTCAATTTCTCGTGATTTTCTTTCCTAACTCCTAATGATTGACACCTGCTCGGCGAGCAGGTAGCTTAACCTAGTTGGTCAGTGGGAGTTAAACTAATTATTGATGATAAAGACTACAACTAAACCAATCAATTACTCCAGGTTTCCTGTCTCTTATCACATGATATTGACTTCAGAACCAATCGAAACAAAAGACAGAATCCGATTTCTTGATGGTTTTCTCGAAAAAAACTTTTTTTTAATCTGCCAGAAAAACATACTAAAAGATATACGAAAGATATACTACGGAGCAACTTTTTAGCTGAAAACTTCAAAAATTTTCAAAACTGAGACTTTTTTTCGGGCTAATAAATGAAGAATGATCGATCGAAACAAACTGTAAAATCATAAAAATATCTTATTGAATTAGCCGAATTTTTGGGATATTTTTTAAAATAAAACGTATTCAAAAAATGAAGCCAATTTCCGACAGAAAGAGATGGGGAAAGAGCTCCGAAAATAGATTGAGAGAAAAAAGTTTCGTTTTTATATGGTGAAAATTGAATTTTGAAGCAAAAAAGAAGAACATCTAGATATGTGAAAATGGACAATTCCAAATTTTTTCAACATATTTTTTCTCTCAAATTTTAGAACGGATATGAGAATTCGAAAGCAGTTTGTAAAATGGATTTTTATAATGAACGATTGACAATTGATTTTTTTACTGTTTCTAGTTAATTTTTTTGCTTGTTTCAAGTTGACTTTGTCGCTTGGATTTTAATTTTCGTTTGTACAAAAAATTTCTGTTTCAAAATAAACTTCTATGAAAGTTTGACATTCTTATAACAATAAAAGCTCTTCCAATTATTCGAACCATATTTGAACAAATATAATTGAAAAAAATATCAGAATAAATTGAGAAAAGGGTAGATTGAACTAAGAAGTTCATATTTTAAAAAAGCATGTCCAGATATTTCCACGGCTTCAATTATTACATAATAAAAGTTCCCAGTGAGGAGTTTTTCAATAGTCTCTTTGAATCACCCTGTAACTTAATTACTGAAATCAATTTTCCAGAACAATAGTTTTTTGGCCAATACAAACCTTTTTTTTCAAACAATTAACCAAAAATTATTAATCAAATATCCGAAACTGCAATACAAATTGTATTTTTAGGTCTTTTTTATGTTCCACTATCTCTGAGTATTTTTTTTGACTTTCAGGAATAATATCAAAATGATTTGAAGTAGTTAAAAATTTCCTAGATTTGAAAAAATAGTCTCTGCGCTTCGGTCTTCTCCGACTTCATACATTTTTTCCTGTTTCTGAATATTTTCTCATTAGGCCCTATTTGTTTTCTATAATTTCCATAGCCTATGTTTATCGAAAATTCGAATCAATAAGCTTCTTTCAAGAATTTTCATCGGTTCTAGCATTTTCTCATTCAATTTATCAAAATTTCTCCGAAATAGTTCTTCTTTTCTCTTCACTAAAGTTTTCAAAAAGGAGATGAGATAGTAGTCAGTCTTTAAAAAGATTTTTCTTGATAAATATTTGATTTTTTCTACTGTTTCAAATTACATATATGCTTTGAAGCAGGTATCACTGTCATTTGAATTTGAATTTTGTTTTCTACAAAACATTTCTGTTTGAAAATCAACTTTTCTGAACTTTCGTCATCCTTGTAGCATTCAGAGTTTATCCAGTTTTTCGAACCAATTTTGAACAAAAATAGTCGAAAAAACGTCAAAATAAATTGAGAAAAAGGCAGATTGAAACAGGAAATTCATATTTTCGAAAGGTTACCTTCAGATATTTTCACGGCTTCAATACTTACATAAATATTTTTCCAGAGAGGAATGTTTCAATGTTCCAACTGCACGATTTTGTAACTTCATTATTGAAATATATTTTCCAGAACATTTATTTATTGGCCAATACGAACTCTTTTTTCAAATAAGTTGAACCTTATTAACCTAAAATTCAAAGCTGCAAACTTGATAGTATTTTGTTTGGCTTTCAATATTAATATCAAAATAATTTGAAGCAGTGAAAAATACCCGAAAAAATTGTATGGAAAGAGCGCAGAGAAGCTAGACTCTCTCGTTTCTCTGAGCTTTGGTCTTTTTCTAGTTTTTAAAATTTTTCCTGTTTGAGAATATTTTCTTATTAGTGCCTATACGCTTATTGTGATTTCCAGAGTCTATGCTTTTCCAAAAATCAAAATTACAAGTATTTTTTCAAAAATTTTCTTTGGTTTCCGCACTTTTTCATTCAATTTCTCTAAATTTCTTTGTAATCATCGTTCTATTTCATCAACATTTTCCGTTCCCGCCACTCCAAAAAAGAAAAACTTTAAAAAACATCAGTTTCAGTTTCAATTTTTGTAATCTCCAGAACACATTTGAATCGATTCCCTTTGAAACGAAGATGGATCTTCTAGACATTCCAGATGATCCTATTCTTCCATCTACAAACATAAATATCTTCTCTTCTCTTCATGAGAAAAAGTTGTTTACCTAAACAAACTATGCATTTCTTGGAAAAAAAGAGGGAAAACGACATCCGTGTTTACTTTTTTCCAATATTGTAGCTTTTTTCCAGTTTTTTGCCGCTTTCGTGAAGTTCGAGGTTTAATCAAACTTCTCGAACTAAACAAGCCCGAACTTGTCCTAAACTTTTTCCAGAGCACATTTGGAACAGCTAGAAACTGTCTGAGTTAACCTATGTATTGTCGAAAGTAGGCTAATTGAGCCGAAACTGGCTTTGATCAGTCTGCAATTGAAAAATGAGCGACACTGGGAAATTCGCGGGATGCCGAAAAAGGGCGTGGCTATTAGCTCATTGGTTTTATTTTCTTGCGGCATTCAATCACAAATCGACAACATCTCTTTGACACTCTCTTTTTGAAAACTTTTGAAACCTATTCTTTTTTTTTAATCGTTGATATACAATTCGGCTTCACGGAAGGTTCCTTTTCTGGCTTTTTATGCTGCAAGTGTTGAACCAAATTGGAAAAAATGTTTACTTCTTCGAAGATTCTATATAACGAATACAAGAAATAGTACGTCTTTTTTGGTACGTCTTCAATTAATAATCCACTTTTTGTGTATCTTTGAAGAGCTAAGACTTTCTTTAAAATCGGGATTTTCCAATTATTTATGTGACAAAACGCCGAAAATTAGGAAACTGTATGAAATGTTGAAGTTCCAAAAAATGACTTCCTTTTCAAAAGTTTTATTTATAGGATTGATTTTTTCTTTGTTTAGTATGATCTTTCGGTACTGTTTTAAAATCACGGTCCCAGACAAAAATCACGGTCCCAAAAATAAAATCACGGTCCGAAAAAATACTTTCCACTAGAATTCTCAGTGATTTTATTTTTGGGAACGTCATTTTAAAATTGGGACCGTGATTTTAAATCTGGGACCGTGATTTTAAATCTGGGACCGTGATTTTAGAACAGTACCGATCTTTCTATATCGACTTTCCAAAAGTTAATTGAAATGTTCAATTTCTTCTTCTTTTTTTTTCAATTTCTTGACTCATTTTCCTCACTTTTTAGTCTTCCGAACCCATTCATGGCCTCCATGAATATTCAATTCTTCTCTATTTTTTTGTTCTTTTTTCTCCAATTTTTTTCCTACAAAGAAGGAAATAATAGAAAAAGGTCTATTAGGTTGAAGGAAAATCATTTGAAATTAAAAAAAAATTATCTTATTTAAAATCTATGAGAAAAAAGAGGGTAAAAAGGAGTAATTAGGATTTTTCTAAGAAAATTTCCCTTTTTGTTTTTGACTATTTTTATATTGTCCTTCCTTAAAAAAAGCATTGAACTCATTTATTTTTTTATGGTCATATTTTGGGCCTATTTTTCATGCTTTTTGTATTTTTACTATGAATTTAATAAAAAAAAGCTCTAAAAAGTACAAAATATTGGGTTTAAAAGAAGAATAGGATAGAAGAAGAAAAATTAATTTTTGCAAAAAAAGTTCTGTGTCACAAAAATGGTTTTTGAATTTAATAAACGTTTTTTCTGATCCAAGATTGACCGGTACTTCCAGCTACCATCAAAATTTTTCCCACTGTTTCGGTATTTTTGCTTATACTCCCAAATTATTGTTCCAACAGTCCTCCCTTGTCCCCTAGGATTATATAGAATTTTCTTCTTATCCTATTTTTGGCTTCATTTTCAAATTTCAAAACTATTTTCAATTTCCGTTATCTGATTTCACCTGCTTCTGTTTCGTTTCACTTTTTCATTTCGAAATTTCAAAATTTAATATTTATTTTCCGGTTTCAATGACTTATTTATCCAATACTCTTCTATATTTCTCGATAATTGGATGATTTCATTCGGAATAGAAGACAAATCAAAACGGTAGATAATTGAAAAATTCCAAATTCTAGTTTCTCCGTGCATTTTTATATTTAGGATTTTTCCCCAATACAAACCGCACCAACTAATATCATCTCTAAACATTAGGTTCAAAAGCAGCCTGAAACAGAAAAAGAGAAATTAATTTCTGCAATTTGCAGTTTTTTTTTCCTTTTTTTGCGAAAGTGTACGTGTTTTTCTGATTCCGAAGCTACTTCCAGCATCCAATAAATTTTCTCACTGTTTCCATATTTTTTCTTATACTTACAAATTAATTTTCCAATGGTCCTCCCTTGTCTCCCCCTAGAACTTTATAACGCTTTTTTGTAACCCATGTTTGGCTTCATTCTAACATTTCAAATATATTTTTTAATTCCGTTATCTCATTTCCCTTTTCAGCTCTTCATTCTGTTTTGTTTCACTTTTTCAATTTAAAATTTCAAAATTTAATATTTATTTTCCTGTTTCAATAGCTTATTTTTCAATACTCAACTATGTTTTTCAATAATTTAATGGTTTCATTCCGAATAGAAGAAAAACCAAGACGGTAGATAATCAAAAATCAACCATTCTATCCGCGCTTTTTTATAATAAGGCTTTTTCGCGAACGCATGCCGGACCTACTAGCATCATCTCAATACTTTCGTTTATCAAATAATTTTGGAACTTTGAATTTTTTTTTTCAATTTTTTAAACGATTCTCTCATTGGAAAGTTCAAAAGCCGTACCTCCGCGAAAATTTCGATCAAATCCTAATTTTTTCACTGTTTCAATAATATATGAAATATTATCCTTTTATTACCCGGACGCTCTCCATAGTATCTCTTTCCACCGTTTCGAAACCTTCCAGTTTCAGATGATTTTCTTGTTCATTGCTTTTTACTCATTTCCGTGTTCGAACTAAAATTCGTTAGACTTTTTATCTCCTGAATTTCTAACTAAATTCTTAAAGTTTTGAAAAAGTGAAAATACTGTTCCATATCCCCCTTAGTTTTGATTTTTTGAATTCTCGTTTCCCTACGCTGGATTTTTGAAAACTGCCTATTTCAATTAGATGAAGACTGGAGGCGATTGATTAACTTTCCGCAATTTTTATAAAATTTTTCCCTTAACTCAAGTCTTTTTTTTCCCTGTTTAGGCACGGAGTGCACGATATTCAACAGCTTTTTCACTGTTTCCAGAACTTCTGAAATCTTATTCCCATTGTTCTAAAGTCATTCAGCTCTTTCCATAAATTGGTTATCACAATTTCTTCTTCGTTATTCAAAAACTATCATTTTTGAAAAAAAAGCAAAAATAATGCTGAAAGAGCGCAAAGCAACCAGACACTATCGTTTCATTTCATCTCTATTGTGATTGAAGGCAGCTTATTAGGTTTTCTAATGAAAATATTCTGAAACATTGGATTTTTTTGAGAGAAAATTGTATTCTAATGATTGTATTCTAATGCATTCCACCTTCTTCTATATGTCGACTCCCAAACTTCTACTTTTTTCACTGTTTCAAAAATTTTGCAAATATTGTTCCCATTCTTTTTCAGACGATCTCCAGATTACCTTTTTCCAATCTCTTCAAAAACTCTTCGTTAACTCTTTTTCTCATTTTTCAAAGTTCAAATATCCATTTATTTTGACGTCACATCCGATTCTTCGCTCCTCTTTCTCTTCTTTTCTTTTCCAAATGTATTCAATTCCGTGTTTTTTTGTAGAGAACTTCAAGTTTCCATAGTTATTTGGAAATCTGAATCGGATATTCGATTCGGAAGGAAACCAGTGTCGTATGTTTCTTGGGAAACCTTTCTAGGGAAGGACCAGAAATTAATAGGAGGGGAAAAGTTTCTGAGATCTTTAGGAATATTTGGTTTCGCTTATTTTTTGTTTCTTCTGAGTTTTTTTTGTGTTGATTGAGCGGTTTTTATCAGTTTTGTCCACGATATTTTTTCTTTTTTTTTCAGTTTGTGCAGGAATCACATTTTCAGAATTCTCATTTCGAAAACTGAGAAAAACATTGCAATAGTATCAACATTTGTAAGACAAAATTCTGAAATGAGACCTATGTGTGAAGCAGTGAAAAAAGTTTGAATTTCTGAAAAATTAGGAAAAATTTTCATTTTCAGTGTACTTATTTTACTAGAAGGAAAGGAAAAACGAGCGATATGTTTTTTGTTTGAATAGCAATTTGAACACGATTCCGATAGTTACGTGAACAATAAAAGATAAAGAAGGCAGGAACTGTGTGCAATGAAGAGACGCAGAGAACGCCGTCCCTGCGTCTCTCGCTGGCGCACAATCCTTCTCTCTCTCTCTATGAAAAATATAGTCAATGAGTCAAATTTAGGTCACAGTTCCCCAATTTGTAATTATTGGCGACGCCTTTCATATCCTAATAGTCTTATTTCTGGAGGGTACTCAAAGCAGCATCCGCATTTACGGAAGGTTTTTGTTAGGAATTGGAAAATTCGAATTTAGTTGGCCTAAATTCAAATGCTCATCGAAAGGTTTTTAAGGCAATGCTTTGAAATGGAGCATTCGAAACAGTAAAATATGCTAAAATTTCTTAGAGAATTTAGTTGGAATTTTCTGTTTCGGTCTCCTTGTTTTATAAGAATTCGAGAAAAAGTGAACGATACTTATCCTAAATTCGATGCGATTCGATTGTCATTTTCAAAATCACGGGGAGAGTGAGGAAGCAGGTAGAGACTGTGTGCAGCGAAGAGACGCAGGGAAAATCTCTCTCTCTCTCTCTCTCTCTCTCTCTCTCTCTCACACTCTCTCTCACTCAAATTTTCCTTTAGGCTATGAAAAAACATAGCAAACAAGCCAAATTTAAGTTACTGTTCCCAAGTATATTTTTATTCGCGAATGTTTTGAAAGTCCTAATAGCGTTCATCTCCCCAATTTTCCAAAATCAGTCTCGGCATTCTATTAGAAAATGAAGATATTTGAAGTAATTGTCCCAAGTTAAGAAAAGCTTGACATCGAAATTTCGGCAAGCCGAATTCTAGAAATTAGGCATTCGAAACAGTGAAAAATGTCGAACTTTTGAAAAATTTAGCTGGAATTTCCGGTTTCAGTGTCCTTTTTTCACTTGGATGCTTGGTTCGAGTTTGTTTATCATAAAAAATTCTTTTTGAAAAAGGATTCAGATTGCAAAAAATAGTCATAGGAGAGGTTAGAGAATGTGTGAAATACAGAGACGCAGCGAAAAACTTTTTTGTTCAACCACAAGTTACTGTTTCTAGGCTTCTAAATAATCATGAAACTGCAAAATTTTCACTCGTTTCTTTATAACCTCGATATTTTCATCTTTTTCTGCAAAAGAAAATCTTCCAGGTAGACTCTAGAACCCGGAAGGTGTGAATACACAATTTGAACTTCATGAATGATTTCTCAGAATTTTGAATGAATACATTCGAATCAAGAGCATCCTCTATACATACATTTCCGGTTTGCATTTGGGTCTGGAAAAAAGATGATTTTTGATATTCGGTTCCACTCTTTTTTTTTCTTATTAATGAATTGAGATTATTGGAACGTTGTTAATGTCATTTTTTGAAAGAAACTGATGATTCGCAGGGGAATAATTAAAGAAGGATTTGAGAGAAATTAAAAGAAGTTCAGAAACCGATAATTTTTTATGAAATTTCATTTTTTTTTTTGGACAAAACAATATCATAACAAAAGCTGTACTTACAAAATCTCATCCTACTGATTAAAAAAAAAGCTTTCAAAATGAAGATAAAACCCGATTAAATTAAATTAACCAATTAAATCAATGGTGTGATTAATGTTTCAAAACGTTTTGAAACCGTATAAGTTTTGCTAGTTTTCAATCGTTATTGATCTGGAATATTAAACAATTGTAATAATAGAGCACTTATAACAGAGAAAACAGCATCAAAGTTCCACTGACCTAATTCTGAATTGCTGATAATTTTAAAACTTTTTGAAACAACAACTTTTTTCTTGGATGCAGTCAATTTTCGATTTTTAAAAATGTTTTTTTTTCGCTTCTCAATAATTGTTAGAGTGTCGACCCGCGAGTTCTAGCGTCCGCATATAAGCGAGAAAACATGCGAGTCTCGCATTTTCTCGTTCTCGTTTTGTCTCGCAATTCTCGCATCAAATCTCGCACGTTCTCGTTCTCGCACATTCTCGCATATTCTCGCATTTTCTCGTTCTCGTTATTTCATTTCTCGCAAAGTTTCATTCTCGCATCATTCTCGCTAGTACTCGCGAGAATTTGCGAGATTCTCTCAAAGATAACGTGTTCACATTTTCATTTCAAAAATTGAAAAAAACAGTAGAAAATCTGCAAAGGATCCTGAAAAATTCTTACTTCCGTGAACTTGACCTTTTCCTCCTCTTCAAAATTCCACGTTCTGTTACATGGAGCAAAAAAACACGAATAAAAAACACGAATAAAGTTCACGGAAGTAAGAATTTTTCAGGATCCTTTGCAGATTTTCTACTGTTTTTTTCAATTTTTGAAATGAAAATGTGAACACGTTATCTTTGAGAGAATCTCGCAAATTCTCGCGAGTACTAGCGAGAATGATGCGAGAATGAAACTTTGCGAGAAATGAAATAACGAGAACGAGAAAATGCGAGAATATGCGAGAATGTGCGAGAACGAGAACGTGCGAGATTTGATGCGAGAATTGCGAGACAAAACGAGAACGAGAATTTTGCGAGAACGCGAGAATAATGCGAGAATATTCTCGCGGGTCGACACTCTAATAATTGTACAAATTCATCTAAAAGCTTACTAAACACCTCCCATATTTTTTTCTATTTCTGAACTTTTTGAAACAGAACATTTTTACGGGTAATAACTGATAAAATCCAGTTAATGAAATTTCGAAATTTCGTGATAACTGATAATAATAATTGTTAGTAGCTATATCAAGAAAGTTATCAAAAAATAAAAAATTAGTATAATTTTTTGGAAGTTTTATCGGTTTTCAACAGTTTTGCACCTTTTTTGATAGTTGAGTGATAAGGGATTATTTGAACTAGATGCCCTTCTAATAGAGGTTTTATCACTATATTTATCCCCGTCATTTCCAGATTTTCCCTCCCCGAAAAATGAAATTTTTTTCCCGTGGACACCTTGTTTTCTCCTCTCCCTTTTTTCACAAATATATGTCATAATTGTGTTGTTTTCTTCTCCATCTCCTTTCTTTTTTTTCTTTTCGAATGGGATAACTGAATCATTCCTTTTTTCTTCCCTCCCATTTTTTTCACCATGGTGTGATTTTCTGACTTTTTTCTTTTTGATTTAATTTCATTTATTTTTCCATTTTCTTGGTTCCATAGATCCGAATTGAATTGGTATTGTGTTATGAGCCAATAATATTTTTGAGTGGGAAGTTTTAGGCATTCAATTTTCTTAAAAACATGGTTTTAACAAAATCAAATTTAAGAAATCAGATTCAAATTTTCGAGAAACTGGAATTGTCGGTTCTACCGATTTTCATACTCAAAATTTGATATCGGGTAGCCGTTTTGAGAGTAAAAACCTCATCTCCACTATAATAATGAACACGAAGAGACGCAGAGAAATGCAACTTCGCTCTTCTGCACACTCAAAAGAAGGCGCGAAAGCGGGCGAAAGGAAGTTTTCGAAGTTTTTTTTTAGTTAGTCTTGCACCTTTGTTGGCCACCGTTGGGTGTGCTAATCAAGGTTTTGTTTCTTTTTTTGTTGTTTTATCAGGTTTCTCGTTGAAATTTGTGCAATACCAGTGTATAATCTGGTAATTTATTGTTCCTTGCTGCTTGTTGAATAGCAGTGTGTCATTGCAGAGTAATAAAAGTTTTATTACTAGAAAAAACGTATTTTCTCGTCATTTTGGAGTTTGTAACACTTGGAAATCCCGTACCGATTGTACGTAAAAACTGACACGTGTCTCTCATTGGCAACCACCATTGAGAAATCGTGCATAGTTTACTGAATATTTTGGAAAAATTTCCAAAAAATTTGCTATTTCCGAGAGTTTTCTTTTTCGACCACGTATTCAATATGAAATAATCTTGTTATGCGGCTATAACCAAAAATGAACCTTCAATAGAAGGGTACTTTAATGGACACTTGAGGAAATAATCCGATACGAAAAACCTAGGGTATAATTAAGTGATGAATCTCCAACTTTCAAACTTGAAGATAATCGGAAACGGAGAGATTCTTTATAATTCCCTGAAAAAATCACAGTTTCAAAAACAATTTTTTAGTTCTGATCTTGTATTTCCCAATTGTTTAGTAATTGACCATAATATGATTAATTTGATTTATTTGCTGATCATGGTTCTGATAACTATTCCATATTTTTTCGATCATTTTCTTAATCTGTTTTCCCACCGGCCGAGGTCTTCAAAAATTCTTATCATTTCCCAGTTTTAGTTATGAACGAGAATCGTTTTGGTTGAAGAATCTGAAGCCTTCAAACTACTTTGAAACTGTAACGTTTCATCAAGTTAAAATTTTTATTTTTTTCAATATTTTGACTACTGTTTCAAACCTAGCATTCAAAAAGGGTTTAGCTGCTGGTTTTTATTATTTTTTGTTCTTTCTAGAAACATTTTTTGGCACATAAATGTTCATTGAGTCTCATCCCGGATAAAATGTTTTGAAGTTACTATAACTTTGACAAGACTCAATTAGCTATTCTTGTGGTTTTTTTAAAAACACATTGCCATGTCCTCGAAATACCGTACTAATTCAAAAAAATTCATTACACACCAGACATGGGCGGAATTCCGTCTTCCTTCTTCCGACTTCCGGATTTTAAAAAATTGTTCCGGCTTCCAGCTTCCGTCTTCCGAGTTTCCGGGCAATTTAAAACATTGCGAAAACGGAAGCTATGGAAACATTTTTTTCAAAAATTATTGATCTAAACATTTCAGTTCAGCAATTCTAGTTTTTTCCGTTTCCTTCATTCTGTCTTCCGGTATTTCGAAATTTCTTCCGTCTTCGGATTCGGAATTTTCTCTTCCACTCATCTGTTACACACCGAATGTATCGAAGAACGAGTGATAGTTTTTTATGAGCATCTTTGAAAACGGAGATTTTTGTTGGCTATTCAATACAATTGTAATACAATTGTATGTAAAATTTCATTTACAACCGACTGTTAAAGATTCACTTATGCGAAAACTATTAGAATGAAAACATGCATTTCTATACTATTTCGGTAAACCTCTACAACTTCCGCCCGCCTCCCTCACAACCGGCAAAAAACCACATTGTTTCCCTCTGTGGCAGAAGGTTGCAGAAGTTGTGAGAAGTGCTGGAGAAAGTTGTCACCAAACCACAACTTTTTCCAGCATTTGCCACAACTTCCGCACAAAGGTTGTAGCACTTCACAACTTCCTCCAGCACTTCTCACAACTTCTGCCACAGAGGGAAACAATGTGGTTTTTTGCCGGTTGTGAGGGAGGCGGGCGGAAGTTGTAGTGGTTTACCGAGATGTTCTCCTGAAACTGTTTTTTCTGGAAAACTGTTTAAAAAAGTTTACTATTTCAAAAATCACACAAAACATTTCTTCGATTTGCCATTATCGCTGCTTTGATTCTTGTATATGGAAGAATCATACAGTACTGGCCATAAAGAATGCGCGTTTGCCTGTTTTCAGTTGAAAATGGTCATTTTTGAGACTATGCTGCAGAGCGTGTGATTGACATAGGACCCCAAAATTTTTTGAGGGTATTCTACCACTCTAGAGCTCCACTTTTTTAGTTCATGACTTTTCTGGATAATCAACTTGAATACTTTTTAAGGGCCGTCAAAGAAAAAAAAGGGCAAAATCGCATATTTTGTACTGAAAACCTCGTTTTTTCTGGTGATTTTTCTTTGACGGCCCTTAAAAAGTATTCAAGTTGATTATCCAGAAAAGTCATGAACTACAAAAGTGGAGCTCTAAAGTGGTAGAATATCCTCAAAAAATTTTGGAAGTTCTATGTCAATCCCTCTCTTCGTGACATGCTCTCGAAAAAAGCGAAAAACCACAATTTACCACTGAAAAAATAAAAACGCGCATTCTTTATGGCCAGTACTGTATGTGAAAAAAACACTTTCGAAATACAAAACGATTGTTGCTTCAAGTAGAACAGATAATCAAGCTTTTGAATTATAAATTCGTAGAAACAGTTTTTCATTTCGGAATTTCAGAAAAGTTCACTGTTTCAACAGTAATTTAATTCAAAAATAAAAAGCTGATGAACACTTATCAGAGCTTATTATTATGAAGTTGCAAGAACGTGACACCATTATTCAAGTGGACCGCGCAAAATGTATTATGTCTGAATACAGTAATTGAAAGCTCAAGATTACCGTTATTTTTGTCTGAATAACTCTGCTTTTGCTTCCAAACAGAAGTTTCATACTCTCACAATCAGAAAACTATTATGGCGCATGCAGACTGCAGTGTATCGAAGAAAAAACAGTTGGTTTATAGTTGAAAACTCACTGAAACTGCAATTTTTGCGACTGTTTTTGAAAATTTTATTGTTTCACATTAATTTGATAGGTTGTGTATATTTTTGGTAGCCGATGTTTCTACTATACTGAATGCTTAGTTATCATTCGAACATTGTTTCAAACAACAAGCTTAATCAAATTTTCGTTGTTTTTCAAATATTTCGTGAAACTGAAGATTAATCTAATAAATTTTACTATTTCAACATAATTGAATATAGAGATATTTCAAAATAGTGACAGTTGGCATTTGTCTTTCTCTTGTTTTTGTTGGGACTTTCGAAAAATTGGCAAATTAGTGCACACACCACATTTTACGACAAATTACATACCCTTTCCCTAAAAAATTCCCCGAAAGCTTTAGTTTCGCTCATTTTTGTTTGCTGTTGCAAATTTTTGAGATATTTCTTGATATCACTTCTTTCATGTTGATATGACAAATAAATTTCCTGTTCAATAAGTTTCAACGGAAATTGAATTTTCATCGAAATCCCTTTTTTCAGTTTCAAAACATCACATTCTGACCTACCTACTACAAAACATTATGAAAATATGCATGTCTAGACTTTGATTCATGGAAAATGTAGTCGAAAATTTTCAATGATTCTAGGATTATTAGGCATCTATTCATGGAAATCTGAGAGGATACATTTTGAACTGAAAATTTGTGTTGGTCTAGACTTTAGTCAAGTTTTTAGAGAAAAAAAAAACATAAAGTATTATGGTTCGAAGAAATAAAAAATTATTAGAAATTCACCCGTTTTTGCGAATCTAGAATAAAGAATTTCCGGTTTTTTACATTGAAGTTGAAGCTAAAAATCCTATTTTTCACGATAGTTAAGAAAAACGAAATCTGAAGGCATTAGTTGTTTCAGCATTAAGAGTTTCACTTCTTGAATTGAAGGAACAGTGATTTTTCACAACACTTCTTGCTGTTTCAACTATACTTTTTGGCAGCCCATGATCACTAATCGTGATGGTATATTTTTCATTGCACCTAATTTTCTCATTTCAAAAGCAACAGTCAGTTTAGTTACTAATTCCATCAAGTCAAACGATTAATCTACAATTGTTCCTACCGTTCTTTCTGAATATGAATGGGTAAATTTGTGTCACCTGCATTAATATTCCCGTTGCAAAGCACTGATTTGTCTTTTGTTATCAAGTTCCTTCATTGGACTCTTGCGTGAATTTTTTTGGGAAATAAGATGTAAAAATCGAATAACTTGATGCCTACTAGAAAATTATCCGTGGAAGTTTCTGATCATCAAAAATCGAAATCGAACATTTTTTCAACTGTTTCTAAAATTATTTTTGTGTAAACTTTATGTAATAATTGTGATTCGATGGTTTTGCTTTCCCAAAAAAAAGTTGTAACAGAGCCACTTCATGTAATAAAATGATCAGTCAACTATCGTTCCTTTAAGATTACTCCAGGAATAAAACAGGGAAAATTTTTGAACTTTTCCCAAAAACTTCTAGTAATGAAACCCAAAAACTCCGTTGCAGATAGTTTTCATATCTGTAAACTTGAATGGTCTCATAATTGATTTTTGGTCATTTGTGGGCGAAAAATTTTCACAGTTAATCCGAACAATTTGTGTTGAACCTTACTCCCTCCAAGGACTTTCGGTACTTCTTATCAAAGCTCCTTTCTACTAAAAAACTGAACACGTATCTCAGAATCTAGAATAGTAAATTCCACATTTTTTTAATTCAAATTGTAACGGAAAACTTGTTCTTCTTCGCGACATGTTGTGGTATTGTAAGTACTCGAAATCTGAAGGAATTAACATTTTTCAATAGAACTTTCAGTTATTGAGTTTGGAGAAACAGTAAATTTTCATTACAATACTCAGAGAAAATTGCCCTTTCCGTTATTTTTCATCAAGAGAGCAACTTGTGTTTCCACAATAATGACCTGCATAATCCAATAAGTTGATCAAGAGAGTTTCGAATTTTCATGAGTTTTTTGGAATTTGTTTCGCATAAATTTTTTCAATTTTAGGCGGGAAAGTAGGACAAATTCCTGACCATTAAAGACAGTTCCGTGAAAGTTTCATAAGAGCCTAATCTGAAATTGAAACAATATTTCAACTGTTTCTATAACTCTTTCTGTGGTAACTTTATGTAATAACTATGATCTGGTTTTGTTTTCCGAAAAGTTTACACAAAGTCTATGAAATAAAATGATCAGTCAACTATCCTCCCTTCCAAATTACTCTAGAAATGAAACTGTGAAAAACTTTGAAATTTTCTGAAATTTCCAAAAATCTTCCAAAAATAATTCTTTTGAAAAAGTAACTAAAATAACTCTGTTCCAGATAGTTCCCATATCTATTAACTTGTCTGGCGTCATAATTCAATTGAAGAACCCCATACATTCTCGGAGTTACTCTGAACAATTTGAGCAGAATCTCTCTACCTCCAATGACTTTCGGTACCTCTTACCAAATTTTATTTCTCTGAAAAATCTACCTTTCTACCTGGAACCCTAAAAAAGTGTCTAGACCATATTCAATGGAAAATCCAAAGCCGACTTTCCATGACCTCAATCTTAATAAACAAACTACTAAGAACTAATAAGTTATGGGGGGAAGAAGCTCTAGCAAAAAGCAATGAAAAATTCTGTTCAAGATCACAAAACTATGTTCTTTTTCTGCATAGAATAGTAGATGACGGAGATGATGAAGTTCTTGGAAAATGTGGGTGGCTTTTGGGCTTCTGGGAGGGATAAACAATTTCCGAATTACATCTTTTGAACTATTGAAAAATCGTATTGAAAATAACAAAATTTACTGTTTTGAGAGTCGCTTTTTGCCGTTCATTATCCAATTTTCCTTG
This sequence comes from Caenorhabditis doughertyi, assembly GCA_963572265.1. Lineage (NCBI taxonomy): Eukaryota > Metazoa > Nematoda > Chromadorea > Rhabditida > Rhabditidae > Caenorhabditis > Caenorhabditis doughertyi. Next base: position 10,834,983 of record OY751556.1, on the reverse strand, counting down.
ATGGTGCCATTAGAAATTTTGCATTGAAATTCAGTTTTTTCTATGAATCGCTTGTAAGATATTGTATGTAAACACAGTAGAAATGAATCTATCAAGAGATGATTAGGGTTTTTCTACAAAGTAATATGCTAAATTTCTTTTGAAACAGTGATATTTTTCCTGATTTGTACGACAGAGCAAGGTAAAAGGGAGAATTTTGAAATCAAAGAAAAACAGTAAAAAAACGTATGAAAACAGTTTCTAAAAACGAAATTCCGTTTCGAAAGTTTTTTATTAAAACGAGTTTGTGAAATTTCGACGCCATTTGATACGGATTTATTCCATTTGGATCGTATTTATTTTTCAAAAAAATCAAGAAAAAGTGTGAGAGCCCAGAGGAGAAAGCTTTTCTGCGCTCGCTCCATGAACGGACCATTCTCAGATTAGAGATGCAAACCAGAGCTTCACGGAATAACATTCCTCGATTTCGGAATAGGAAAATCGAAAAAAATATTTTTTTTCGGAAAACGGAAATTTTGTAGAGTTTCCACCTGAATTTGGCAAAAATTGCATTCTTTTTCAACAAAATTAGAAATTTTCCGGTATTTTTCTGTTGGAAACTATCAAAATTTCTAGCAGTTAAAAAGAAAAAAAAATAGTGAAACTGTAAAGAAATTTTGAATTACCGCAAGATTTTCTTCTTTTTTTTTTCATTACAAAAGTCGTTTGCACCCTTTATGTCTCCCTTGTTCAATGACCCAAATATTTGACTTTTCTCTCAATTTTTCGTATTTTTATCCTTCTGCAAACATTTCCATTCTTTTTTTTCTAATCTTCATCATCATCAAATTTTGCTCTTTTTTTCATCTATCATTTGCTCCTCTTTTACCCTCTGAAAAGACTAAAAAGACTAATTTTGTCGTGCATCATCAGATGCTCTTTTCTCTGAGCTCAACGACCATAGAAAAGGGGCGGAGCTTCAGAGGGGATTAGAGGATTTGTAGAAGATGAGAGTAGTAGTCCTAGTCGCGTTCTTCTGAATCATTTATATGTACATTCGAAAGAGAGTTTTTTTTGTGGATTTTTGCTAGACGAATAAGTTTTTAGGTAGAAAAAAAAAAAGATTTTCGTAAATATGGCTAATCAAAACTGAATAAATAGTGCTACTTCTAATCAGAACTAGACGAATCAGAACTCAACCTTATAAGAACCGACCGTTTAAGAACTGCCCCGGATAAGAACTTCTCAAATACTCGTATTTGGGCACTTTCACTGCTTGCAGGCCATTGCAGCAAAGAATTTTCAGTTCTCTTCCGGGCAGTTCTGATTCGACCAGTTTCTATTCGTCCGGTTCTGATTAGAGGAAGCACATGTTGAAACCTTTTTTTATTATTCCATTATCTTTTCAATTTTTTAAAACTTTTTTCCTGAAAATTCAATTGAAAGGAATTCCGCTATACTTGAACTAAAAATTCATTATCATTTTGAAACCGATTTTTTTTTGGCATTTTTTCCCTCACTGTTCTCAGTTTTTTGCCTTCCAATCTTGTTTTCTACTTGTTTTCCCTCCCCTTTTCTCTCTTATTTTCTCCCTCAAAACTCCTAATAAAACTGCATATTTTTTTCAGAAATGAATGGTTCGGAACACATGAAATTATGGATGTTCATATCAAAATGTCAATTTTGGATTATTCTTTGCACTGTTATTATCTCCCTTCTACTGGTTGCCAAAGCTCTTTTCAACTTGATAAAAAGGAAAAGATCTAATTATTTTGTCTTTTTGATCAGTATCATTGCTGCAAATGTTATCACTCTACTGATCATTTTGTTCGATATCTTCAATTTTTCGTTCAAAGGTAAGTTTTTTAGTTTTTCCCACACATATGCTCAAAAAGTTTTTATGCCTTGAGAATATTAATTGAAGTTCTGGGGCATTACAAATTTTCATGAAAACAGTGAACAATTGGAAAACTGCGAAAAAAACATTCTTGTTTCAACTATTCCAGAAAATATTTTTGAAAATTCTTTGGTTAGTTACGCCATGACGCGAGACAAAAAACCAAAAAAAAAAACAGAAAACTTATTCTCTGCGTCTGTTACTTGCCCATACTCTTTCGTATTCCGTCTAGCAATGTCGATTGAATTAGCAAATATCTTTGGAGTTTTTTTTTGGGAAAGTATTGGTGTCGAAACAGTAAAAAGTGATTTTTAAAGATATACTTTTGAAAAAAGAAACCATGTTTCAACTATCCCACGAATGCATTTTAAGGAACTCTAAACCAGTTATCAAGCTATAACGGTGAGATAGTGGAGGTAGTCAATAAACGCAGAGAAAAAGCTTCTCTGTATCTCTTATTTTCACGCAACCTTAATCCATCCACGAAACAAATTGAGAGAGAGCTTCCTGGAAGTTCAATCAACCACTGAAACTGTAAAAAAAATTACAGATTAAAAAAAAATTCCTGTTTCAACTAGCTTAGAAATGAATTTCATAAAATTTAGAAATTCAATTCCTTAGCGTAATTTATTCATGAGAATTGAAAAAACGAGAGAGGAAAGAGGTAGGTGAGAGACGCAGAACGAATATTTTTCGATTATTTTTTGGATCAGTCGCAGTAATGTGTGAGAGTTTAAATACAAATCATCATGAAAACAGTGCGATAATTGAGATAAAAACACTTTTTTTTTTGAAAAAAAAATTCGGTTTCAAGTTCTTGCAAAATATTCTTGAAGGATATTAAAACCAGTTCGTGACTTATCGACAATAGTGAGCTAAGAAAATATGAGAGAGTGGAGGCAATCAAGAGGCGCAGAGAAAAATCTTCATTCCATCCACGAAATAAATTGACAAAGAGCTTCCAGGCGGTTCAAGCAAGTATTGAAACTGTGAAAAAGTTACACATTTTGGGAAAAAAAACTGCCGTTTCGATTTCCTTTGAAATGAACTTCAACTATTCCGAAATCAGTAGCTAATTCTAATTTAATGGAAAACTAAAAAAATAAAGTTAGAGTGCGGGAAATCAAGAGACACAGAGAATTTTCTTTTCTCTGTGTCTCTCATTCGGTTTTATTATTTTGAAAAAAATACACGTTATCCAACAGGATTCAAAGTTTATCTGTGAGAACATTTATTTGTTGAAACTGTGAAGACTATGTAGTTCTCCCAAAAAAGGCACCGTTCCAAATTTCCCAAAAAAACTATTACAAATTTTGTAAAGCCAATTCCTCATCCAATTCTATAAGCAAGAACTAACAGAACGATGAGAGAGATAGTGAAGTCAACAAAGAGACGCAGAGACAACTATTCTCTGCGTCTCTCACTTGTTTTTAAGTTTTTTTTACGAGATGCATAAACATCATTTATCAGTTCTTGAAGTTTCTTTGGAGAGCATAATATCACTTGAAACAGTGATTAACCAAATTTCGATTTGGAAAAAAAACCCGATTCGAGTATTCCAAAAATGGATTCCAATTCTTCTCATATCATTATCCTTCTTTTAACTCAAACCGATGCATATCAGTTAGAGACACAGAGAATCTTCTTTTTCTCTGCGTCTCTTCCTAGCAAATGCTCTCTTTTAAGTAAAAAAAGTTCCGTGATCGCAATAATTGTGAGAAAATCAAGAGCATATATAAAATAACCGAAACAGTAAAATAGAAAAAATTTCAAATCTCCCTCCAATCCCTCCCTTTTTTTCAGGAACCCTTGTCTGCAAACTGGAACTATTCTTCTCTAATAGTGCTGCATGCTTTATTAATTGGATATGGCTCTGTCTATTCTCCCAGAGATTTTTCATCCTTTTCTATCCAATGAAAAGATCGTCACGTGGATTTTTTGGATTTATGAGATCTGGAAAAAAATTGATTCTCGCGACGGCATGTTTTGCACTTCTGACGCAGGTAAAATGAGCTTTTCATTCGTTTTTTATATGTTGAATACTTTCTAAATTACGTTTTTGCAGAGTTGGTCATTGATATTCATTGAAGAGGTCACAATGTTAACTGATGATGATCAGCTGATTGGAGTCTGTGAAAGGGATGTTGATATTATGAGGTAGGCTTGGAAGAGGGGGAGAGAAGATTTGATATCATATTGACTTGAAATCAAAGTGGCTCGGCTAAAAATTGAGGCAGAAACAGAAAAATAAGTCGGAAATTTCCTAGATAAACGAGAAAAATCAGCTAAAATGGTGAAAAACCTGTAAAAACAACACAAGTAACACCAAAAAATTGAAAAGTCGTCAATGAATATTGAAAATGAGCAATAGAAAATTAGCAAAAACATTTACCTAATTACTGAAACTGGAGCGAAGTGATTAACCAGCTCAAATAGTCATTCATTGACAGAAAAGGGAAAATGCAGTTATTGAAACAAAAAAACATATAGCGTAATACCTTTTTTTTTACCTCGACGTGTCACCTAAAATTACCTTTATAAGCACCGGTATACAGTGGCGGGCATGGGTGAGTGTACCTTTGAACTTTCGTTAATAACTCCCTTTAAACGATTCAGATTGCTCTAAAAATCTTTTTGGGGACTTCTGAGTAACCCTGGAGGACCTCCAGATGTTTTTTGAAAAATTCGGATTTTCTCGAATTCTGAAGTTTCTCGACGAATTCTGAATTCGGACACTCCAGAATAAAAATATTTTTTCGGACTTTCAGAATTTTTTCTCATTGTGCCCAAAACACTGCTAGGGATGCAAATAAACAATTTTTGAAGTTAGATCGCAAATTGATTTTGTGATTCCGACGTAAGAACTCCAGAAGTCCGAATGGTGATCTTCGCCCGGGACATCATAACATGGCTCAAAGTGATCGGATGGGAATAAAAAATGATTCCTATATAGATTTAAAGTCACTGAACAAATTGCAATTAGTTTTGAAAGTTTTGGAAAAAATTATTTTCTGTCATTTTTCCAAGTTTTCAGGAAACCAAAAATCCAGTAGAAAACACGAAAAATAATTTTTTCCAAAACTTTCAAAACTATTTGCAAATGGTTCAGTGACTTTAAATCTATATAGGAATCATTTTTTATCCTCATCCGACCACTTTGAGCCATGTTATGATGTCCCGGGCGAAGATCACCATTCGGACTTCTGGAGTTCTGACGTCGGAATCACAAAATCAATTTGCGATCTAACTTCAAAAATTGTTTATTTGCATCCCTAGCAGTGTTTTGGGCACAATGAGAAAAAATTCTGAAAGTCCGAAAAAATATTTTTATTCTGGATTTTCCGAATTCAGAATTCGTCGAGAAACTTCAGAATTCGAGAAAATCCGAATTTTTCAAAAAACATTTGGAGGTCCTCCAGGGTTACTCAGAAGTCCCCAAAAAGATTTTTAGAGCAATCTGAATCGTTTAAAGGGAGTTATTAACGAAAGTTCAAAGGTACACTCACCCATGCCCGCCACTGTACATGCCAATCTATCAGGGGTGCTTGTTATGGATACCGCTTTTTTCCAGTTCTATGCCTGCTTAACTTGATTTGGAGATAATTAGACTACGGGGACAGATTTTGCGAAGAAAAGCTTCGCTTAAAATAACAAGAGTGTTGATTAATGGGGGTTTAGGAAAGATAATGTTGACTTTGGCATGCTTGTATTATTGGGAGTTATTTCAAACAGACTAAAATAGTAACTGGAAACAGCAAAAAGTTATGCAGAAGAAATAAACTTGAGATTGTCTGAAAAATACTAGCTTGTTAGTAGCTGGAAAAATCCAAGTTATAACTGTAAAACGGCAAAAAAACGTGTTGAACGATTATAAGTAGAGCTCAGAAATCAAAAAATACTAGCTATGCTGTTATAGCCCTGTTCAAAATTGAACAATGTCCAGAAAAATATGTTGAAACAGGTGAAATTTTAGTTTGCACAGTACAACTTGACTAAGCCTAAGCCTAAATAGCCTGCAAAGCTCGAAGATATAAGAAAAAAGTCAAATTTATAAAAACATGAGGCGCAGCAACACTATTAACCAAGTCTTCAAGAAAGATGATAACCGAAAAGGGAAACTGCGGAAAAAAGTGATTAGTAACGACGAATTTTCGTTTTGAACCATCGGTAACTTACAAGAAGAACGGGCCTAGCAGTTCGAAAAAGTCATGAATTGGTTCCAAAAGTTTCTGAAACCGCGAAAAATTCCCAAAATTTTCAGTGACTTTGGCTATCGAATTTTGGCGATTGGAGAAGCTTTTATCACATACGCCTTTCCGTTTCTCCTGACGATTGTAATGGATATTGCAGTACTTTATCAATCTGCTAATTCAAGGTGAGTATTACGGAAATTACGGTAGGAACATGATGACCATTCGTTATTAAAACAAAAATATAAAAAGAACTTTCAATGAGGACCTGAAACAGAAAAAATATTTGAATGGGTTTCAACTTTTCATAATAAGGATTTCGAAATATTCAAGTTAATATTTTTCGAATAGGAACATCTGAAAATGAATGAGATAATACTACAGGCATTCATTAGCTTCCACCGATCAGTATGAAGAAAATGACACGTGATTTAGATGAAGTCACAGAACGTTGAAAAAATGAACGGAAAATAGAAAATTCCGTTTCAAAAGTGCCATTTCACTGAATTATTTGGCATTTCACGGTTAAAAAACTCTCGCAAAACTCATTAAAAAAATAAATATTTTGACTTTTCATTCATTATCGAGCTTTTTCTATTATAGCGGAAAATATCTTTTCCACACTGATATCTACAAATATTATTATCAGAGGTACAGTAAACTTCAATATTTACAACACTTTTAGTCCTACCAAATGACACTGAACTGGTAAAAATAAACTATTGATCCGTTTTTTCAATTACTTCGGTTTCCGAGTTTTTAGAAATAGAATTGTTCTATTTGCTTTCTAATTCAGTCTTTAGCATTAGGAGGAGTATATTGTTTTTATTGAAAAAGTGAAAATTGGTGAAAATCGCGAACTTAGACTACAAACTACAAAATTGGATGGGAAACGTCTGAATCTATCCCTTGGAATGGGAAAAAGCCAAATTTAAAAAAAAATCTCCACTCTTAAAAATAATTCGGCTTCAATATTTTTGAAAATAAGTGCTCATACTACAGAAAGCAATTACTATATTTTTATTGGAGGAATAAGTAAATCAAACACGGCATGAAATGTCGAAAATATCAAACTTGTATCGGGATGGGTCGGGCCGCTGGAGAAATTTCTACCGGTCTGTTCGGCCTGGGGTTCAAGGCACAAAATGTTTCTTTTGACAACTTTTTTCGCGGTTCTTTTTTTTCACCTATTTTGTCCAGAGATTTTGATCGACTTTCAAGAATAAAAACCCAGGAAAAGTTTTGAAAATGGGCTGAAAAATCGGGAAAAATGGGCTTCAAAAAACAAAAATTTATACACTCAGGCCGGAGAATTTTTCACCGCTCCTGTCCGGATTTTGAAAAGTTTGAAAAAAATAATACGGTTTCCAAAAATTAACTTTTTTGAAAATTGTCCTGGGCTAACACTCGTTTTTCATTCTACGATCAAAAATCAGATTTTCATATAAAAAGATTTCTGCTCAAAAAATCACTTTTTTTGGTACTGATTTTCACAATTTTCAGCTTTGTGGTAATGTCAGCTGAAAATATTCGAACAGAGCATAGTGCACTTCTTCAAGTCAATGAAACTGTTAAAATTCAATCATCTCAATCAATAAAACAATCAAATCGTCGACGTCATCAAGCAATGAAAAGATGTTTAATGATGGCAACAATTCAAGTATCATTAAATGCACCATATTATACACTACAGCTATGTGATGAAATATTCAGTTTAAGGACATCAACACATATTTATTTATATTTGGATGCTATTCTTTATTTTATTTATTTGACACAATTCGCAATGATTTATTTCTATACTAATTTATTGGTTTCTCCAAGGGGAAAGAGTTGTCGGTGAGTCGCTTTTTTTATTCAATTAATTCAAGTCAAAAGTCAAAACACGTAGAATCATTAAGATAAAATCGAAAAATTGATCAAAAATAGTTAGAAACGTGGATTTTGAGACATAGGAAAAACATTTGAAAATATGAGTTTAATTCAAACTCGAGAATTTCGTCGAATTATCAGGAAAATCATAAATAATCTGAAACATTTATTTTGAAACCGTAAGAAGTTGAATGCATATTATCTCACGAACTCAAAAACTCAACAGCTTTTGTTCAGCAAACTTCAACATAAATATCAAAAACTCAAAATTATCAGAATAAAAAAACATTGAAACAGAAAAGCATAAACTTTGAAAAATGCCTTCTATGCAACTTTTCCCTAATCATATATTACTTATTTGCGATAACCTGACACCTGGGTTTAAAGGCGCAGCAACAAATGTCACTTGGGTCCCGCCACGGTTACAGTAATTCCCAGTTGAAACAGACTGTAAACTTGACAGGACCCGGTGAACATTTGTCGATGCGCCTTTAAACCCAAGTGTCAGGCTATCGCAATTAAGTAATAGTATTAGTATATAATATTTGAAAAACTAACCTAGACGCTTGTCTAAAATAGTTGCGTCTTCTCATCGAAATTAACTACTTTTGTACACTGTTTCCAAATAATTTGAAACAGCAATACGGTAATCTGATAAACCGCAAAGTCTTCGTAAAATAAACTATGAGTAACAAGTTTTCGAGTTTTATCTGAAGCGAATGTTGGAAGGGTTAGCTTAAGGGAATTGGCATCTAAAATTTTCTTAAAATTTTCAGACAACCTCCAAAAATGCCTCTCAGTTGCACGACAAGCCTTACAAGAAGTGAATACACAATGGTTTAACTACGATCTCTCATTCTTTTTTCTGTGATCTCTCTGTAATTCATTTTTCAATTTTGTTCATGATCTCGATGTTGTATTTTCAATTTTTAATGAGCTGTGGAGCGAAATAAGTTGTGATAAATAAATTATGAATTTTCATCAAATTGGAGACATTGGTGACAAGTCGATTAGAGAACCTGACTTTTGTTCTGTGTCAAATGGAACTATTGAAACGGTCTTTTTTTTGAAAATGTAGACCCAATATCTTTGAAAAAAGTAGAAACTGTAATACAAGGGCACCCGATTAGCAACCATACTATAAACACCAGCTGTGTTTCTTTCATCATCGTTTACTTGAAAAAATTTTTTAATGAATTTCCAGAGCTTGAGAAAGAACCCTGTTCGTTTGCTTCTTTTTTAACTATAGAGTACGATCTGAAACTGGTAAACAAACTATTAGAAAAATCCTTGTTTTCCAAGAAGTTTTCCAAGTGTCTTCGAAACACTCAACAAACAATTAGAAAAAAAGAAGTTTGCGTAATTAATCATTCATTTGTAACTCTTTTTAACATCCTTCCCTTTTTTGCGTTCCCTTTTTTTTGCGGGAAGAAAAAAGGATTTGAGGTGGTTGAAAAATTTAGGGTTGGTTGAAAAAATTAGGGTTGGTTGAAAAAATTAGGGTTGGTTGAAAAAATTAGGGTTGGTTGAAAAAATTAGGGTTGGTTGAAAAAATTAGGGTTGGTTGAAAAAATTAGGGTTGGTTGAAAAAATAAGGGGTGGTTGAAAATTTTAGGGTTGGTTGAAAAAATAAGGGCTGGTTGAAAAATTTAGGGTTGGTTGAAAAAATAAGGGGTGGTTGAAAAAATTAGGGTTGGTTGAAAAATTTAGGGTTGGTTGAAAAAATAAGGGGTGGTTGAAAAAATTAGGGGTGGTTGAAAAAATCAGGGTTGGTTGAAAAAATTAGGGTTGGTTGAAAAAATTAGGGGTGGTTGAAAAAATTAGGGTTGGTTGAAAAAATAAGGGTTGGTTGAAAAAATAAGGGTTGGTTGAAAAAATTAGGGTTGGTTGAAAAAATAAGGGTTGGTTGAAAAAATAAGGGTTGGTTGAAAAAATTAGGGTTGGTTGAAAAAATTTTTTTCAACCAACCCTAATTTTTTCAACCAACCCTTATTTTTTCAACCAACCCTAAATTTTTCAACCAACCCTAATTTTTTCAACCAACCCTAAATTTTTCAACCAACCCTAATTTTTTCAACCAACCCTAATTTTTTCAACCAACCCCAATTTTTTCAACCAACCCTAAATTTTTCAACCAACCCTGATTTTTTCAACCACCCCTTATTTTTTCAACCAACCCTAATTTTTTCAACCAACCCTAAATTTTTCAACCAACCCTAATTTTTTCAACCAACCCTAATTTTTTCAACCAGCCCTTATTTTTTCAACCAACCCTAAATTTTTCAACCAGCCCTTATTTTTTCAACCAACCCTTATTTTTTCAACCACCCCTTATTTTTTCAACCAACCCTAATTTTTTCAACCAACCCTAAATTTTTCAACCAGCCCTTATTTTTTCAACCACCCCTTATTTTTTCAACCACCCCTTATTTTTTCAACCAACCCTAAATTTTTCAACCAACCCTAAATTTTTCAACCAACCCTAATTTTTTCTACCAACCCTAATTTTTTCAACCAACCCTAAATTTTTCAACCAGCCCTTATTTTTTCAACCACCCCTAATTTTTTCAACCAACCCTAAATTTTTCAACCAGCCCTTATTTTTTCAACCACCCCTTATTTTTTCAACCAACCCTAAATTTTTCAACCAACCCTAAATGTTTCAACCAACCCTAATTTTTTCAACCAACCCTAAATTTTTCAACCAGCCCTTATTTTTTCAACCACCCCTTATTTTTTCAACCACCCCTTATTTTTTCAACCAACCCTAAATTTTTCAACCAACCCCAATTTTTTCAACCAACCCTAAATTTTTCAACCAACCCTGATTTTTTCAACCACCCCTAATTTTTTCAACCAACCCTTATTTTTTCAACCAACCCTAAATTTTTCAACCAGCCCTTATTTTTTCAACCACCCCTTATTTTTTCAACCAGCCCTTATTTTTTCAACCAACCCTAAATTTTTCAACCAACCCTAAATTTTTCAACCAACCCCAATTTTTTCAACCAACCCCAATTTTTTCAACCAACCCTGATTTTTTCAACCAGCCCTTATTTTTTCAACCACCCCTTATTTTTTCAACCAGCCCTTATTTTTTCAACCAACCCTAAATTTTTCAACCAACCCTAAATTTTTCAACCAACCCCAATTTTTTCAACCAACCCCAATTTTTTCAACCACCCCTTATTTTTTCAACCAGCCCTTATTTTTTCAACCAACCCTAAATTTTTCAACCAACCCTAAATTTTTCAACCAACCCCAATTTTTTCAACCAACCCCAATTTTTTCAACCAACCCTAATTTTTTCAACCAACCCTAATTTTTTCAACCAACCCTAATTTTTTCAACCAGCCCTTATTTTTTCAACCAACCCTAAAATTTTCAACCACCCCTTATTTTTTCAACCACCCCTAATTTTTTCAACCAACCCTAATTTTTTCAACCAACCCTAATTTTTTCAACCAACCCTAAATTTTTCAACCAGCCCTTATTTTTTCAACCAACCCTAAATTTTTCAACCAGCCCTTATTTTTTCAACCACCCCTAATTTTTTCAACCAACCCTAAATTTTTCAACCAACCCTAATTTTTTCAACCAACCCTAATTTTTTCAACCAACCCTAATTTTTTCAACCAACCCTAATTTTTTCAACCAACCCTAAATTTTTCAACCAGCCCTTATTTTTTCAACCAACCCTAAATTTTTCAACCAGCCCTTATTTTTTCAACCACCCCTAATTTTTTCAACCAACCCTAAATTTTTCAACCAACCCTAATTTTTTCAACCAACCCTAATTTTTTCAACCAACCCTAATTTTTTCAACCAACCCTAAAATTTTCAACCACCCCTTATTTTTTCAACCAACCCTAAATTTTTCAACCAACCCTAATTTTTTCAACCAACCCTAAATTTTTCAACCAGCCCTTATTTTTTCAACCAACCCTAAATTTTTCAACCAACCCTAATTTTTTCAACCAACCCTAATTTTTTCAACCAACCCTAAATTTTTCAACCAGCCCTTATTTTTTCAACCAACCCTAAAATTTTCAACCACCCCTTATTTTTTCAACCAACCCTAAATTTTTCAATCAACCCTAATTTTTTCAACCAACCCTAATTTTTTCAACCAACCCTAAAATTTTCAACCAACCCTAAATTTTTCAACCAACCCTAATTTTTTCAACCAACCCTAATTTTTTCAACCAACCCTAAAATTTTCAACCACCCCTTATTTTTTCAACCAACCCTAAATTTTTCAACCAACCCTAATTTTTTCAACCAACCCTAAATTTTTCAACCAGCCCTTATTTTTTCAACCAACCCTAAAATTTTCAACCACCCCTTATTTTTTCAACCAACCCTAATTTTTTCAACCAACCCTAATTTTTTCAACCAACCCTAATTTTTTCAACCAACCCTAAATTTTTCAACCAGCCCTTATTTTTTCAACCAACCCTAAAATTTTCAACCACCCCTTATTTTTTCAACCAACCCTAATTTTTTCAACCAACCCTAATTTTTTCAACCAACCCTAATTTTTTCAACCAACCCTAAAATTTTCAACCACCCCTTATTTTTTCAACCAACCCTAAATTTTTCAACCAACCCTAATTTTTTCAACCAACCCTAATTTTTTCAACCAACCCTAAAATTTTCAACCACCCCTTATTTTTTCAACCACCCCTAATTTTTTCAACCAACCCTAATTTTTTCAACCAACCCTAATTTTTTCAACCAACCCTAATTTTTTCAACCAACCCTAAATTTTTCAACCAACCCTAATTTTTTCAACCACCCCTTATTTTTTCAACCAACCCTAATTTTTTCAACCAACCCTAATTTTTTCAACCAACCCTAATTTTTTCAACCAACCCTAAAATTTTCAACCACCCCTTATTTTTTCAACCAACCCTAAATTTTTCAACCAACCCTTATTTTTTCAACCAACCCTAATTTTTTCAACCAACCCTAAAATTTTCAACCACCCCTTATTTTTTCAACCACCCCTAATTTTTTCAACCAACCCTAATTTTTTCAACCAACCCTAATTTTTTCAACCAACCCTAATTTTTTCAACCAACCCTAAATTTTTCAACCAACCCTAATTTTTTCAACCGACCCTAAATTTTTCAACCACCTCAAATCCTTTTTTCTTCCCGCAAAAAAAAAGGGAACGCAAAAAAGGGAAGGATGTTAAAAAGAGTTACAAATGAATGATTAATTACGCAAACTTCTTTTTTTTCTAATTGTTTGTTGAGTGTTTCGAAGACACTTGGAAAACTTCTTGGAAAACAAGTATTTTTCTAATAGTTTGTTTACAAGTTTCAGATCGTACTCTATAGTTAAAAAAGAAGCAAACGAACAGGGTTCTTTCTCAAGCTCTGGAAGTTCATTAAAAAATTTTTTCAACTAAACGATGATGAAAGAAACACAGCTGGTGTTTATAGTATGGTTGCTAATCGGGTGCCCTTGTATTACAGTTTCTACTTTTTTCAAAAATATTGGGTCTACATTTTCAAAAAAAAAGACCGTTTCAATAGTTCCATTTGACACAGAACAAAAGTCAGGTTCTCTAATCGACTTGTCACCAATGTCTCCAATTTGATGAAAATTCATAATTTATTTATCACAACTTATTTCGCTCCACAGCTCATTAAAAATTGAAAATACAACATCGAGATCATGAACAAAATTGAAAAATGAATTACAGAGAGATCACAGAAAAAAGAATGAGAGATCGTAGTTAAACCATTGTGTATTCACTTCTTGTAAGGCTTGTCGTGCAACTGAGAGGCATTTTTGGAGGTTGTCTGAAAATTTTAAGAAAATTTTAGATGCCAATTCCCTTAAGCTAACCCTTCCAACATTCGCTTCAGATAAAACTCGAAAACTTGTTACTCATAGTTTATTTTACGAAGACTTTGCGGTTTATCAGATTAACATATTGCTGTTTCAAATTATTTGGAAACAGTCAACAAAAGTAGTTAATTTCAATGAGAAGACGCATTATTTTAGACAAGCATCTAGGTTATTTTTTTTCAATATTTTAATGTTATTACTTATTTGCGATAGCCTAACACCTGGGTTTAAAGGCGCATCGACAAATGTTCACAAATGTTGCATCAAATCGTTACCTTGAAGGCATTTTTTAAAGTTTATGCTTTTCTGTTCCAATGTTTTTTATTCTGATAATTTTGAGTTTTTGATATTTATGTTGAAGTTTGCTGAACAAAAGCTGTTGAGTTTTTGAGTTCGTGAGAAAATATGCATTCAACTCCTTACGGTTTCCGAGAAAAAATTTATTGTCTGCCCACACTGGTAAGAACCTTTCCAAGAAAATCTCCTTTTGATTTCTGAGATATTAGCAGAAATCTGTGACCCGTCTACGTAATAAATGATTGATAAGAAAAGTAGAAAAACTAGTAGGGATCGTCTTCTACAAAAGGTTCCAAATGATAAGATAAGGAAAAAAAGATGAGAAAAATCGAGATGATCAAGATCAAAAATTTATATATTTTTTTTGCAGATCGGAAGCCAATGATTTGGCCCTTCGTTTGGCTAGAGATTACACTAAACATAAGGATGCAATTGTTATTGAACAGTGAGTTAGATAGGAGGCGGAAAACGAATTGAATGAATAGAGATGACGGAGATTATATGAAATTTTTGAAATTGTGAATAAAAATTTATGGCGGTTTCAGAACATTTTGAAATCCATTGAAAATTGGGTGTTTTAATCAGCATATCAGTCCAAAAACCAGTCAAAATTCTTTTTTCCGAAGCGAGTTATGGTCTTTCAAAGATGCCGGAGAGAGGGCAGAGAAGTCAGACACTTTCGTTTCTCTGCTCTCTCTCTCTCTCTTCTCTTTTTCTTATTTGGAAGCAAATAAGATTCGCTGAAATAGAGCATTTGAATCGGTTTTTCAGAACTCTCATGAATTAATGGGTTTTCTAGGAAAATTTACAGTTTCAGAACTTTTCGAACATACTTTTTATCTTTATTTTTCGTTCATTCCGTGATGGTCCGTATTTATGAAATAACCATTAAACAATAGGTATAATTTGATTCTCGCAGCATATTTTCCAAG
This sequence comes from Caenorhabditis doughertyi, assembly GCA_963572265.1. Lineage (NCBI taxonomy): Eukaryota > Metazoa > Nematoda > Chromadorea > Rhabditida > Rhabditidae > Caenorhabditis > Caenorhabditis doughertyi. The sequence goes on along the minus strand of OY751556.1, from coordinate 10,819,954 downwards.
AAACCGAAAAACGTACAACTTATCACGATCTATCGGACATTTTCGATCACGGCCTGTTGCCAGTAGGGACAAAAAAACCAGGCTTGTCCAATAAGCCTGATCTTACCATGTACGTACCCCCTAGGGACCCTAATCACAAAAAATGAGTTTTGGTCTGGCTCCGCCCCCTTCATCTGGAGAAAATTCGAGAAGACGTCAAAATTCTAACTTTTTTCCTGTAAGAGCTAGAGTCAAAATCTCAACGGAAATAAACTCCTGGCATGTTTTTGAGCATTTTTTGTATTCTGAAGAAAATTCTAACTCCACGTCTTCAGGGTGAAATATTCGAAAATTTTCAAAAATTATTGATTTCTTGTGTAAATGTCGTATTTTCGGGCTAGTGACCAGAGAAATAAGATGATTTACCATTTTCAAATTATTCTGCGCAAAATTTGACCCCGGACCCGCACCCTCCCGACCAGCAACTCTTTCCCCATAAAAGGGTTTTTGAGCAATGTTTGTCCTCAACTCTCGAAAATCAACGTATACCTATAAAAGTGACCAAATTGGATGAATTTTTGTTTATATGTTGTACTAACACTAAGCAACATACTGCCAAAGTACCAGCCAACTCCTTCACCTTCCACGGCTACAGTACCACTTTTTGGATTGTCATTTTTGGAGAGTCATATCTCAGTTGAAAATGAACTTTCAGAGTCCGTTTTTTGTTCATTTTGTAGCAAATCACGCGAATAAACTTTTATGTAACTGAAGCTTTTTTCTAGAACTCGATCTAAACTCAGTAAAAGCGAGAAAACCCGAAAGTAGAAAAAAAATAGTTAGTTTTTCATATGAGTTTCGGCTTTTTTGGAGGTTTACAGACGTGTCTCGCTTAGATCGAGTTCTAGAAAAAAGCTTTAGTTACATAAAAGTTTATTCGCGTGATTTGCTACAAAATGAACAAAAAACGGACTCTGAAAGTTCATTTTCAACTGAGATATGACTCTCCAAAAATGACAATCCAAAAAGTGGTACTGTAGCCGTGGAAGGTGAAGGAGTTGGCTGGTACTTTGGCAGTATGTTGCTTAGTGTTAGTACAACATATAAACAAAAATTCATCCAATTTGGTCACTTTGATATTTTTCATCATGTATAGGTATACGTTGATTTTCGAGAGTTGAGGACAAACATTGCTCAAAAACCCTTTTATGGGGAAAGAGTTGCTGGTCGGGAGGGTGCGGGTCCGGGGTCAAATTTTGCGCAGATTAATTTGAAAATGGTAAATCATCTTATTTCTCTGGTCACTAGCCCGAAAATACGACATTTACACAAGAAATCAATAATTTTTGAAAATTTTCGAATATTTCACCCTGAAGACGTGGAGTTAGAATTTTCTTCAGAATACAAAAAATGCTCAAAAACATGCCAGAAGTTTATTTCCGTTGAGATTTTGCCTCTAGCTCTTACAGGAAAAAAGTTAGAATTTTGACGTCTTCTCGAATTTTCTCCAGATGAAGGGGGCGGAGCCAGACCAAAACTCATTTTTTGTGATTAGGGTCCCTAGGGGGTACGTACATGGTAAGATCAGGCTTATTGGACAAGCCTGGTTTTTTTGTCCCTACTGGTAGTCGCAAATGTCACAAAGTTTGTCTTATTTTCTGAAAATATTCGGTTTCATTAAAGTTTTAGCTATGTTCTGCGAACTTGCTTTGTAATACGCCAGCGATAATCAAACGAAATTAGTACATGTTTTTTTCCAAATTTCACTGATTCATTTGGTTGGTTTTCCGCTCAGACAATAAATATTAGGAAAATTTTTCATGGTTTTGAGACCCTTGATTCAGGGAGCCTTGAGCTCTTGAAGATGGAGGAAAGAGTGCAGAGAAACGAGACACTCTCGCTTCTCTGCGCTCTCTCCCTATTTTTGTTTCGTTCGGAAGAAAAAAAGTTATGTTTCACAAAGTTTTGATAAAAAAGATCTCTTTGATAATGGTCAATATGTGCGTTACCAAAGCTTCGTTGAATAATTCTGTAATTATATCAGAATCCTTTTATTAGCATGAATTTATTAAGTAATTCCATCAGTTCTATAATGTTTTGTGGGAAAATATTATCAAGTTTGTAGTTATTCGGAAACGGTAGAGTTTCCACTTAAATTATCTTTTAAAGTTCAGAAATAAGTAAAAAAATTACTGTTTCGAAAGGATATCAAAAATATTTATAAGAGTTATTTTGCGTTACACGAGTAGATGAAGATTGAAATTTTTTAACTAGAGACTGCCATAAGATAGACTATAATTCAACAAAGAATATGAGCCAAAAACCACGTAAAAATCTCTTTTTTGAAGCGAGTTAGAGGCATTGGAAAGTTCTGAAAAGAGACGGAGAGAGCGCAGAGAAACTAGAGTGTCTAACTGTCTGCGCTTTCTTTTTCTCTAGTCGTTAACTTCGAATTAGCACAATTGGCTTCAAAATAGAGCAATATTTATGGTTTTTTGACTTTTCTATGCAGCTTCCTCCATAGTTTCCATTACTGTGCAAATTAAAAATTGAAAAAAATACTTCCCATTTCACAATTTTCTCAAATTCTTGTCAATATTTCCTGTCAACAATGCAATTCAAAAATAATACGTTCTTCAGCGCCTATCACGGTCATGTCACCACCACAATGGAACTTTCTCCCTACAAATTCGATCATGGATCTACCGTATCCCAACCAGAATGGGTCCACGTGGCACCATGTCCAGATGTCTATCGTGGAAAACATCGTTTGGCTGATGAGGACCTAACTAACGATGAGAAGCTTTATGAAGCAGGAAAACAATATTCAGATGACGTCAAAGGGATTCTGAATCATGTCGAAGAAAGTGGGCGGGGCGTCGCCGCCTATTTTGCCGAGGCTCTTCAATCGTGTGGTGGACAGGTTATTCCACCGAAGGATTATTTTAAAGACGTAGCGACTCATGTGAGAAATCATGGAGGGCTTATGGTTATTGATGAAGTACAAACTGGATTTGGAAGAATTGGAAGAAAATATTGGGCTCATCAATTATATGATGATGGTTTCTGTCCAGATATTGTTACAATGGGAAAACCAATGGGAAATGGATTCCCTGTTTCTGCAGTTGCTACGAGGAAAGAAATTGCTGATGCTTTGGGTGGAGAAGTCGGTTATTTTAATACGGTATGTGGGTTTTTTTGGAGGGGAGAATTGGATTTTTAAGGGAAAATAGGGAAGAGAACGTACAAAACCTCGATTTTTTCACTGGAACGAAACAATTTTTCAAACTCTAGTTACAGTAGAAAAGCAGAAATGAACGATTTCAAATAAACTTTTCAAGTCGATGTTTTAGTTTTGGAACCGAATATTTTTTTTGAAATTCAACTATGAAAAAAAGGCTAAAAACTGAAAGTTAGGCATAAAAATTCCAGTAATTTCATATTTTCTACTGAAAAGCACAGATAAGCGTTTGATCAACTTTCCGAACAAAAAGTTCGCAAAAAACCGAATATTGAAACTGATTTTTTTTCCTACCTTGGCATGAAAAAACTGAAGATTTTGAAAAAAAAAAGCGCAGAAAATCCGATTTCCAAATAAAAAATAAACGCATTTTTTTAAAAAGATTTCTTTCTTTTTAAAAATTTCTTTTTAAAAGCAGTTCCATATCAAAATCAAATGGAAATTGTCTGAAACCGTAAAAGCTGCTTACGTTCTGAAACTATGTAATCATATTATTTCGTTGAAATTGTGATTAAACTACAAAGTTTTTTTTTTCTACAATATTTATTCGACCAGTATCACAGAAATTTTCGAAACTGGAAAAAAAACTCATTTTTGAAGCGGAGTTTGTTTTTATCTGAAAATTCTTTAATTTCGAATTGGCAGAACATTTTCAGTTTCAAAAAAATTTCTTTTACAATGAATTATTTGAATTGATCAGTAAAACTTTCTTGATGATTGCGAATTTTTTTCGTAGAAACCATGACTGTGACTGGAAATTGAGTTCAATATTTGAAATTTCGGAACAAATTAAAATACTTCTGTCGCCAAGTTATAATCAGCATTGGAGAAATGACAAATCTCTTACGAAACGTTTAGTTTTTTTTGTTTTTGAAGGCGAAACTTGAGGCCTCCACGATACCCAAAAATGCCACGAAAACTCGGAATTTCAGAGAAAGAAGCTCAAAATTGGTTTGAGTGGACGGAGCCTGAATATAGAAAATAATTTCATTTCTGGGGTTTTTGAAAGAGCAATGAATAAACTCCCAGTCCTGCAGTGATCCTTGACAAAAAGTCGATGAAAAAAATAATTTCATAGAAAACTGAAACCATTTCATGGAGGCGGGCCCTAACTTCTACAGTCTCAAAATAATGTTTTCAAAATTAAAACAACTTTGGCAATCGTTATTAGAATAAATTGTTTTCCTCAAAAAATATTTATTTTTTCAGTACGGTGGAAATCCAGTTGCATGTGCTGCTGTAATCTCGGTGATGAAAGTGGTAAAAGAGGAGAATCTTCTGGAGCACAGTCAACTAATGGGAGAAAAATTAGAAGTTGCATTGAGAGATCTTCAAAAGAAACATGAATGTATTGGTGATATCAGGTGAGTCAATTGAGAAAATGAGCATTTTAGCATTCGAAAAAGAATTTGAGGAAATCAATTGAGAGAAACAAACACAGAAAAAAACATATATTGAGACTTTGAAGCTTTGAAAAATTTGAAAAAACACGCCAAATTTCGGAAATGTTCGCCGTTTCAATGAATTATTTTCAACTTTAATGAAAATTGTCAAATGATAATGGTGTCAATACCAATACAATATTGCTATAACTTCAGAAAAACTAGTTCACCAAAAATTTTCAGGCCACTAAAGTTTTGAAAAGATCGAAACTGAGCTTTTCAGCTCGAAAAGTCGGAAAAAGACTGAGCAAAAATTTAGAATTTTCGCAGTTTCAGCGTTTTTTCAGTGCTTACAATTTGACAGAAGTAATTGTGAGAATTTTTTTCTTCAAATTGAGGAAATATCTGTTTCAAAGCATTCACAAATTTTGAATGATTTTCTTGAACGTATTATGTTATTTAGAAGCTCCGCACACGTCAATATTTCCTTTCAAATTGAATGGGCGGAGCTGATTACGTATTATATTGGTATCAAATGAACAATTTCCGTAATTTTTTAAAACCTATACTTTTTCAACGAAACTGGAATAGTTTTCAAGTATTCAGTTCTGCTATCGTATTTCGCCTCACAGACCGAAAGCTCCGCGCTTTTTTCCTAGAGCTGATATAGGGCGTCAAAGTGGGTGGAGCTTCAAATCGAATACTTTTGGATAAAGGCGTGGCCTGTAAATTGTTTTTTCGAAAAAAAAATAACGATTTCAAACATTTTTGATTAAAAAAAGGTTAAAATTAGCTTCATTACACCCTTGTTCACCTCAATTAATGATTTTTTTTCCAACTTGTTGAAAAAAAACAGCTGTTTTAAAGCTGTTTTGAGAATTTTTCAATCTTTCAAAACAGAAAAAAAATTCAGGTTTCAAAAAATTAAGAAAACTTTCTAAAATTTTTTCACAAATATTGAAATTTTGGCAAACTTTTGCAATCCAACCTCAAACCTTTTTTTCTTCCAGAGGAGTCGGTCTATTCTGGGGAATCGATTTGGTCAAAGATCGTAAAACTCGTGAACCAGATCAAGCATTGGCGATTCAAACAATTCTTGCTCTTCGTAAAAGTTCTGGAATTCTTCTAAATGCTGATGGACCACATACAAATATTCTGAAGATTAAGCCACCACTTTGTTTCAATTCTGATAATATTCTGGAGACTGTGACGGCATTGGATCAAGTATTGACTATGTTGAAACGATGAATTAATCAATAACTGATAATAATATTTTCTAATGGACTTGTTGTAATTTTCTCTCAATTCATAAAGTATGGTAATGAAAACTTAATCGTCCTATTGAATCAATAAATTTAATTAAAAAACACTTGACAATGGTGTGAAACAGAAATAAATCTCGGGATCCTATTGAAAGAGCACAAGTCCAGTGAGGTTCTTGGTTGTCTAGAACTCTAGATTTTTATGAATATTTTCAGAATGTTCAAAAAAATTCAAAAACTCGAAAAAAAACCTGAATAAAACTTTTCAGTTTCACAAAAAAAAAAGTAAAAAAGTTTTCAAAATTGACAATCGATGGCAACTGAGTTTTTTTCTATTTTAGATGGCCGATTGATAAGAAAACTAGTCTATTTGAAATTTTTTGCCATTTTTAGGTTTCGAAGTTTCAGAATACCGTATTGATCAAATCGGAGATTCTGCACTGAAAAAATTGAAAAAAGCAAAATGAAAAATGTATTTTTTACAGTTTCTCGGAATTTTTTTGTTTATGAAGATAAACTTTTAGTTGGTTTTTTTTAAAAACAATAGTTGAAATGTACTGTTCTAATGTTGTTTTCAGTATAACTTTCCTAGTTCTCTTTCGTTTCGATCAAATCATGTCATATTTCACATTTCCAAAATATGCATAACAAATATTTTCGATTTTTTGTTTCATAAATAACTTTAAAAAATGTCTGAATGTTAATAATCATTCCACTGTGCTCCACAGCAATTATTTGAAAACCCCCGGAGTATATTTTTTATTGTCCAATTAACAGGATTTTTCTCGAGCTCTGAAAATCCATTCAGAAAAGTTTCCACTAACTGATCATAAAAGAAACACAGCCGGTGTATGGTTACTAACCGGACGCCCTTGTTTTACAGGTGCAATTTTTTTTTCAGAAATTTTGAGTCTATAGTTCAAAAAAAACCGTTTCAAAAGTTTGATTTGATACAGCACGAAAGTCGGGTTCTCTAATTCACGTCTCTCCAATCGTTTCGATTATTAAGAAAAAATGGCTTTTTGCTGACAATTTTAAATTTATTTATCACAAGTTCTTTCGTTGCACAGATCACTCAATATTAAACATACAAAATCAAGATCATGAAACAAATTTGAATAAATTAAAGTGAGATCACAGAAAAAAGTGATTAAGAGATCGTAGTTAAACCATTGTGTATTCACTTCTTGTAAGACTTGTCACTTCTTGTAAGACTTGAGACTCGCTCTCTTTCTCCTCCTGCCCGATATGTCCGTAACTTTCTTTCTAATAGAATTTTTAAAGGTTTTCGTTTTATTTGTTCCCACAATTTTTTTTCGGTTTTGAAGATAGCAAATTTAGAGTCAGGATTTGTTTACGATAGTAAGTTCTTAACCGTCGTGGGAATCGGAATCACCATTTCTTCTCATTCTTTTCCAGTTTCTAAATGTCTGTATCTAGATAACTTAAACTTTAAATTTCGCTATGTGAACCATAATCTGAGAAAAACTATAAAATTTTTGGCAAAAAATAAACGGAACTTTCGAGTTTTACCAGGCTCAAAACGCAGCAAAACTCGAAGAAAAGTAAAGTTTGTTTTCAGTTTCAAAAAATAAACAACTGGGTTTTCTTTCACAATACTTTAATGAGAAATGATTAATATCACGAAGATGAAGAAAGTTATCTCAAAGGTACGTTAAGCTTTTTCAGTTGCAAAAAATATTTTTTTTTGGCAATTTTGAATTTTTGATATTCATTAGAGAATAGTTCCTAATTTTTTCAACCACCCCTAAATTTTTCATCCACCCCTAATTTTTTCAACCAACCCTAAATTTTTCAACCAACCCTAATTTTTTCAACCAACCCTAATTTTTTCAACCACCCCTAATTTTTTCAACCAACCCTAATTTTTTCAACCACCCCTAATTTTTTCAACCAACCCTAATTTTTTCAACCACCCCTAATTTTTTCAACCAACCCTAAATTTTTCAACCAACCCTAAATTTTTCAACCAACCCTAATTTTTTCAACCACCCCTAATTTTTTCAACCAACCCTAATTTTTTCAACCAGCCCTTATTTTTTCAACCAACCCTAAATTTTTCAACCAACCCTAATTTTTTCAACCAACCCTAAATTTTTCAACCAACCCTAATTTTTTCAACCAACCCTAATTTTTTCAACCACCCCTAATTTTTTCAACCAACCCTAATTTTTTCAACCACCCCTAATTTTTTCAACCAACCCTAAATTTTTCAACCACCCCTAATTTTTTCAACCAACCCTAATTTTTTCAACCACCCCTAATTTTTTCAACCAGCCCTTATTTTTTCAACCAACCCTAATTTTTTCAACCACCCCTAATTTTTTCAACCAACCCTAAATTTTTCAACCAACCCTAATTTTTTCAACCAACCCTAATTTTTTCAACCACCCCTAATTTTTTCAACCAACCCTAATTTTTTCAACCACCCCTAATTTTTTCAACCAACCCTAAATTTTTCAACCAACCCTAATTTTTTCAACCAACCCTAATTTTTTCAACCAACCCTAATTTTTTCAACCACCCCTAAATTTTTCAACCAACCCTAAATTTTTCAATAACCCTAATTTTTTCAACCAACCCTAAATTATTCAACCAACCCTAAATTTTTCAACCAACCCTAATTATTTCAACCAACCCTAAATTTTTCAACCACCCCTAAATTTTTCAACCAACCCTAAATTTTTCAACCAACCCTAAATTTTTCAACCAACCCTAATTATTTCAACCAACCCTAAATTTTTCAACCACCCCTAAATTTTTCAACCAACCCTAAATTTTTCAACCAACCCTAATTTTTTCAACCAGCCCTTATTTTTTCAACCAACCTTTATTTTTTCAACCAGCCCTAATTTTTTCAACCAACCCTAATTTTTTCAACCAACCCTAAATTTTTCAGCCAACCCCAATTTTTTCAACCAACCCTAAATTTTTCAACCACCCCTAAATTTTTCAACCCACCCTAATTTTTTCAACCAACCCTAATTTTTTCAACCAACCCTAAATTTTTCAACCAACCCTAATTTTTTCAACCAACCCTAAATTTTTCAACCACCCCTAAATTTTTCAACCAACCCTAATTTTTTCAACCAACCCTAAATTTTTCAACCACCCCTAAATTTTTCAACCAACCCTAATTTTTTCAACCAACCCTTATTTTTTCAACCAACCCTTATTTTTTCAACCAACCCCAATTTTTTCAACCAACCCTTATTTTTTCAACCAACCCTTATTTTTTCAACCACCCCTTATTTTTTCAACCAACCTTTATTTTTTCAACCAGCCCTAATTTTTTCAGCCAACCCTAATTTTTTCAACCAACCCTAAATTTTTCAGCCAAGCCCAATTTTTTCAACCAACCCTAAATTTTTCAACCAACCCTAAATTTTTCAACCACCCCTAAATTTTTCAACCAAACCTAAATTTTTCAACCAACCCTAAATTTTTCAACCAACCCTAATTTTTTCAACCAACCCTAAATTTTTCAACCAACCCTAAATTTTTTAACCAACCCTAAATTTTTTAACCAACCCTAAATTTTTTAGCCAAGCCCAATTTTTTCAACCAACCCTAATTTTTTCAACCACCCCTAAATTTTTCAACCAACCCTAAATTTTTCAACCACCCCTAATTTTTTCAACCAACCCTAAATTTTTCAACCACCCCTAAATTTTTTAACCAACCCTAAATTTTTCAACCACCCCTAAATTTTTCAACCACCCCTAATTTTTTCAACCACCCCTAAATTTTTCAACCACCCCTAATTTTTTCAACCACCCCTAATTTTTTCAACCACCCCTAAATTTTTCAACCAACCCTAAATTTTTCAACCAACCCTAATTTTTTCAACCACCCCTAAATTTTTCATCCACCCCTAAATTTTTCAACCACCCCTAATTTTTTCAACCACCCCTAAATTTTTCAACCACCCCTAATTTTTTCAACCACCCCTAATTTTTTCAACCACCCCTAAATTTTTCAACCAACCCTAAATTTTTCAACCAACCCTAATTTTTTCAACCAACCCTAAATTTTTCAACCAACCCTAAATTTTTCAACCAACCCTAATTTTTTCAACCACCCCTAAATTTTTCAACCAAACCGAAATTTTTCAACCAACCCTAATTTTTTCAACCAACCCTAATTTTTTCAACCAACCCTAAATTTTTCAACCAACCCTAATTTTTTCAACCAACCCTAAATTTTTCAACCAACCCTAAATTTTTCAACCAACCCTAATTTTTTCAACCAACCCTAAATTTTTCAACCAACCCTAATTTTTTCAACCAACCCTAATTTTTTCAACCAACCCTAAATTTTTCAACCAACCCTAAATTTTTCAACCAACCCTAAATTTTTCAACCAACCCTTATTTTTTCAACCAACCCTAAATTTTTCAACCAACCCTAATTTTTTCAACCAACCCTAAATTTTTCAACCAACCCTAATTTTTTCAACCAACCCTAATTTTTTCAACCACCCCTTATTTTTTCAACCAACCTTTATTTTTTCAACCAGCCCTAATTTTTTCAGCCAACCCTAATTTTTTCAACCAACCCTAAATTTTTCAGCCAAGCCCAATTTTTTCAACCAACCCTAAATTTTTCAACCACCCCTAAATTTTTCAACCAAACCTAAATTTTTCAACCAACCCTAAATTTTTCAACCAACCCTAATTTTTTCAACCAACCCTAAATTTTTCAACCAACCCTAAATTTTTTAACCAACCCTAAATTTTTTAACCAACCCTAAATTTTTTAGCCAAGCCCAATTTTTTCAACCAACCCTAATTTTTTCAACCACCCCTAAATTTTTCAACCAACCCTAAATTTTTCAACCACCCCTAATTTTTTCAACCAACCCTAAATTTTTCAACCACCCCTAAATTTTTTAACCAACCCTAAATTTTTCAACCAACCCTAATTTTTTCAACCACCCCTAAATTTTTCAACCACCCCTAAATTTTTCAACCACCCCTAATTTTTTCAACCAACCCTAAATTTTTCAACCACCCCTAATTTTTTCAACCAACCCTAATTTTTTCAACCAACCCTAAATTTTTCAACCACCCCTAATTTTTTCAACCAACCCTAAATTTTTCAACCACCCCTAAATTTTTTAACCAACCCTAAATTTTTCAACCAACCCTAATTTTTTTTCAACCACCCCTAATTTTTTCAACCAACCCTAAATTTTTCAACCACCCCTAAATTTTTTAACCAACCCTAAATTTTTCAACCAACCCTAATTTTTTCAACCACCCCTAAATTTTTCAACCACCCCTAAATTTTTCAACCACCCCTAATTTTTTTAACCAACCCTAAATTTTTCAACCAACCCTAATTTTTTCAACCACCCCTAAATTTTTCAACCACCCCTAAATTTTTCAACCAACCCTAAATTTTTCAACCACCCCTAATTTTTTCAACCAACCCTAAATTTTTCAACCACCCCTAAATTTTTCAACCACCCCTAAATTTTTCAACCACCCCTAATTTTTTCAACCACCCCTAAATTTTTCAACCACCCCTAATTTTTTCAACCACCCCTAATTTTTTCAACCACCCCTAAATTTTTCAACCAACCCTAAATTTTTCAACCAACCCTAATTTTTTCAACCACCCCTAAATTTTTCATCCACCCCTAAATTTTTCAACCACCCCTAATTTTTTCAACCACCCCTAAATTTTTCAACCAACCCTAAATTTTTCAACCAACCCTAATTTTTTCAACCAACCCTAAATTTTTCAACCAACCCTAAATTTTTCAACCAACCCTAATTTTTTCAACCACCCCTAAATTTTTCAACCAAACCGAAATTTTTCAACCAACCCTAATTTTTTCAACCAACCCTAATTTTTTCAACCAACCCTAATTTTTTCAACCAACCCTAAATTTTTCAACCAACCCTAAATTTTTCAACCAACCCTAAATTTTTCAACCAACCCTTATTTTTTCAACCAACCCTAATTTTTTCAACCAACCCTAAATTTTTCAACCAACCCTAATTTTTTCAACCAACCCTAAATTTTTCAACCAACCCTAATTTTTTCAACCAACCCTAATTTTTTCAACCAGCCCTTATTTTTTCAACCAACCTTTATTTTTTCAACCAGCCCTAAATTTTTCAACCAACCCTAATTTTTTCAACCACCCCTAAATTTTTCAACCAACCCTAAATTTTTCAACCAACCCTAATTTTTTCAACCACCCCTAAATTTTTCAACCAACCCTAAATTTTTCAACCAACCCTAATTTTTTCAACCACCCCTAATTTTTTCAACCACCCCTAAATTTTTCAACCACCCCTAATTTTTTCAACCACCCCTAATTTTTTCAACCACCCCTAAATTTTTCAACCAACCCTAAATTTTTCAACCAACCCTAATTTTTTCAACCACCCCTAAATTTTTCAACCAACCCTAATTTTTTCAACCAACCCTAATTTTTTCAACCAACCCTAATTTTTTCAACCAGCCCTTATTTTTTCAACCAACCCTAATTTTTTCAACCAACCCTAAATTTTTCAACCAACCCTAATTTTTTCAACCAACCCTAATTTTTTCAACCAGCCCTTATTTTTTCAACCAACCTTTATTTTTTCAACCAGCCCTAAATTTTTCAACCAACCCTAAATTTTTCAACCAACCCTAATTTTTTCAACCAACCCTAATTTTTTCAACCAGCCCTTATTTTTTCAACCAACCCTAATTTTTTCAACCACCCCTAAATTTTTCAACCAACCCTAAATTTTTCAACCAACCCTAATTTTTTCAACCACCCCTAAATTTTTCAACCAACCCTAAATTTTTCAACCAACCCTAATTTTTTCAACCAACCCTAAATTTTTCAACCAACCCTAAATTTTTCAACCAACCCTAATTTTTTCAACCAGCCCTTATTTTTTCAACCAACCTTTATTTTTTCAACCAGCCCTAATTTTTTCAACCAACCCTAATTTTTTCAACCAACCCTAAATTTTTCAGCCAACCCCAATTTTTTCAACCAACCCTAAATTTTTCAACCACCCCTAAATTTTTCAACCAACCCTAATTTTTTCAACCAACCCTAATTTTTTCAACCAACCCTAAATTTTTCAACCAACCCTAATTTTTTCAACCAACCCTAAATTTTTCAACCACCCCTAAATTTTTCAACCAACCCTAATTTTTTCAACCAACCCTAAATTTTTCAACCACCCCTAAATTTTTCAACCAACCCTAATTTTTTCAACCAGCCCTTATTTTTTCAACCAACCCTAATTTTTTCAACCAACCCTAAATTTTTCAACCAACCCTAATTTTTTCAACCAACCCTAAATTTTTCAACCAACCCTAATTTTTTCAACCAACCCTAATTTTTTCAACCAGCCCTTATTTTTTCAACCAACCTTTATTTTTTCAACCAGCCCTAAATTTTTCAACCAACCCTAATTTTTTCAACCACCCCTAAATTTTTCAACCAACCCTAAATTTTTCAACCAACCCTAATTTTTTCAACCAACCCTAATTTTTTCAACCAGCCCTTATTTTTTCAACCAACCTTTATTTTTTCAACCAGCCCTAAATTTTTCAACCACCCCTAAATTTTTCAACCAACCCTAAATTTTTCAACCAACCCTAATTTTTTCAACCACCCCTAAATTTTTCAACCAACCCTAAATTTTTCAACCAACCCTAATTTTTTCAACCAACCCTAAATTTTTCAACCACCCCTAAATTTTTCAACCAACCCTAATTTTTTCAACCAACCCTAAATTTTTCAACCAACCCTAAATTTTTCAACCAACCCTAATTTTTTCAACCAGCCCTTATTTTTTCAACCAACCTTTATTTTTTCAACCAGCCCTAATTTTTTCAACCAACCCTAATTTTTTCAACCAACCCTAAATTTTTCAGCCAACCCCAATTTTTTCAACCAACCCTAAATTTTTCAACCACCCCTAAATTTTTCAACCAACCCTAATTTTTTCAACCAACCCTAATTTTTTCAACCAACCTTTATTTTTTCAACCAGCCCTAAATTTTTCAACCACCCCTAAATTTTTCAACCAACCCTAAATTTTTCAACCAACCCTAATTTTTTCAACCAACCCTAAATTTTTCAACCAACCCTAATTTTTTCAACCAACCCTAAATTTTTCAACCAACCCTAAATTTTTCAACCAACCCTAAATTTTTCAACCACCCCTAATTTTTTCAACCACCCCTAATTTTTTCAACCACCCCTAATTTTTTCAACCACCCCTAAATTTTTCAACCAACCCTAAATTTTTCAACCAACCCTAATTTTTTCAACCACCCCTAAATTTTTCAACCAACCCTAAATTTTTCAACCACCCCTAATTTTTTCAACCAACCCTAAATTTTTCAACCAACCCTAAATTTTTCAACCAACCCTAATTTTTTCAACCAGCCCTTATTTTTTCAACCAACCTTTATTTTTTCAACCAGCCCTAATTTTTTCAACCAACCCTAATTTTTTCAACCAACCCTAAATTTTTCAGCCAACCCCAATTTTTTCAACCAACCCTAAATTTTTCAACCACCCCTAAATTTTTCAACCAACCCTAATTTTTTCAACCAACCCTAATTTTTTCAACCAACCCTAAATTTTTCAACCAACCCTAATTTTTTCAACCAACCCTAAATTTTTCAACCACCCCTAAATTTTTCAACCAACCCTAATTTTTTCAACCAACCCTAAATTTTTCAACCACCCCTAAATTTTTCAACCAACCCTAATTTTTTCAACCAACCCTAAATTTTTCAACCACCCCTAAATTTTTCAACCAACCCTAATTTTTTCAACCAACCCTAATTTTTTCAACCAGCCCTTATTTTTTCAACCAACCTTTATTTTTTCAACCAGCCCTTATTTTTTCAACCAACCCCAATTTTTTCAACCACCCCTAATTTTTTCAACCAACCCTAATTTTTTCAACCACCCCTAATTTTTTCAACCACCCCTAAATTTTTCAACCAACCCTAATTTTTTCAACCAACCCTAATTTTTTCAACCACCCCTAAATTTTTCAACTACCCCTAAATTTTTCAACCACCCCTAAATTTTTCAACCACCCCTAAATTTTTCAACCACCCCTAAATTTTTCAACCACCCCTAAATTTTTCAACCACCCCTAAATTTTTCAACCACCCCTAAATTTTTCAACCACCCCTAATTTTTTCAACCACCCCTAAATTTCTCAACCAACCCTAAATTTTTCAACCACCCCTAAATTTTTCAACCAACCCTAGTTTTTTCAACCAACCCTAATTTTTTCAACCACCCCTAAATTTTTCAACCACCCCTAAATTTTTCAACCAACCCTAAATTTTTCAACCACCCCTAATTTTTTCAACCACCCCTAAATTTTTCAACCAACCCTAAATTTTTCAACCACCCCTAAATTTTTCAACCACCCCTAAATTTTTCAACCACCCCTAATTTTTTCAACCACCCCTAAATTTTTCAACCACCCCTAATTTTTTCAACCACCCCTAATTTTTTCAACCACCCCTAAATTTTTCAACCAACCCTAAATTTTTCAACCAACCCTAATTTTTTCAACCACCCCTAAATTTTTCATCCACCCCTAAATTTTTCATCCACCCCTAAATTTTTCAACCACCCCTAATTTTTTCAACCACCCCTAATTTTTTCAACCACCCCTAAATTTTTCAACCAACCCTAAATTTTTCAACCAACCCTAATTTTTTCAACCAACCCTAAATTTTTCAACCAACCCTAAATTTTTCAACCAACCCTAAATTTTTCAACCAACCCTAAATTTTTCAACCAACCCTAAATTTTTCAACCAACCCTAATTTTTTCAACCAACCCTAATTTTTTCAACCAGCCCTTATTTTTTCAACCAACCCTAAATTTTTCAACCAACCCTAATTTTTTCAACCAACCCTAATTTTTTCAACCAGCCCTTATTTTTTCAACCAACCTTTATTTTTTCAACCAACCCTAATTTTTTCAACCAACCCTAAATTTTTCAACCAACCCTAATTTTTTCAACCACCCCTAAATTTTTCAACCACCCCTAAATTTTTCAACCAACCCTAAATTTTTCAACCAACCCTAATTTTTTCAACCACCCCTAAATTTTTCAACCAACCCTAAATTTTTCAACCAACCCTAATTTTTTCAACCAACCCTAAATTTTTCAACCAACCCTAATTTTTTCAACCAACCCTAATTTTTTCAACCAACCTTTATTTTTTCAACCAGCCCTAAATTTTTCAACCACCCCTAAATTTTTCAACCAACCCTAAATTTTTCAACCAACCCTAAATTTTTCAACCAACCCTAAATTTTTCAACCAACCCTAAATTTTTCAACCAACCCTAAATTTTTCAACCAACCCTAAATTTTTCAACCAACCCTAAATTTTTCAACCACCCCTAATTTTTTCAACCAACCCTAATTTTTTCAACCAACCCTAATTTTTTCAACCACCCCTAATTTTTTCAACCACCCCTAATTTTTTCAACCACCCCTTATTTTTTCAACCAACCCTAATTTTTTCAACCAACCCTAAATTTTTCAACCAACCCTAAATTTTTCAACCAACCCTAAATTTTTCAACCAACCCTAATTTTTTCAACCAACCCTAAATTTTTCAACCAACCCTTATTTTTTCAACCAACCCTAATTTTTTCAACCAACCCTAAATTTTTCAACCAACCCTAATTTTTTCAACCAACCCTAAATTTTTCAACCAACCCTAATTTTTTCAACCAACCCTAATTTTTTCAACCAGCCCTTATTTTTTCAACCAACCTTTATTTTTTCAACCAGCCCTAAATTTTTCAACCAACCCTAATTTTTTCAACCACCCCTAAATTTTTCAACCAACCCTAAATTTTTCAACCAACCCTAATTTTTTCAACCAACCCTAATTTTTTCAACCAGCCCTTATTTTTTCAACCAACCTTTATTTTTTCAACCAGCCCTAAATTTTTCAACCACCCCTAAATTTTTCAACCAACCCTAAATTTTTCAACCAACCCTAATTTTTTCAACCACCCCTAAATTTTTCAACCAACCCTAAATTTTTCAACCAACCCTAATTTTTTCAACCAACCCTAAATTTTTCAACCACCCCTAAATTTTTCAACCAACCCTAATTTTTTCAACCAACCCTAAATTTTTCAACCAACCCTAATTTTTTCAACCAGCCCTTATTTTTTCAACCAACCTTTATTTTTTCAACCAGCCCTAAATTTTTCAACCACCCCTAAATTTTTCAACCAACCCTAAATTTTTCAACCAACCCTAATTTTTTCAACCACCCCTAAATTTTTCAACCAACCCTAAATTTTTCAACCAACCCTAATTTTTTCAACCAACCCTAAATTTTTCAACCACCCCTAAATTTTTCAACCAACCCTAATTTTTTCAACCAACCCTAAATTTTTCAACCAACCCTAAATTTTTCAACCACCCCTAAATTTTTCAACCACCCCTAAATTTTTCAACCAACCCTAATTTTTTCAACCAACCCTAAATTTTTCAACCAACCCTAATTTTTTCAACCACCCCTAAATTTTTCAACCACCCCTAATTTTTTCAACCACCCCTAAATTTTTCAACCAACCCTAAATTTTTCAACCAACCCTAATTTTTTCAACCACCCCTAATTTTTTCAACCACCCCTAAATTTTTCAACCACCCCTAAATTTTTCAACCACCCCTAAATTTTTCAACCAACCCTAAATTTTTCAACCAACCCTAAATTTTTCAACCAACCCTAATTTTTTCAACCACCCCTAAATTTTTCATCCACCCCTAAATTTTTCAACCACCCCTAAATTTTTCAACCACCCCTAAATTTTTCAACCAACCCTAAATTTTTCAACCAACCCTAAATTTTTCAACCAACCCTAAATTTTTCAACCACCCCTAAATTTTTCAACCAACCCTAATTTTTTCAACCAACCCTAATTTTTTCAACCACCCCTAAATTTTTCAACCAACCCTAAATTTTTCAACCAACCCTAATTTTTTCAACCAACCCTAATTTTTTCAACCAGCCCTTATTTTTTCAACCAACCTTTATTTTTTCAACCAGCCCTAAATTTTTCAACCACCCCTAAATTTTTCAACCAACCCTAAATTTTTCAACCAACCCTAATTTTTTCAACCACCCCTAAATTTTTCAACCACCCCTAAATTTTTCAGCCAACCCCAATTTTTTCAACCAACCCTAAATTTTTCAACCACCCCTAAATTTTTCAACCAACCCTAAATTTTTCAACCAACCCTAATTTTTTCAACCAACCCTAAATTTTTCAACCAACCCTAATTTTTTCAACCAGCCCTTATTTTTTCAACCAACCCCAATTTTTTCAACCAACCCTAAATTTTTCAACCAACCCTAATTTTTTCAACCAACCCTAAATTTTTCAGCCAACCCCAATTTTTTCAACCAACCCTAAATTTTTCAACCAACCCTTATTTTTTCAACCAACCTTTATTTTTTCAACCAGCCCTAATTTTTTCAACCAACCCTAATTTTTTCAACCAACCCTAAATTTTTCAGCCAACCCCAATTTTTTCAACCAACCCTAAATTTTTCAACCAACCCTTATTTTTTCAACCACCCCTAATTTTTTCAACCAACCTTTATTTTTTCAGCCAACCCCAATTTTTTCAACCAACCCTTATTTTTTCAACCAACCTTTATTTTTTCAACCAGCCCTAATTTTTTCAACCAACCTTTATTTTTTCAGCCAACCCCAATTTTTTCAACCAACCCTTATTTTTTCAACCAACCTTTATTTTTTCAACCACCCCTAATTTTTTCAACCAACCCTAATTTTTTCAACCAACCCTAAATTTTTCAGCCAACCCCAATTTTTTCAACCAACCCTAAATTTTTCAACCAACCCTTATTTTTTCAACCACCCCTTATTTTTTCAACCAACCTTTATTTTTTCAACCAGCCCTAATTTTTTCAACCAACCCTAATTTTTTCAACCAACCCTAAATTTTTCAACCAACCCTTATTTTTTCAACCACCCCTTATTTTTTCAACCAACCTTTATTTTTTCAACCAGCCCTAATTTTTTCAACCAACCCTAATTTTTTCAACCAACCCTAAATTTTTCAGCCAACCCCAATTTTTTCAACCAACCCTAAATTTTTCAACCAACCCTTATTTTTTCAACCACCCCTTATTTTTTCAACCAACCTTTATTTTTTCAGCCAACCCCAATTTTTTCAACCAACCCTTATTTTTTCAACCAACCTTTATTTTTTCAACCAGCCCTAATTTTTTCAACCAACCCTAATTTTTTCAACCAACCCTAAATTTTTCAGCCAACCCCAATTTTTTCAACCAACCCTAAATTTTTCAACCAACCCTTATTTTTTCAACCACCCCTAATTTTTTCAACCACCCCTAATTTTTTCAACCAACCCTAATTTTTTCAACCAACCCTAAATTTTTCAACCAACCCTAATTTTTTCAACCAACCCTAAATTTTTCAACCAACCCCAATTTTTTCAACCAACCCTAAATTTTTCAACCAACCCTTATTTTTTCAACCACCCCTTATTTTTTCAACCAACCCTTATTTTTTCAACCACCCCTTATTTTTTCAACCAACCCTTATTTTTTCAACCAACCCTTATTTTTTCAACCACCCCTTATTTTTTCAACCAACCCTTATTTTTTCAACCAACCCTTATTTTTTCAACCACCCCTTATTTTTTCAACCAACCCTAATTTTTTCAACCAACCCTAAATTTTTCAACCAACCCTAATTTTTTCAACCAACCCTAATTTTTTCAACCAACCCTAAATTTTTCAACCAACCCTAATTTTTTCAACCAACCCTAATTTTTTCAACCAACCCTAAATTTTTCAACCAACCCTTATTTTTTCAACCACCCCTTATTTTTTCAACCAACCCTTATTTTTTCAACCAACCCTCATTTTTTCAACCACCCCTTATTTTTTCAACCAACCCTAATTTTTTCAACCAACCCTAATTTTTTCAACCAACCCTAATTTTTTCAACCAACCCTAAATTTTTCAACCACCCCTTATTTTTTCAACCAACCCTTATTTTTTCAACCACCCCTTATTTTTTCAACCAACCCTAATTTTTTCAACGAGCCCTAATTTTTTCAACCAACCCTAATTTTTTCAACCAACCCTAAATTTTTCAGCCAACCCCAATTTTTTCAACCAACCCTAAATTTTTCAACCAACCCTTATTTTTTCAACCACCCCTAATTTTTTCAACCACCCCTAATTTTTTCAACCAACCCTAATTTTTTCAACCAACCCTAAATTTTTCAACCGACCCTAATTTTTTCAACCAACCCTAAATTTTTCAACCAACCCCAATTTTTTCAACCAACCCTAAATTTTTCAACCAACCCTTATTTTTTCAACCAACCCTTAATTTTTCAACCAACCCTTATTTTTTCAACCACCCCTTATTTTTTCAACCAACCCTTATTTTTTCAACCAACCCTTATTTTTTCAACCACCCCTTATTTTTTCAACCAACCCTTATTTTTTCAACCACCCCTTATTTTTTCAACCAACCCTAAATTTTTCAACCAACCCTTATTTTTTCAACCACCCCTTATTTTTTCAACCAACCCTTATTTTTTCAACCAACCCTTATTTTTTCAACCACCTCTGATTTTTTCAACCAACCCTAATTTTTTCAACCAACCCTAAATTTTTCAACCAACCCTAACAACCCTTATTTTTTCAACCAACCCTTATTTTTTCAACCACCTCTGATTTTTTCAACCAACCCTAATTTTTTCAACCAACCCTAAATTTTTCAACCAACCCTAATTTTTTCAACCAACCCTAATTTTTTCAACCAACCCTAAATTTTTCAACCAACCCTAATTTTTTCAACCAACCCTAAATTTTTCAACCAACCCCAATTTTTTCAACCAACCCAAAATTTTTCAACCAACCCTTATTTTTTCAACCACCCCTTATTTTTTCAACCAACCCTAATTTTTTCAACCAACCCTAATTTTTTCAACCAACCCTAATTTTTTCAACCAACCCTTATTTTTTCAACCAGCCCTTATTTTTTCAACCAACCCTAAATTTTTCAACCAACCCTTATTTTTTCAACCAACCCTTATTTTTTCAACCAACCCTTATTTTTTCAACCACCCCTAAATTTTTCAACCACCCCTAATTTTTTCAACCACCCCTAAATTTTTCAACCAACCCTTATTTTTTCAACCAACCCTTATTTTTTCAACCAACCCTTATTTTTTCAACCACCCCTAAATTTTTTCAACCACCCCTAATTTTTTCAACCACCCCTAATTTTTTCAACCACCCCTAATTTTTTCAACCACCCCTAATTTTTTCAACCACCCCTAATTTTTTCAACCACCCCTAATTTTTTCAACCACCCCTTATTTTTTCAACCAACCCTTATTTTTTCAACCAACCCTTATTTTTTCAACCAACCCTAATTTTTTCAACCACCCCTTATTTTTTCAACCAACCCTTATTTTTTCAACCAACCCTTATTTTTCAACCAACCCTAATTTTTTCAACCACCCCTTATTTTTTCAACCAACCCTTATTTTTTCAACCACCCCTTATTTTTTCAACCAACCCTTATTTTTTCAACCAACCCTTATTTTTTCAACCACCCCTTATTTTTTCAACCAACCCTAATTTTTTCAACCAACCCTAAATTTTTCAACCAACCCTAATTTTTTCAACCAGCCCTTATTTTTTCAACCAACCCTAAATTTTTCAACCAACCCTTATTTTTTCAACCACCCCTTATTTTTCAACCACCCCTAAATTTTCAACCAACCCTTATTTTTTCAACCAACCCTTATTTTTTCAACCAACCCTTATTTTTTCAACCAACCCTAAATTTTTCAACCAACCCTTATTTTTTCAACCACTCCTAATTTTTTCAACCAACCCTTATTTTTCCAACCAACCCTTATTTTTTCAACCAACCCTAAATTTTTCAACCACCCCTTATTTTTTCAACCAACCCTAATTTTTTCAACCAACCCTTATTTTTTCAACCAACCCTTATTTTTTCAACCAACCCTTATTTTTTCAACCAACCCTAAATTTTTCAACCACCCCTAATTTTTTCAACCAACCCTAATTTTTTCAACCACCCCTAAATTTTTCAACCACCCCTAAATTTTTCAACCACCCCTAATTTTTTCAACCAACCCTAAATTTTTCAACCACCCCTAATTTTTTCAACCACCCCTAAATTTTTCAACCAACCCTTATTTTTTCAACCAACCCTTATTTTTTCAACCAACCCTTATTTTTTCAACCACCCCTAAATTTTTCAACCACCCCTAATTTTTTCAACCAACCCTAATTTTTTCAACCACCCCTAAATTTTTCAACCAACCCTAATTTTTTCAACCAACCCTAAATTTTTCAACCAACCCTTATTTTTTCAACCACCCCTTATTTTTTCAACCAACCCTTATTTTTTCAACCACCCCTTATTTTTTCAACCACCCCTTATTTTTTCAACCAACCCTAATTTTTTCAACCAACCCTAATTTTTTCAACCAACCCTAAATTTTTCAACCAACCCTAATTTTTTCAACCAACCCTAAATTTTTCAACCACCCCTAATTTTTTCAACCACCCCTAAATTTTTCAACCAACCCTTATTTTTTCAACCACCCCTTATTTTTTCAACCAACCCCTAATTTTTTCAACCAACCCTAATTTTTTCAACCAACCCTAATTTTTTCAACCAACCCTTATTTTTTCAACCATCCCTTATTTTTTCAACCAACCCTTATTTTTTCAACCAACCCTTATTTTTTCAACCACCCTTATTTTTTCAACCAACCCTTATTTTCAACCACCCCTAAATTTTTCAACCACCCCTAATTTTTTCAACCACCCCTAAATTTTTCAACCAACCCTTATTTTTCAACCAACCCTTATTTTTTCAACCAACCCTTATTTTTTCAACCACCCCTAAATTTTTCAACCACCCCTAATTTTTTCAACCACCCCTAATTTTTTCAACCACCCCTAAATTTTTCAACCACCCCTAATTTTTTCAACCAACCCTTATTTTTTCAACCAACCCTTATTTTTTCAACCAACCCTTATTTTTTCAACCAACCCTAATTTTTTCAACCAACCCTTATTTTTTCAACCAACCCTTATTTTTTCAACCAACCCTTATTTTCAACCACCCCTAAATTTTTCAACCACCCCTAATTTTTTCAACCACCCCTAAATTTTTCAACCAACCCTTATTTTTTCAACCAACCCTTATTTTTTCAACCAACCCTTATTTTTTCAACCACCCCCATATTTTTCAACCACCCCTAATTTTTTCAACCACCCCTAAATTTTTTCAACCAACCCTTATTTTTTCAACCACCCTTATTTTTTCAACCAACCCTTTTTCACAACCCTTATTTCTTTCAACCAACCCTTATTTTTTCAACCACCCCTAATTTTTTCAACCACCCTAAATTTTTCAACCACCCTATTTTTCAACCAACCCTAATTTTTTCAACCAACCCTAATTTTTCAACCAACCCTTATTTTTTCAACCACCCCTAAATTTTTCAACCACCCCTAATTTTTTCAACCACCCCTAAATTTTTCAACCAACCCTTATTTTTTCAACCAACCCCAATTTTTTCAACCAACCCTAATTTTTTCAACCAACCCTAATTTTTTCAACCAACCCTAATTTTTTCAACCAACCCTTATTTTTTCAACCAGCCCTTATTTTTTCAACCAACCCTTATTTTTTCAACCAACCCTTATTTTTTCAACCAACCCTTATTTTTTCAACCAACCCTTATTTTTTCAACCACCCTAAATTTTTCAACCACCCCTAATTTTTTCAACCACCCCTAAATTTTTCAACCAACCCTTATTTTTTCAACCAACCCTTTTTTCAACAACCCTTATTTTTCAACCACCCTAAATTTTCAACCACCCCTAATTTTTTCAACCACCCCTAAATTTTTCAACCAACCCTAATTTTTTCAACCAGCCCTTATTTTTTCAACCAACCCTAAATTTTTCAACCACCCTTATTTTTTCAACCACCCTTATTTTTCAACCACCCCTAAATTTTTCAACCAACCCCATTCACAACCTATTTTTCAACCATTCACCCCTAAATTTTCAACCAACCCTAATTTTTTCAACCAACCCTAAATTTTCAACCAACCCTAATTTTTTCAACCAACCCTTAATTTTTCAACCACCCTAATTTTTTCAACCAACCCTTATTTTTTCAACCAACCCTAATTTTTTCAACCAACCCTTATTTTTTCAACCACTCCTAATTTTTCAACCAACCCTTATTTTTCCAACCAACCCTTATTTTTTCAACCAACCCTAAATTTTTCAACCACCCCTTATTTTTTCAACCAACCCTAAATTTTTCAACCAACCCTAATTTTTTCAACCAACCCTAAATTTTTCAACCAACCCTAATTTTTTCAACCAACCCTAAATTTTTCAACCAACCCTAATTTTTTCAACCAACCCTAATTTTTTCAACCAACCCTAATTTTTCAACCAACCCTTATTTTTTCAACCACCCCTTATTTTTTCAACCAACCCTAAATTTTCAACCAACCCTTATTTTTCAACCACCCCTTATTTTTTCAACCAACCCTAAATTTTTCAACCAACCCTTATTTTTTCAACCACCCCTTATTTTTTCAACCAACCCTTATTTTTTCAACCAACCCTTATTTTTTCAACCACCTCTTATTTTTCAACCAACCCTAATTTTTTCAACCAACCCTAAATTTTTCAACCAACCCTAATTTTTTCAACCAACCCTAATTTTTTCAACCAACCCTAAATTTTTCAACCAACCCTTATTTTTTCAACCACCCCTTATTTTTTCAACCAACCCTAATTTTTTCAACCAACCCTAAATTTTTCAACCAACCCTAATTTTTCAACCAACCCCAATTTTTTCAACCAACCCTTATTTTTCACCACCTCTTATTTTTTCAACCAACCCTTATTTTTTCAACCACCCTTATTTTTCAACCAACCCTAATTTTTTCAACCAACCCTAAATTTTTCAACCAACCCTAATTTTTTCAACCAACCCTAATTTTTTCAACCAACCCTAAATTTTTCAACCAACCCTTATTTTTTCAACCACCCCTTATTTTTTCAACCAACCCTAATTTTTTCAACCAACCCTCAATTTTTCAACCAACCCTAATTTTTTCAACCAACCCCAATTTTTTCAACCAACCCTTATTTTTTCAACCACCTCTTATTTTTTCAACCAACCCTTATTTTTTCAACCACCCCTTATTTTTTCAACCAACCCTAATTTTTTCAACCAACCCTAAATTTTTCAACCAACCCTAATTTTTTCAACCAACCCTAATTTTTTCAACCAACCCTAAATTTTTCAACCAACCCTTATTTTTTCAACCACCCCTTATTTTTTCAACCAACCCTAATTTTTTCAACCAACCCTAAATTTTTCAACCAACCCTAATTTTTTCAACCAACCCCAATTTTTTCAACCAACCCTTATTTTTTCAACCACCTCTTATTTTTTCAACCAACCCTTATTTTTTCAACCACCCCTTATTTTTTCAACCAACCCTAATTTTTTCAACCAACCCTAAATTTTTCAACCAACCCTAATTTTTTCAACCAACCCTAATTTTTTCAACCAACCCTAATTTTTTCAACCAACCCTAAATTTTTCAACCAACCCTAATTTTTTCAACCAACCCTAATTTTTTCAACCAACCCCAATTTTTTCAACCAACCCTTATTTTTTCAACCACCTCTTATTTTTCAACCAACCCTTATTTTTTCAACCACCCCTTATTTTTTCAACCAACCCTAATTTTTTCAACCAACCCTAAATTTTTCAACCAACCCTAATTTTTTCAACCAACCCCAATTTTTTCAACCAACCCTTATTTTTTCAACCACCTCTTATTTTTTCAACCAACCCTTATTTTTTCAACCACCCCTTATTTTTTCAACCAACCCTAATTTTTTCAACCAACCCTAAATTTTTCAACCAACCCTAATTTTTTCAACCAACCCTAATTTTTTCAACCAACCCTAATTTTTTCAACCAACCCTAAATTTTTCAACCAACCCTAATTTTTTCAACCAACCCTAATTTTTTCAACCAACCCTAAATTTTTCAACCAACCCTTATTTTTTCAACCACCCCTTATTTTTTCAACCAACCCTAATTTTTTCAACCAACCCTAAATTTTTCAACCAACCCTAATTTTTTCAACCAACCCCAATTTTTTCAACCAACCCTTATTTTTTCAACCACCTCTTATTTTTTCAACCAACCCTTATTTTTTCAACCACCCCTTATTTTTTCAACCACCCCTTATTTTTTCAACCAACCCTAAATTTTTCAACCAACCCTTATTTTTTCAACCACCCCTTATTTTTCAACCAACCCTAAATTTTTCAACCAACCCTTATTTTTTCAACCACCCCTTATTTTTTCAACCAACCCTAATTTTTTCAACCAACCCTAAATTTTTCAACCAACCCTAATTTTTTCAACCAACCCTAATTTTTTCAACCAACCCTAAATTTTTCAACCAACCCTTATTTTTTCAACCACCTCTTATTTTTTCAACCAACCCTAATTTTTTCAACCAACCCTAAATTTTTCAACCAACCCTAATTTTTTCAACCAACCCCAATTTTTTCAACCAACCCTAAATTTTTCAACCAACCCTTATTTTTTCAACCACCCCTTATTTTTTCAACCAACCCTAATTTTTTCAACCAACCCTAATTTTTTCAACCAACCCTAATTTTTTCAACCAACCCTTATTTTTTCAACCAACCCTTATTTTTTCAACCACCCCTTATTTTTTCAACCACCCCTAAATTTTTCAACCAACCCCAATTTTTTCAACCAACCCTAATTTTTTCAACCAACCCTAATTTTTTCAACCAACCCTAAATTTTTCAACCAACCCTAATTTTTTCAACCAACCCTAATTTTTCAACCAACCCTAAATTTTTCAACCAACCCCAATTTTTTCAACCAACCCAAAATTTTTCAACCAACCCCAATTTTTTCAACCACCCCTAAATTTTTCAACCAACCCCAATTTTTTCAACCAACCCTAATTTTTTCAACCAACCCTAATTTTTTCAACCAACCCTAAATTTTTCAACCAACCCTAATTTTTTCAACCAACCCTAATTTTTTCAACCAACCCAAAATTTTTCAACCAACCCTAAATTTTTCAACCAACCCCAATTTTTTCAACCACCCCTTATTTTTTCAACCAACCCTAATTTTTTCAACCAACCCTAATTTTTTCAACCAACCCTAATTTTTTCAACCAACCCTTATTTTTTCAACCAGCCCTTATTTTTTCAACCAACCCTTATTTTTTCAACCAACCCTTATTTTTTCAACCAACCCTTATTTTTTCAACCACCCCTAAATTTTTCAACCACCCCTAATTTTTTCAACCACCCCTAAATTTTTCAACCAACCCTTATTTTTTCAACCAACCCTTATTTTTTCAACCAACCCTTATTTTTTCAACCACCCCTAATTTTTTCAACCACCCCTAATTTTTTCAACCAACCCTTATTTTTTCAACCACCCCTAATTTTTTCAACCAACCCTAAATTTTTCACCAACCCTAATTTTTTCAACCAACCCTAATTTTTTCAACCACCCCTAAATTTTTCAACCAACCCTAATTTTTTCAACCAACCCTAAATTTTTCAACCAACCCTAATTTTTTCAACCAACCCTTATTTTTTCAACCACCCCTTATTTTTTCAACCAACCCTAAATTTTTCAACCAACCCTTATTTTTTCAACCACCTCTTATTTTTTCAACCAACCCTAATTTTTTCAACCAACCCTAATTTTTTCAACCACCCCTAAATTTTTCAACCAACCCTAATTTTTCAACCAACCCTAAATTTTTCAACCAACCCTAATTTTTTCAACCAACCCTTATTTTTCAACCACCCCTTATTTTTCAACCAACCCTTATTTTTTCAACCAACCCTTATTTTTTCAACCACCCCTTATTTTTTCAACCAACCCTTATTTTTTCAACCACCTCTTATTTTTTCAACCAACCCTAATTTTTTCAACCACCCCTTATTTTTTCAACCACCCCTTATTTTTTCAACCAACCCTTATTTTTTCAACCAACCCTTATTTTTTCAACCACCCCTTATTTTTTCAACCAACCCTTATTTTTTCAACCACCTCTTATTTTTTCAACCAACCCTAATTTTTCAACCAACCCTTATTTTTTCAACCACCCCTTATTTTTTCAACCAACCCTTATTTTTTCAACCAACCCTTATTTTTTCAACCACCCCTTATTTTTTCAACCAACCCTTATTTTTTCAACCAACCCTTATTTTTTCAACCACCCTAATTTTTTCAACCAACCCTAAATTTTTCAACCAACCCTAATTTTTTCAACCAACCCTAAATTTTTCAACCAACCCCAATTTTTTCAACCAACCCTAAATTTTTCAACCAACCCTTATTTTTTCAACCACCCCTTATTTTTTCAACCAACCCTTATTTTTTCAACCACCCCTTATTTTTTCAACCAACCCTTATTTTTTCAACCAACCCTTATTTTTTCAACCAACCCTTATTTTTTCAACCACCCCTTATTTTTTCAACCAACCCTTATTTTTTCAACCAACCCTTATTTTTTCAACCACCCCTTATTTTTTTCAACCAACCCTAATTTTTTCAACCAACCCTAAATTTTTCAACCAACCCTAATTTTTTCAACCAACCCTAATTTTTTCAACCAACCCTAATTTTTTCAACCAACCCTAAATTTTTCAACCAACCCAATTTTTTCAACCAACCCTAAATTTTTCAACCAACCCTTATTTTTTTCAACCACCCCTTATTTTTTTCAACCAACCCTAATTTTTTCAACCAACCCTAATTTTTTCAACCAACCCTAATTTTTTCAACCAACCCTTATTTTTTCAACCAACCCTTATTTTTTTCAACCACCCCTTATTTTTTCAACCACCCCTAAATTTTTCAACCAACCCCAATTTTTTCAACCAACCCTAATTTTTTCAACCAACCCCAATTTTTTCAACCAACCCCAATTTTTTCAACCAACCCAAAATTTTTCAACCAACCCCAATTTTTTCAACCACCCCTAAATTTTTCAACCAACCCTAAATTTTTCAACCACCCCTAATTTTTTCAACCAACCCTAATTTTTTCAACCAACCCTAAATTTTTCAACCAACCCCAATTTTTTCAACCAACCCAAAATTTTTCAACCAACCCCAATTTTTTCAACCACCCCTAAATTTTTCAACCAACCCCAATTTTTTCAACCAACCCTAATTTTTTCAACCAACCCTAATTTTTTCAACCAACCCTAAATTTTTCAACCAACCCTAAATTTTTCAACCAACCCCAATTTTTTCAACCAACCCTTATTTTTTCAACCACCCCTTATTTTTTCAACCAACCCTAATTTTTTCAACCAACCCTAATTTTTTCAACCAACCCTAAATTTTTCAACCAACCCCAATTTTTCAACCAACCCAAAATTTTTCAACCAACCCTTATTTTTTCAACCACCCTTATTTTTTCAACCAACCCTAATTTTTTCAACCAACCCTAATTTTTTCAACCAACCCTAATTTTTTCAACCAACCCTTATTTTTTCAACCAGCCCTTATTTTTTCAACCAACCCTAAATTTTTCAACCAACCCTTATTTTTTCAACCAACCCTTATTTTTTCAACCAACCCTTATTTTTTCAACCACCCCTAAATTTTTCAACCACCCCTAATTTTTTCAACCACCCCTAAATTTTTCAACCAACCCTTATTTTTTCAACCAACCCTTATTTTTTCAACCAACCCTTATTTTTTTAACCACCCCTAATTTTTTCAACCACCCCTAATTTTTTTCAACCAACCCTAAATTTTTCAACCAACCCTAATTTTTTCAACCAACCCTAATTTTTTCAACCACCCCTAAATTTTTCAACCACCCCTAATTTTTTCAACCACCCCTAAATTTTTCAACCAACCCTTATTTTTTCAACCACCCCTAATTTTTTCAACCAACCCTAAATTTTTCAACCAACCCTAATTTTTTCAACCAACCCTAATTTTTTCAACCACCCCTAAATTTTTCAACCAACCCTAATTTTTTCAACCAACCCTAAATTTTTCAACCAACCCTAATTTTTTCAACCAACCCTTATTTTTTCAACCACCCCTTATTTTTTCAACCAACCCTTATTTTTTCAACCACCCCTTATTTTTTCAACCAACCCTAAATTTTTCAACCAACCCTTATTTTTTCAACCAACCCTTATTTTTTCAACCAACCCTTATTTTTTCAACCACCTCTTATTTTTTCAACCAACCCTAATTTTTTCAACCAACCCTAAATTTTCAACCAACCCTAATTTTTTCAACCAACCCTAAATTTTTCAACCAACCCCAATTTTTTCAACCAACCCTAAATTTTTCAACCAACCCTTATTTTTTCAACCACCCCTTATTTTTTCAACCAACCCTTATTTTTCCAACCACCCCTTATTTTTTCAACCAACCCTTATTTTTTCAACCAACCCTTATTTTTTCAACCACCCCTTATTTTTTCAACCAACCCTTATTTTTTCAACCAACCCTTATTTTTTCAACCACCCCTTATTTTTTCAACCAACCCTAATTTTTTCAACCAACCCTAATTTTTCAACCAACCCTAATTTTTTCAACCAACCCTAATTTTTTCAACCAACCCTAAATTTTTCAACCAACCCTAATTTTTTCAACCAACCCTAATTTTTTTCAACCAACCCTAAATTTTTCAACCAACCCTTATTTTTTCAACCACCCCTTATTTTTTCAACCAACCCTTATTTTTTCAACCAACCCTCATTTTTTCAACCACCCCTTATTTTTTCAACCAACCCTAATTTTTTCAACCAACCCTAATTTTTTCAACCAACCCTAAATTTTTCAACCAACCCTTATTTTTTCAACCACCCCTTATTTTTTCAACCAACCCTAATTTTTTCAACGAGCCCTAATTTTTTCAACCAACCCTAATTTTTTCAACCAACCCTAAATTTTTCAGCCAACCCCAATTTTTTCAACCAACCCTAAATTTTTCAACAGCCCTAATTTTTTCAACCAACCCTAATTTTTTCAACCAACCCTAAATTATTCAGACCAACCCCTAATTTTTTCAACCACCCTTATTTTTCAACCAACCCTAATTTTTTCAACCAACCCTTAAATTTTTCAACCAACCCTAATTTTTTCAACCAACCCTAATTTTTCAACCAACCCCATATTTTTCAACCAACCCTAATTTTTCAACCAACCCTTATTTTTTCAACCAACCCTAAATTTTCAACCAACCCTTATTTTTTCAACCACCCCAATTTTTTCAACCAACCCTTATTTTTTCAACCAACCCTTATTTTTTCAACCACCCCTATTTTCAACCAACCTTATTTTTTCAACCAACCCTTATTTTTTCAACCAACCCTAAATTTTTTCAACCAACCCTTATTTTTTCAACCACCCCTTTATTTTTTCAACCAACCCTTATTTTTTCAACCAACCCTTATTTTTTCAACCACCCATATTTTTTCAACCAACCCTAATTTTTTCAACCAACCCTAAATTTTTCAACCAACCCTAATTTTTTCAACCAACCCTAACACCTAATTTTTCAACCAACCCTTATTTTTTCAACCAACCCTTATTTTTTCAACCAACCCTTATTTTTTCAACCACCCCTTATTTTTTCAACCAACCCTTATTTTTTCAACCAACCCTTATTTTTTCAACCACCCCTTATTTTTTCAACCAACCCTTATTTTTTCAACCAACCCTTATTTTTTCAACCAACCCTTATTTTTTCAACCAACCCTAATTTTTTCAACCAACCCTAAATTTTTTCAACCAACCCTAATTTTTTCAACCAACCCTAATTTTTTCAACCAACCCTAAATTTTTCAACCAACCCTAATTTTTTCAACCAACCCTTAATTTTTTCAACCAACCCTAAATTTTTTCAACCAACCCTAATTTTTTCAACCAACCCTTATTTTTTCAACCAACCCTTATTTTTTCAACCAACCCTAATTTTTTCAACCACCCTATTTTTTCAACCAACCCTAATTTTTCAACCAACCCTAATTTTTTCAACCAACCCTAATTTTTTCAACCAACCCTAATTTTTTCAACCAACCCTAATTTTTTCAACCAACCCTAATTTTTTCAACCAACCCCTAATTTTTTCAACCAACCCTAAATTTTTCAGCCAACCCCAATTTTTCAACCAACCCTAAATTTTTCAACCAACCCTTATTTTTTCAACCACCCCTAATTTTTTCAACCACCCCTAATTTTTTCAACCAACCCTAATTTTTTCAACCAACCCTAATTTTTCAACCAACCCTAATTTTTCAACCCTAATTCAACCAACCCCAATTTTTTCAACCAACCCTAAATTTTTCAACCAACCCTTATTTTTTCAACCAACCCTAAATTTTTCAACCAACCCTTATTTTTTCAACCACCCCTTATTTTTTCAACCAACCCTTATTTTTTCAACCAACCCTTATTTTTTCAACCACCCCTTATTTTTTTCAACCAACCCTTATTTTTTCAACCACCCCTTATTTTTTCAACCAACCCTAAATTTTTCAACCAACCCTTATTTTTTCAACCACCCCTTATTTTTTCAACCAACCCTTATTTTTTCAACCAACCCTTATTTTTTCAACCACCTCTGATTTTTTCAACCAACCCTAATTTTTTCAACCAACCCTAAATTTTTCAACCAACCCTAATTTTTCAACCAACCCTAAATTTTTCAACCAACCCTAAATTTTTCAACCAACCCAATTTTTTCAACCAACCCTTATTTTTTCAACCACCCCTTATTTTTTCAACCAACCCTAATTTTTTCAACCAACCCTAATTTTTTCAACCAACCCTAATTTTTTCAACCAACCCTTATTTTTTCACCACCCCTTATTTTTTCAACCAACCCTTATTTTTTCAACCAACCCTTATTTTTTCAACCACCTCTGATTTTTTCAACCAACCCTAATTTTTCAACCAACCCTAAATTTTTCAACCAACCCTAATTTTTTCAACCAACCCTAAATTTTTCAACCAACCCCAATTTTTTTCAACCAACCCAAAAATTTTTCAACCAACCCTTATTTTTTCAACCACCCCTTATTTTTTCAACCAACCCTAATTTTTTCAACCAACCCTAATTTTTTCAACCAACCCTAATTTTTTCAACCAACCCTTATTTTTTCAACCAACCCTAAATTTTTCAACCAACCCTTATTTTTTCAACCACCCCTAATTTTTTCAACCAACCCTAATTTTTTCAACCAACCCTTATTTTTTCAACCACCCCTTATTTTTTCAACCAACCCTTATTTTTTCAACCACCCCTTATTTTTTCAACCAACCCTAAATTTTTCAACCAACCCTTATTTTTTCAACCACCCCTTATTTTTTCAACCAACCCTTATTTTTTCAACCAACCCTTATTTTTTCAACCACCTCTGATTTTTTCAACCAACCCTAATTTTTTCAACCAACCCTAAATTTTTCAACCAACCCTAATTTTTTCAACCAACCCTAAATTTTTCAACCAACCCTAAATTTTTCAACCAACCCCAATTTTTTTCAACCAACCCTTATTTTTTCAACCACCCCTTATTTTTTCAACCAACCCTAATTTTTTCAACCAACCCTAATTTTTTCAACCAACCCTAATTTTTTCAACCAACCCTTATTTTTTCAACCACCCCTTATTTTTTCAACCAACCCTTATTTTTTCAACCAACCCTTATTTTTTCAACCACCTCTGATTTTTTCAACCAACCCTAATTTTTTCAACCAACCCTAAATTTTTCAACCAACCCTAATTTTTTCAACCAACCCCAATTTTTTCAACCAACCCAAAATTTTTCAACCAACCCTTATTTTTTTCAACCACCCCTTATTTTTTCAACCAACCCTAATTTTTTCAACCAACCCTTATTTTTTCAACCAACCCTAATTTTTTCAACCAACCCTTATTTTTCAACCAACCCTAAATTTTTCAACCAACCCTTATTTTTTCAACCAACCCTAATTTTTTCAACCAACCCTAAATTTTTCAACCAACCCCAATTTTTTCAACCAACCCTTATTTTTTCAACCACCCCCTTATTTTTTCAACCAACCCTAATTTTTTCAACCAACCCTAATTTTTTCAACCAACCCTAATTTTTTCAACCAACCCTTATTTTTTCAACCACCCCTTATTTTTTCAACCAACCCTTATTTTTTCAACCAACCCTTATTTTTTCAACCACCTCTGATTTTTTCAACCAACCCTAATTTTTTCAACCAACCCTAAATTTTTCAACCAACCCTAATTTTTTCAACCAACCCCAATTTTTTCAACCAACCCAAAATTTTTAAACCAACCCTTATTTTTTCAACCACCCCTTATTTTTTCAACCAACCCTAATTTTTTCAACCAACCCTAATTTTTTCAACCAACCCTAATTTTTTCAACCAACCCTATTTTTTCAACCAACCCTAAATTTTTCAACCAACCCTTATTTTTTCAACCAACCCTAATTTTTTCAACCAACCCTAATTTTTTCAACCAACCCTTATTTTTTCAACCAACCCTTATTTTTTCAACCAACCCTTATTTTTTCAACCACCCCTAATTTTTTCAACCAACCCTAATTTTTTCAACCACCCCTAATTTTTTCAACCAACCCTTATTTTTTCAACCAACCCTAATTTTTTCAACCAACCCTAATTTTTCAACCAACCCTAATTTTTTCAACCAACCCTTATTTTTTCAACCACCCCTTATTTTTTCAACCAACCCTTATTTTTCAACCACCCCTTATTTTTTCAACCAACCCTAAATTTTTCAACCAACCCTTATTTTTTCAACCAACCCTTATTTTTTCAACCAACCCTTATTTTTTCAACCAACCCTTATTTTTTCAACCAACCCTTATTTTTTCAACCACCTCTTATTTTTTCAACCAACCCTAATTTTTTCAACCAACCCTAAATTTTTCAACCAACCCTAATTTTTTCAACCAACCCTAAATTTTTCAACCAACCCCAATTTTTTCAACCAACCCTAAATTTTTCAACCAACCCTTATTTTTTCAACCACCCCTTTTTTTCAACCAACCCTAATTTTTCAACCAACCCTAATTTTTTCAACCAACCCTAATTTTTTCAACCAACCCTTATTTTTTTCAACCAGCCCTTATTTTTTCAACCAACCCTAAATTTTTCAACCAACCCTAATTTTTTCAACCAACCCTAAATTTTTCAACCAACCCTAATTTTTTCAACCAACCCTAAATTTTTCAACCAACCCCAATTTTTTCAACCAACCCTAAATTTTTCAACCAACCCTTATTTTTTCAACCACCCCTTTTTTTCAACCAACCCTAATTTTTTTCAACCAACCCTAATTTTTTCAACCAACCCTAATTTTTTCAACCAACCCTTATTTTTTCAACCAGCCCTTATTTTTTCAACCAACCCTAAATTTTTCAACCAACCCTTATTTTTTTCAACCACCCCTTATTTTTTCAACCACCCCTAAATTTTTCAACCAACCCCAATTTTTTCAACCAACCCTAATTTTTTCAACCAACCCTAATTTTTTCAACCACCCCTAAATTTTTCAACCAACCCTAATTTTTTCAACCAACCCTAAATTTTTCAACCAACCCTAATTTTTTCAACCAACCCTTATTTTTTCAACCAACCCCAATTTTTTCAACCAACCCTTATTTTTTCAACCAACCCTTATTTTTTCAACCAACCCTAAATTTTTCAACCCTTATTTTTTCAACCAACCCTAAATTTTTCAACCAACCCTTATTTTTTCAACCAACCCTTATTTTTTCAACCAACCCTTATTTTTTCAACCACCTCTTATTTTTTCAACCAACCCTAATTTTTTCAACCAACCCTAAATTTTTCAACCAACCCTAATTTTTTCAACCAACCCTAAATTTTTCAACCAACCCCCAATTTTTTCAACCAACCCTAAATTTTTCAACCAACCCTTATTTTTTCAACCACCCCTTATTTTTTCAACCACCCCTAAATTTTTCAACCAACCCCAATTTTTTCAACCAACCCTAATTTTTTCAACCAACCCTAATTTTTTCAACCACCCCTAAATTTTTCAACCAACCCTAATTTTTTCAACCAACCCTAATTTTTCAACCACCCCTTATTTTTTCAACCAACCCTAATTTTTTCAACCACCCCTAAATTTTTCAACCAACCCTAATTTTTTCAACCAACCCTAATTTTTTCAACCAACCCTAATTTTTTCAACCAACCCTAATTTTTTCAACCAACCCTTATTTTTTCAACCAGCCCTTATTTTTTCAACCAACCCTAAATTTTTCAACCAACCCTTATTTTTTCAACCACCCCTTATTTTTTCAACCACCCCTAAATTTTTCAACCAACCCCAATTTTTTCAACCAACCCTAATTTTTTCAACCAACCCTAATTTTTTCAACCACCCCTAAATTTTTCAACCAACCCTAATTTTTTCAACCAACCCTAATTTTTCAACCAACCCTAATTTTTTCAACCAACCCTTATTTTTTCAACCAACCCCAATTTTTTCAACCAACCCTTATTTTTTCAACCAACCCTTATTTTTTCAACCACTCCTAATTTTTTCAACCAACCCTTATTTTTCCAACCAACCCTTATTTTTTCAACCAACCCTAAATTTTTCAACCACCCCTTATTTTTTCAACCAACCCTAATTTTTTCAACCAACCCTAAATTTTTCAACCAACCCTAATTTTTTCAACCAACCCTAAATTTTTCAACCAACCCTAATTTTTTCAACCAACCCTAAATTTTTCAACCAACCCTAATTTTTTCAACCAACCCTAATTTTTTCAACCAACCCTAAATTTTTCAACCAACCCTTATTTTTTCAACCACCCCTTATTTTTTCAACCAACCCTAAATTTTTCAACCAACCCTTATTTTTTCAACCACCCCTTATTTTTTCAACCAACCCTTATTTTTTCAACCAACCCTTATTTTTTCAACCACCTCTTATTTTTTCAACCAACCCTAATTTTTTCAACCAACCCTAAATTTTTCAACCAACCCTAATTTTTTCAACCAACCCTAAATTTTTCAACCAACCCCAATTTTTTCAACCAACCCTAAATTTTTCAACCAACCCTTATTTTTTCAACCACCCCTTATTTTTTCAACCACCCCTAAATTTTTCAACCAACCCTTATTTTTTCAACCAACCCTTATTTTTTCAACCACTCCTAATTTTTTCAACCAACCCTTATTTTTCCAACCAACCCTTATTTTTTCAACCAACCCTAAATTTTTCAACCACCCCTTATTTTTTCAACCAACCCTAATTTTTTCAACCAACCCTAAATTTTTCAACCAACCCTAATTTTTTCAACCAACCCTAAATTTTTCAACCAACCCTAATTTTTTCAACCAACCCTAAATTTTTCAACCAACCCTAATTTTTTCAACCAACCCTAATTTTTTCAACCAACCCTAAATTTTTCAACCAACCCTAATTTTTTCAACCAACCCTAATTTTTTCAACCAACCCTAAATTTTTCAACCAACCCTTATTTTTTCAACCACCCCTTATTTTTTCAACCAACCCTTATTTTTTCAACCAACCCTTATTTTTTCAACCACCTCTTATTTTTTCAACCAACCCTAATTTTTTCAACCAACCCTAAATTTTTCAACCAACCCTAATTTTTTCAACCAACCCTAATTTTTTCAACCAACCCTAAATTTTTCAACCAACCCCAATTTTTTCAACCAACCCTAAATTTTTCAACCAACCCTTATTTTTTCAACCACCCCTTATTTTTTCAACCAACCCTAATTTTTTCAACCAACCCTAATTTTTTCAACCAACCCTAATTTTTTCAACCAACCCTTATTTTTTCAACCAACCCTTATTTTTTCAACCACCCCTTATTTTTTCAACCACCCCTAAATTTTTCAACCAACCCCAATTTTTTCAACCAAACCTAATTTTTTCAACCAACCCTAATTTTTTCAACCAACCCTAAATTTTTCAACCAACCCTAATTTTTTCAACCAACCCTAATTTTTTCAACCAACCCTAAATTTTTCAACCAACCCTAATTTTTTCAACCAACCCCAATTTTTTCAACCAACCCTAATTTTTTCAACCAACCCTAAATTTTTCAACCAACCCTAATTTTTTCAACCAACCCCAATTTTTTCAACCAACCCTAAATTTTTCAACCAACCCTAATTTTTTCAACCAACCCTAAATTTTTCAACCAACCCTAATTTTTTCAACCAACCCTAATTTTTTCAACCAACCCTAAATTTTTCAACCAACCCTAAATTTTTCAACCAACCCCAATTTTTTCAACCAACCCAAAATTTTTCAACCAACCCTTATTTTTTCAACCACCCCTTATTTTTTCAACCAACCCTTATTTTTTCAACCACCCCTAAATTTTTCAACCACCCCTAATTTTTTCAACCACCCCTAAATTTTTCAACCAACCCTTATTTTTTCAACCAACCCTTATTTTTTCAACCAACCCTTATTTTTTCAACCACCCCTAAATTTTTCAACCACCCCTAATTTTTTCAACCACCCCTAATTTTTTCAACCAACCCTTATTTTTTCAACCACCCCTAATTTTTTCAACCAACCCTAAATTTTTCAACCAACCCTAATTTTTTCAACCAACCCTAATTTTTTCAACCACCCCTAAATTTTTCAACCAACCCTAATTTTTTCAACCAACCCTAAATTTTTCAACCAACCCTAATTTTTTCAACCAACCCTTATTTTTTCAACCACCCCTTATTTTTTCAACCAACCCTTATTTTTTCAACCACCCCTTATTTTTTCAACCAACCCTAAATTTTTCAACCAACCCTTATTTTTTCAACCAACCCTTATTTTTTCAACCAACCCTTATTTTTTCAACCAGCCCTTATTTTTTCAACCAACCCTAAATTTTTCAACCAACCCTTATTTTTTCAACCACCCCTTATTTTTTCAACCAACCCTAAATTTTTCAACCAACCCTTATTTTTTCAACCAACCCTTATTTTTTCAACCAACCCTAATTTTTTCAACCAACCCTAAATTTTTCAACCAACCCTAATTTTTTCAACCAACCCTAAATTTTTCAACCAACCCCAATTTTTTCAACCAACCCTAAATTTTTCAACCAACTCTTATTTTTTCAACCACCCCTTATTTTTTCAACCAACCCTAATTTTTTCAACCACCTCTTATTTTTTCAACCAACCCTAATTTTTTCAACCAACCCTAAATTTTTCAACCAACCCTAATTTTTTCAACCAACCCTAAATTTTTCAACCAACCCCAATTTTTTCAACCAACCCTAAATTTTTCAACCAACCCTTATTTTTTCAACCACCCCTTATTTTTTCAACCAACCCTAATTTTTTCAACCAACCCTAATTTTTTCAACCAACCCTAATTTTTTCAACCAACCCTTATTTTTTCAACCAGCCCTTATTTTTTCAACCAACCCTAAATTTTTCAACCAACCCTTATTTTTTCAACCACCCCTTATTTTTTCAACCACCCCTAAATTTTTCAACCAACCCCAATTTTTTCAACCAACCCTAATTTTTTCAACCAACCCTAATTTTTTCAACCACCCCTAAATTTTTCAACCAACCCTAATTTTTTCAACCAACCCTAAATTTTTCAACCAACCCTAATTTTTTCAACCAACCCTTATTTTTTCAACCAACCCCAATTTTTTCAACCAACCCTTATTTTTTCAACCAACCCTTATTTTTTCAACCAACCCTAAATTTTTCAACCAACCCTTATTTTTTCAACCACTCCTAATTTTTTCAACCAACCCTTATTTTTCCAACCAACCCTTATTTTTTCAACCAACCCTAAATTTTTCAACCACCCCTTATTTTTTCAACCAACCCTAATTTTTTCAACCAACCCTAAATTTTTCAACCAACCCTAATTTTTTCAACCAACCCTAAATTTTTCAACCAACCCTAATTTTTTCAACCAACCCTAAATTTTTCAACCAACCCTTATTTTTTCAACCACCCCTTATTTTTTCAACCAACCCTTATTTTTTCAACCAACCCTTATTTTTTCAACCACCTCTTATTTTTTCAACCAACCCTAATTTTTTCAACCAACCCTAAATTTTTCAACCAACCCTAATTTTTTCAACCAACCCTAATTTTTTCAACCAACCCTAAATTTTTCAACCAACCCCAATTTTTTCAACCAACCCTAAATTTTTCAACCAACCCTTATTTTTTCAACCACCCCTTATTTTTTCAACCAACCCTAATTTTTTCAACCAACCCTAATTTTTTCAACCAACCCTAATTTTTTCAACCAACCCTTATTTTTTCAACCAACCCTTATTTTTTCAACCAACCCTAATTTTTTCAACCAACCCTAATTTTTTCAACCAACCCTAATTTTTTCAACCAACCCCAATTTTTTCAACCAACCCTAATTTTTTCAACCAACCCTAATTTTTTCAACCAACCCTAAATTTTTCAAGCAACCCTAATTTTTTCAACCAACCCTAATTTTTTCAACCAACCCTAAATTTTTCAACCAACCCTAATTTTTTCAACCAACCCTAAATTTTTCAACCAACCCCAATTTTTTCAACCAACCCAAAATTTTTCAACCAACCCTTATTTTTTCAACCACCCCTTATTTTTTCAACCAACCCTAATTTTTTCAACCAACCCTAATTTTTTCAACCAACCCTAATTTTTTCAACCAACCCTTATTTTTTCAACCAGCCCTTATTTTTTCAACCAACCCTAAATTTTTCAACCAACCCTTATTTTTTCAACCAACCCTTATTTTTTCAACCAACCCTTATTTTTTCAACCACCCCTAAATTTTTCAACGACCCCTAATTTTTTCAACCACCCCTAAATTTTTCAACCAACCCTTATTTTTTCAACCAACCCTTATTTTTTCAACCAACCCTTATTTTTTCAACCACCCCTAAATTTTTCAACCACCCCTAATTTTTTCAACCAACCCTTATTTTTTCAACCACCCCTAATTTTTTCAACCAACCCTAAATTTTTCAACCAACCCTTATTTTTTCAACCAACCCTTATTTTTTCAACCAACCCTTATTTTTTCAACCACCCCTTATTTTTTCAACCACCCCTTATTTTTTCAACCAACCCTTATTTTTTCAACCACCCCTAATTTTTTCAACCAACCCTAAATTTTTCAACCAACCCTAATTTTTTCAACCAACCC
Source organism: Caenorhabditis doughertyi (assembly GCA_963572265.1). Classification (NCBI taxonomy): domain Eukaryota; kingdom Metazoa; phylum Nematoda; class Chromadorea; order Rhabditida; family Rhabditidae; genus Caenorhabditis; species Caenorhabditis doughertyi. The sequence goes on along the minus strand of OY751556.1, from coordinate 10,778,661 downwards.
TAATTTTTTCAACCACCCCTAAATTTTTCAACCAACCCTTATTTTTTCAACCACCCCTTATTTTTTCAACCAACCCTAAATTTTTCAACCAACCCTTATTTTTTCAACCAACCCTTATTTTTTCAACCAACCCTTATTTTTTCAACCACCTCTTATTTTTTCAACCAACCCTAATTTTTTCAACCAACCCTAAATTTTTCAACCAACCCTAATTTTTTCAACCAACCCTAAATTTTTCAACCAACCCCAATTTTTTCAACCAACCCTAAATTTTTCAACCAACCCTTATTTTTTCAACCACCCCTTATTTTTTCAACCAACCCTAATTTTTTCAACCAACCCTAATTTTTTCAACCAACCCTAATTTTTTCAACCAACCCTTATTTTTTCAACCACCCCTAATTTTTTCAACCAACCCTTATTTTTTCAACCACCCCTAATTTTTTCAACCAACCCTAAATTTTTCAACCAACCCTAATTTTTTCAACCAACCCTAATTTTTTCAACCACCCCTAAATTTTTCAACCAACCCTTATTTTTTCAACCACCCCTTATTTTTTCAACCAACCCTAAATTTTTCAACCAACCCTTATTTTTTCAACCACCCCTTATTTTTTCAACCAACCCTAAATTTTTCAACCAACCCTTATTTTTTCAACCAACCCTTATTTTTTCAACCAACCCTTATTTTTTCAACCACCTCTTATTTTTTCAACCACCCCTAAATTTTTCAACCAACCCTTATTTTTTCAACCACCCCTTATTTTTTCAACCAACCCTAATTTTTTCAACCAACCCTAAATTTTTCAACCAACCCTAATTTTTTCAACCACCCCTTATTTTTTCAACCAACCCTAATTTTTTCAACCAACCCTTATTTTTTCAACCAACCCTAAATTTTTCAACCAACCCTTATTTTTTCAACCACCCCTTATTTTTTCAACCAACCCTAAATTTTTCAACCAACCCTTATTTTTTCAACCAACCCTAAATTTTTCAACCAACCCTTATTTTTTCAACCAACCCTTATTTTTTCAACCACCCCTAAATTTTTCAACCAACCCTTATTTTTTCAACCACCCCTTATTTTTTCAACCAACCCTAATTTTTTCAACCAACCCTAAATTTTTCAACCAACCCTAATTTTTTCAACCAACCCTAAATTTTTCAACCAACCCCAATTTTTTCAACCAACCCTAAATTTTTCAACCAACCCTTATTTTTTCAACCAACCCTTATTTTTTCAACCAACCCTAATTTTTTCAACCAACCCTTATTTTTTCAACCACCCCTAAATTTTTCAACCACCCCTAATTTTTTCAACCACCCCTAATTTTTTCAACCAACCCTTATTTTTTCAACCACCCCTAATTTTTTCAACCAACCCTAAATTTTTCAACCAACCCTAATTTTTTCAACCAACCCTAATTTTTTCAACCACCCCTAAATTTTTCAACCAACCCTTATTTTTTCAACCACCCCTTATTTTTTCAACCAACCCTAAATTTTTCAACCAACCCTTATTTTTTCAACCAACCCTTATTTTTTCAACCAACCCTTATTTTTTCAACCACCTCTTATTTTTTCAACCAACCCTAATTTTTTCAACCAACCCTAAATTTTTCAACCAACCCTAATTTTTTCAACCAACCCTTATTTTTTCAACCACCCCTTATTTTTTCAACCAACCCTAATTTTTTCAACCAACCCTAATTTTTTCAACCAACCCTAATTTTTTCAACCAACCCTTATTTTTTCAACCAGCCCTTATTTTTTCAACCAACCCTAAATTTTTCAACCAACCCTTATTTTTTCAACCACCCCTTATTTTTTCAACCACCCCTAAATTTTTCAACCAACCCCAATTTTTTCAACCAACCCTAATTTTTTCAACCAACCCTAATTTTTTCAACCACCCCTAAATTTTTCAACCAACCCTAATTTTTTCAACCAACCCTAAATTTTTCAACCAACCCTAATTTTTTCAACCAACCCTTATTTTTTCAACCAACCCCAATTTTTTCAACCAACCCTTATTTTTTCAACCAACCCTTATTTTTTCAACCAACCCTAAATTTTTCAACCAACCCTTATTTTTCCAACCAACCCTTATTTTTTCAACCAACCCTTATTTTTTCAACCAACCCTAAATTTTTCAACCAACCCTAATTTTTTCAACCAACCCTAAATTTTTCAACCAACCCTAATTTTTTCAACCAACCCTAAATTTTTCAACCAACCCTAATTTTTTCAACCAACCCTAAATTTTTCAACCAACCCTTATTTTTTCAACCACCCCTTATTTTTTCAACCAACCCTAAATTTTTCAACCAACCCTTATTTTTTCAACCACCCCTTATTTTTTCAACCAACCCTTATTTTTTCAACCAACCCTTATTTTTTCAACCACCTCTTATTTTTTCAACCAACCCTAATTTTTTCAACCAACCCTAAATTTTTCAACCAACCCTAATTTTTTCAACCAACCCTAATTTTTTCAACCAACCCTAAATTTTTCAACCAACCCCAATTTTTTCAACCAACCCTAAATTTTTCAACCAACCCTTATTTTTTCAACCAACCCTAATTTTTTCAACCAACCCTAATTTTTTCAACCAACCCTAATTTTTTCAACCAACCCTTATTTTTTCAACCAACCCTTATTTTTTCAACCACCCCTTATTTTTTCAACCACCCCTAAATTTTTCAACCAACCCTAATTTTTTCAACCAACCCTTATTTTTTCAACCACCCCTAATTTTTTCAACCAACCCTAAATTTTTCAACCAACCCTAAATTTTTCAACCAACCCTAATTTTTTCAACCAACCCTAATTTTTTCAACCACCCCTAAATTTTTCAACCAACCCTAATTTTTTCAACCAACCCTAAATTTTTCAACCAACCCTAATTTTTTCAACCAACCCTTATTTTTTCAACCACCCCTTATTTTTTCAACCAACCCTTATTTTTTCAACCACCCCTTATTTTTTCAACCAACCCTAAATTTTTCAACCAACCCTTATTTTTTCAACCACCCCTTATTTTTTCAACCAACCCTAAATTTTTCAACCAACCCTTATTTTTTCAACCAACCCTTATTTTTTCAACCAACCCTTATTTTTTCAACCACCTCTTATTTTTTCAACCAACCCTAATTTTTTCAACCAACCCTAAATTTTTCAACCAACCCTAATTTTTTCAACCAACCCTAAATTTTTCAACCAACCCCAATTTTTTCAACCAACCCTAAATTTTTCAACCAACCCTTATTTTTTCAACCACCCCTTATTTTTTCAACCAACCCTAATTTTTTCAACCAACCCTAATTTTTTCAACCAACCCTAATTTTTTCAACCAACCCTTATTTTTTCAACCACCCCTAATTTTTTCAACCAACCCTTATTTTTTCAACCACCCCTAATTTTTTCAACCAACCCTAAATTTTTCAACCAACCCTAATTTTTTCAACCAACCCTAATTTTTTCAACCACCCCTAAATTTTTCAACCAACCCTTATTTTTTCAACCACCCCTTATTTTTTCAACCAACCCTAAATTTTTCAACCAACCCTTATTTTTTCAACCACCCCTTATTTTTTCAACCAACCCTAAATTTTTCAACCAACCCTTATTTTTTCAACCAACCCTTATTTTTTCAACCAACCCTTATTTTTTCAACCACCTCTTATTTTTTCAACCACCCCTAAATTTTTCAACCAACCCTTATTTTTTCAACCACCCCTTATTTTTTCAACCAACCCTAATTTTTTCAACCAACCCTAAATTTTTCAACCAACCCTAATTTTTTCAACCACCCCTTATTTTTTCAACCAACCCTAATTTTTTCAACCAACCCTTATTTTTTCAACCAACCCTAAATTTTTCAACCAACCCTTATTTTTTCAACCACCCCTTATTTTTTCAACCAACCCTAAATTTTTCAACCAACCCTTATTTTTTCAACCAACCCTAAATTTTTCAACCAACCCTTATTTTTTCAACCAACCCTTATTTTTTCAACCACCCCTAAATTTTTCAACCAACCCTTATTTTTCAACCACCCCTTATTTTTTCAACCAACCCTAATTTTTTCAACCAACCCTAAATTTTTCAACCAACCCTAATTTTTTCAACCAACCCTAAATTTTTCAACCAACCCCAATTTTTTCAACCAACCCTAAATTTTTCAACCAACCCTTATTTTTTCAACCAACCCTTATTTTTTCAACCAACCCTAATTTTTTCAACCAACCCTTATTTTTTCAACCACCCCTAAATTTTTCAACCACCCCTAATTTTTTCAACCACCCCTAATTTTTTCAACCAACCCTTATTTTTTCAACCACCCCTAATTTTTTCAACCAACCCTAAATTTTTCAACCAACCCTAATTTTTTCAACCAACCCTAATTTTTTCAACCACCCCTAAATTTTTCAACCAACCCTTATTTTTTCAACCACCCCTTATTTTTTCAACCAACCCTAAATTTTTCAACCAACCCTTATTTTTTCAACCAACCCTTATTTTTTCAACCAACCCTTATTTTTTCAACCACCTCTTATTTTTTCAACCAACCCTAATTTTTTCAACCAACCCTAAATTTTTCAACCAACCCTAATTTTTTCAACCAACCCTTATTTTTTCAACCACCCCTTATTTTTTCAACCAACCCTAATTTTTTCAACCAACCCTAATTTTTTCAACCAACCCTAATTTTTTCAACCAACCCTTATTTTTTCAACCAGCCCTTATTTTTTCAACCAACCCTAAATTTTTCAACCAACCCTTATTTTTTCAACCACCCCTTATTTTTTCAACCACCCCTAAATTTTTCAACCAACCCCAATTTTTTCAACCAACCCTAATTTTTTCAACCAACCCTAATTTTTTCAACCACCCCTAAATTTTTCAACCAACCCTAATTTTTTCAACCAACCCTAAATTTTTCAACCAACCCTAATTTTTTCAACCAACCCTTATTTTTTCAACCAACCCCAATTTTTTCAACCAACCCTTATTTTTTCAACCAACCCTTATTTTTTCAACCAACCCTAAATTTTTCAACCAACCCTTATTTTTCCAACCAACCCTTATTTTTTCAACCAACCCTTATTTTTTCAACCAACCCTAAATTTTTCAACCAACCCTAATTTTTTCAACCAACCCTAAATTTTTCAACCAACCCTAATTTTTTCAACCAACCCTAAATTTTTCAACCAACCCTAATTTTTTCAACCAACCCTAAATTTTTCAACCAACCCTTATTTTTTCAACCACCCCTTATTTTTTCAACCAACCCTAAATTTTTCAACCAACCCTTATTTTTTCAACCACCCCTTATTTTTTCAACCAACCCTTATTTTTTCAACCAACCCTTATTTTTTCAACCACCTCTTATTTTTTCAACCAACCCTAATTTTTTCAACCAACCCTAAATTTTTCAACCAACCCTAATTTTTTCAACCAACCCTAATTTTTTCAACCAACCCTAAATTTTTCAACCAACCCCAATTTTTTCAACCAACCCTAAATTTTTCAACCAACCCTTATTTTTTCAACCAACCCTAATTTTTTCAACCAACCCTAATTTTTTCAACCAACCCTAATTTTTTCAACCAACCCTTATTTTTTCAACCAACCCTTATTTTTTCAACCACCCCTTATTTTTTCAACCACCCCTAAATTTTTCAACCAACCCTAATTTTTTCAACCAACCCTTATTTTTTCAACCACCCCTAATTTTTTCAACCAACCCTAAATTTTTCAACCAACCCTAATTTTTTCAACCAACCCTAATTTTTTCAACCACCCCTAAATTTTTCAACCAACCCTAATTTTTTCAACCAACCCTAAATTTTTCAACCAACCCTAATTTTTTCAACCAACCCTTATTTTTTCAACCACCCCTTATTTTTTCAACCAACCCTTATTTTTTCAACCACCCCTTATTTTTTCAACCAACCCTAAATTTTTCAACCAACCCTTATTTTTTCAACCAACCCTTATTTTTTCAACCAACCCTTATTTTTTCAACCACCTCTTATTTTTTCAACCAACCCTAATTTTTTCAACCAACCCTAAATTTTTCAACCAACCCCAATTTTTTCAACCAACCCTTATTTTTTCAACCAACCCTTATTTTTTCAACCACCTCTTATTTTTTCAACCAACCCTAATTTTTTCAACCAACCCTAAATTTTTCAACCAACCCCAATTTTTTCAACCAACCCTTATTTTTTCAACCAACCCTTATTTTTTCAACCACCTCTTATTTTTTCAACCAACCCTAATTTTTTCAACCAACCCTAAATTTTTCAACCAACCCCAATTTTTTCAACCAACCCTAATTTTTTCAACCACCCCTAAATTTTTCAACCAACCCTAATTTTTTCAACCAACCCTAAATTTTTCAACCAACCCTAATTTTTTCAACCAACCCTTATTTTTTCAACCACCCCTTATTTTTTCAACCAACCCTTATTTTTTCAACCACCCCTTATTTTTTCAACCAACCCTAAATTTTTCAACCAACCCTTATTTTTTCAACCAACCCTTATTTTTTCAACCAACCCTTATTTTTTCAACCACCTCTTATTTTTTCAACCAACCCTAATTTTTTCAACCAACCCTAAATTTTTCAACCAACCCCAATTTTTTCAACCAACCCTAAATTTTTCAACCAACCCTTATTTTTTCAACCAACCCTTATTTTTTCAACCACCTCTTATTTTTTCAACCAACCCTAATTTTTTCAACCAACCCTAAATTTTTCAACCAACCCCAATTTTTTCAACCAACCCTAAATTTTTCAACCAACCCTTATTTTTTCAACCACCCCTTATTTTTTCAACCAACCCTAATTTTTTCAACCAACCCTAATTTTTTCAACCAACCCTAATTTTTTCAACCAACCCTTATTTTTTCAACCAGCCCTTATTTTTTCAACCAACCCTAAATTTTTCAACCAACCCTTATTTTTTCAACCACCCCTTATTTTTTCAACCACCCCTAAATTTTTCAACCAACCCCAATTTTTTCAACCAACCCTAATTTTTTCAACCAACCCTAATTTTTTCAACCACCCCTAAATTTTTCAACCAACCCTAATTTTTTCAACCAACCCTAAATTTTTCAACCAACCCTTATTTTTTCAACCAACCCCAATTTTTTCAACCAACCCTTATTTTTTCAACCAACCCTTATTTTTTCAACCAACCCTAAATTTTTCAACCAACCCTAATTTTTTCAACCAACCCTAAATTTTTCAACCAACCCTAATTTTTTCAACCAACCCTAATTTTTTCAACCAACCCTAAATTTTTCAACCAACCCTTATTTTTTCAACCACCCCTTATTTTTTCAACCAACCCTAAATTTTTCAACCAACCCTTATTTTTTCAACCACCCCTTATTTTTTCAACCAACCCTTATTTTTTCAACCAACCCTTATTTTTTCAACCACCTCTTATTTTTTCAACCAACCCTAATTTTTTCAACCAACCCTAAATTTTTCAACCAACCCTAATTTTTTCAACCAACCCTAATTTTTTCAACCAACCCTAAATTTTTCAACCAACCCTTATTTTTTCAACCACCCCTTATTTTTTCAACCAACCCTAAATTTTTCAACCAACCCTTATTTTTTCAACCACCCCTTATTTTTTCAACCAACCCTAATTTTTTCAACCAACCCTAATTTTTTCAACCAACCCTAATTTTTTCAACCAACCCTTATTTTTTCAACCAACCCTTATTTTTTCAACCACCCCTTATTTTTTCAACCACCCCTAAATTTTTTAACCAACCCCAATTTTTTCAACCAACCCTAATTTTTTCAACCAACCCTAATTTTTTCAACCAACCCTAAATTTTTCAACCAACCCTAATTTTTTCAACCAACCCTAAATTTTTCAACCAACCCCAATTTTTTCAACCAACCCAAAATTTTTCAACCAACCCTTATTTTTTCAACCAACCCCAATTTTTTCAACCAACCCAAAATTTTTCAACCAACCCTTATTTTTTCAACCACCCCTTATTTTTTCAACCAACCCTAATTTTTTCAACCAACCCTAATTTTTTCAACCAACCCTTATTTTTTCAACCAGCCCTTATTTTTTCAACCAACCCTAATTTTTTCAACCAACCCTAAATTTTTCAACCAACCCTTATTTTTTCAACCACCCCTTTTTTCAACCAACCCTAATTTTTTCAACCAACCCTAAATTTTTCAACCAACCCTTATTTTTTCAACCACCCCTTATTTTTTCAACCAACCCTAAATTTTTCAACCAACCCTTATTTTTTCAACCACCCCTTATTTTTTCAACCAACCCTTATTTTTTCAACCAACCCTTATTTTTTCAACCAACCCCAATTTTTTCAACCAACCCTAAATTTTTCAACCAACCCTTATTTTTTCAACCACCCCTAATTTTTTCAACCACCCCTAATTTTTTCAACCACCCCTAATTTTTTCAACCAACCCTAATTTTTTCAACCAACCCTAATTTTTTCAACCAACCCTAATTTTTTCAACCAACCCTAATTTTTTCAACCAACCCCTATTTTTTCAACCAACCCTATTTCAACCCCTTATTTTTTCAACCACCCCTTATTTTTTCAACCAACCCTTATTTTTTCAACCAACCCTTATTTTTTCAACCACCCCTTATTTTTTCAACCAACCCTTATTTTTTCAACCAACCCTTATTTTTTCAACCACCTCTTATTTTTTCAACCAACCCTATTTTTCACCAACCCTTATTTTTTCAACCAACCCTAAATTTTTCAACCACCCCAATTTTTTCAACCAACCCTTAATTTTTCAACCAACCCTTATTTTTTCAACCACCCCTTATTTTTTCAACCAACCCTTATTTTTTCAACCAACCCTTATTTTTTCAACCAACCCTTATTTTTTCAACCAACCCTTATTTTTTCAACCAACCCTTATTTTTTCAACCAACCCTTATTTTTTCAACCAACCCTTATTTTTCAACCAACCCTTATTTTTTCAACCACACCCTTATTTTTTCAACCAACCCTTATTTTTTCAACCAACCCTTATTTTTTCAACCAACCCTTATTTTTCAACCAACCCTTATTTTTCAACCACCCTTATTTTTTCAACCAACCCTTATTTTTTCAACCAACCCTTATTTTTTCAACCTACAACCCTAATTTTTTCAACCAACCCTTATTTTTTCAACCACCCTTATTTTTCAACCAACCCTTATTTTTTCAACCAACCCTTATTTTTTCAACCAACCCTTATTTTTTCAACCAACCCTTATTTTTTCAACCAACCCTTATTTTTTCAACCACCCCTTATTTTTTCAACCAACCCTTATTTTTCAACCAACCCTTATTTTTTCAACCACCCTCTTATTTTTCAACCAACCCTAAATTTTTCAACCAACCCTTATTTTTTCAACCAACCCTTATTTTTTTCAACCAACCCTTATTTTTTCAACCAACCCTTATTTTTTCAACCACCTCTTATTTTTTCAACCAACCCTTATTTTTTCAACCAACCCTTATTTTTTCAACCAACCCTTATTTTTTCAACCAACCCTTATTTTTTCAACCAACCCTTATTTTTCAACCACCCCTTATTTTTCAACCAACCCTTATTTTTTCAACCAACCCTTATTTTTTCAACCACCTCTTAATTTTTCAACCAACCCTAAATTTTTCAACCAACCCTTATTTTCAACCAACCCTATTTTCAACCAACCCCTTAATTTTTCAACCAACCCTTATTTTCAACCACCCTTATTTTTCAACCCAACCCTCTAATTTTTCAACCAACCCTTATTTTTTCAACCAACCCTTATTTTTTCAACCAACCCTTATTTTTTCAACCAACCCTTATTCTTTTCAACCAACCCCTTATTTTTTCAACCAACCCTTATTTTTTCAACCAACCCTCTTCAATTTTTTCAACCAACCCTAATTTTTTCAACCACCCTTATTTTTTTCAACCAACCCTAAATTTTTCAACCAACCCTTATTTTTCAACCAACCCTTATTTCTTCAACCACCTCTTATTTTTCAACCAACCCTAATTTTTTCAACCAACCCTAAATTTTTCAACCAACCCTAATTTTTTCAACCAACCCTAAATTTTTCAACCAACCCCAATTTTTTCAACCAACCCTAAATTTTTCAACCAACCCTTATTTTTTCAACCACCCCTTATTTTTTCAACCAACCCTAATTTTTTCAACCAACCCTAATTTTTTCAACCAACCCTAATTTTTTCAACCAACCCTTATTTTTTCAACCAGCCCTTATTTTTTCAACCAACCCTAAATTTTTCAACCAACCCTTATTTTTTCAACCACCCCTTATTTTTTCAACCACCCCTAAATTTTTCAACCAACCCCAATTTTTTCAACCAACCCTAATTTTTTCAACCAACCCTAATTTTTTCAACCACCCCTAAATTTTTCAACCAACCCTAATTTTTTCAACCAACCCTAAATTTTTCAACCAACCCTAATTTTTTCAACCAACCCTTATTTTTTCAACCAACCCCAATTTTTTCAACCAACCCTTATTTTTTCAACCAACCCTTATTTTTTCAACCAACCCTAAATTTTTCAACCAACCCTTATTTTTTCAACCACTCCTAATTTTTTCAACCAACCCTTATTTTTCCAACCAACCCTTATTTTTTCAACCAACCCTAAATTTTCAACCACCCCTTATTTTTTCAACCAACCCTAATTTTTTCAACCAACCCTAAAATTTTCAACCAACCCTAATTTTTTCAACCAACCCTAAATTTTTCAACCAACCCTAATTTTTTCAACCAACCCTAAATTTTTCAACCAACCCTAATTTTTTCAACCAACCCTAATTTTTTCAACCAACCCTAAATTTTTCAACCAACCCTTATTTTTTCAACCACCCCTTATTTTTTCAACCAACCCTAAATTTTTCAACCAACCCTTATTTTTCAACCACCCCTTATTTTTTCAACCAACCCTTATTTTTTCAACCAACCCTTATTTTTTCAACCACCTCTTATTTTTTCAACCAACCCTAATTTTTTCAACCAACCCTAAATTTTTCAACCAACCCTAATTTTTTCAACCAACCCTAATTTTTTCAACCAACCCTAAATTTTTCAACCAACCCTTATTTTTTCAACCCACCCCTTATTTTTTCAACCAACCCTAAATTTTTCAACCAACCCTTATTTTTTCAACCACCCCTTATTTTTTCAACCAACCCTAATTTTTTCAACCAACCCTAATTTTTTCAACCAACCCTAATTTTTTCAACCAACCCTTATTTTTTCAACCAACCCTTATTTTTTCAACCACCCCTTATTTTTTCAACCACCCCTAAATTTTTTAACCAACCCCAATTTTTTCAACCAACCCTAATTTTTTCAACCAACCCTAATTTTTTCAACCAACCCTAAATTTTTCAACCAACCCTAATTTTTTCAACCAACCCTAAATTTTTCAACCAACCCCAATTTTTTCAACCAACCCAAAATTTTTCAACCAACCCTTATTTTTTCAACCACCCCTTATTTTTTCAACCAACCCTAATTTTTTCAACCAACCCTAATTTTTTCAACCAACCCTTATTTTTTCAACCAGCCCTTATTTTTTCAACCAACCCTAATTTTTTCAACCAACCCTAAATTTTTCAACCAACCCTTATTTTTTCAACCACCCCTTATTTTTTCAACCAACCCTAAATTTTTCAACCAACCCTTATTTTTTCAACCACCCCTTATTTTTTCAACCAACCCTTATTTTTTCAACCAACCCTTATTTTTTCAACCACCTCTTATTTTTTCAACCAACCCTAATTTTTTCAACCAACCCTAAATTTTTCAACCAACCCTAATTTTTTCAACCAACCCTAATTTTTTCAACCAACCCTAAATTTTTCAACCAACCCCAATTTTTTCAACCAACCCTAAATTTTTCAACCAACCCTTATTTTTTCAACCACCCCTTATTTTTTCAACCAACCCTAATTTTTTCAACCAACCCTAATTTTTTCAACCAACCCTAATTTTTTCAACCAACCCTTATTTTTTCAACCAACCCTTATTTTTTCAACCACCCCTTATTTTTTCAACCACCCCTAAATTTTTTAACCAACCCCAATTTTTTCAACCAACCCTAATTTTTTCAACCAACCCTAAATTTTTCAACCAACCCTAATTTTTTCAACCAACCCTAAATTTTTCAACCAACCCCAATTTTTTCAACCAACCCAAAATTTTTCAACCAACCCTTATTTTTTCAACCACCCCTTATTTTTTCAACCAACCCTAATTTTTTCAACCAACCCTAATTTTTTCAACCAACCCTTATTTTTTCAACCAGCCCTTATTTTTTCAACCAACCCTAAATTTTTCAACCAACCCTTATTTTTTCAACCAACCCTTATTTTTTCAACCACCCCTAAATTTTTCAACCACCCCTAATTTTTTCAACCACCCCTAAATTTTTCAACCAACCCTTATTTTTTCAACCAACCCTTATTTTTTCAACCACCCCTAATTTTTTCAACCACCCCTAAATTTTTCAACCAACCCTTATTTTTTCAACCACCCCTATTTTTTTCAACCAACCCTTATTTTTTCAACCACCCCTAATTTTTTCAACCAACCCTAAATTTTTCAACCAACCCTAATTTTTTCAACCACCCCTAAATTTTTCAACCAACCCTAATTTTTTCAACCAACCCTAAATTTTTCAACCAACCCTAATTTTTTCAACCAACCCTTATTTTTTCAACCACCCCTTATTTTTTCAACCAACCCTTATTTTTTCAACCACCCCTTATTTTTTCAACCAACCCTAAATTTTTCAACCAACCCTTATTTTTTCAACCAACCCTTATTTTTTCAACCAGCCCTTATTTTTTCAACCAACCCTAAATTTTTCAACCAACCCTTATTTTTTCAACCACCCCTTATTTTTTCAACCAACCCTAAATTTTTCAACCAACCCTTATTTTTTCAACCAACCCTTATTTTTTCAACCAACCCTAATTTTTTCAACCAACCCTAAATTTTTCAACCAACCCTAATTTTTTCAACCAACCCTAAATTTTTCAACCAACCCTAATTTTTTCAACCAACCCTAAATTTTTCAACCAACCCTAATTTTTTCAACCAACCCTAAATTTTTCAACCAACCCCAATTTTTTCAACCAACCCTAAATTTTTCAACCAACCCTTATTTTTTCAACCACCTCTTATTTTTTCAACCAACCCTAATTTTTTCAACCAACCCTAATTTTTTCAACCAACCCTTATTTTTTCAACCAACCCTAATTTTTTCAACCAACCCTAATTTTTTCAACCAACCCTAATTTTTTCAACCAACCCTAAATTTTTCAACCAACCCTTATTTTTTCAACCACCCCTTATTTTTTCAACCAACCCTAATTTTTTCAACCAACCCTAATTTTTTCAACCAACCCTAATTTTTTCAACCAACCCTTATTTTTTCAACCAGCCCTTATTTTTTCAACCAACCCTAAATTTTTCAACCAACCCTTATTTTTTCAACCACCCCTTATTTTTTCAACCACCCCTAAATTTTTCAACCAACCCTAATTTTTTCAACCAACCCTAAATTTTTCAACCAACCCTAATTTTTTCAACCAACCCTTATTTTTTCAACCACCCCTTATTTTTTCAACCAACCCTTATTTTTTCAACCACCCCTTATTTTTTCAACCAACCCTAAATTTTTCAACCAACCCTTATTTTTTCAACCAACCCTTATTTTTTCAACCAGCCCTTATTTTTTCAACCAACCCTAAATTTTTCAACCAACCCTTATTTTTTCAACCACCCCTTATTTTTTCAACCAACTCTAAATTTTTCAACCAACCCTTATTTTTTCAACCAACCCTTATTTTTTCAACCAACCCTAATTTTTTCAACCAACCCTAAATTTTTCAACCAACCCTAATTTTTTCAACCAACCCTAAATTTTTCAACCAACCCCAATTTTTTCAACCAACCCTAAATTTTTCAACCAACCCTTATTTTTTCAACCACCCCTTATTTTTTCAACCAACCCTAATTTTTTCAACCACCTCTTATTTTTTCAACCAACCCTAATTTTTTCAACCAACCCTAATTTTTTCAACCAACCCTAATTTTTTCAACCAACCCTAATTTTTTCAACCAACCCTAATTTTTTCAACCAACCCTAAATTTTTCAACCAACCCTAATTTTTTCAACCAACCCTAATTTTTTCAACCACCTCTTATTTTTTCAACCAACCCTAATTTTTTCAACCAACCCTAATTTTTTCAACCAACCCTTATTTTTTCAACCAACCCTAATTTTTTCAACCAACCCTAATTTTTTCAACCAACCCTAATTTTTTCAACCAACCCTAAATTTTTCAACCAACCCCAATTTTTTCAACCAACCCTAAATTTTTCAACCAACCCTTATTTTTTCAACCACCCCTTATTTTTTCAACCAACCCCAATTTTTTCAACCAACCCTAATTTTTTCAACCAACCCTAATTTTTTCAACCAACCCTTATTTTTTCAACCAGCCCTTATTTTTTCAACCAACCCTAAATTTTTCAACCAACCCTTATTTTTTCAACCACCCCTTATTTTTTCAACCACCCCTAAATTTTTCAACCAACCCCAATTTTTTCAACCAACCCTAATTTTTTCAACCAACCCTAATTTTTTCAACCACCCCTAAATTTTTCAACCAACCCTAATTTTTTCAACCAACCCTAAATTTTTCAACCAACCCTAATTTTTTCAACCAACCCTTATTTTTTCAACCAACCCCAATTTTTTCAACCAACCCTTATTTTTTCAACCAACCCTTATTTTTTCAACCAACCCTAAATTTTTCAACCAACCCTTATTTTTTCAACCACTCCTAAATTTTTCAACCACCCCTTATTTTTTCAACCAACACTAATTTTTTCAACCAACCCTAAATTTTTCAACCAACCCTAATTTTTTCAACCAACCCTAAATTTTTCAACCAACCCTAATTTTTTCAACCAACCCTAAATTTTTCAACCAACCCTAATTTTTTCAACCAACCCTAATTTTTTCAACCAACCCTAATTTTTTCAACCAACCCTAAATTTTTCAACCAACCCTAATTTTTTCAACCAACCCTAATTTTTTCAACCAACCCTAAATTTTTCAACCAACCCTTATTTTTTCAACCACCCCTTATTTTTTCAACCAACCCTTATTTTTTCAACCAACCCTTATTTTTTCAACCACCTCTTATTTTTTCAACCAACCCTTATTTTTTCAACCACCCCTTATTTTTTCAACCAACCCTAAATTTTTCAACCAACCCTTATTTTTTCAACCACCCCTTATTTTTTCAACCAACCCTTATTTTTTCAACCACCCCTTATTTTTTCAACCAACCCTTATTTTTTCAACCACCCCTTATTTTTTCAACCACCCCTTATTTTTTCAACCAACCCTAAATTTTTCAACCAACCCTTATTTTTTCAACCAACCCTTATTTTTTCAACCAACCCTTATTTTTTCAACCACCTCTTATTTTTTCAACCAACCCTAATTTTTTCAACCAACCCTAAATTTTTCAACCAACCCTAATTTTTTCAACCAACCCTAATTTTTTCAACCAACCCTAAATTTTTCAACCAACCCTTATTTTTTCAACCACCCCTTATTTTTTCAACCAACCCTTATTTTTTCAACCAACCCTTATTTTTTCAACCACCTCTTATTTTTTCAACCAACCCTAATTTTTTCAACCAACCCTAAATTTTTCAACCAACCCTAAATTTTTCAACCAACCCCAATTTTTTCAACCAACCCTAAATTTTTCAACCAACCCTTATTTTTTCAACCACCCCTTATTTTTTCAACCAACCCTAATTTTTTCAACCAACCCTAATTTTTTCAACCAACCCTAATTTTTTCAACCAACCCTTATTTTTTCAACCAACCCTTATTTTTTCAACCACCCCTTATTTTTTCAACCACCCCTAAATTTTTCAACCAACCCCAATTTTTTCAACCAACCCTAATTTTTTCAACCAACCCTAATTTTTTCAACCAACCCTAAATTTTTCAACCAACCCTAATTTTTTCAACCAACCCTAAATTTTTCAACCAACCCCAATTTTTTCAACCAACCCTAAATTTTTCAACCAACCCTTATTTTTTCAACCAGCCCTTATTTTTTCAACCAACCCTAAATTTTTCAACCAACCCTTATTTTTTCAACCACCCCTAAATTTTTCAACCACCCCTAATTTTTTCAACCACCCCTAAATTTTTCAACCAACCCTTATTTTTTCAACCAACCCTTATTTTTTCAACCACCCCTAATTTTTTCAACCAACCCTAAATTTTTCAACCAACCCTAATTTTTTCAACCAACCCTAATTTTTTCAACCACCCCTAAATTTTTCAACCAACCCTAATTTTTTCAACCAACCCTAAATTTTTCAACCAACCCTAATTTTTTCAACCAACCCTTATTTTTTCAACCACCCCTTATTTTTTCAACCAACCCTTATTTTTTCAACCACCCCTTATTTTTTCAACCAACCCTAAATTTTTCAACCAACCCTTATTTTTTCAACCAACCCTTATTTTTTCAACCAACCCTTATTTTTTCAACCACCTCTTATTTTTTCAACCAACCCTAATTTTTTCAACCAACCCTAAATTTTTCAACCAACCCTAATTTTTTCAACCAACCCTAAATTTTTCAACCAACCCCAATTTTTTCAACCAACCCTAAATTTTTCAACCAACCCTTATTTTTTCAACCACCCCTTATTTTTTCAACCAACCCTAATTTTTTCAACCAACCCTAATTTTTTCAACCAACCCTAATTTTTTCAACCAACCCTTATTTTTTCAACCAGCCCTTATTTTTTCAACCAACCCTAAATTTTTCAACCAACCCTTATTTTTTCAACCACCCCTTATTTTTTCAACCACCCCTAAATTTTTCAACCAACCCCAATTTTTTCAACCAACCCTAATTTTTTCAACCAACCCTAATTTTTTCAACCAACCCTAATTTTTTCAACCACCCCTAAATTTTTCAACCAACCCTAATTTTTTCAACCAACCCTAAATTTTTCAACCAACCCTAATTTTTTCAACCAACCCTTATTTTTTCAACCAACCCCAATTTTTTCAACCAACCCTTATTTTTTCAACCAACCCTTATTTTTTCAACCAACCCTAAATTTTTCAACCAACCCTTATTTTTTCAACCACTCCTAATTTTTTCAACCAACCCTTATTTTTCCAACCAACCCTTATTTTTTCAACCAACCCTAAATTTTTCAACCACCCCTTATTTTTTCAACCAACCCTAATTTTTTCAACCAACCCTAAATTTTTCAACCAACCCTAATTTTTTCAACCAACCCTAAATTTTTCAACCAACCCTAATTTTTTCAACCAACCCTAAATTTTTCAACCAACCCTAATTTTTTCAACCAACCCTAAATTTTTCAACCAACCCTTATTTTTTCAACCACCCCTTATTTTTTCAACCAACCCTAAATTTTTCAACCAACCCTTATTTTTTCAACCACCCCTTATTTTTTCAACCAACCCTTATTTTTTCAACCAACCCTTATTTTTTCAACCACCTCTTATTTTTTCAACCAACCCTAATTTTTTCAACCAACCCTAAATTTTTCAACCAACCCTAATTTTTTCAACCAACCCTAATTTTTTCAACCAACCCTAAATTTTTCAACCAACCCCAATTTTTTCAACCAACCCTAAATTTTTCAACCAACCCTTATTTTTTCAACCACCCCTTATTTTTTCAACCAACCCTAAATTTTTCAACCAACCCTTATTTTTTCAACCACCCCTTATTTTTTCAACCAACCCTTATTTTTTCAACCAACCCTTATTTTTTCAACCACCTCTTATTTTTTCAACCAACCCTAATTTTTTCAACCAACCCTAAATTTTTCAACCAACCCTAATTTTTTCAACCAACCCTAAATTTTTCAACCAACCCTAAATTTTTCAACCAACCCCAATTTTTTCAACCAACCCTAAATTTTTCAACCAACCCTTATTTTTTCAACCACCCCTTATTTTTTCAACCAACCCTAATTTTTTCAACCAACCCTAATTTTTTCAACCAACCCTAATTTTTTCAACCAACCCTAAATTTTTCAACCAACCCCAATTTTTTCAACCAACCCTAAATTTTTCAACCAACCCTTATTTTTTCAACCACCCCTTATTTTTTCAACCACCCCTTATTTTTTCAACCAACCCTAATTTTTTCAACCAACCCTTATTTTTTCAACCAACCCTAAATTTTTCAGCCAACCCCAATTTTTTCAACCAACCCTAATTTTTTCAACCACCCCTAAATTTTTCAACCAACCCTAGTTTTTTCAACCAACCCTAAATTTTTCAGCCAACCCCAATTTTTTCAACCAACCCTAAATTTTTCAACCAACCCTTATTTTTTCAACCACCCCTTATTTTTTCAACCAACCCTAATTTTTTCAACCAACCCTAATTTTTTCAACCAACCCTAATTTTTTCAACCAACCCTAAATTTTTCAACCAACCCCAATTTTTTCAACCAACCCTAATTTTTTCAACCAACCCTAATTTTTTCAACCACCCCTAAATTTTTCAACCAACCCTAATTTTTTCAACCAACCCTAAATTTTTCAGCCAACCCCAATTTTTTCAACCAACCCTAAATTTTTCAACCAACCCTTATTTTTTCAACCACCCCTAATTTTTTCAACCACCCCTAATTTTTTCAACCAACCCTAATTTTTTCAACCAACCCTAAATTTTTCAACCAACCCTAATTTTTTCAACCAACCCTAAATTTTTCAACCAACCCCAATTTTTTCAACCAACCCTAAATTTTTCAACCAACCCTAAATTTTTCAACCAACCCCAATTTTTTCAACCAACCCTAAATTTTTCAACCAACCCTTATTTTTTCAACCACCCCTTATTTTTTCAACCAACCCTAATTTTTTCAACCAACCCTAATTTTTTCAACCAACCCTAATTTTTTCAACCAACCCTTATTTTTTCAACCAACCCTTATTTTTTCAACCACCCCTTATTTTTTCAACCACCCCTAAATTTTTCAACCAACCCCAATTTTTTCAACCAACCCTAATTTTTTCAACCAACCCTAATTTTTTCAACCAACCCTAAATTTTTCAACCAACCCTAATTTTTTCAACCAACCCTAAATTTTTCAACCAACCCCAATTTTTTCAACCAACCCTAAATTTTTCAACCAACCCTTATTTTTTCAACCAGCCCTTATTTTTTCAACCAACCCTAAATTTTTCAACCAACCCTTATTTTTTCAACCACCCCTAAATTTTTCAACCACCCCTAATTTTTTCAACCAACCCTAAATTTTTCAACCAACCCTTATTTTTTCAACCAACCCTTATTTTTTCAACCAACCCTTATTTTTTCAACCACCCCTAAATTTTTCAACCACCCCTAATTTTTTCAACCACCCCTAATTTTTTCAACCAACCCTTATTTTTTCAACCACCCCTAATTTTTTCAACCAACCCTAAATTTTTCAACCAACCCTAATTTTTTCAACCAACCCTAAATTTTTCAACCAACCCTAAATTTTTCAACCAACCCTAATTTTTTCAACCACCCCTAAATTTTTCAACCAACCCTAATTTTTTCAACCAACCCTAAATTTTTCAACCAACCCTAATTTTTTCAACCAACCCTTATTTTTTCAACCACCCCTTATTTTTTCAACCAACCCTTATTTTTTCAACCACCCCTTATTTTTTCAACCAACCCTAAATTTTTCAACCAACCCTTATTTTTTCAACCAACCCTTATTTTTTCAACCAACCCTTATTTTTTCAACCACCCCTAATTTTTTCAACCACCCCTAAATTTTTCAACCAACCCTTATTTTTTCAACCAACCCTTATTTTTTCAACCAACCCTTATTTTTTCAACCACCCCTAAATTTTTCAACCACCCCTAATTTTTTCAACCACCCCTAATTTTTTCAACCAACCCTTATTTTTTCAACCACCCCTAATTTTTTCAACCAACCCTAAATTTTTCAACCAACCCTAAATTTTTCAACCAACCCTAATTTTTTCAACCACCCCTAAATTTTTCAACCAACCCTAATTTTTTCAACCAACCCTAAATTTTTCAACCAACCCTAATTTTTTCAACCAACCCTTATTTTTTCAACCACCCCTTATTTTTTCAACCAACCCTTATTTTTTCAACCACCCCTTATTTTTTCAACCAACCCTAAATTTTTCAACCACCCCTTATTTTTTCAACCAACCCTAAATTTTTCAACCAACCCTAAATTTTTCAACCAACCCTAATTTTTTCAACCAACCCTAAATTTTTCAACCAACCCTAAATTTTTCAACCAACCCTAATTTTTTCAACCAACCCTTATTTTTTCAACCACCCCTTATTTTTTCAACCAACCCTTATTTTTTCAACCACCCCTTATTTTTTCAACCAACCCTAAATTTTTCAACCACCCCTTATTTTTTCAACCAACCCTAAATTTTTCAACCAACCCTAAATTTTTCAACCAACCCTAATTTTTTCAACCACCCCTAAATTTTTCAACCAACCCTAATTTTTTCAACCAACCCTAAATTTTTCAACCAACCCTAATTTTTTCAACCAACCCTTATTTTTTCAACCACCCCTTATTTTTTCAACCAACCCTTATTTTTTCAACCACCCCTTATTTTTTCAACCACCCCTAATTTTTTCAACCAACCCTTATTTTTTCAACCACCCCTAATTTTTTCAACCAACCCTAAATTTTTCAACCAACCCTAATTTTTTCAACCAACCCTAAATTTTTCAACCAACCCTAAATTTTTCAACCAACCCTAATTTTTTCAACCACCCCTAAATTTTTCAACCAACCCTAATTTTTTCAACCAACCCTAAATTTTTCAACCAACCCTAATTTTTTCAACCAACCCTTATTTTTTCAACCACCCCTTATTTTTTCAACCAACCCTTATTTTTTCAACCACCCCTTATTTTTTCAACCAACCCTAAATTTTTCAACCAACCCTTACTTTTTCAACCAACCCTTATTTTTTCAACCAACCCTTATTTTTTCAACCACCCCTAATTTTTTCAACCACCCCTAAATTTTTCAACCAACCCTTATTTTTTCAACCAACCCTTATTTTTTCAACCAACCCTTATTTTTTCAACCACCCCTAAATTTTTCAACCACCCCTAATTTTTTCAACCACCCCTAATTTTTTCAACCAACCCTTATTTTTTCAACCACCCCTAATTTTTTCAACCAACCCTAAATTTTTCAACCAACCCTAAATTTTTCAACCAACCCTAATTTTTTCAACCACCCCTAAATTTTTCAACCAACCCTAATTTTTTCAACCACCCCTAAATTTTTCAACCAACCCTTATTTTTTCAACCAACCCTTATTTTTTCAACCAACCCTTATTTTTTCAACCACCCCTAAATTTTTCAACCACCCCTAATTTTTTCAACCACCCCTAATTTTTTCAACCAACCCTTATTTTTTCAACCACCCCTAATTTTTTCAACCAACCCTAAATTTTTCAACCAACCCTAAATTTTTCAACCAACCCTAATTTTTTCAACCACCCCTAAATTTTTCAACCAACCCTAATTTTTTCAACCAACCCTAAATTTTTCAACCAACCCTAATTTTTTCAACCAACCCTTATTTTTTCAACCACCCTTATTTTTTCAACCAACCCTTATTTTTTCAACCACCCCTTATTTTTTCAACCAACCCTAAATTTTTCAACCAACCCTTATTTTTTCAACCAACCCTAAATTTTTCAACCAACCCCAATTTTTTCAACCAACCCTAAATTTTTCAACCAACCCTTATTTTTTCAACCACCTCTTATTTTTTCAACCAACCCTAATTTTTTCAACCAACCCTAAATTTTTCAACCAACCCTAATTTTTTCAACCAACCCTAAATTTTTCAACCAACCCCAATTTTTTCAACCAACCCTAAATTTTTCAACCAACCCTTATTTTTTCAACCACCCCTTATTTTTTCAACCAACCCTAATTTTTTCAACCAACCCTAATTTTTTCAACCAACCCTAATTTTTTCAACCAACCCTTATTTTTTCAACCAGCCCTTATTTTTTCAACCAACCTAAATTTTTCAACCAACCCTTATTTTTTCAACCACCCCTTATTTTTTCAACCACCCCTAAATTTTTCAACCAACCCCAATTTTTTCAACCAACCCTAATTTTTTCAACCAACCCTAATTTTTTCAACCAACCCTAATTTTTTCAACCACCCCTAAATTTTTCAACCAACCCTAATTTTTTCAACCAACCCTAAATTTTTCAACCAACCCTAATTTTTTCAACCAACCCTTATTTTTTCAACCAACCCCAATTTTTTCAACCAACCCTTATTTTTTCAACCAACCCTTATTTTTTCAACCAACCCTAAATTTTTCAACCAACCCTTATTTTTTCAACCAACCCTAATTTTTTCAACCAACCCTAATTTTTTCAACCAACCCTAATTTTTTCAACCAACCCTAATTTTTTCAACCACCCCTAAATTTTTCAACCAACCCTAATTTTTTCAACCAACCCTAAATTTTTCAACCAACCCTAATTTTTTCAACCAACCCTTATTTTTTCAACCACTCCTAATTTTTTCAACCAACCCTTATTTTTCCAACCAACCCTTATTTTTTCAACCAACCCTAAATTTTTCAACCACCCCTTATTTTTTCAACCAACCCTAATTTTTTCAACCAACCCTAAATTTTTCAACCAACCCTAATTTTTTCAACCAACCCTAAATTTTTCAGCCAACCCCAATTTTTTCAACCAACCCTAAATTTTTCAACCAACCCTTATTTTTTCAACCACTCCTAATTTTTTCAACCAACCCTTATTTTTCCAACCAACCCTTATTTTTTCAACCAACCCTAAATTTTTCAACCACCCTTATTTTTTCAACCAACCCTAATTTTTTCAACCAACCCTAAATTTTTCAACCAACCCTAATTTTTTCAACCAACCCTAATTTTTTCAACCAACCCTAATTTTTCAACCAACCCTAATTTTTCAACCAACCCTAATTTTTTCAACCAACCCTAAATTTTTCAACCAACCCTATTTTTTCAACCAACCCTAAATTTTTCAACCAACCCTAATTTTTTCAACCAACCCTAATTTCAACTATTTTTTCAACCAACCCTAAATTTTTCAACCAACCTTATTTTTCAACACCCTTATTTTTTCAACCAACCCTTATTTTTTCAACCAACCCTTATTTTTTCAACCAACCCTAAATTTTTCAACCAACCCTTAATTTTTCAACCACCCCTTATTTTTTCAACCAACCCCTTATTTTTTCAACCAACCCTTATTTTTTCAACCACCCTTATTTTTTCAACCAA